>CAWUFW010004282.1:0-1200000 GCA_963921515.1 Calotriton arnoldi | reverse complement strand
ATTGTGATGTGGTGTTCTTTAAAGAGGTGCATCTTCAACTCTTTTCTGAACTGGAGCAGCCTTGATGGGGACGGGTACGCTGTTCCAGATTCTGGATGCAGATGGAAATGGCCTGCTGCCTTGTATTTTCTTTTTTACATTTCTTATTCTGCAATCTGATGATGCCTAGCTGCAGGTGTGCCGAGAACCTCTAAAGATGGTGAGCTTGTCAGCAAAGATGCTGGTTGTGATGGCTTTGTGAATGATGCAGCTGTTTTTGAAGATGGTGCGGGCTGGCAAGGAGAGCTATTGGTGTTCCAATAGGACAGGATAGAGGGATGTGATCATATTTCTTCAGGCCCTGGATCAGAAATGCTGCAAAATGTAGGATGCCCCTAAGCGGTGGTAGTAGGAGTCTGCGAGGCCATGGAGTGGGGCGTTACCTCCAGAGTTGTGAAGAGAAATCAGTCCTTTTGCTGTGTTTCCCCAATTCTGGCTCTGGACAGTTGGTGTTGACCCATGAAGAAATCTGCCTTGTTGATAATGTCTGAGACACATGTGATGGTTTAAAAGGCCATACCTGTCAGTTTAGTAAATGTACTATCTGTGTGCAAACAACTTGTGCATGTGTTCAAGGTGCAGATGGTGTGTGCGAGTTCTGGAATATATTTTCCCACGTGCACCTTAACATGTACCATGTGCTCTTAGGAATGCATGTTTTCAGCAGCCAGATGTAGCACTTCTTTGTAATGCACGAAATGGGTTAAATTTATAATTTGCTAATGTTTGATGGGACAGTGCTAAAAATAAATTCTGAGCTTACAGTTAACATATGAAAAATATCATTAATGTTCTAATATTTTTATTACTTATCACACTTTTTGAAATTTGGGACATGAAAAAAAATTACATACACTCAGCTGAAGTGCTTAACTAAAGGCATTGAATTCTTGGCTTATTTCTCTTCATTCACACCAACTCAAGACATCTGTAGGACAATCAGAACCTACAGAAAGAAAATTAGCCAGCAAATATGCACACAAAAACCTGTATAGCACTTTTTGCCTTTCAGGGTTGAGAAATGGAAGCTAAACTCTGGATCCAAACACCTTAGAATGGCTTAAGGGCACAGACGGGGGCACAGACGTCCTTCTAAACTCCGACGTAGACTGGGGCCCTGACTATTAAAATAAACTTACACTCTTGTGTGAGTTTACTATGTTTTCAGTATTCACGAACCGCAAGTTTAATTGTACTTAAAGTAATTTTACTACTGTGGAGACTCCGCACACGTGGCAGAGACTTCACACATAACAAGCATTTGAAAAGCCCAGAGGCCTCGCCTATGCAAGAGCTATTGGCTTTGCCAAAGTGTTTTAGCCATTTTGTACACCAGTATGGGCGCTCTTCAACATAGCTAAAAGTTTGTGGCATAAAGGAGAGTAGCATGGAGAGGTGCAGAGTGGAGTAGAGTGGCATGTCGTAGAGAGGAGTGTTGTAGAAAGGACTGTTGCAGAGTCGTTGAATGTAATGGCATAGATTGGAGTAGTGCAGAGTAGGCTAGAGTAGACTAGAGTGCAGTGGCGTAGAGAGGTAAAAAGTGCAGTGGGGCAGAATAGAGTGGCATACAGTGCAGTGGTGCAGAGTATAGTTGCATAGAGTGCAGGGGTGCAGAGTGGAAAGACATAGAGTGCAGTGGCATAGAGTGGTACAGAGTCAAGTGACGTAGAGTGCATGTAGGAAAATGCTCCTTTTTGACATGGTCACCCCCGCTTTTTGCCTGGTATCTGATGCAATTTTTGACAGAAGTGCACTGGGTTCCTGCTATCTAGGTCCCAAGAGCCAGATCTCTTTCCCTAAAACTGTACAATTGTTCCCCCAATTGGCAATACCTTTAGCACCCCCTGCAAGCCCCTAGTAAATGGTACCCCTGGTACCTAGGGCAAGGAGGCTAAAGAGGGTCTCTAAGGTCTGCACCATGTATTGTGCCACCATAAGGGATCCCTCAGTACCAACATGCAAACTGCCATTGCAGACTGCGTGGCTTGGTGCAGAGAAAAGTGAAGACAAACATGGCATACCTCCTGTGTGCCATGCCCACAAACACGGCATGCAATATAGTTAAGCCACCCCTACAGCAGGCCTTGCAGCCCTAAGGCAGGGTGCACTATACTACATGTGTGGACATATCTGCATGGGAAGATATGTCACTGTGATTTCTAAGTCAATTCTTGGATATTACAAGTGAACAGGGAAGCCATTTTGAGTACATGTACTGGACACTGGTGTTCACCCATTCCCCAGCTACATGATGGCTTCACTAAAACTAGAGATGTTTGGTATCGAACATAATGCATTAATAAGCCCACACTGATTCCAGCGATGGATTTATTAATACATGCACCCAGAGGGCACCTTAGAGGTGCCTCCTGAAAACTTATTGACTACCAGTGTGCTAGCTGACTGGCTGGTGTAGAACAGCCTGCCACCACAGACATGTTTCTGACTCCCTGCAGGTGAGAGCTTGCACAATCTGAGGGCAGAAACAATGCCTGGTGTGGCCACAGGTGTTGTCACCTCCTCCAAGCAGGTTGACTAAGTGATCAGCATATAAAGACAGAAGGCTTCAAAGGCCTCTCCCGCCTTTGATATGTGACCCAAGGCTTCCCCAGAAAGAAGATATACCACCCCCTGTCCCGATCCCATTTGGCACCAGGACAGACAGGAAAATTAGCTAGTCAGGACGCGTGTTGCCCTCTCAGGCTAGTACACACCTAAAGAGAGCTACCTAATGTGAACACGACTTTTAGAATTCCAAAATCTTAGCTTTGGTGGAATTGGGCTCTCTGGGTCAGGGTTTTGTAGACAGCCAAAAAGTAAGCAGTCCATTGGCTAATACCTGTTGCTCACTGTAACACCCCTAAATTGAGTATTTAGACGGCACCCTTGATACCAAGAACTCATATTCGACAGTTCAAGAGAGGACAAAGAAGAGCCACACAAAAATGAGAACTGAAAACTGCTGTGGTGCCAAACTCTGCCTGCCTGCTTGCACCCAGACTCGACAATCATGACTAGTGACTCTTCTTGCAGATGACCAGCTTCCAAGAACCCCGGGAGACCTCAAGCCCTTTGCAAATTGCCAAACAATCTCCCTTGGAGAAGAGGAGCTACTCCCCTACAGTCTGCAGCCACCGAAAAGTCAGGTCTACCGAGTTGCCACCCCCTGGGCAAAATTGACACAGCAGCTGCTCAGGCAGAGGATCCTGTGCTCCTGAAGGTCAGGTCTGTCCCTTCAAAAGTGAGAGGACAACAGGATTGACCAGCCCTGTAAAGGGCCAATACCCTGGGTACCGGACCCCTTGCAGCAAGCACTGCCCATGAGAGTCCAATCCGGACTCCCCCTGCACTGAGACCGAGCAGTCATCGTGGGATGTTAGCACCCCAGAGACCCACTTCCAGAGTCGCACAGCAATCCTGATTTTTGCACCCTCAACTGGCGAGACCAAAGACCGCAAGGCTCCAAGATACACAGAGCCCAGCTAAACTTTTTTCTCTACACCAAGCACCCCAGCCCAGGAACCTATGAACTGACTGCTCCCTTGGTCACCGGACCCGTGTGACACAAGTCCCCTGTAGGGGGCGTAGCTCACACAGCTACCAACGCGACCAGCACCTTTGGACCCGGACACACTAGGGCAGGTAGTGAGTAACTGGTGGTAATACTTTGGACCATGGCCCCCCGCGACCTTAAGACCCGAAGGAGACCCCCCAGAAGCTGATTGTAAATACCTGTATAATTCAATATTTCGAAAAGTACTTACTTGCTATCAGAGTTCTTGATATCAAAGTTTATATAAAAATATGACTTATTTTTCTAAATTGGTCTCGGATTTATTCTTGAGTGTCTGTCTCATTTATTGCCCCTATGTGTGTAAACAAATGCTTAGCACTACCCTCTGATATGCCTAACTGCTCACCCACGCTGCCACAAAGGAGAGCATTTGGGATCTCATTTGTGCTTCTGTAAACCAATTGGAGTCTGCTTAGACTCCTTACAAAGTGTACCTCGTTTTGGTCCACTATATAAAGAGTCAACTTCCTACAGTGCAGTAGCGTGCAGTGGAATAGAGTGAAGTGCTGTAGAGTAGAGTGGCATAGCGTTGTGTGACGCAGAGTAGAGTGGCGTAGAGTGTAGTGGCATAGAGCTGAGTGATGCAGAGTAGAGTTTGGCATAGAGTTGTGTTGTAGGGTGCAGTGGTGTAGAGTAGAGTGGCATAGAGTGTAGTGGCGGTCAGTAAGACTGAGGGGGTGTGAGCTTCAGATTTTCCTGCAGTCACGCTGGGATATCATGTTAATTATTATACGAGAAGCAGCTCATGATGGGGGCTTTAGGGTCAATGGAAAGGGAAAGGAGTGCGGGTTGTGAGGGGTACTTAAAACACAGTATTTTGTAAAATACCCATATTTTCAGACCTTCAAAACAGAAGAGTGTATGTGTGTTTTTGTCTGAGCGGGTATTTAAAAATCCCAGGAGAAATCTGACAGAAAAGAAACGATACAGAGAGAGGCCCCTCGCACCAAAGGGACCGGGCTCCGATAGGACTGTAATGTCAAAAAATAATTTCCTTTGGGTATGTCACATACCAAACATAGGTATCTCCACATTCAATCTCAAAACCAGTTGCTCCCCAACCTCAACTCTGATAATATTCACAGTACCATATAAGTAGCCTATATTTCAAAAATCATTTTTATTATTCATAAACAAGCATAAAATCAGTACAATAATTTAAAAACAGATTCTATACATTAGAGACAAGTAACAATTCATTAGATTCTATATTCCATTGTGTCATAACATCAAAACCCCTATTGTTCAAAATAGAGCCATTAAAATATCATTTCAAATTCATTATAACATAGTAAAAACCCCACACTAGATAAAAGAGGGAGATATAAAGAAAAGAGACAAAAGAGAGAAGAAACGGGCAGCTACGACAATGACTATATGTTTCTTGTTCGTTGAGCAATTGGTTCTCCAGATGACAATTAGCATGTATATCCTAATTTCTTTCAACCATGCCAATATGTCCACCCAATTTAGTCTATTCCAATCGTTGACGCGTTTCTGTGGTATCAGCCCAATCTAGAGCACCTTTTTCAAGACTCGACTGATTTCTCTCAAATATAATCAACCACCATTGTGATCGAAACCGTTTCGTATATTGAAGCGGCCCCACTGTAGCTTTCTTATTATTATCTTAAAAAGATGGTGACCTTCTTGATAAATAATTTTAAATATATATAAAATATAATGCGTTGTCTATGTTCTAGATCTGCCGTATTCTGTTTCGACCCAAAAATATTAGTTCTCCCTCCAAGAGGATGAGTCGGCGTATCCCCACTATGTTCTAGATCTGCTGTATTTTGTTTCCACCAAATAATATATATTCTCCCCTTCTAGAGGATGAGTCGCCATATCCCTTTCTCCTCAGTCAAAGCCTCAGTAATACGCCTACAATGATCGCCCCAACTGGTAGCGATGTATTCCACACAATCTTTTTATGACTGTCTCCGTTTGTTGGACCCACGTACGGCATCCATTCGGGTTATGGCGTGCAAAAGATTATATTTTTTGACATTACAGAAATTTGACAGACACCTTACCATACTCGACTGAAAGCTCCTGTACCCATCTCTTTACTAAATAATACATTTATTAGGGGGTGTAACACCCCAAACACCCCCCTGAAGCTATGCCCCTGTGCAGTGGTGCAGAGAGGAGTATTGCAGAGTAGAGTATAGTGGTGTAGAGTGCAGTGATGCAGAGTAGATTGGCGTAGAGTGCAGTGACGTTGAGTGCATTGGATTTGATTAGAGTGCTTTGGCATAGAGTGCAATGGTTTAGAGTAAAGTGGCGTAGAGTGCAATGGTAGAGAGAACAGTGGTGCAGCGTAGAGTGGAGTGGCTCAGAGTGGAGTAGAGTAGCATAGAGTGCAGTGGCGTACAGTGGATTGTTTGAGACTAGAGTGAAGTGGAGTAGAGTAGGATAGTGTCGGGTACAGTGGAATGGTGCAGGATGCTATGACATAGAGTGCAGTGTTGCAGAGCAGAGTGGCATGGAGTGTGCAGAGTAGAGCATCACAATATAGTCCTGGCTCAGAGGGTCCATATTTGCTGGTATCCATTTCCATTGCCAAGTCTCACATTGGCATCAGTCCCTTTAAATGCACACAGGCTGTCGTAACTTGTTTGGCCGTGCTCACAATTTGCCATTTCCGCCCTTGACATTTTACCTCTCTCCCTGGAAATGATATTCGGCAAATGCATACAATCTACCCCACTAGAGAGAAGACCAATCCTCAGTCTGTGAAAGTCATGGAATTTCAGGTACCCGGATGGACACAGGCAGAACACAGAAAAAGTGAAGAACGCACATGGCCAGTAGGTCATGGGAAAAGGCATTATGTTGAGGACTAAGCCCATTAGCAAAAGGGTAGCCATAGAGGGGTTCAGAAAATGAAAAAAGGTAAACAGATAAAAAGGAGTAGAATCAATGTTAGTGTCCCTCTTCCCTGAGTGGTGCGATACAGAACAAAAGCACAGCAGGAAAGAATGGATGGTGAGGTCACAACCTTGGCAAGCAACAGTAGTATCCTCATGAGGTAACACACCTGGATCACAAACTTGGCACGCACCAGTAGTATCCCCACCAGGTAACACGCCTGGATCACAACCTTGGCAACGCAATGCTCTGTAGTATCTTCCACCAAGTAACACAGCCAGGATCACAACCTTGACATGCAACTGTAGGACCTTCCACCAAGTAACATGGCCAGGATCACAAACTTGGCACACAATGGTAGCACCTTCCACCAAGTAATATCTCCAGGATCACAACCTTGGCACACAATGGTAGCACCTTCCACCAAGTAACACATCCAGGATCACAACCTTTGCACGCAGTGGTAGTTCCTTCCACCAAGTTGCATGTCCAAGATCACAACCTTGCACGCAGTGGTAGTTCCTTCCATCAAGTAACACGGCCAGGATCACAACCTTGGCATGCACTGGAAGTACCTTCACACAAGTGACACGGCCAGGATCTCAATCTTTGCATGCAGTGGTAGTTCCTTCCACCAAGTGACACAGCCAGGATCACAACCTTGGTACGCAGTGGAAGTTCCTTCCACCAAGTAACACAGCCAGGTTCACAACCTTTGCAAGCAGTGGTAGTTCCGTCCACCAAGTAGCACGGTCAATACCACAACCTTGGCACGCACTGGGAGTACCTTCCACCAAGTAGCATGTCCAGGATCACAACCTTGGCACGCATAGTAGTACCTTCTACCAAGCAACACGGCCAGGATCGCAACCTTTGCATGCAGTGGCAGGTCCGTCCACCAAGTAACATGGTCAGGATTAAATGGGTGTGCAGAATTATACACAAGGTTGCATGCCTGGCTGTACAAAACTCTGAAATCATGAAATAACCTTATCAATAAATAAATATATAAATGTGACTTGTTGTGACTAGGGGTGTGCAAAGATGTTTTCACTTGCAAAGTGGTTCAAGTTCACCAATGTTGCACTTCAAGAAGGCTGCATAGTTTTTTAAAAACTCTTTTTATTGAACATATCGTAGGTTATCAGTACATTACAAGCAATCATTGACAAAATTGCATCATCTTGACTGTTATAGACCATGACCATCCCGTCTATTATTAATGGACTGTTTTGTTTTTAGGCTTAAGTCTGCATCTTGTCTTGGTGTATTCCTTAGCTTTTCTCCAGTAACAGGCCCGAGTTGGAAGAGAACATATGCCTCCCCTGTACGTATTCCACCCTCCAACACCTGCTCCCACTTCTTGGGGCATCCCCTATTAACGTAGACTGCCTTTTCAGCTATCATAACCCAGTCCATATCTTTGCACCATTCGGCATATATTGGTGTATGTTGCGCTCCCCAGTGTTTAGCAATATTGAGTTTTGCGATCATCATACCCAATGTCGCCCAGTCTTGTTTTTTATGATTGAGGTCCTTGGCCTCCCATATATTGAGGAGACATCTTTTGGGTTCAGGTGGTACAGGGGCTTCGCTAATCTGTGTAATTGTCTTCATGATTGTTCCCCAGTTGTTTCTAATTTCAGGACAATGCCATAGAATGTGATAGAATATGCCTGTTCCCCCACACTGTCGCAGACAGAGCTGAGTCAACGTTCCCCATTTTAACTAAGGTTGCCCTAGGTAAGTATGTTCTTTGGAGCACTTTCAATCAATCAATCAATCAGGGGTTTGTATAGCGCGCTACTCACCCGTGGCCGCGATGTAGGAGAAGGCTCTTCCTCCGGTTTTGTTTCTGCGGATGCGGGGAACCTCTGCCAGGGCGAGGTCAGCGGAGCGAAGGTTTCTCTTGGGTGCGTGGAAGGAGACTCTCTTTTGTTCAGGTATTTGGGTCCGATGTTGTTGAGGGCTTTGTAGGTGTGGGTGAGGAGATTGAAAGTGACTCTCTTCTCTACTGGGAGCCAGTGGAGGTCGCATGGTGTTGGGTCATGTGCTCGCGCTGCGGAGTTCCGAGGACGAGTCTGGCTGCGGCATTCTGGATGGTTTGGAGTCTGTGTAGAAGAGTCCTGTTGATTCCGGCGTAGAGGGCGTTGCCGTAGTCAAGTCTACTGGTTATGAGTGCGTGTGTGACGGTCCTTCTGCAGTCGGAGGGGATCCATTTGAAGGTCTTACGGAGGATGCGAAGGCAGTTGAAACTGGTGGAGGCGACGGCGTTGATCTGGCAGTTCATGGAGAGGGAGGAGTCGAGGATGATGCCGAGGTTCCGGGCGTGGTCGGTGGGGTTGGGTGGGCTGCTGAGGGCGGACGGCCACCAGGTGCTGTCCCAGGCGGTGGAGCAGGGTCCGAGGATGAGGACCTCGGTCTTCTCTGAGTTGAGCTTCAGACAGCTGTCCTTCATCCAGGCTGCCACATTTTTCATTCCTTCCTGGAAGCAGTCTGGTGTTTTCTGGATTCTTCGTGAGGGACAGGATGAGCTGAGTGTCGTCGTGAGCTGTATCAGTCGCAATCTGGAGGGTATTGCCACCTCCCGCAGGGATTCCAGTGCTTCCTGTTAGTCGGTGTTGTCTAGTTGCCCTATGTCCTTCTGCCATTTCTCCCGAAGGCCCTGCGTTGGGTCTGTCAAATTATTAATTAACTTTTGATACATTAGGGAGATTGCCTTCCGGTCCATCTAGTCCGTAAGTAACCTGTCTTCCAGTGGTGATGCCTCTGGGAGGATTGTGTCTGCCGGGATAACGGCCATGAGTGCATGTCTGATCTGTAGGTAACGGAACGTTTCCATTGAGGCCATATTGTATTGATGTTGTAGCTTTTTAAATGGGATAACTTTCCCCTTGTGCCAAAGATCTCCCACCCTTGAGATTCCAATTAGGTCCCATTTTTGGAATCCTTTACAACTAATCAGTCTGCCCAGTTTCTCGGTCTCCCAGAGTGGGGTAAATTGTGTCATTTTGTTGTGCCAACCCAGTTTCTTGTGTACTGTCTGCCATAGTTGGACCGTGTGTGCTGTGAGTCCAGAGAGAAATGTAATGTTGGCTGTGTTGTATAGAGCTCGCAGGACACCCCCCTCGCCCAGAATGTATCGATCCATTCGGAATGCGGGTTCGGTCTGAGGGGAGTGTACCCATTGGTTAAGGACTATGAGCTGTGAGGCCCAGTAATACGCCTGTATGTGTGGGAGTGCTACACCGCCATCGTACCATCCTATAGTCAATTTATCAGTAGCTATGCGGGGTGGTTTCCCGTCCCATAGCAGGTTACGCAATTCGGTCTCTATTGCCTTGAAATATGTCTACGGAACATGGAATGGTGTGTTCTGATGGGCATATAGAAATCTAGGTAGTGCCATCATTTTAAAGAGTGCTGCGCACCCTAGTAACGTTAATGGGAGGGGCCGACAGTGTTTGACGTCACTTCATAGACGTCTCAAAGGTTCCTGAAAGTCCCTGTTCATAAATTCCTCCGAATTCGCTGTAACAAAAATACCCAGGTAGTGGAAGCCATCCTCCACCACTTTTACCTCGAAGAAGGCTGCATAGTTAACCTGTTTTTATTTGTCTTTTTTCTCCTGCTAGTGTGATAAGTTTATGCCAATGCCCCCTAACCAAGCCAGACACAAACCACTGAGTGTGTCATGCTGCTTTTAAAAGTGCTTTTTAATTCTATGCTGGAAAATCTATGCCAATTTGCTTTCTCTGCACATGTATATTTTGCAGAGCTTTTCTGTGCCAGATGGAACTGCAGACAAGAGCATCGTTTTTTACAAAGTGTGTTGTTCTCATCGTGGGGCATAGGTACAAGCCCCTATTGCCACAGAAACATCACTTTTTCTGTTGTCCTGTGGCGATAGGGGCTTCGGCTTATTTACAAGGGAGTGTAAACACTGCCTTTTAAATAAGGCCCCCTTTCACGCTATATTTAGCGTGAAAGGGGTGGGCAGTGGGTGTTGCAGTGAACGTTCCACCGCAACACCCATTGATTTTGATGCTGTCCTCTATTTACAAGGGTGGCGTAAATTGGAGGCAGTGCCAAAATTAAGACCAGGGAAAACCTGGTCTTAACTTGGCAAAACGAGGAGAAATGCTTTATTTCTCCTTGTTTTTGCTTTGCCTTGTGCACCACACATGGAAAAAGCAATATGCCTTGGATTGTTTATGTGTAGGAAGGTGTCCCTTCCTGCACAGAAACAATCTTTTAAAAAAAATGAAATTTTGTAACTTTCATGTGTGCTGCATTAAGCAGCACACATAGACGTGACAAAACGGCATTTAAAGATTTTTTATGTGCAGGAAGGGACACCTTCCTCCATATAAACAATCTTCCCCTGTACGCAGACACCCTGGCACTATGGTGCAAGGGTGCCTGCATTGGCGCTAAGCTGCTAAACATAGTGTCAGCGCAGGGAGAAACGCAAGGCTGCACCATATTCTTGTAAATATGGTGCAGCCTTGCGTTTCTGAAGTGGTGGAGTGAGGCGTTAAGCCATGATGGCTAACGCCTCACTCCGCCACTTCTTTGTACATATGGCCCTGTATTTTTTAGTTTAAACTAAAGTAAATGATGCATACATTGCCATAGAAGTCGCATTTTTCATGTGGATTTCACAAAGTGAAAAACAATACAAACGACCTGAAGTTTCAGTGTCTTCCTTGCACTTTGTGAAGGTCACAAATGTTTTCGCAGCCTGACACAACCCATATGCTCTGAAATCCGTCAAGTGTTCACTCTTGTAGTATGTGTAATGTTTGGAATGTTAGGTTTGCACGTGCATGGAGAGAATGCTGGCAGAAAGGTTCGATTAGCAAAGGCAGTTACGGTTCAACCTTCCGCCCAGGCAGTCACTCCATACCGTGAGTAAAGCTGTATGAGAAATAAAGGCACTTTACCTAAATGGATCTTGTAGTAGTGTCCATTAACATCTACCACATATTGGCGACAATTTGGGATTCGGCTTCACTCACCGGCGGATCCCACGATTTTCGGCCGGCACCAAGATTGACGTTCACGTGAGCAGCGGAGAGGCATAGGAGGGCAAGTGCCACCGCACATCGTTGGGAGTCGGCGATACAGGGAAGATCCCTCTTCCCCTTTTTTTGTGGGTGAGGGTCACAGCTCCCCTGTCAAGTGCAGTTTTGGAGCGAGTCTGCTCGTGCTACTGAGCGTGCGCGGGTGCCCGTGGACAGCTTAAGTAGTGTTGACAATTGTTGAGGCCGGAGCAAGTACGCTGGTGCGCATGCGCAGAAGAATCAATTTCAAGACGGCTCAGACGCTGGTTGCGTCTGAAGTCTGAGTGCCCAGAGAATTCTTGTGAAGGGTAGGAAGAGACGGCCAGCGTTTACAGAGACTGCGCTACACAGTGGAAGAAGCAGCCTGCCTTGAACATTTTCAAGGTCAGTTGCCTGCGGGAGCAGGGCAGAAGAAGTGGCTGGTGCTTTGGTGTTGTGGAGGATATGACTGCAAAAAAGGGGCTACGGGGTGGATCGTGAAGGAGTTGCTGGAAGTGGGGCTTCTAATTGAATTAGTATTCAGCATTATTCAGACGATATTAGAAAAATATATATATATTTTTCCTTCACTTTTGTTGACTGTCAATTTTCGGTAAAAGTAATGGCAACCCCGCATCAAATCACGCAACCTCCTCCATTTCTCAGTAAACCTGGGAAACCAACTATGGTGTGGCCTGAATGGTTCATGTTATTCGAAAATCATTTGGTTGCTATCGATGCGACAGATTATGCCTCAGCGCGTAAATATGCTTTGATGTTTGGAAGCCTTGGTCAAGCAGCGCAACGCATTTTTGAAAGTTTACCTCCAATACCTTCTCCCCAGGGTCAGGCCGGGGACAGAGAGTAGAATGTATATTTGGAAGCAATCGCCAGACTCAAGAAACAGTTTTTGGATACCCCTAATATCATGATGGAGAGGCATAACTTTTACTAGCGTAAACAAACGGAGGAAGTAAAGGTGGAGAAATATATTTCGGCATTGAGAGTATGGGCAACCACTTGCAGGTTCGGTCCCTTGGCCAATGACTACATTAGGTCCCGATTTGGGTTTAATTGTGCTTCCGCAAAATCAAAGAAAGATTGCTGAGTTGTAAAAATCCTTCTCTGACAGAAGTGATCGACTTAGCATTAAGTATTGAAAGATCTACAATTTCAATGAAGGCAATGCAGTTGAAAACGGTTTCTAAAGTGAATTTGGTTTCTCCTCAGGAGAACAATGAAGAAGGGTTATATGCGGTGGGCTCAAAGGATAACTCACAAAGAATGTTACCAAAAAGGGGCCCCAGTTTCTATTATAGATGCGGTTCAAAATCTCATCTAAGTAATTTTACTGGGTGCACAGCCTTGGGCAAATGATGTTTAAATTGTAAAAAAATTGGGCATTTCCAGAAAGTATGCAGGGGAAATAAGAAGCCGTTGAAAGTGAGCATTGTGGATGTGGAAATGGACATGTGTACAGAGTCCTTGAACAATGTAGCGTTAACCTTGGACAGTGATGTGGAGCCTATAGAGGTGAAAGGTCCATTATGTGTGGCTAAGATTGATAACTTGGAGATGCAAGCAATGGCGGACTCAGGGTCACCCATATAAATACTTAGAGATTCCACATTTTATGAAAATTGGGTGAAAGATTTTGCTCTACTGAAAACAGATGTAAGCCCCAAAGCTTTCGGGGAAAAAGATATTGAGATATGGGGTATTTCGTAGCCAATATACAAGTGTTTGGCAGAGAGATTGGTACAAAAGTATATGTGGCAGTCAAGAAGAAGAATATAGTTGGGTGGAAAGACCTGGCAAGGATGGGACTGTATTTGGTACCGGGTGATGAGGTACCTGTAAGGGTACGTGAGGTATCTGTATGTAATGTGGATGAAACAGAAAATTATGTTAAAGAGCTGATAGCTGAGTTTAATACAGTATTTAGCGAACAAGTAGGTCTAGTGAAGGGAGTGGAACACAGAATCAAGTTGTTGCCGAACGCACATCCGGTGGCACACAGGGTGCGACCTTTTCCGATGAGTGTAAAAGAGGAGTTAAAGGCCACACTGTAGGGGTTGTGTACACAGGGCATTATTCAACCTACTGATTTGTCGCAGTGGGTGGCACCCATTGTGGTGGCTCGAAAAAAAACAGGAGAAATTAGACTTGTTGCGGACCTTTGTGGCCTCAATAAAAACATTGTTGTGGACTGCCACCCCTTGCCTAGGATTCAGGAGCTTTTAGCAAACATTGGGGGAGCTCAGTGGTTTTCCTTGATAGATTTAAGATCAGCCTATCATCAGGTCCCGCCTGTCCTCAGGTCCCGCTATCAAAGGATTCTCAGGAGTTGACAATGTTCGAAACACCTTCCGGGGTGTATATATTCCTGAGACTTCCATTCAGACTGGCTTCAGCGGCCAGTGTATTTCAAAGGCTCATGGGCTCGATATTTTCTAACACAAAGGGAGTGCGGGCATATTTGGACGATATTTTGATTTTTGCGCAGTTTGGAAGAGCATAACAAATTATTGAGGAAGATGTTGTCCTTGTTGTGTGAAGGAGGGATGACCGTAAGGGTTGATAAATGTAAATTTGCGGTGAGAGAGTTGGAGTATTTTGGAAAAACCATGTCAGAGGTGGGCATCAAACCTAAGTTCTCTGTGATTAGAGCTATAAAGGAGGAAAAAGCACCAATGGACAGAAATACTCTCCGCTCTTTTTTGGGGTTAGCAGAATATTATGCTAGATTTGTGGTGAATTATGCGCAAACAGTGGAGCCATTACGTGCACTGCTAAAAAAAGGGCCAAAAATGTAGCTGGTCTGAGGAGCTTGAAGCAGTGTTTGAGAAGGTGAAAGAACAAATGATATCCGCACAAGCTCTTCATGCTTTTTGGGAGCACTACACCTTGATTATAACGGTGGATGCGAGCATGCATGGTTTAGGGGCAGTGCTCAGCCAAAGGGTGAAAGGAAGAGAGCAAATAGTAGCGTTTGCGTCTAGATCATTGAAGCAGTTTGAATGTCAGTACAGTACAATCGAGCGGGATGCATTGACTTGCGTATGGGCAACACAGAAATTCAAAATGTATATTTGGGGTCACAAGCTCTAGATATATACAGATCACAAACCGTTAACTTTCTTCTTTAGTAAGATAAATAGCAATAACATGTCAGCCAGACTCACTAGACTGGTGTCAAGGTTACTGGAGTAAAATTACGAGAAAAGGCACATCGCAGGAGAGAAAAACTTCCAGGCGGATTGCTTGTCCAGAATGCTGATGGAAAAGGTTGATGACGAGGATCTCATTGAGGATGATGTGGAATGCATAGCGGTGGTGGATGCTGTTGCAGAATGTGGTTCTGTTTTGTAGGAAAGCGATTGGAGGGAAGCGTCCCGAAAAGATGCCACTCTGACTAAAGTAATAGAGTATAATATGCATAAATGGCCAGAAGTGAGATGTTTGAATGGGGACTTGAGAAATTTTCCACAGGTAGCGGACGAGTTATCGGTGAAAGATGACATGGTGATGAGAGGTGATCGATTAATTCCTCCTGCAGATTTGCGTGAGTCGATCATAAGGGTGGCGCATCAAGGGCACATGGGGGTTACTAAGACAAGTATGAAAGTGAAACAGCACTATTGGTGGCCTACCATGGATGCTCAAGTTAGGAGGATGATAGATAACTGCACTGAGTGCTTGCTGTCAGATAAACACTGGAAGACTGTGCAGACACCATTGCATCCTACTCAATTTCCTGAAATTGCCTGGGAAAAAACTGGTCTGGATTTCTCAGGGCCATATGCGATTTTATCCACAGAAATGAAGTATTTGATTTTGGCTATGGATTATTATTCAAAGTGGATGTTTTACAAATTTGTGGAAGCGCCTGATACGAATAATACTACTGATTTTTAAAAAAAATATATTTTGGTTGCAGGGGTCTCCTAAAACGGTAGTCACTGATAATGGGACACACTTTGTGTCTGATAAAATGTGCAAATTCATGCAGGGGTGAGATATTAAGCACCTTAAAGTGGCATTATATTCGCACAGTTCGAATGGCTTAGTGGAGCGAGGTAACCAGGTCTTAAAGGAAGGGATTCAACCTGCAATTGCTGTGGGCCTGGATGTGGAGGAGCTCCTTGAGCAGAAGGTGTGGAGTTATAACACATCACCACACTGTACCACAGGTACCACACCTTTTACACTGTTGAGAGGCAGGTTGGCACACACAACTTTATTTCCATTTTAGTTGGGGGTAGTGAAGAGTGAGAGAGTAGGTGCAGAGTTAAGTGAAGATAGTGTGTCAACTATAGTGAGAGAGAAGCAGTTATTGATGGAAAAAAATGTTTCAAAAAAGATTATCCGGCTGACAAGGATGTGTCTGTGGGAGATTGGGTGATGATTAAGAAATCCCATAAGGTAAGAAAAGGGGACTCAATATTTTCGGTTCCAGTTCAAGTTAGCACTGTCAGTAAAGGAGCAGCTTTCATGGATGGTATGGGTTGGTGGAACAAGAGGTAGATGGTGAAAGTAACACAAGAACAGGCTAGAGTTATTAGGCTCAAGAAGGAAAGGATGAAGGATCATGAATGGACACATTGGCTGCAAACTGGGGCGGCGAGTGGAACAGTGACGGATGGTGGTTTGAATGTGACACCTCGGGGGTCAGACTCTAGGACCAGTGAGTCTGATGTGGGGTCTGCTACCATGAGGGAAGAGTCTTGCTGCTGGGTCAGAAAAGTTCCTATTAGGTTCAAAGATTTTGTTAGATATTAGTTGCTTAATATTAACCTCAAATCTGGGGAGAGGAGGGCTAGTGTTGGTGAAGAAGGTATTGGCTAGATTACCTGAGTTTTGAACATTTATTCGTATTTGCTTAATTACATGCATATTGATATGTTATTAATGTGTTAATTGTTTTTTATTTTGTTTTTGTTTATTTTGTGTAAAGGGATAGGTGATGTACTATGTGTAATGTTTGGATTGTTAGGTTTTCACATGCATGGAGAGAACGCTGGAAGGAAGGTTTGATTAGCAAAGGCAGTTGCGGTTCGACCTTCTGTCCAGGCAGTCGCTCCATGCCGTGAATGAAGCCGTACAAGAAATAAAGGCACTTTACCTAAACGGATCTTGTAGTAGTGTCCATTAACATCTACCACAACTCTGTTATTGTTTCAGGAGGATACACTTGCTACAATGCCTCCAGTATTTTCCACCTGGTTGAACACATATAATGCAAACCAGAGGTGTTTTAAGGCATGGGCAAAGTGGGCTCTGGCCCAGGGCCCCAGCCTTTCAGGGTTGCCCCTGATAGATATGGCTCTGTTCTCCACAGAGTCCTGCCCTGATGACCTTGAATGATTTTTAAACATAGATTTTTTTCAATACCATTTTCATTTGGTTTAATTTTTTAATTGTCATATGGGGAATGTGTGGGAGTCTATTACAGACATTTTGCACAGAAATGTAGTGTTTGTTTTTCAACACCATGCAACATCCATAAGAAACTTCAGTTTAGATCCAAACAGGACCTCACAAATCAGAAATGGCAGCGGGTTGAAGAGAATATTTGCAATAATATTAGTGAACTGCTGCTGTATTACAATATTGAAACCGCACTTCACTATCCCTAAATATTAGATGGAAACACATCTAGAATTTGGACCAGTGTGTCTGTGCAGTGTCAGCGACCAGGCCAAAGAGGGCATGAAAAAGCTGAAATTGGATCATGAATTCAAAGCTGTTCTGAATAGGGTCCCCAAAAATATGTTTGGCCCAGGGCCCCCAAAATCCTTAACATGTTCCTGATGCAAACTCCTAATGAATCTCGAAGCCACTGTCCAAAGCTTGCTACATTTTCACATAAATCTACCATGTGGTGTAAACACTGCACCCTTTCTTGGCTCCATGTGTAATCAAGGCCTTAGACCTAGACATCGCCAGGCTTTCTGATATTACCTGTTACCTGCCACAGCTTTAGAAATATCTCTTTAAAAGTGACAAGTCTGCTCCTAAGGAGAAGTCACAGGGTAATGAAAAGACATGCACCGGCATTGCACCGATTCAAAGAAAAATATAACGAGCCTGGCGTTAAACCAGAACCAAAATGCAACCATCATAGAGGTTAACAACGTTCCACTCAGTGCACGGCGCTTTATCAACTTCATAAGAATAACATTCTAAGTTGGCTCCGATGGTACTTGCTCTGTGACCTACACATTGCACACAGATCTCTCCAGCAGGTACCTTTACCTGCTAAGTTAGGCACTTCTGGCTAGGAAGAACAGATGCCCTGGGTTATTGATAACACCTTTAAATGTGATAATAGTAGCAGTGGCAACACTTGTCCAGAGTCGTATTGTTTGTTTTGAAATAATATTTTTCAATCACTGTTTAACACTTTGGATGGCAATACTGTAGCTTGTCCATGCTCTGTCCGGAAACAGCCCTCTTCCCCATTCACCCTCTCAATGCCAGCCTGATAACGGAGGGGAGGTGGAACACTTTGCTGACAAATAACAGTACATTTGATATTAAAAATATATTCAGGTGTCCCTTGATTCTTCTTCTAGCTCCTCTCCTTTCTCCCTTTCTCCCCCCCCGACCCTCCGATACTCCATCAGGCCGCTCTCCCGGGAGACACAGGCCTACCCTTTGTTCCCCCTGCTCTTGCTCCCTCCTCTCCCACTCTTCCCCCTTCCCAATATGTTCCTCCCCCTATCTCGTCTGCCTTTCCTCCGGCCTCCACTTCCCCTCCCCACCCTGCATCTTCCCGATACTCCAACGTTTTTGCCTCCCCCTAATCCCCTAATCCAACCCACCTCCCCCTACTTATTCCACCTTTCTTACAACCTGGTCTACCGATCAACTTTCCTTACCTTCCCCCTTCCCCCTCAACCCTTTCCGCTCTTCACCGTCCCCGTATCCTAAATTCTTCTCTTCCACTTCCCATCTCTCTTCAACCTCCCCTTCCTCATCCTTTGCTTCCCAACCATGTCTCCCTCCTTGGTAATTCCTTCCTCGTCCCTTCCTCTGACCTTGCAGTCCCTCACTCCTCCCGCAATTACCATCTAGCCCAAAGCCCCCCACTCCACCTGTTACCTGTCCCCCTACATTCACCTTTCATAGCCTACAGTACCTGTCCAGCACCATCTCCCTTTTCTCCCCATACCTCTGGCCTTCCTTGGACCCCCCTCCCTCCCCCCCTGTACAGCCCCCTCTCCTCTCTTCTCCCCGTACCTTTGGCCTTCATCTGACCCCGCCCTCCCCTCCCTGTACAGCCTCTTCTCCTCTCTTCTCCCCGTACCTTTGGCCTTCACTTGACCCCCTCCTACTCCTCAACTGTCTCTTCCTATTTATGATCTCTACTCTTCCCCTCTGATCAACACCAGTAAAAATATTTCTCTTCCCACCACTGTATCACCATCCACTCCAATCGACCACCAACTTTCCCCACCTTCTACCCTTGCTCCCCAATTCCCCACCCATTCCGCCACCCCTCCCCCTCCCTCACCCTCTGCACTCCCTCCCTTATCCCGTTCCCCCACCCCGCCCCGTCCTCCCTCACTCTCTGCACTCCCTCCCGTCTCCCGTTCCCCCATCCCTCTCCGTCCTCCCTCACCCTCTGCACTCCCTCCCGTATCCCGTTCCCCCACCCCTCCCCGTCCTCCCTCACCCTCTGCACTCCCTCCCTTATCCATCAAGCCACCCAACACTCCGTGCTCAGCCCTCCTCTCCCTGGAAAATAAACTTGATTCTCTCATCTCGTCCATTTCCAAGCTTGTAGCGTCCATCTCACTTTTAAGCGCCAAGTTGTCCCCCTTCCCTAATATCCTCCCAAGGAGTTCCTTGCTCCCGCGCCCCAATAAAGCCAACCACAGTCTGTCCTCTGCAGACATCACCAACTTTCTGGCCAGCTACAAGACTATCAACGTCACTCCCCCTCCACCTTCCTCTCCTAGTAATTCTACGCAGTTCTCTATTCAGACCATCTCCTCTGTCAGAACTTACCAGCCTCCTTCTTACCGGGCACCCTCATTCAAGAATCTTATCCCTATCTCCCTTAACAGCCCTAACAGCCCCATCACCAAAACAGTTGCGTCAGAGCTGAACTGTTTGCTCCACAACTGCAGATCTGCAATCAAACACAAACTAGAAATCTATGACACTATCACCCACCACAATCTCGATATGTTCTTCCTCACTGAGACCTGGTTTAACGACTCCTCCCATACTTTGTTTGATCTTCTGGTACCCATTGACTACTCTATCCTCAGAAATGACAGAACAGACAAAAT
This sequence comes from Calotriton arnoldi, assembly GCA_963921515.1. Taxonomy (NCBI): domain Eukaryota; kingdom Metazoa; phylum Chordata; class Amphibia; order Caudata; family Salamandridae; genus Calotriton; species Calotriton arnoldi. The sequence goes on along the minus strand of CAWUFW010004282.1, from coordinate 1,180,165 downwards.
TGGGGGCGTTGTCGCTATCATCTTCAGAAACTCCCTTCAAATTAAAGCCTTCCCTCCCACCCTCTTCCGTAAATTTGAATGCCTATCCCTAGAACTTCAAATACATCACGGCTCACCCTTCAGATTCCATGCCATCTACCACCCGCCCGGTAACTGCTCTTCCTTTGTAGAGGAACTCACCGACTTCATCAGTGACCAATTTTCTCAAAGTGACAGACAGATCTTCCTGGGGGACTTTAATCTCCACTGGGGCTCTTTGGAAGACTCGGCTGCCAACAAGCTTGCCACCTTTCTCTCAGCCAATGATCTCTTCCAACATTGCTCGGAAACTACACACTCCAAGGGCTCAATTCTGAACCTTGTTATATCCAAAGCAGACCTGCTGACTATTGCTCCCCCGTCCATGTAGACTGGTCTGACCACTTCCTCATTCCCTTCCGTTTTCACCTATCGCACGCGATATCTCTCGGCCAACCTAAAAGAGCTACTACCTGGTTCCGCAACACTAAAAACATTGATCTTGACACTCTTTGTGATTCTGCTATGCGGTCACTTCCTAGACTAGACCCTAACGTGGATGTCAACGATCTCACCTCTCAGTGCCTCTCAGTCCTAGCAGTCGAAATCGATAATGTCGCTCCACTCCAAAGCAAAAGGAAAAGATCCACCCCCTCAGCACCTTGGTTCAATAAAGCTCTCTACGATGAAAGGAAGAACCTTAGAATCTTGGAGAAACATTGGAGAAAATCTCCATCCACCTCCAATCTCTCTCTTCTACGTTCAGCAAGATCCAAATACCACAACCACATCTTCCATGAAAAAGCATCACATTTCAGACCCCTCCTTGACTCAGCCAAAAACAGACCCAAAAAACTTTTTGACCTCATCAAAAACCCAAACTGCTCTCCCCTAACCATTAAGCCTTAGGATTCCACAAAGAAAGCAGCAGATTTCGCTATATTCTTTGATGAAAAGGTCAAAGCACTGGTGGATCAGGTCGCCCACGCCACCCCCATTGAGGAGCGGAAATCCTTAGTCACTTGGCAGAACTTTGACGTCATCTCGGAAGATGACCTCCTCAAATGCATCCTGGAAACTAAACCCTCCAACCATTCTTCTGACCCCATCCCTAGTGTAATCGCCATCGATTTCTACACCCATACTCTCTCTTACTGGACCAGGCTAGTTAATCTCTTCCTCAGTCAAGGCTCCCTCCCTGTTGCCCTCAAATCAGGACAGGTTACCCCTCTTCTAAAAAAACCCTCTGCTGATGCGAACGACCTCAACAACCTCCGCCCTATCACCAACCTCCCTTTTCTTTCGAAAATCACAGAAAAATGTGTTGCGAAACAACTTTCCCTACATATTATGGACAATAATCTCCTCAAAGTTTTCCAGTCTGGCTTCATCCAAAATTGCAGCACTGAAACAGCCCTGCTGCAAGTGATTGATGATGCGCTGCATATACTCGACTCTGGGGAATCGTGTCTTCTGATTCTTCTAGACCTCTCTGCAGCCTTTGAAACTGTTAATCATAACACCCTCCTCAACACTCTTCATCAGAGAATGGGATTGGATGGCACAGTGCTTAAATGGTTTGCCTCATTCCTCTCGGACAGATCCCAAATGATCAAGATAGCGAACAGTCTTTCGTCTCCATTGGCTGTAGGTCAAGGCGTCCCTCAAGGTTCTATCCTTGCCCCCACTTTGTTTAATCTCTACCTGGAACCATTAGGGAACCTCCTTAGTAAATCTGGGATCCATTACCATCTTTATGCGGATGACACTCAAATCTACATCAAGGTGTCTTCCGCACACGATCTATCACTACTCAACTCCACTCTCAACTCTATTCACAACTGGATGTTAGCTCACCAACTCATTCTAAATCCCGCCAAAACTGAATTCCTCCTCCTTTCTACCTCTCTCTCCCCTCCTCCTGTTCAATCTTGGATGGATCAGCTGAACTTACTCGACAACAAACCCATCATTGTAGACAGCGCTAAATCCCTAGGTGTCATACTTGACAAAAGACTCAACTTAATCTCCCACATCAACTCTATTGCTAAGAACGCACGTTACCAGTTGCGCCTTCTGTGGGGGATTCGTCGGTTCTTCCCGGAGAAAGACTTAAAAACCTTAGTACAATCGCTGGTTCTCTCTAGACTGGATTATTGCAATTCTCTTCTGACGGGCCTACCCAAATCCCACCTCTCCCCTCTCAAATCCATCCTCCATTCAGCAGCTCACTTCATTTCAGGGTCAAAACGAAGCGACCACGTCACTCCTATCCTGTCTTCTCTTCGATGGCTTCCGATCGAGGCAAGATCTATTTACAAAACTGCCTGCATTACACACAAAGCCTTGCACACTTCCTCCCCTCGTTACCTGGCGAATAAATTGAAATTGTCCGGAGGCTCTCGACATTCTCGCAATGCAGAAAAGCTTCTGCTTGAGCCCCCCTCCTTCAAAAGGGAAAGATCGATGGCGCTATCCTTCTCAGGCAATGCGGTGAGAATCTGGAACTCGCTTCCCCCATTGCTCCGTGCCACCTCCTCTACCCGGATCTTCAAAGCTGACCTCACATCTCTTCTCTTCCAAAGACACTTTGAGAACTAATACTTTCATTCTCAGGCCCCTCTAGGAAGTTCGCTCATCATTGTAAATTTGTATTTTTCTTGTACATTCCTCACCTTTGCGTGCTGTGTTGAATTTTGTGTTTGTGTACCCTTCCTTTTAAGTCTCCTGTTTATCTTTGTATTGTTCCATTGTGTAACACTTTTCTCTTGTAACGTAACTGGTTCTATTGTACAGCGCTCTGACACCTTCGGGTAATGTCCGCGCTTTATAAAAATGCACTAAATAAAACGGCACTCTTAAAAGGGCCCCTTCGTTTCGGCGTGAAAGCCAGGTCTAAATACAGCCGAGGTGGCCGCTTTTTCACCCCAGGGAGTGAAGAGACCAGTTACATGAGTGAGTTACCCCGAGCTTACCAGCAGCACTGCTGGGGTCCGTGGCGTCAGAGGCCGGGGCTCCCAGCTGGAGGGGCTGGGGCAGCCAGTCCATGGCTGGTCTCCGTGCCTGGGGTCACTGCACATCCTCTGCGCTGGCGCACTCCGGTCTGGCCCAGCCCGGCGCTGGGCCCCTCCTTTCCATGCATGGATGAGGCCTCGGGCTCGCCTGGCGCCCCCGCCCGATGGTGGCAGGGAGGCGGGGACAGGTGTGGGCGGTGCCCGGGTGGACGGAGGGCAGCTGGTGCCAGGAGAGAGGGTGGTAAAAAAACATGTAAAACAAAAATCCCTAGGGAACCGCGGGCACACCCTCCAAGCTGCAGCTCTACCTCTCCTAGAGGGTGTGTGTGATGTCACTGCTCCCACCTCAACCTGATATGTATTTATACCCGGTGATTATAATATATGACTGCTGAAAACCCCGAATCCAAAGGGTATAAGGAATCATCATATTGATCAGGACCAGAACCTTGCCAAGATTCTACGTGACGGAAGCGCGTTCCATGACGTCATATTCTTCCCAGTCCCATAGATCCAACCTCACGGAAAGTGCAACAAGCTCTTTGGGGACTTTTCTTGGGGGTTTTCTTTTATATATAGCTCGAACTTGACCCGAAGGTATCAAAGCGCTTTACATGAGCACCAGTTGCGTTTCAGACATACACATTAATTTGTGTTACTTACTTCAAACCTAAATAACATCGTTAGGTCTATTGTTGCATGGGATGATCCTTCATAAAATCCACATTTTTAAAGGGATAAGGTTGGATTGGGATTAAAAATTGGCCCGGGTACGCAAAAAAAGTGGCCCACATTTGCATAATACCTTTCCACAAAACACTGCTTCGGCGAAATGTTATTAAAAAACTGAGGGGGGGGGTAAAAAAATGCACGGATTACTTTACAATGGTGAAACACACCTGAAAACATGTGAGGCCACTTCTGCTCAGGCCCCCTGCCTCCGCTCAATATGCACACATTAATTGGCCGGCCCAGCGAGAGAAAGGGAGTGACACCTCTGCCGTTGATAAAAGGGAGGTAATGGATGCCCATCTGCCTCCAAGGCCACTCAGGCACCCACTGGGCCGCTGGCGGCATCGAACAACGCAGAAACCGACCAAATCGGACCCACAGGCTGCTCAAAAAAGCAGCCCACGCTGCAACTTGGACACCGGCCCCTCGGGCATTGCCCGAGTGCCCGCGTTACTAATCTGACGCTGGATAAAAGGAAGGTATAGTGTAAAGAAGGTTTAACTTTAAAAGGTCACGAAGGACTGGGCAAAAAAAGGATGTACCAAGTAGTTCTCTCTGCAAAGAAAGAAAACAACCATTGGTAATGCATCGGTTTCGCCTATATAATGAATAAAGAGCTGTTTTCATCAATCATCGTCCGGGAGAAGGATAGAGCTCCCAGACGGATAACACAAGAGTGGAGAGGATGTGGCGCAGTGCCAGAGCTGCTGACTCACCAGCTGGGGATCCCGGTTCTCTCTATGCACTGCAAATCAATTAATCTCTCCGGGTGATAAGCTGTTATAAAAATATGCTGCAATAGGAAAAGGCAAAAAATTATGAAAATATAGTTCCACCAAAGCCGATGTTAATAATATTTCGGCAGTGGGAAACTGATAAGAGAAGCAGATGAGAACCAAGCATTGGTAAATGCAGGAAGATATGCTACAGCCAATAGAAATAGAGGAAAGGTAAGTGTCATGCACAGGTGCCAACGAGAAGCCAGGAATGAGAGGAGACGGGATGTAAGTCCCTTTTAAGTTTATATTAAAAACAAAAGATTTATCAAGCACAGTGCAAGCGCTGTGCATGCGAAACCTAAAAAACTAAGGGAAGCCTCGAGCACTTGCCATTTGACCGAGCAGGAAGAGAAGGTGCTCAAAAGACTAATGGCTGAAGAACAGAAGCAGACTTTGTAATTACATGGGAACAGTTGGTTTATTCATGTTCATTTAATTAAAATCATAATATCTTGACATAAAAACAGACAAAGAATACAATAGGACATTATAAAACACCATTTCACGAAATAATAAATATCAGCATTTGTGGTCCTATTTGGCACCCTGTTGCCGGATTGGCCCGCATCGCCCATGTGCTTTTGCCTGGCCTAATCATGGCAGCCCATGGGCTGCAGGCGGTGGCCTATTCGTGCCAATCATACTGATGTAAAGATTCTAAGTGCCTATGGCTGAGAATACATCATTGGTCCCTGCAGTTTGAGCATGGGAGAGAGAGATAAGCTGACTAGCAATATGCAGTTCTAAGTGCTTGAGGCAGAAAAGTGCTTTATTGGTCCATGCCGATTGAAGTGCAGCCCAGTAAGGTGCAATCCAGAGCCATCAGAAAGTGCTACATCCGTACTTGGGTAGAGTTGTAATGAACTGGCTCTTAAGCGTGCAAAAGTGAGATCAAAAAGTGCTCCGTGCTTCCGACATTAAAGCCATAATGGGCAGCTATTAATCATGAAAGTAGCGGTATTCCGTCCTAAAGTGCTTAAGGCTGACTGTACTTCATTGTTCCGTGCAGATAAGGTGCAGTCCATAGAAATCAGAGGAACCTCCTGCTTACAAGGCAGGCCACCCTGGGCGTGTTGAGTTACCTGTTACTGCTTTCATAAGCCTAATGAAGCGCCCAGATGGCTGGCAGGATTCTCCTTGTAAACAGGTTAGAACAACAGCTCCTCACATTTAAGATGCAGAATATAGGACGAAACCAATAGCACCTCGGGGGTGTAAGAGCATCACAGGTGCAGATCACATGTATTACAGACTCTTCTGCTGAGCCACGTCCTCTGCATCGTGCATCAACTTCACCCTCCTTACGGCCATACCAATAACCCCTTCAGGGGAATTAGAGCGAAGCAGTTGTCATGAGGATATACTTTGCATGATATGGAAGGGGCGAGCTCAGTTATTGGGGTCAGTTACCTGCAGAGTACAGGTTCACGGCCCAGCTGCCATGATGTTTGGATTTTAGGTCCTCCAGGTCCTGGTCCCATGAGATTCATTTTGCTTGTTTTGTTAATAATCTTGCTGCTGTTCTTTGTGTCAAGGTGGTTTTTATTAAGTCTTCCACACTTAAGGCCTTGATTGAGGTTGCCTGACGCTGACCCCATATTCAGCCGGGTTCTCAGAATCTTTCCCAGAGCAGATGTTTTTTGAGCCAGTTGGAGCCATTTGTCTCACAGGATCAGATCCTGCTTTGGAAGTTTGAATTCTAATCTTACTTGTGAGCGACTGGTGCAATTGTGTGAACATGTAGATTCACACTCAGACCTGCCGATCGGGCTCCTTCAGAGTGAGAATGGGGGGAATACTGCTGTATTACTTCTGTACTATTGATCTACAATAAACACTCTTGAAACATCTCAACCAGCCTGGAGTGATTACTACACAGTGAGTTTGTCAAACACAGTAGATCCCTGACTCTTCAGTGTCAGGAGGGAGGGTGTGTATGGGAGAGAGGAAAGACCATCTGCTGCTTGCTTACAGAGCGGGGTTGGTTTTGACTGTTAGCAGCTAGGATGCCACACTAAAATGCCTCCCACTGGTGGGCTGTCCCATCCAATAGGACAGCTGAAATGAGACTTGGCAGTAGCCCAATGGGTACAGGACATAGAGGGGGTTTACTATAGTTTTTAAACACATTTCATGTAATTTACAAATTAGTGATCTTGCATTCCATTTCTATTTGTACGGATAACAGATTTGCGACTCGTGTTGCACCAGCTTTCTGATTCCCGATTTCTTGTAGCGCTACTTTGCAGTCGATATCCTGCTCTCTTGATTTTGACATTATTGATGTTTCGTTGCAATTACTTTAACAAGAGTCCCTTCCCCTCTGTTTTCCCACCTCTGGAGACAGTATTGTTACCTGTGTAAAAATGGGTAATAGGTGTAATGTCATTCTCAACCGATCCTGACCAGAGTTATTCGCCTCTGCATAATGGGGCTCAGTTCACAGAATTGCTTGTGGGGACCCACACTTCTTGTGTACTCCCTCCATCTTATGTGGGGCATGTGTTGGTGCAATCATGTTGCCACGTGATACGGCTTATCGCTAAGTCGATGTGATGTAACTGGGATTGGAAGTGGTAGGTATTGTCCCCTCTCAAGATGGCCTCTCATCTTTACCAATATTCCTTTTGTTTTGCTGCAGTATTTCATCTGATTGTCCTGTTAAAGGCTTTTCTCGCAATACCCTATGTTATTCCCTCTGGCGTGTCCACAGTCTCAACTGTAATGTACTCATTCAAGTCCACTATCTCCAGAAGTCCCTTCAGGTTCTGGCGAGCTATTGTGACTTCTGCTGCACTTTCCAGCATTGTCTGAGCCCATTCTCCGTTCTTGAGTTGTGTTCTCAGTATTCTCGGCATGCCTGATCTTCAGACCTGCTACTTTCTTTTTGGAGAATTGAGGTTTTGTTTTATTTTTTGGAGCGTGTTTTTCTTCTTTGGATTTCACGCGTTCTTCTCTATGTTCTGATCGTCCTCTTCTTTCCGAAGTCTGTGATGAGATCTGAAAGGGACGAGAGGAACGTGTATCAGTATCTTGATACCTGTCAGGTTTTCTCAAATTATCCCTATTCTTGAGGTTATACCTCCTTTCAGAGGGCTCCTTTTGAGGAGACCTACCTCGGGATTGAGAACGTTTTTCGTTTGAATTTTGTTTATTAGTATCCCACTTCTTTTTAGAAGATGTAAGAGTTTGTTTAATAGAGTCCTTCTCAGGACTTTCAGATAGTTTTGGTTTCACTGGTCTTCCACCCAAACTATCTCTGCCTAATTCTGCATAAGATTGTTCTATAATTCTGGGTAGCTCTGTCTGATGTTCTGTAACATCGAATTCCCTTAATTTTTGGCGGATCGCCACTGCTGCTGCCTCCCCTTTAATATTAGATAATATTATTGTTGAGACCTGGTCGAAATTTTTCAGTAATTTCATACCTAAATTTAGAGCAGGCTCTGCCCCGTATTCATTTTGAATTTGTTTCAGGACATCTGGTATTACCGCAATTGACGGAATGCCATGTGTTTTAGTATAGATGGCAGCAAAGACTGAGCCCCAAGTGGTGCAGTCTTCCAGTTGTGGTGTGATCCCCATTGGTAAACTGATTGTTAGTATTCTGTGTTTCTCATACGGGCTAGTATTTGGAAATACTGCTTCGATTTGAGTAATGTTTTGAGCTATCCAGAATGGAATTTGCTCACGTTTTGTGGGCATTTTACCCATGACTGCGTATAGAGTCTGTGGTGTAATTTTTAGTGTATTCCCTGTTGAGGAGTGTGATTTGGAAGTGTCAATGGTGGTTGGACTGTGAAAGTCCTCATGACATATTGGACCAATTGTCTGTAGATTTTTATTAATTCTTGTAGTTGAACAAGTAGTTCCTCGTCTGACATCTCTTCAATGTCAGGATGAGGTGTGTAGCCGGCTAGAATCGGCCATGTTGCTCCTGGTCTACCTAGTGGACCGAGCCTGGTAATGTTTTTGTGATGTTTTAGGGCGCTTTAAACCAGAGCTGATGCTCCTGGTATGTTAATGGAATTTCAATATCCTCGAAAGGAATATATTCCTCTGGTGGATCATCTTCTTTGTAGAAGTGAAACATGTGTGTTACTGAATTTGATTCAGGAAATATTACCCATGAATAGAATACCTCTGTCTGAAAGGATTCGTGTGCCTCTATCACGAAAACTGCTCTACCGCCTCTTGGTGGTAGGCCGTGTTTTATGAGTTTTAGAGTGATGGCTCTTCTTAAGTTTGGATGGATGTCTATAACACCCTCCTCGGTTTCATTTAAACCGGTAATGTTAAAAACTGCTATGGCTGGGTCAGCCGCAGCTCCACCGTTTCCTGTGGCTTCGTCCCCGTGAATGGACATTTGTTTTTTGAAAAATGTAGAACAAGTTTCAAGGAAACAAAGATAAGGTGCACAATATTTTGGAACACTGTATCCTTCAACATTGAGCAAACCAGACAGCTAATATATAGGGTACTTCCCTATATAGCCGTGGCGGATACTTAACCCTGCCCACTCCAGACGTCTTTTGGAGTCTATGGGTAGGGGTCTCTGAGAGAAAAAGGCACGGCTGAGTTACTCAGTATCTAACGTTAAATTACCGCCTTACCAAACATTGGGCGCCATGTAGTGTAGCTCCTATTTCCCTAATAGGCTCTGCGCATTGGAATAATATCCCCTATAGGTTTGACATAGGACTAAGGTCAGTATGTCCCTATCGAGTATATTAAACTTAATTACTTGTGCCAGCTAGCTCAGAGGCCACTAGAAACTCCTTGGATAACAAGAAGGGAGTAGTTTCTGGCAGCCGCAAAACATGACAACTTTGTTTCCTTTTAGAATCAGAACATGTCCCAGAGTCGTGGAAACAATAGATAACTATTTCACTCAGCTCAATCGTGCATGCTTAGTTTTCTCCGAGTTACACAGAAAAGAACAGACGGGCGTTTCAATAAAAGATTTATTGAACAGTCTTGTTTCTCGTGTAAGTAAAGTGTGTAGTTACGATCACAAGACAGTATGCAAGATAAATAATGTACAGCGTAAGCAGTAGAAATAAATAATACTGCGCTAGCATTATCTTTAGCAGATATTCATTTACATAAATAACACAGACTAAAAATGCGAGTACTCATACGATGCGTTTCTAAACTAGTTCTACCCCAATGTACCTAACCTAACCTAGGTGTAGGGAGAGGTATGAAGTAGGTGAAGTATTCCTTACTATGGTATACTAAGAGTATGTTAAGCCTAGAATGCCTAGTATGCCAAGAGTCCCTCTAGGTTCTAGTCAGCTCCATACCTTAAGAATGAGAGAGGTAGGAATCTCTTGCCAGACTCGAACTCCAACACCCCACAAGGGAAGTCAGATCACTGGAAGCTGGATTCTCTGCGTGCAGGGATGACAGCGTCTTCTCAGTGCGTCAGGCCGGGAAACGGGCTCCTCTGAAGTCGAGGTCTCCTCTAGTTTACAAGGGCTAGGGAAGGTATATTTATACCTGAGAGGTAACTCACAATGTTAGCATTGACGTGAATCGGACAGCGGAAGACGTCATGAATGAACCCTTAAGGTATAACGGTTCATACATAATAGATGAGTCCTTGAAGAAATCAATAGTCCTGTGCTAGGAAATTCCCGAAGCCTAAGGGTCTGTTCTTCAAGAACTCGTTGTGACGTTAGGGTGGACGGATGTCGGAGACCATGCCTGTATTTGGAGTGCACGGTTTAATGTCTAAATAAGGACTGGGAATTTATGCCTATATAAGGGCAGGGCGAATTGTGCCTATATAAGGACATGATACAGGAAAACCTATATACGGACATCCTAAGACGAATACAACACTACCTTCTGCCTCCAACCAACAAAGCAAGTCCTGGCACCGGTCCTCTACCGTGGGAGGCCGGTGAGCCTTCCACCTCTTACTGATTGCTGGCTTACCCAGTATCAAATGGCAAATTTTGCAGTCACTTTCTTTATTTTACTGCAAGGGTATAGTCCCAGTAGGTTATGTTCAATAGTGCCCAGCCCACTTCTGCCCATGGTGTAGAATATATGTTCTTGTGCCTCACTCCAGTATTTCTGTAGTATGGGGCAATCCCACAGCCTATGTATCAAGTTGGCTGACTCTGTTCCACATTTGGGCATTTAGCCTTTCCAGTAGGACATATCTTGCTTATCTTGTGAGGTGTAAGATGTGCTTTATGTAGTATTTTGAAATAGATATATCAAAATTGCCCATTGCGTACAACGTTTCTCAGATATTTCAGCATGCTCTGCCATTCCTTGTCATGGTACACGGATCCCACTTGGTCCTCCCATTTATCTTTAAGGGCCTGGAGGGAGACACCTGTGTGTTCAAATAGGGATTCATATCCCCAGGTTATCATTTTGCACCCACGATCCATCATGTATATTGTTTGCAGCACAGTGTGCACTTGAGGTTCATGTATAGTGAGTTTCTATTTTTGCCTGAGTGTGCGTACTACCTTGTTATAGAGGAGGAACTGTCTCATAGGTATTTCTGTCATCCACCTATCCATCAGAATCTGGAATTCCATCAGTATTCCTTCATGGAACAGATAACCAACATTATCAATTGTGGCTCGGTTACAATGACAGCATTCTCCCCCCAACTTTACCTGACATGGAGCCTGTGGGCATCGCAGGTGAAACATACATGACTTATTATAGTTCACCTGCAGTCCCAAAAAATCTCAGATGTCCGTTAATATAGTTGCTAATTGTGTCAAATCCGCCACCGCGTCTCGGATTTAAAGCAACATATCGTCTGCATATTTGGATATGGTATGGGACCTCACTCGCATTTGACATGCCCCTACTTTCTCATTTTGCATGCCAGCGATTCCATGGCTATGGCAAACAGGATGGGGGACAGTGATCATCCCTGCCTCGTACCCCTGTTTATTGTGCACGTGCTTGAAACATGTCACCCTGTTCTTTCCCTGGCCTTGGGGCATTATATAAGAGCTTTATTTAGGCCATTATTCGTGCACCAATTTTAAAGTGGTGAAATATTCTGTACATATATTCCCAACTGAGAGTGTCAAACGTCTGTTTGATATCTATTGCTAGGAATGCTGATTTAGGACACTTATCCCTGGCACTCTCCTGAATGTGAAATAGTCGACAGAGATTTAGTGAGGTGTTTCTGTGGGGAATAAATCAGTTCTGATCTGAGTGAACTAACTTAGGCATCAGTGGAAGGAGTCTGAGTATGGTCTTGGTTCCCAATCAAACCCTGGAAACGAGATCTACAAGTGGTGGATGGAGAAGGGGGGATGGGAAAAGCCCTCCAAGCCGAAGAGATTTGTTACCAGAGGAAAGAAAATGGTCTGATCTGGTGCCAGCAGGAGATCTGCCAAAGTGAATAAGTGGGAGCCTCTGAAAGAGGTTGGGATGCAGCATTCACTGAGAAGTGCAGGAGCTGGATGTCACTAATTCCACACAGGAGGTCAGAATATGTGTTGTACCAGGGGAGGTTTCACTACCTGTGGCATCAGCAGCAGACAGCACCTTCAAGGTCATTGTGCCACAGACAGACACCTAAAGGTTAATGTGATATCATGAAGATGATAGAGTCACCATCGAGAGGCACCTTAAAGTGGGAGATGTCAGCTGCACACATCTTAAAGGTGATTGTGACATCTTATTGATGAATGTTTCAACACAGACAGCCACCCTTGAACGCGCGTGTGGCGCCATTCAAGATGGCCGCCAGAACTCCGAGCTCCGCGCTACGTCGGGAGATCTCCTGAGTTATTTTGCGGTCCCAGTGCCATTTTCTAGGTCTAATGGGGAGTTCTCTGAAGCGGAACTCCCCCTGATCATGAGACTATGTTTTGGACCCCTTCCTCAATGCTGGTGAGGTGAAACATCGTGAGATACCTTTTCTGACTTCCCGGCCGCCATTTTGTCTTCTTTCCTGACTGGATTTTTTCCTTTCAGCTGCGCTAGGGGCATAAGGTACAGTTACTACACCTTTGTCTTTGGGACTTGCATATTTATTCTACAACATCTTGCTCCAGCTGGTTTTTAGGGGCATTTGTCTTGTCATGGGTACTTTTCTTTTAATCTTTATTAAAGAGAGAGCAAACTTCTTTATTTTATCCCACGCTGGATTGACAGTAACTTCCTATTTCATGGACAGATCCAAACACCTGTTACACTCTACCAAAAAGACTACTACAGGTCTGTCTGTGACGCACATAGCTTCTGTGGCACCTCCTATGTATAACTTACACAACTCTGTCAACATGGCTCACTCTAATTCTTCCAGAGCAATTTCTTCATCCATTGTGCCTTCAAAATTAAACTCTCCCTCATCCACTGTTAAAAGACTCAAACAAGACCCACCTTCCCCACCGAAGCCTGCTTCGCCTGTGTCCTTAGACACTGTTCTAGAGGAAAAACGTGCTTTACGCCCATTTATAGAGGAAACCAATACACGCCTACAGGTATTGGACACTAAATGGTTTACGATTGACTCCAGGCTTTCTACGGTGGAACAGCACGTCAGTGACCTTCAAGATTCTTCTACAAAAATCTCATCTCTGGAGAAGGAGGTGATCCTCCTGAAAAAATCAGCTGAGGATTTGGAGAACAGAAACAGGCACAATAATCTGCGTATGTATGTCTTCCTGAGGGTATTGAGGGAGATGACCCTGTGACCTTTTTTACCTCCTTTCTTCTGAAGCTCTTGGACCTTCCTGCCTCAACCTCTCTGAATATCCAACGTGCCCACAAGTTGGGACCTCGCCTCTCTTCTGCATCCTCCCCCTCAAGATCCCGTGGCATGATTATTCTTTTCTTACAATTCACGGACCTTTTGCAAGTCCTTAATGCAGCCAAACTTAAGAAACATTTACTTGGTCAGGTTCTAAGGTGTTCTTATTCCAGGACGTATATACAGCAACAGCGAAATGACGGAAATAATTTTTAGATCTCAGACCAGCCTTACGTTCCATGGGTGCCCCCTATGGTTTGTTCAATCCTTGGTTGTTCAAAGTAACTTTTCAAAACAACACGTCTACTTTTGAAGACCCTGCGGACCTTCGGAAGTTTCTTTACCTACATTCCACGTCCACCATGGATACATCTGGTCCTTCTTCAATAACATGACTCTGATATGAAAGTCTCTTTGATTTTTGAATTTTTGAATGATTTTTCTTTGCAGGTTATGTTCCAGTAGCCTTATCTGTTTATAATTGTCTTGTTTGTAACTTTTCTTTCTCTATCATTATTACAGATTGTTTGAACTTCCTCATACCCATTTCCATATCCTTGTCTTCTTTTTCGATCTCCCGGCGTGGTTCATCTCCCTTGTTTGTCGTGCCGTCTTTGTCGTTACCGCCAGTCCCAGTCTTTTACTGGTTCCCCTTCCGGTATGTACTACAGTCGTCATTGTTCTTTGGATGACATGTACTGTCTTCTCTTATTTTTGATCTTATTTCTTCTTCTTCTTCCCTCCTCTTCTATTCTCCCCTTTCTCTTATTGTTTTCATTGGAGACTTTATTCTATAACCTTCTTTTTTTTTTTTCTTCTTCTTTCTTTGCATCAATGTTGACCGTGTAATTCTATATTTAATTCATTTTATTCTCATTCAAAGTTATCTCATGGAATGTAAAAGGTTTTATTAATCCTATAAAGAGGCAGAGAATACTATCCCATTTAGCTACATATAACCCTGACTTAGTTTTGCTGCAGGAGACTCATTTGACAGAGTCAGAAGCTTTGAAACTTAAAAGGCAATGGGTGGGTTTAGTCTTAGTATCTACTACTACCACGAAGAAAAATGGGGTAATTATTCTAGTTCATAAAAGTTTGAAATGTTCTGTTATCTCTAAGGAAACTGATTCAGAAGGTAGATGGTTATTAGTCAAGTTGCTCATTAATAATAATTCTCTTACAGTTTTTAATATTTATGGTCAAACTCAACCGGATTCTTCCTTTTGGCCTAATATCACAAAAAAATGCATTCAACATAAAGATGATTTTTTTATTTTGGGTGGTGATTGTAACCAAGTTATGGAACCTTTCATTGATCGACAGTCCCAAGTCTGTTTCATACCCCATAAGACCCACAAACAATTTCAAAACACAATATCTCAGACTCATCTTGTAGACGCATGGATACTCTGAAACCCTGATAACTCTCAATTCTCTTTTTTCTCTCCTCCACATGGCACTCTGACACGTTTTGACTATATTTTCTTTCTTCTGCCTTAACACAAAACCTTATTTCCTCTTCAATTGAACCCATTGTCATTTCTGATCATGCCCCGGTTGTTGCTGATTTCGATTTGCTCCGCTCACATCCCAAATCTTCTAGATGGAGGTTTAATATATGAAGATAGGATCTTGAACGCTGATAACTTACAAAAAGAAACTTTTCGGATTTTAAAAGAATTGAGACAGACTCAGGAACAGAGGCCCCACTATTGCCCTGATGACTGTAACAAATTCCAGTCCTTCTTTCTAAAAAAGTGAAGGACCTACTGACTGAGATCCATTTCACTCCTACCGTTCATTGCCCCTTAGTATCAGTGCCCCTGCCCCCTGCATATAATAAACCTCTTACTGCCTTTCCCATGCTTACCTTGGACTCCATGTCTTCTTTGATGGGTCGGATTAAGTCGGGGTCACCGGCGGACCCCTGCCCTCCGAGGATCTTTAAGCTGGCACTACCTGGGATCGAAAGCGAGGTTCTAATGCTATTAAATCAATCCCTCGAACGTGGTCACGTTCCTATTGATTTTAAGGAAGCACGAGTTATCCCGCTATTGAAAAAACCAGGGGCAGACGCAAAGAACCTAAAAAACTTTAGGCCAATTTCCCAACTTCCATTCCTGGCGAAAGTGCTGGAACAGCACGTGCTGAAATCTCTATCACACCATATAGAAGTCAACCATCTCCTGCAAACCAACCAGGCTGGCTTTAGGGCCCATCACAGCACGGAGATGGTTATGTTGGCCGTGCTGGATGAAATTAGGCTTAGGGCCGATAAGAAAAAACCATGTGCCCTGGTATTGCTAGATCTATCCGCGGCATTTGACACGGTCAATTATGACCTACTTCTGTCGCGGATTTCAGAGCTAGGCATCCAGGGCACGGCCCTCAAATGGTTTACGTCCTTCCTCACTGACCGTTCACAGAGAGTACAACTGGCTGACTTTGTGTCTGACTCCGGTAAACTCTCATGTGGGGTGCCACAGGGTTCGGCGTTGTCTCCTCTCTTATTCAATGCCTACCTTCAACCCTTGATAGCTGCACTGAATATCATGGAGTGCCAGATCTACAACTACGCGGATGACACTCAAATCATTATCCAGATTGATAATGCCCCGGCTGCCCATGCACGAATGCAAAATATTTTAAAATATATAGTCAACTGGATGACGGCCAACTCCCTCAAAATCAACCCTGATAAGACTGAGGTTTTGGCCATCACCACAGACTCCAGTCCGTGGAGTGACCTTTTTTGGCCACAAGAGTTGGGCGCAAATCTTGAGCCAGCCCAGGCCGTAAAAGCCTGGGCATTAAAATTGATGCTAAACTGTCTATGACTCAGCAGGTATCTGCCGTAGTAGGTACATGTGTTGGCCTGCTTAGACAGCTACGGAAACTTGCTCCCCTTCTCACATTTGCAACTCTCAGAACGGCAGTATCAGCCTTGATAGTGTCACGTTTGGATTACGGGAATTCCCTGTATATTGGCCTCCCAGGAAAGCTGCTTGCTAGACTACAGGTCATTATGAATGACGCGGCCAGACTGATTTTTAAACTGCCTAGGAGGGCCCATGCTACCCCTCTCCTACGCCAGCTACACTGGCTCCCGATTAGGCAGAGAATTAGTTTTAAAGGCCTTTGCATTGCGCACAAGGCCATTTATGGCCAAGCCCCATCCTACATTAAGGATCGCCTGGCTATTTATACTCCTAGTAGGTCACTACGGTCCTCGGAGGCCGGCCTGCTGGCCTGCCCCCGCTTTAGCATGACCTCTAAAGGAGGCAGAGCCTTTTCGACCTCAATTCCTGTATTATGGAACAAGTTACCGGAGAATCTGCGGAAGGAACAAGCCCTTCTCCCTTTTAGGAAGAAGTTAAAGACATTCCTCTTTGTGGAAGCTTGGGGCACAATTTAATCATTGTCTTCCTCCTTACGTGCTAGGGCAGGGCTCTCTCTCATAGCGCTTAGAGACCAGTAGGTGATAATGCGCTCTACAAATGACAATTACAATTACAATTACAATTAATAATTCCCATCTGCAAGATCCACTTTTCTCTTCCTCTTTCATTCCCTTTACAGAAGAATTTTTAACTTTGAATTAATCTCCTGATACCTCTCCTTCACTGCTTTGGGACACTTTTAAGGCTACAACTAGTGGCTTTATTATAGATTACGTATCCAAGAAAAAGAAACATTTACTTAGTCAGCAATAAAACTTTGCTAGCTAATATTAAACGTCTAGAGCATCATTTTTATACATCCTCATCAGAGTATTCCTAACTGGAGCTTGTTCGTGCCAAACTCGACTTTAATAAAACAACTACTGATAATGCCTCTTCGGTTCTTCTCCGAACGAGTGCTCGCTATTACGGCAGCCGTAATAAAGCTGGCAAACTCCTGGCAAATTATCTTAAATCTCGGAAAGAACGTGTTTTGATAGATTCTATTCATTCATCGGACGGGAAAACCCTTTTCAAAGACCAAGACATTTGAAATGAATTCATGGAATTTTACAAAACTTTATATACCCCAGAATCCTCTCCACTCCCCTCTTCTGTTGACTCATATCTTAATGAATTTTCTCCTTCTTCTCATGTGGACATTGACTTTAGCTCTCTAGAATCTGATCTGTCTAGCCAAGAAATATCTCATTCCTTAAATCTCCGTAAGAAAAATAAAACACCAGGTCCTGATGGCTTTACAGTAGAATATTCTCTACATTTTTCACATCTTCTTTTTCCAAAACTTTTACAACTTTTTCAGTTTTTCCACACTAATGGTAAAGCACAGGGTACTTTCTTAGATGCTACAATCTGTTTAATCCATAAAGATGGCCGTGATCCCAAACAATGTAAAAACTATCGTCCTATTTCTCTGGTAAACTTAGATTACAAAATCTTTGCCAAACTGCTTGCGCTACGTCTTGAGCCTCTTTTACCGAAACTAATTGGTTTAGAACAATGTGGTTTCGTTGAAAGTAGATTAACATCTGACAACTCTCGTTTATTTTTTAATGTTTTAAATAAGGCCTCATCTCTTTCATACCCTCTTGCTGCTGTCTCTATCGATGCAGAGAAGGCTTTTGACAGAGTTGATTGGTCCTTTTTATTTAAAGCTCTCCATTGGCATGGTTTTGGTCCCAAATTCATTTATTTGATATCTTTGTTATAATCAGCTCCTAAAGCTTTTGTAGTAGTTAAGGGTCTTGTTTTTCAATCTTTCAACTTACACCATGGTGTACGTCAAGGTTGCCCTCTCTCGCCCCTCCTTTTTATTTTATCACTTGAACCCTTCTTATAACATATCCGCCATAACTCGTCCATTTCTGGCTTTAAATATGGTGATCAACATTTGAAATTATCTGCCGAAGCGGATATCTTACTCTTTATATCTCACCCAGAAACCTCTAACTCTCCTCTTTTGCAAGACATTTCAGATTTCTCTCTTGTTTCAGGTTATAAAATAAACTCTGACAAGACAGAAATTCTTCCCCTCACCAAATTTTGTTTTAAGCAGCACTTCGATGCCACTGGTTTCCGTTGGAACAGCTCTAAAATCAAATACCTGGGCATCTGGTTTAACAACTCCATATTAGATTCAGTTAGGATTAATATGAAGGAAGTGCTAGATCGTATCTCTAAACTTCTCTCTTTCTGGAACCCTCTCTTTCTTTCTTGGTGGGGATGGCTTGATTCTATTAAAATGATGATTACTCCTATTTTATTATATATTCTTTCTATGATTCCCATTCACATCCTGAATGTCTATTTTAAAAAAATTGACTCCCTCCTTTCTAAATTTTTATGGAACAATAAAAAATCTAGACTTTCTTTGGCATATCTTCTTAAACCTAAATCCATGGGAGGAGTGAATTTTTCTGATTTTCGACTGTATCATAAGGCCTTTTGTCTTCGATTAACTTCTAAATGGCTCCTTTCCGAAGTTTCCCCTTTACACCTTTATGGGTCTCAATTGAACGTTCTTTACTTGCACCCTTTTCTTTCAAGAAAGTCCTTGCTTTCTTAACAAAGGTCAATATTACCTCTCTTCGGTTATTTAAACACACCTGTTCATTGTTAAAGCCTCATTATCGATCGGAGATTATCTCTAGGACTACTTTCCTTCAATCTCCCCTTTGGTACAATCGTCTCATTACCTTCAATAACAGACCTCTTTTTTGGAAATCCTGGAGACTTAGGGGAATTATATGGGTTCAGGATCTGTTTGATGGTTTATCTCCATACTCCTTCCCTCAATTTCAAGAAATCTTCAAATGCCCTCGCTCGTTCTGGCACAAATCTTCTACTCTTATGGCAATAATTCTAGATGTTTTTATTCTTTACCCTCTACTGAACTCATTCCCATAGCAGATACTCTACTCAAAGTATTAACTACATTTCCCAAAGCTTCCTTGATATATAAACTTCTTCTTTCCTCTGATACTACTGATGGGCAGTGAGGTATCCTCTGCGCACGGTTCTGTGATTAGGTATTCAAAACAATAATAGCCATACAGAGACTGCATCAAAGGGAACTAAAACAACCACCGCCCCACGTTGTTAGCTAACATATGCAACTTGCAGATGCTAAACACTTAGAAACAAATCAGTTCCCTGAGCAAAAATTATAATCAAATTTTAAGTCCTTAGTCCATATACGACAAAAGTATCAAGTGTTCGTCCTTGGTCTTTATTTAATTTCTTGTATTCTCAAGAAGACTTGTTTATACTTGAAACATAATCCAATTCTTTGATGACACAGCCAACAGCCAACACGTGTTTCGTCTATAGGATAATACCCAAAGACTTCATCAGGGCCTGGACTGCTTTATTCAATATAAAATTCATGAAAAGTCTTCCATTAAAAGTTGTAGACACAGTATATCCAAAATCCAAAATTTAAAGTTAATGATGATAACATAGTCACAAATCGGTAACAATGTCCATCCTTAGAGCATATCTATCACGGAGAATCCAGTATCCACGGCAAATAGTGCTGACACAAATCACGCCAAGATTTGCCTTTATCAAACAATAATCTCTTTATAGGTAGTTTGTCAGATTCATTGGGATTGTCTCTACATGAAAAGGGTTTATTTGATTTGATGTTGGCCTTAGCTTTCCAGCAGCTCTCACTTAATTGGAAATGTTCAACTAAAGTTTCAGTGAAGGCCTGGTGGAACAACGTTTGTCATTACCATGATTAGATATTGCATTTGCTTCTTCTGTTAAACCATATGTTGATAGGGATTTATTTTGGTTATCATTAACCAATTATTTAACTAAGATTTCAATCTATGTATCACGTAACCGTTCTGAGAATTTCCAGCCTCCATAGATCATTTGGTCATTATCTTTCTCGCCTACACTATCTTTTTCCCCTTGTTAATTCATTGCATTTCTTATGTTTTGAATATTTACCTGTCTCTTGGATAAGTTTAACATGTATAATACGCTTAATAAGTTGATTAGGTTTAATAAGTCTATAATTTACTCTCATGATCTTCAAATATAGAATTGTATTATATACCCCCTCTTTTCCTTTCTTCCATTCCCCCCCTTTTTCCCTTTTTTATTACTAAAATGTAAACAGCTTTCTATTCTGCTTTTCCATCTGTTCATATTTTTATTATACTATGGATATTTTGTTTTTTCATGGCCTATTCCTTTGTAATTGTTACTTACTTAATAAAGCTTATTAAACATAAAAAAACACAGACAGCCACCCTTAAGGGGACTGTGACAGCCTCATGTAAACATCTTAAGGGTGATATTGTTCTAAAAGGTTTAAAGTGAGAATACATTTTATTTAGGTATTTACTTTTTATTTAGTATTTGTGTCATATAGTGCAAACTCAACGTGGCTGTGTTTCAGGGCGCTACATCAATCATAAAGATGATAACAGCATAAAGGAGGATATCTATTGCAGTATTTATCAAGAGAATTTGTAGCATGATGAGTGAAAAATCTAACAACGGTCAATATTGTACAAGATGCAAAAAGAAGGGGGGATGAAGCACAAAGAAGAAGGGGCGGAGGGCAAAGGAACAAAAGTGAAATTAATAAGGGTGAAAGCTTAGTGCACAGATTGAGGGAGGAAGTGATTTTTGTGCACAATCGCTTGCCAAACATTGAGGGCGATACATAAAGGTGGGAGAAGAGAGTAAAACGCATCAGCTCTCGCCCAGTTATCAGAAAGCACACAGATGTTAACATTTGAGGGCAGAGAGAGTCATTTACCTTTCATTTGTGTCAGCTCTCAGGGCTTTCTTTGAATCAGTGCAGCTAAACAGTGAGAGCCCCTCAGGCAGTAAACTCATAGCTTCTGTCTTTGCTATACTTCTGGGGAAAAACTCCTCAGGAATGGTAGAGGGATTATTAAGATAATGTGACGTCATGTATCATGTTCTGTTATATTTCGTAGTAAGTCAGTAAGTGATATTAATTAATTATAAATTAATTAAAATGATACAATATTTTAATATCAATCTATTGAAGAAAGCCTCTAGTACTTAAAACCCAAAAAAAACATATAAAATAGAATATGTTACAAGTAATCAATAAAAATTGAGAAAAGGACTCGACCTTCATTCAGGTCAAGAAAAGCTCACAAAAAACTAATTATTATTTTGTACCATTTTATTTATCCCTCAGTTGTAGGAAAGCGAAGTTCATAAATTTGACTAGATTCACTGTCATTTGGGGATCTTCCCCACTCAATGCAAATCTGAGAGCCACTATCGCGACACCATTTTTTGATGAAGAGTGGCCAGAGCCATTTTCGTTGTTCCGCTCAAAGTGCTGAGCAAAGACATACAGTATGGAGTATGTTTCAAGCTTATAGCTTTGAAGGTGGCAGTATTTAGAACAACCTTTGTGCATGGTCTATGCATGTTGCTGGATCGGAAATCAATTTAAATTAAGACGGTTTATCATCGCTATCTTGCACAAAAGATGATTGATCTCCGCTCATGGTGAAGAATACCTCTCACTTCTCTACGACAGGCCTTTGCCGTCATTTATGAGAAGATCAATTTATGAGAAGAGAAGATATCATCAATATCAATTAGGGGTGGCTGGAACTCATGGAGTTTTTCTCCATGGAATTCCGTGGAGTTACCTAAAAACGTGCGAGCGGTGGAGTTGCGGTATGTCATGCTGCTTGTCATGATTGTTAGCACTGAAGTTTGTCCCACTCTGTAAAATGAGTGCAAACAGCAACACGTGGCGCACCAGAGGGCATTGCTTTTTCCTGCTGTCTGAGTTTCTACTTAAACAGCAGCTTTCTCAACATGAGCGTTGCAAAATCTCGCCGGGAGGCTGCCTAGCACTTGAATTTCCCTGGCTAATGGTGGTGAGCTGTGCATGAGAAAAAACTTTGTCACGCAGAGTTTATCTGGAAATCCATGCTCCAGAGTGAGCAAAACTCCACAAATTCCGCCTGAGGAGTGGAGTTTACCACCCTCCATTGGAAAAGAGATATGTTAAACTATTAACTATTTCTATTCATGCATTGTGTTAAGTGTGTGATCCAATATGAAATCTTTTTATTTTATGAGAAAGTGTTTCTAACAAAAATATTTCAAAAAACATTATTAATCAAATACATTCTTTAATACGATGTGGTGTGAGGCTTTTAAAAAACTGTCATGGTAAGGTCTATCTTTTAAGCATTTTGTGCAGATCTCAGCATGTTTAGTTTGCTGCTGGTAAATAAAGCTTGCTTTACACATTTTGAGGCTTAGTACTTATAAGTATAGATATGTAAGGCAAATTGCACATTTTAATATCGTGCAAGTTCAATATAAATTTTTGCACCTTAATACTGCACATGTATCTTTAACTATAATGTTTTGCATTTTAATAAAACTCTCTCAACATCTAAACTCCATTAGAGGAATGCATAAGAAGCCGATATGGATGAAACAGTGTCTCATTGTTTTGGCCAAGGGACAAGAAAGATGATTTGGTAATTTTTTCTAAAGAAAATCCCCACAATGTAATCTAAATTCTTTATGCTCAAATCCTCAGTGTCCCTTATTAACGAACACGCCTTTACCTGTTATTTGTCTAGAATTTTTAAATATCCTTGGGAAGTTATTGTCCCTCATGATACTTTTAGTTGTAAAGTGTATATTTCATTATTCAAAATATTTGACCAGGGAGTATCTAATGTGATCAGTTGAAAGCCCACACCAAACAGTGGCTCTATAGGTATTTTCTTTGATGTGTCATATCCCATAACAGGTAGTCCAAAAATGGGACAGGAGTTTCAGCACTAGTTGCTGCAGATTAAATTCCAGACAGATTTGTGATTGGAAGGTAGAGTTAGTTTATTAGGTATGTGGAAGATTTGCCTAAATAGGTTGCACTGTGTTTGATCTAATCAGGGACCTAGCTCTGTGAGAAAGCTTCCAGGCCATAATCGATGGACAGCAGAAATGTTTCATTTATTACTGAAATTAGGGGTTTGATGAAAGGAGCATCCAGGTCCTTATAAACATGACGTATGCCACATGACAGGGAAACAAATTTCATTTACAAATAAACCCAGTGTTCACTTGGTGAGATGCGATTGTTGAGCCACATCCTCTGGATAAGAATATTTTCTGTGTTTCTCAGTTCGTGTATCACCAATATACCAGCTTTTCATTTTATGCCTTTTGTCACTGAAAATCAGAAAAGCAAATCTTGTTGCATTGACTGTTAGTTTATTCTCTATGTTATATTTGTTGAAGGCCGCCAAGCACTTCTGCAAATATATTGCTGTGTGGTCTATAATAATTGTGTTATCAGTTTACTGCAGAGACTGAATACAGAGAGTGTCTAATTTAGGTGTGTGACTTCTGTGTGCTTTAATGGCATCTGGTGAGTCATACAGACTGAAAATCAACGCCAGGAGCAGACACCCCTGCTTTAGTCCTCTCTTAATATTAATATTCTGTAGATGTAGCCCTTTGTTCCAGTTTAACCTGAACCCATGTGTTCCAGCCAATGACTGGAGAGGCCTCAGTAACAGCCGGGAGATACCCATCCTTGCTAGTTTCAACCAAGGTATGGCACAATCTGCTCCATCAAAAGCCATGCAATAGTCAATAAAACAAACAGGTCGCTTTCCTTGACTTTCACTGTCTTGTAGGTTATCATTGATAGCACAAGCATGCATTCTGAATGCTTTTCACAGTGCTATTAACAAAGGTTTTTGTTATGGAGACCTCAAGGCAATTGCGGAGCATCTTCTTTTGTTTTCTAGTCAACAGATTTGTTTAATCTAAAATGATTTGCATGATCTAATAGAACTGCTGATGTTTGTAGATGCTTCCTAAACCCAGAGTCTTTCCTTTATCTACAGGGGAAAGACTCCAATGGTTACTCATGGCCAATGACTCTCTTAAAACTTTGTGGTCACTGGACATTAGATTCTCAGCTCAGATCCCATCAACACGTACTAAATATTTGGGCTGAGTAGGGGATCTGAGGGGTCTTAGGTCTTTAAGGTTATATATGTTATATGGTGGGAAGATTTTCCAGCCTGTCTATTACCGGGCAGCAGTTGCAGGATCACTGAGGAATGTATGACGTTACATCGCGGTCTTTACACCGCAATACGTCTACAACGCAGTCATTACAACGCAAGGCGTTACAACGACTTGCTCTGGAGGGCGCTGGATTTAGGAATAGTATCATTTACTATTCCAACTCCAGCCTACGTAACAGTAGGGAAGGTGTTGGAATAGTAAATCATACTATTCCTTAGTGTATAGCGCTATCCACGACTTGCGTTGTAATGGCCACGTTGTAAACATATTGCGGTGTAAAGACCACGTTGTAACGGATGTTTCTCATCACTGAGCCATCCTTGGTTAAGAAGATGCTTAGAAGTCCTTGCATAGATAGACATAACAGAGGTTTTTAATGTCTGAAGAAGATCAGTTTGCCCTTCCGGTTCATCAGATTGCCAATTTAAAGCTGAAATAGTTGCTACCAATGAACATAAAGTCTTCAGGGTTTTGTTAACATAGTTTTGGCTAGTCCCACTCGAAGAGTTGAAGTCTATGTTTCTTGTGGAGAAATCATCTTGCATAAAAGAAAACCAACTAGGTTGAGGTACGGAGAATCTAAAATCAACCGCCATTTCGAGAGGGCAGTTCTCTTTAAAGGGTACGTTAGTGTCTCTTGATGGAATAATAACTAATTTGTCTAGTTCAGTTTCCTTCTTAGGATCTTGATCTGCCACTGACATGTTGTACAAAAAAGACAGAGGGGCCGATTACGATATGGCGTGTAAAGGTTCGACCTTTGGTCGGAGCCTTTTGGGCCGCATCATAATGGACCGGTTGGTTTCCTTTCCGACCGCCTCATTATGTTGGAGGCTGTTGGAAAGGAAACTCGATGGACCTTCCGGTTGGCTTCCGACGAGCTCGGAGAGCCCATCCGCCAGTCAGAAGCCGGCCTGTAATCTCAAGGGTGTCTCTTTCTGCCCTTGAGATTATGATCACGGTTTCCGACATGGTTTCCATTCTGGTCTGTCCGACACGGAAACCATGTCGGTAAGCGTGTTAGGGGGCCCCCAGCAGGGGCCCCTTTGATGCCTGGCCTCCGGTTGGAGGCCGAGGGGGCACCTATGGTTCCCCCCTGTTGATCCCGGGACCTTGTTGCAGGCACCTTGAGGTGCCTGGCACAGGGTGCAGGGATGAACCGAACCTCCCATTTCACTATGGGAGCATGCATTACGGCCGTTGTTCAGTCGCATCCTAATAAGGCTGTGGGGACCACCGATGGGGTGTTGGTCAGTCCCATGACCGAGTCGGTGTTGGGCGGAAGTGATTCCACCTGACATCATAATGAGCCCCTTAGTATCATGAACACTCCCTTCCTGTATAGGTGGTGAGGGAAGCTGTGTCAGCTCGTCAGCTGCAGCATTAGTTTCAGCCTGAATAGCCGGCGTTTTATTACGAGGTGCCTCTTGAACTCCTTACGTGTAAGGTGCATGGTGAAGGAAGGATCGTTGACTGTGGTATCTATAGTGACACGGTTAGTCTGGGAAGGAAAGTGAATGAAATCAATGGTGTCAGTGTTTAAATTACTTTTTTTTTTATTTGCTAAGGGATCTTCACTGTTTAAGTGAGACGTCATAGTTGAGGCAATGAAGCTGTATGTGCATTAAGATCTAAGTATTCCTTGACTATAAACCTCAATTTCTTTTTTGGCACAGGCTGTTTGTACATGGACACATCCATCTACCAGGTTCGTGTTTTTAGTATAGTAAGGTATTGGTCCATTAGTATATGTATATATTGGTGAATGATCTGATACTAAGCCCACAAGTATACTGCGGTCAAGAACTTGAGGGCGAGTGATTCTGTTCACCAGGAAATAGTCAGCCCTAGACTCAGAACCATGTGTGGTGGAGTGAAATGGGTATTCCTTGTCTGTGCAACAAAGAAGGCAACAGGGATCCAGCAGTTTGTGATGTTTCACAAGATCAGTAAGTAGGCCTCTATCACATTTGTGGCTGCTATCAGATTTGTCTACCACAACATTCCAATCTTACAACTTTCAATTGATAGAATTCTTAAAGGAGCCAGTTCAGAATGGTGAAGAGTTCTTATTTTACAGCCGTAGCTGTGTAGACAGAAGCCAGAGAAGACTCATGTTTTGCAGGACAAGGTTAGCAAAGCCATAGTGCTCATTAGGGTTCGCCCACATCTTCTGTAGGTGAATGCCTAGCCTTTTATGCAAAAAATAAAATGGTAACCCTCATTCTTTCTTCCTTTGGATGCTTGCAGCTGTGCTTCACCCTCAGAGTTATCTGATACCAATGAGGAGCTAATTTTGCTGAACCATTCCCGTTTCAATATCACCAGCTCTATTTTTGTTCAGTTTTTTTACTTGACAAATACAGGAGTACTTTATTGTCTTAATGTACTTAAGGACTATATGATCAGTTAATGTTTGTAAGCAGCCATCTTCATCAATAAGGGTATAAAAAGTTCATGAATTTCAAGTCATTATCAGTGTCACTTAAGGTGAGACCATCAGTTTGTGCAAGGATAAGCAGTGGACTTGTTTTCAGTGATGACAAACAATCCTGTTGGTGTAGCTGCCCTGGACAATTGAAAGGAATCAGAGTGAAAGACATTATAAACTTAAATCAGGTATCAGGTCACTGTTGTTCGCTATGAGCATGCCTTTAAACCTAATGAATGTTTTAAGGGCTCATAATATAGCATTTTTATTTTCAGTTTTAGCAGATGGTTTAGGAGGGTGAAAATGCATGGAAACGTCTTGGGGGTCCTCTGGTCCAGTGGTCTTTACCCTCAGAGGAGATCTCAAATTAGTAAGGAGTGGGCTTCTGTTACTATCTCTGTTTGCATAGTTGCGCCTAGGAGGGGATGACAATTCTGCTTTTTGCCGAAGATTATTAGGTTGGGGACCTATATCCATGTCGATAGGCCATGTTCTCCAGTATCTTTTCCAGTTCATCATATCAGACAATTCTCCGGTTGGTCTATTGATTGTCACTATCATCATGGCCGGTTCCAGAAGTCCATATCTTATGTCTTCATTTTAGAGTGCATGGTAGAGGACATAAAAATTATTGCGGGGGATATTCATTTTGCAGAAGAAATATGGAGCCAGAGAAATCTTTTGACTAGGATCAGAATACAATCATTTTTCTAGGATGCCTGCATTATTATCCTGGTGTGTTGATATTGGAGTATGCAGGCTATGATATGCCTGAGTGGACCATTGATGTTATGTTTACGCACATGAGTTCTATGTGCTCTCTGATTTTCTACAGGGGATGTGAAAACCAGTACTAATAAAGTAGAAAAGTGGTAAAAATGTGATCAAGTCTTGGCCATCTGTCACCAAGCTCCAAAACTTTCAATGTAGTCTCGTCTATGTCCCTCTTCAAGATCAGTTAGGTTTTTCTGCATGTTCCAAAGATCCCTCCAATCTAGAGCCTCCATATGCTTTTTCTCTAACTCTTCTATACTTTTATGAGAAGTTTCAATACGGTTCTTGAATGCGGTAAAGTCCCTGCGCATCTGCTTAATATAGTTGAACAATTTTATGCCCTTCAGTTTAGGCATGATTGACATCAGTACTATCGATGTCATTGTCGGGTCTTTTGTGCATGAAATTGTGTTTTTGTTTGCTAATGCTTTCATCATTTGCTTTTGAAACATCAGTGCCTTTGACTCTCTCTCTCTCCATGTTTCACAATTCCCAGGAGTGCTACAGTTTAAGTCACAAATGTGCTGGCCTGTGACTAGCCAAGGGCTCACACTGTTCCCATTAGTAAGCCTGGTCGTAAAACTCCGCTCCATTCACGGAGTTTGTGGAATTTGACAACTCTGGGAGATACCATTAAACTCCACAACGGAGTGGAGTTTTTTTTGGTCTGCACGCTTGAAATGTTATTGGGTGCATGCGGGAGTGACTTGCCGGATGCTCGCGATCGCCCATGAGATTTTTAGGGCCATTCAATGGGCACCACGAGATTTGCTTGTCGGCCGCATGCTCCCACAAACTTTTGCGGTCGCCTACAAGTCATGCACAGGTGCACCAGTGACTTCCAGTGACTTCCGCTGGATGTTTTCCGCTGGATGTGATCCAGAACGTGCAGGATCGACCACTGCTGCAATCTGGGGAAGATTCTCTCATCAAGAAGCATCAAAATCTTCCCGAACTGATGATTTGGAGTTAAAAACCTCCTCGGATTGACATTTGGCAGTGTTTTTTCTTGTACGAGGAATCCCTTTTTTCTTTTTTTACTTTTGTTTCAACTGGAAGGAAGTACCCCAGAGTCTCCAACTTCCTTTTCCTGTCCAGCAGGCTCCTCCCAGTGCTTTGTCCATCTCCTGGTCACTTTTCATTTGGAATTGGAGCTGGAAGGATAACTCTTTGTGTCTATTGCATATCACATTGGATTTAAGGACTTTTGTATTTGAGATTTCACAAACAAGTTAAAAAAATGGTGTTGTTTGTTTGATTGGGGCCATGCACCTGGATTTATTTGTACTGTTACTACATTTTTAAAATGTATTGTGATGCGTGGGCTGTTGTTTCAGTAGGGGCCTAGTGGAATAGTTTCACTGCTTAAAATATTTTCTCCATGTTTTTTTTAATACATTTGCAATATTGATTGATTTCACTATGTTGCCTAATCTGCTAATTGGCCTTCCAGCCAGTAGGCCCAGTGCTAGTCATGGGTGCATGAAACAACTGTTTCTGTGGTGTTTACAGCATTTAGGCCATGGATGTATTTGGATTGAAAGACAAAATGTGCTTTTTTGTGGTATTTCATGGTTTTTTCTCATGCAAACACTGTATAGAACTAAGTAGGGTAATGCCTTTGAAGGATGTGTTTTGTTGTAAACATTTTTTTTTTAGCCCAATAATTTTCATTTTTGGCATTGCTGAATTAATGATGTTTTCTCTGTTTCACCATGCCTCCTTTGTCTGGTCAGTGTGTGTGTTTGCCATAGGCCACCATTTGCCTTTGTTCCAGATGCCATATGGCCACTGACCAGGGACCATTTGTATAGTCAGTGGACTGTCCCTAGACCTGCATGTGCTGTTTGTCTTACAGGCCTCCTCATTCTCGCTGTTGTGACTTGTGAGTGACCATGTGGCAGGCGGCCATTTTGTGTAGGCAGCTAGTGTGCTTTTGCCATAGGCCTACATGCATTCTTTGTTCTAGGCCTCCAGCTTCTTGTTGTGACCATGTGGCTGGCAGCGATTTTGTGTATCCAGCCAGTGTGCTTTTGCCATAGGCCTGCATGCGTTCTTTGTTCTAGGCCTCGAGCTTATTGTTGTGACCATGTGGCTGGCAGCCATTTTCTGTAGGTAGCCAGTGTGCTTTTTCCGAAGGCCTGCAAGCGTTGTTTTGTTTTTCTAGGCCTCCTGCTTCTTGTTGTGACCATGTGGGTGGTGGTCATTTTGTGTATCCAGCGAGTGTGCTTTCCCTATAGGCCTGCATGTCTTCTCTTTGTTTCCAGTGAATGCCTTCCTGCAGTGTTGATGTTGACGACAATGTGGCACTGGCTGACAGCCATTTTGTGCGTCCAACCAAATTTGTCCCTTTGCCATAGGCTGCACGTATGGTTGAGCAATGAGACAGCAGTTTAATAATAACTTATTATTATATCTTTGAGGATAACTTCACTTATTTTTAATTTTTTAAAATTTTATTTTTTGAATTAATTGGCATATTATATTTAAAAAAATTGTGTATATATATATATGCCATCACATCCTTCGTTAACAAAAGAAACTGGTCGCACTCTCGCAGGGTATTGTGGCAATGTTGATTTATTCCTTAATTCCTTCCATCCAATTTAGTAGGAACACTCACGGTCAATTTTTAGCGCGAACACTCTCGTTTTTTAAATTCCAAACATGTTACTTCATTTCCTGTCTTAACGAGACTACCACCCCCCAGCATTCTGGGAGATGTAGTCCCCTCTAATTACTTATATTAACGTGCTCATTTCATAAAGTGTCAGGTGAACAAAAATTATATACAGTGAGTTAAAAACCATTTATACTCTTATCTTGCACCAAGTCCAGTGAATTTACTAATTTCATTTAACTTTCATGAATATCGTTCTGTTGATGTTCTCATAGATCGGCCCCCATACGCTACATTTTTATTTCTATTTCACAGGCAGTGTCTCTTTACAGATCCCTCTAGTGGGCATACATTAGTTCTCAAGTTATCTACCATTGTTTAACCCTCCAGTGGGTTTATTCTGCCATATTTGCGTTGGGGCCCATTATGTACACTCGTCACTTGGTGTTTTGAATTTTTCTTTTTCTCATTTACATGATTTAGAGTGTCATTATCAAATTAAAGATGTATATATAGTTCCTCTGATTGGTTAAGGCCATACGGAGTCATACTTCTTAGTTTCAGGATGTGGCGTGATTCTTTTTGCCGGAGAAATTTCTCCCTATTTCCTCCTCATTCATTTATTGGTACAGTCTCTATTCCATAGAACTTCAGAGCCTTCCAGTCCCCATTGTGGTGTAGCTCCTTATGTTTTGCCACTGCGTTGTTTCTATCCTTATTTACTGTGGCACGTACGTGTTCCAACACTCTTTTTTTCGATTCGCAGATGGTGCTACCCACATATTTTAACATACATGGACACTCAATTACATAGACTGTGTACTGACTTTTACAGGTTATTAGTTCCCGGATCTTCCATACTTTGTTGTTGGCCATTAGAACTTCTGTTGTTTGTTTCGCAATTTGGCACACTTTGCAGCTGTGGCATTTTACAAAGCCCTTCGTTTTTAGCCAAGATTCATTTTTCTTTTTTCCTTTAAAGTGACTGTGCACTAAGTGATCTTTTAGATTTTTGGCTCTGCGATATGTAATGGTTGGGTGTGTTCCCATTATTTTTCCCATTGTTCCATCTAGTTGCAAAATTTTCCACTTTTTTCTTAGGATGTTCGTGATATCTTTGGATTCTTGAGAAAAGTCCATAATTAATCTTATGGGTTCCGCTTCTGGTTGTTTTTCCTGTCTTTTTGGTATGAGGCATTCCTCCCTTGATTTTTCATTCGCTCTATTCCAGCACCTCTTCGCAATGCTTTTGTTGTACTTTCTGCATTTAAATCTTTCTGTTGTGGTCGCACTGTGTTTTTTCCACTCCTCCTCCTCACTACAGATTCTTCGCAAACGGAGAAACTCTCCATATGGAATACTCAATATTAGTGATGGTAGGTGGAAGCTTGTTGCTTCTAAACTTGCGTTTGTGGCCGTGCTTTTCTGATGGAGTGTGGTCTCAATTTGGTTGTTCTTGATGTAAATTTCCGTGTCAAGGAACGTTACCCTTTCATTACTGATGTCATACGTAAATTTTAGGTTGGTTATACTTGTATTCAGGTTTTCAAAGTATTCCTGGAAATCCACTTTACTTCCATCCCAGATGATCAATAGGTCATCTATGAATCGTGTCCAACTTACTATTTTTTCCACGAATTCATCATATCTTGGATTCCACGCAACCTCCTTCTCCCACCATCCCATTACCAAACAGGAATAACTGTGACTAAAGGAAAATCCCATAGCCATTCCGTTGCTCTGGCGGTATACTTCATCGCCAAATAAGAAGATGTTTCTTGATAGACATAATGAGATCATTTCTGATAGCATTTCGTTGTGGTAACGGTAGTGTATGTTTCTCTCTTGTAGGAAGTAGTTACATGCTTTCAACCCTAAGATGTTGTCTATATTTGTATACAGTGCTATCACATCCATTGTGATTAAGTGGTATGTCTCCGGCCATGGTGTATTCTGTAGAATTCTCAACAGATCGCTTGTGTCCTTGATGTATGAGCTAAGCTCCGCTACATACGAGATAAGGAAGTGGTCAATGTAATTTGCTATTGGTTCCAACAAGGAACCTTTTGCAGATAGAATCGGTCGCCCAGGTGGTTTCTTTGGGTCCTTGTGTAATTTTGGGAGAAAATAGATTGTCGCCGTCACTGGAAAATCTACAGTTAAATACTTTCTCTCTTCGTCGTCAATTAGATTTTTTTGAGCCCACACTTTGATTTTTTCATCAATTTCTCTTTTTATTGACATCGTTGGATTGGTTTTTAGTCTCTCGTAATGTGTTGTCCCGCACCTAATTGAGCACCAGAAAAGCCAGGTGAAGGAGAACCAAGTTATATATATCCACCCAATTTCACTGAAAACCCACAGGTTACAGGGACATTATAGTTAGGCTGACATTTCACTCGTACAAAACCAGAGAAATTTGGCCGTTATAGTTAGCTGAGCTAACTATAACTCGTGCCCCTTCAATACACTGCTGATGATGTCACATATTACATCACTCATTACATGGTCAGTGACATCACTGATAACATCTCAAATGACATCACTGATGACGTCACTGATGACATCATCCAGTGACTGAGTGTTTCTAAAAGTTAAAGAACGTTATATATATATATATATATATACGTCAAGGTGTATTGAAGAATGAGTGGGTGAATGAGTGTCTGAATGGATGATTTAGTGGGTGTGTGACTGACTGTATAAGTGATTGTACGTGTCTTGGTGAATGCATGGGAGAATGACTAATCTGTGTGAACGTCTGTATCAGTCTGTCAGTTGATGTGTAAGTGGCTGCATGGGTTGGTGAGTAGCTACATAAGTGTCTATATGGGTTAATGATTGGTTGTCTGAGTACCTGTATGGGTGCCTGAGTGTCTGTGAGGGTGGGTGGGGGGTGTGTGACACCCTGCATGGATGTGTGAGTGTGTGATTCACTGGGTGTATGGGTTCATGAGTGCATGTGCGAGGGGCTGTATGGGTGAGTGAGTGTCTGTATGGCTATGTTAGTGAGTGAGTAGATATCTCAGTGGTATATGTGTGAGTAACTACATATGTGAAAGACAGTATATGTAAGTGTTGGAGTATATAAGTGACTATATGTGAGAGTGAGGATTGTGAGAGTGACTGTATGGATGAGTGGGTGCTTGTGTCAGTGATTGTATAAGAGAGTAAGTATTTGTTAGTATCTGTATGAATAAGTGAGGTGGTGTGTGTATAACCGTTTGGGTGAGTAAATGGCAATGTGATTGATTCTTTGCGTGACTGACTAGGTGTGTGAGTAACTGTATGGGTGAGTGGCAGTGAGTGAGTGTCTGTATGGGTATATGTTTGTATATATTAGTGGCTGTATAGATGAGTGACTGCATGAATGAGTGACTGTATGGTGAGTGAGTGGATGTGTGTACACCTAGGAATCAGTGAGTGGGTATGTACTAACTGGTATTGGTGTGTCTATGGTTTCGAGAATGGTAGTCTGTATTTTAGAGTGGGTGTATCAAAGGCAAAAGGGACACAGAAAAAGGCAAGAGAAGTGCAGAAAGAAGCAACAGATGTGCAGAAGGAGGCAAGAGAAGTGCAGAAAGAGGCAAGAGAGTTGCAAAAACAGGCAAAAGGGGTGCAGAAAGAAGCAAGAGCAGTGCATAAAGAACCAACAGAGGTGCAGAAGGAGGCAAGAGGGGTGCAGAAAGAGGCAAGAGAGGTTCAGAAATATGCAAGAGAGGAGAGGTGCAGAAAGAGGGCACGGGGTGCAGAAAGAGGGATGAAAGGTGCAGAAAGAACCAACAGAGGCGCAGAAAGAGGCAAGAGTGGTGCAGGAAGAGGCAAGAGAAGTGCAGAAAGAAGCAACAGAGGTGCAGAAGGAGGCAAGAAAACGGCAGAAAGAGGCAGAAAGAGGCAAGAGAGTTGCAGAAACAGGCAAGAGAGGTGCATAAAGAGGTAACAGGGGTGGAGAAAGAGGCAAGAGAGGTGCAGAAAGAGGCAAGAGGGGTGCAGAAAGAGGCAAGAGGGGTGAAGAAAGAGGCAAGACAGGTGCAGAAAGAAGCAGGAGAAGTTCAGAAAGAAGCAACAGAGGTGCAGAAGGAGATACGAGAACTGCAGAAAGTGGCAAGAGAGTTGCAGAAACAGGCAAGAGAGGTGCAGAAAAAGGGTACAGGAGTGCAGAAAGAACCAAGAGAGGTGCAGAACGAGGGAAGAAGGGTGCAGAAAGAGGCAAGATGGGTGAAGAAAGAAGTAAGAGAGGTGCAGAAAGAAGCAACAGAGGTACAGAAAGAAGCAACAGAGGTGCACAAAGAGGCAAGAGGGGTGCAGAAAAAGGCAAGCGAAATGCAGAAAGAAGCCACAGAGGTGCAGAAGGAGGCAAGAAAAGTGCAGAAAGAGGCAAGAGAGCTGCAGAAACTGGCAAAAGAGGTGCAGAAAGAAACAAGAGCAGTGCAGAAAGACCCAACAGAGGTGCAGAAAGAGGCAAGAGGGGTGCAGAAAGAAGCAAGAGGGGTGCAGAAATTTGCAAGCATGTCTCTGCTTCTACCTAGTGACATGTTACATACAAATAAACATACAAATACTTTAATACCTGTGCTTCAAATAGCATACTCTGTACATTTGTGTACAAAAAGGTGTATGCATTTCTTTGAGTACAGAAGGAGGCACGAGGGGTGCAGAAAGAGGCAAGAGGGATGCAGAAAGAAGCAAAAATGTGCAGAAAGAAAGAGGAAAGAGGGGTGCAGAAAGAGGCAAGAGAAGTGCAGGAAAGAAGCAACAGAGGTGTAGAAAGAAGCAAGAGAAGTGCAGAAATAAGCAACAGAGGTGCAGAAAGAGGCAAGAGGGGTGCAGAAAGTGGCAAGAGAGTTGCAGACAGAAGCAGGAGCAGTGCAGAAAGAACCAACAGAGGTGCAGAAAGAGGCAGGAGGGGTGCAGAAATAGGCAGGAGAAGTGCAGAAAGTAGCAAAAGAGGTGTAGAAAGAAGCAAGAGGGGTGCAGAAATGTGCAAGAGAGGTACAGAAAGAGGCAAGAGAAGTGCAGAAAGAGGGAAGAAGGGTGCAGAAAGAGACAAGAGGGGTGCAGAAAGAGGCAAGAGAAGTGCAGAAAGGAGCAAAAGAGGTACAGAAAGAGGCAAGAGGGGTGCAGAAAGAGGCAAGAGAGTTGCAGAAAAAGCAAGAGAAGTGCAGAAAGAAGCAACAGTGGTGCATACAAAGGGAAGAGGAGTGCAGAAAGAGACAAGGAAGGTACAGAAATGTGCAAGAGAGGTCCAGAAAGAAGCAGGAGCAGTGCAGACAGAACCAACAGAGGTACAGAAACAGACAAAAGGGGTGCAGAAAGAGGCAAGAGAAGTGCAGAAAGAAGCAACAGAGGTGCAGAAGGAGGCAAGATAACGTCAGAAAGAGGCACGAGAGATGCAGGTACAGGCAAGAGGGGTGCAGAAAAAGGGAGCAGGCGTGCAGAAAGAGGCAAGAGAGGTGCAGAAAGAAGGAAGAAGGGCGCAGAAAGAGTAAAGAGGGGTGCAGAAAGAGGCAAGAGGGGTGCAGTAAGAAGCAACAGAGGTACAGAAAGAAGCAAGAGAATTGCAGAAAGAAGCAACAGATATGCAGAAAGAAAGAGCAAAAAGGGGTACAGAAAGAGGCAAGAGAAGTGCAGAAAGAAGTGACAGAGGTGCAGAAAAAAGCAAAAGCAGTGCAGAAAGAACCAACAGAGATGCAGAAAGAGGCAAGAGGGGTGCAGAAAGAGGCAAGAGAAGTGCAGAAAGAAGCAAGAGAGGTGCAGACAGAGGCAAGAGGGGTTCAGAAATTTGCAAGAGGGGTTCAGAAATTTGCAAGAGAGGTGCAGAAAGAAGCAAGAGAGGTGCAGAAAGAAGCAAGAGAGGTGCAGAAAGAAGCAAGAGGAGTGCAGAAAGAAGCAACAGAGTGGCAGAAAGAGGCAAGAGGGGTGCAGAAAGAATCAAGAGAAGTGCAGAAAGAAGCAACAGAGGGGCAGAAAGAGGCAAGGTAGGTGCAGAAAGAAGCAAGAGCAGTATAGAAAGAAGTAAGAGAAGTGCAGAAAGAAGCAACAGAGGTGCAGAAAGAGGCATGAGGGGTGCAGAAAGAAGCAAGAGAGTTGCAGAAACAGGCAAAATAGGTGCAAAAAGAGACAAGAGGGGTGCAGAAAGAGGCAAGAGAGGTGAGGAAAGAGGCAAGAGAGGTGCACAAAGAAGGAAGAATGGTGCAGAAAGAGGCAAGAGGGGTACCGAAAGAAGCAAGAGAGGTGCAAATAGAAACAAGAGAAGTGCAGAAACAAGCAACAGAGGTGCCGAAAGAGGCAAGAGGGGTGCAAAAAGAGTTGCAGACACAGAAAAAAGAGGCGCAGAAAGAATGAACAAACAGATGCAAGAAAGGTGCAGAAGGAGGATAGAGGGGTGCAGAAAGGGGCAAGAGGGGTACATAAAGTTGCAAGAAAGGTGCAGAAAGAAGCAAGAGCAGTGCACAAAGAACCAACAGAGGTGCAGAAAGAGGCAAGAGGGGCATACAAATAGGCAAGAGGGGTGCAGAAATTTGAAAGAGAGGTCCAGAAAGAAGCAAGAGCAGTGCAGAAAGAACAAAGTGAGGTGCAGAAACAGACAAGAGGCGTGCGGAAAGTTGCAAGAGAGGTGCAGAAAGACCCAACAGAGGTGCATAAACAGACAAGAGTCATGCAGAAAGAGGCAGGAGAACTGCAGAAAGAGGCAGAGTTGCAGAAACAGGCACAAGAGGTGCAGAAAAAAGGTAACAGGGGTGGAGAAAGAAGCAATAGAGTTGCAGAAAGAAGCAACAGAGGTGCAGAAGGAGGCAAGAGAGATGCAGAAAGAGGCAAGAGAGTTGCAGAAGCAGGCAAAAGAGGTGCAGAAATAAGCAAGAGTAGAGCAGAAAGAACCAACAGAGGTGCAGAAGGAGGCAAGAGGGGTGCATAAAGAGGCAAGAGTGGTGCAGAAATATGCAAGAGAGGTCTAGAAAGAAGCAAGAGCAGTGCATAAAGAAACAACAGAGGTGCAGAAGGAGGCAAGGGGGTACAGAAAGAGGCAAAAGAAGTGCAGAAACAAGCAAAAGAGGTGCAGAAAGAGGCAAGAGGGGTTCAGAAAGAAGTGACAGAGGTGCAGAAAGCAGCAAAAGAAGTGCAGAAATAAGCAACAGAGGTGCAAGAAGAGGCAAGAGGGGTACAGAAAGTGGCAAGAGTGTTGCAGAAACAGGCAAAAGAGGTGCAGAAAGAGGGAACAGGGGTGCAGACAGAGGCAAGAGAGGTATAGAAAGAGCGAAGAGGGATGCAGAAAAAGGCAAGAGAGTTGCAGACAGAAGCAGGAGCGGTGCAGAAAGAACCAACAGAGGTGCAGAAAGAGGCAGGAGGGGTGTCGAAAGAGGCAGGAGAAGTGCTGAAAGAAGCAAAAGAGGTGTAGAAAGAGGCACGAGGGGTGCAGAAATGTGCAAGAGAGGTGCAGAAAGAAGCAAGAGCAGTGCAGAAAGAACCAACAGAAGTGAAGAAAGAGGCAAGAGGGGTGCAGAAAGAGGCAAGAGAATTGCAGAAACTGGCAAAAGAGGTGCAGAAAAAAGCAGGATCAGTGCAGAAAGCACCAACAGAGGTGCAGAAGGAGGCAAGAGGGGTGCACAAAGAGGCAACAGGGGTGCAGAAATTTGCAAGAGAGGTCCAGAAAGAAGCAAGAGCACTGCAGAAAGAACCAAGTGAGATGCAGAAACAGACAAGAGGGGTGCAGAAAGTTGCAAGAGAGATGCAGAAAGAAGCAAGAGCAGTGCAGAAAGACCCAACAGAGGTGGGCGTGCAGACAAGAGGCGTGCAGAAAGAGGCAGGAGAACTGCAGAAAGAGGCAAGAGATTTGCAGAAACAGGCACGAGAGGTGCATAAAAAGGTAACGGGGTTGCAGAAAGAGGCCATAGAGGTGCAGAAAGAGGGAAGAGGTGTGTAGAAAGAGTCAAGAGGGGTGCAGAAAGAAGCAAGAGAGTTGCAGAAAGAGGCATGAAAGTTGCAGAAGCAGGCAAAAGAGGTGCAGAAAGAAGCAAGAGTAGTGCAGAAAGAACCAACATAGGTGCCGAAGGAGGCAAGTGGGGTGCAGAAAGAAGAGGCAAGAAGGGTGCAGAAAATTTCAAGATAGGTGAAGACAGAAGCAAGAGTAGTGCAGAAAGACCCAACAGAGGTGCAGAAACAGACAAGAGGGGTGCAGAAAGAGGCAGGAGAACTGCAGAAAGAGACAAGAGAGTTGCAGAAACAGGCACGAGAGGGGTACAGCATGAGGCAAGCGAGGTGCAGAAAGAAGGAAGAGGGGTGTAGAAAGAGTCAAGAGGGGTGCAGAAAGAAGCAAGAGAGCTGCAGAAAGTAGCAACAGGGGTGCAGTAGGAGTCAAGAGAAGTGCAGAAAGGGGCAAGAGAGTTGCAGAAGCAGGCAAAAGAGGTGCAGAAAGAAGCAAGAGTAGTGCAGAAAGAAGCAAGAGTAGTGGAGAAAGAACCAACAGAGGTGCAGAAGAAGGCAAGAGTGGTGCTGAAATAGGCAAAAGTGGTGCAGAAATATGCAAGAGAAGTGTAGAAAGAAGCAAGAGCAGTGCAGAAAGAAACAGAGGTGCAGAAGGAGGCAAGGGGGTACAGAAAGAGGCAAAAGAAGTGCAGAAACAAAGAAAAAGTTGCAGAAAGAAGCAAGAGGGTTGCAGAAAGAGGCAAGAGAGGTGCAGAAAGAGGCAAGAGAGGTGCACAAAGAGGGAAGAGAGGTGCACAAAGAGGGAAGAAGGGTGCAGAAAGAGGCAAGAGGGGTGCAGAAAGAAGCAAGAGAGTTACAGAAAGAAGCAAGAGAAGTGCATAAAGAAGCAACAGAGGTGTATAAAGAGGCAAGAGGGATGCAGAAAGTGGCAAGAGAGTTGCAGAAATGGGCAATAGAGGTGCAGAAGGAGGGAACAGGGGTACAGACAGAAGCAAGAGAGGTGTAGAAAGAGCGAAGAGGGGTGCAGAAAGAGGCAGGAGGGGTGCAGAAATTTGCAAGAGAGTTGCAGACAGAAGCAAGAGCAGTGCAAAAAGAACCAACTGATGTGCAGAAAGAGGCAAGAGGGGTGCAGAAAGAGGCAAGAAAAGTGCAGAAAGAGGCAAAAGAGGTGCAGAAAGAGGCAAGAGAGTTGCAGAAAGAAGCAAGAGGGGTGCAGAAAAAAGCAAGAGAAGTGCAGAAAGAAGCAACAGATGTGCAGAAAGAGGTAAGAGGGGTGCAAAAAGAGGCAAGAGAAGTGCAGAAAGAAGCAAAAGAGGTACAGAAAGAAGCAAGAGATGTACAGAAAGAAGCAAGAACAGTGCAGAAAGAAGCAACAGAGGTGCAGACCGAGTCAAGAGAGGTGCAGAAGGAGGAAAGAGGGGTTCAAGAAGAGGCAAGAGGGGTGCAGAAATTTGCAAGAGAGGTGCAGAAAGAAGCAAGAGCAGTGCAGAAAGAAACAACAGAGATGGAGAAGGAAGTAAGGGGGTACAGAAAGAGGCAAAAAAGTGCAGAAAGAGGCAATGGAGGTGCACAAAGAGGGAAGAAGGGTGCAGAAAGAGGCAAGAGGGGTGCAGAAAGGAGCAAGAGAGGTATAGAAAGAAGCAAGAGAAGTGCAGAAAGAAGCAACAGAGGTGCAGAAAGAGGCAAGCGGGTGCAGAAAGAGACGGGAGAGTTGCAGAAACAGGCAAAAGAGGTGCAGAAGGAGGGAACAGGGGTACAGGCAGAGGCAAGAGAGGTTTGTAGAAAGAGCAAAGAGGGATGCAGAAAGAGGCAAGAGGTGTAGGAGAGTAGGATCTGCTTCTTATGGTTACCCCCACTTTTTGCTGATGTTTCACTGTTTTTCGACTTTAGTCTGGCTGGGGCCCTGCTATTCAGGACCCCAGCCTAGCTGCTTCCTCTCTAAAATGGATTCCTAGTACCTTAGGTACACTTCAGATTGGATTCTGGGGTGCCCTTATAAGTCCCTAGTATATGGTATACTATGTACCCATGGCATAGGTACCCCAGAGGCCTACCAGGGGCTGCAGCATATATTATGCCACCCCTGAGAAGCCTTCCAAAATGACACCACAGGACTGCTACAGCAGCCTGAGTGAGGTGGTGCATGCACCCCTTACTGAGATATAGGTTCACTATATCTCACCCTATCACTGCACATATAAACCTATCAGTCACCCCTATGGCAGGCCTTATCAATCCTGAAGGCAGGGTGCTTGGTTTTATGTGAGAGGGTGCCCATGCATGAGCAGAGCCCCTCTGCAGCCTTCGGAATCTATCCTCCGGGGTTGTCTGTGAGTGCAGCCTGACCATATACTCTTAAGTGCATTACATCTTAAACGGTAAATGCTAACTTTGGGATGGCTGCACGGAAACATGTCGTGTTTGGTGTCAAACACCTTGGAATCATAACCCCACACCAGTAACTGGTGTGGGAGTATGATCCCACCCTTCTAGAGGGAGAGAAATGACAGCACCGGTTTACCCCGTACCAGCTAAACAGAGCCCTGGCATCACAAAATGGATGCTGCAGCCACAGACACGAGTCTGACCTCCCACTGCTGACCGAAACTCCGGCAGGGGAGGCCTGGACAATAGGTTTCCTGTCGCAGGGAGGTGTTACCACCTCCCAGACAAGCTTTAGTGTATTGGGGCTGGGTGGGTGCACTCTCTGAGTGCTTTGAAGTCCTGCACTGGGGGCACATTTGGTGTCCCTGTGCATACACCAGTTCAAACCGGTTGCAGGGGCTGCCAGCCCCTGCTCTGGCGCGAAACTGGACAAAGGAAATGGGTGTAGCCACCCCTCTTTCCAAACCCTCCCATAGGTGGGTCCCCTGAGTTAGTCCAACCCCTTTCTTAGGTATAAGTAAGGAACCCCTGGCAACAGGACTTTAGATATCCCTGGACGAAACTCTGAAACTGAATCCTGGAACTTCGATGATCTGTTAAATGCCAGAGGACTGAAGAATCTCCCTTGGAGTAAAGAAGTTACTCCCCTGCTTGGCAGGCACCAAAGACGCATCTGTCCGGTCTGCATCTCCGAAGCTCCCACCGGATGCCGACAACCTGCAACCCAGAGGGTGGATTTCCAGACTTCCCAGAGGCTGACCCAAGTCCCCAGCAAAGCTGAGACCTGTAGCCCTCGTGGGTACCGTGGAACTGGAACCCCTGGACACCATGCACATTTGCAAGTGCATAAGCTTCTGGTCAATCCTAGAGGCTGTGCTTTAGGTTATTTGTAGCCATGACCCCGAGCAGTGAATCCACCGAAGATTGCTGGCCTGGCCACTCAGAGTGACCAGTGGGCCACCATTTCATGATTCTGTCCGAGGTCCCTTCGTGATCCCTTGTCCGTCGACTTGTGGGTCCTTCAGAAAAACATCTTTGATTTCAACAGGCTCTTCTGGTTGCTCCAGGCCTGCCCTGACTCTCCCTTGCTTGGGGAGTCCCTCGGACCTCGCTGGTCCGCTCCGAAGCCTTTGTTCTCTTTCTGCGTGGGTTGATGTTACCAAGGCTTGTTGGGTCCAATCCAGACACTGACACCGCAGTCAGCTTCTACCTTTGTGGGACAGCTCGATTCCAGCTTCTGGTTGTCCTCAACACCTCCTGGTCCTCGTGGCTGCAGAGACAATCTTCACCTCTTTGAACTTGAAGCACCCAACATCGGTGGGCATTCGACTATCATGCCCCTGGTCACTGGCTAGTGACCTTGACTCTGTCCCCTCTGCTTTCAGGTTCTTCTCATCCTCGATCCAGGCTTGGATCTCTTTGGACACTTCGCAGCTTCCCGGCAGCAGCACTTTTCAGCCAGCGGCCATTGAAAACGACAGCGCGACCCGACACCATTTGACAACTGTGCACCCGGCTTCCCTGGGTGAGGTAACACGAGTACTACGGTGCTCCCGTGTGTGTTGGCCCTAGAACCCTCTAAGTCCAAAAGGGTTTGTTCCTAGTCCACTCCGAAGTGTCCCTAATCTTTAAAACTCTAACTGCGACTTTCCCCATAGACGCTAACGGAGCTCGCGGCTGTGTTCACACACTGCACACGTCCCCCGTGGGTCCCCTGTGTCACTACCTTGGGTGGTTCCTTGGGGTCCCAGCGATTCTACAGGCTCTAGGCCTTGTGTCTTGTCCAGTCGTGGTTCTTATACCACTTTCTTAATATATGGTTTGGTACGCCCCTAGGGCTAATCGTATATTGTGTTAATGTACTGTGTTATTTGACTTGTAACTTGTGTATTTCGACCTCTAGCCTCATAAAGAGACTAGTGGGTAGTGTTTAGTAATAAATACATATATTTTATATATATACCTGGTGTGGTTCTCCTTTCATTTGGTCATTCATGAGATTATAGACTGGTAAAACAAACAGCTTAACACTCCTTCAAGACTTAGCCTGAAGGCTGCTCTCCATAGCTACCACTAGGATAGCTTTAACTAAAGGTTGTCTTTAAACCTATCATCAATAAAGGTCGTTTGGACTGGTGCAAGGTGCCCACTATAACTAGTGGTCAGCATATGCCAGGCCAACTGCTCACATTGGTGGCAGCGGTGGGATTCATGCTTGCCTTTGTTTTACCAGATAATCTCAAGTGAGTGACTAACTGAAAACCACTAAAAGGTACCTGAGGTACATATAATTCAAGCTTAAGGTTACAGTAAGTTCTACTGAACTTAGAGTTGTGTGTCAAGGGCTTAGCACACCCTTTCTACAACTCAAGAGAGTTTAGTAGGCCACACTAGAGTAGGTAGTGCATACACCACACCTCACTAGGGATGTCTTCAAAACCAGGAGCCAGTGGGTCCCTGCCAGAAGCCCAAGGGCTTCCACCATCCCAGTATGACAACCTCCAATTCTTGGAATTGAGAGCCTTGTGTAATGCTAGGAAATTGAAGACAGGAAGAAACTGCAAACACCCAACGCCTCATAGAGGTACTGCTGTTGGATGATCTCAAGAAGACCTCAGGGTCTGAAAGGGTAGGCAGAGAGGGTGGGGCAGTGAATGAGGACGGGCCAAGGGGTGAAGAATCCCATGACCTGACCTCTGAAGCTGGCCAGGAAGATGACAATGATCTTACCCTGGAAAATCCAGCTCCTCCTGCAGATGAGGAGGAGGACCAGAATGGCCCCCCCTCTTTGTCCCACCAGGAAGAGTTGAGAGTGTGTCTAGAAGGTCAAAGTCTCCTTCTCAGGAGTCTAACCATTCTGACACCTCAATAGGGACCTCTGTTTCCTCTCATAGGAGGGAACCCTCTCATGAAAGGAAAGAGAGACTGCTTAAGTATGAAGAAGCTCAGCTTAGGATCAGAAGAGAGCAGGTAGCCTTAGATAGGGAGTCCCTAGAGCTTCAGAGAACAAGAAGAAAGTTGGGACTAGAGTCCCATGGTGGCAGCAACTTCCCTAGTGGTAGGGAAAGGTCTCATGACCATAGAAAGCTAAGCAAGATTGTCCCTCCCTACCAGAGTGGGGATGACGTCCACAAATGGATTACTGCACTGGAAAGGGCCTGTAAAGTTCAGAGGGTCCCCCAGGAGCAGTGGGCAGCAATCTTGTGGCTCTCCTTTGCAGACAAAGGTAGAGACAAGCTCCTCACTGTAAGAGAAGAGGATGCTGATGATTACCATGTTCTGAAGAGTGCACTGATAGATGGGTTTGGCCTAACCACTGAACAATACAGGTTAAAGTTCAGAGATACCCAAAAGGCACAGATACAGGACTGGGTGGACTTTGTAGATTGTGCTACTAAGGCTCTGGAGGGCTGGTTGCTTGGCAGCAAGGTGTGTGATTTTAAAGGATTGTACAACTTAATTATGAGGGAGCAGATCCTTAATAATTGTCAAAATCAGCTGTTGCATCAGTACCTGGTGGACTCTGATCTGACCTCTCCCCACGAATTGGGAAAGAAGGCAGACAAATGGGTCAGAACCAGGGTGAAGCAGAAGGTTCAGAACCAAGGTGGTGACCACGAGAAGCAAGATTCTAAGAACTCTGACAAGGGTGGGGAAAAGGGTAAAGACCAGAAGTCTTCTCAAGGTCCCCAAAAATCTTCATCTGGGGGGGAGTCCCAATCTAACAAATGTAAAGGCCAGAAGAAACCACGGTGTAAAATCTGTAAGCAGAAACCCATTGG
The DNA here is from genome assembly GCA_963921515.1 of Calotriton arnoldi. Lineage (NCBI taxonomy): Eukaryota > Metazoa > Chordata > Amphibia > Caudata > Salamandridae > Calotriton > Calotriton arnoldi. The sequence goes on along the minus strand of CAWUFW010004282.1, from coordinate 1,135,916 downwards.
ACAAGTGACTGTACAAAGTCCAAAGACTCAACTCCAGCCACCATTGCCCCTAAGGCAACTGTTCCCCCTAGTGCAGCTACAAATGGTGGGGTCCCAAGCAAGGGTGTAGTAGGGTTAACCCTGGGATCTGAGGTGGGCTCTGGCCTAGTCAGAGTGCCAACTCAGGCTATGCTGATCTGTGATGGAGGCATGGATATGGCCTCCTTATTTGTGAGTCCCAGTAATCTGGGCAAATACAGACAGCAGCCTTTAATCAATGGAAGAGAGGCTTTGGCATTCAGGGACACAGGAGCAAGTGTCACAATGGTGACAAAAGATCTTGTGGCTCCTGAGCAGATTATACTTGGTGAGATGTACCAAGTGACCAATGCTAGCAATGTCAGGACAGACCATTCCTTGGCAGTTGTTTATTTCTCCTGGGGAGGGGTAACTGGCCTCAAGAAAGTTGTGGTAAGTGCAGACCTCCCTGTTGAATGCTTGCTTGGCAATAATCTAGAAACTTCAGCTTGGGCAGAAGTGGAGCTCAGGACCCATGCAGAAATCCTGGGGATCCCTGCACATGTTTTTGCTGTGACCAGGTCACAGGCCAAAATGTCAAACACTGAACAGGCCCTGGATTCTGAAACAATGGACCAGGTGCCTCCCAAGAGGAGGAGCAGCAGTGTAAAGGCAGTGCCTTCCCCCCTGACTCAAAGTACAGATCAGTCTCCTGAGGGAGAAGATCTTAGTCCTGAAGAAGGAACTGTCCCAGAGGAGCTTGAACCTGATCAGGTTGAGTTCTTGGGGACAGGGGGCCCTTCCACGGCAGATCTGAGCCAGGAGCAGCTGTGCTGCCCCTCTCTTGAACTCCTCAGACAGCAGGCTGCTGCTGAGGCTGCTGGGAATGCTAGTGGATCCCATAAGGTCTATTGGGATGATGGACTCCTATACTCAGAGAGTAGGGACCCCAAGCCTGGTGCCACCAGGAGGTTGGTAATACCTCTGAAGTTTAGGGGCTTCCTATTAACACAAGCCCATGATATTCCCCTAGCAGGTCACCTGGGCCAAAACAAGACCTGGGACAGAATTGTCCCTCACTTTCATTGGCCCCACATGTCTGAAGACACCAAGGAGTCTTGTCGCTCCTGTGTCACCTGTCAAGCTAGTGGAAAGGCAGGTGGAACCACAAAGGCCCCCCTGATACCACTACCTGTGGTGGGGGTTCCCTTTGAAAGAGTGGGGATTGACATAGTTGGTCCTATGGATCCTCAGACAGCCTCTGGGCACAGATTTATCCTGGTGGTGGTGGACCATGCCACTAGGTACCCAGAAGCTATTCCACTTAGGACCACCACAGCTCCTGTGGTGGCAAGGGCCCTCTTGGGAGTATTCTCAAGGGTGGGTTTTCCTAAGGAGGTATGTGAGAAGTTGGCCTGGTATATGCTGTTCACTAATTAAAGTGGACACCTTGCATCAGTACAAATCGACTCTTATGGTAGGGAGGTTTAAGACATGCTTCATAGAAAGCTATCCTAGTGGTAGCTGTGGAGAGCAGCCTTCAGGCTAAGTCTTGGAGGAATGTAAAGCAGCTTGTTTTACCACACAATCTCTTGAATCACCAAATGAAAAGACACCACACAGGTATATATCAAATATATGTGTATTTATTATTAAACAACTCTCTACTAATCTCTTTATGAGATTAGAAGCCAGGAACATATGTACAAGTCAATGTTATCAAAATAAGTTAGCACAATCAAATATCACAATCTTAGTTTGGCTAGACCTAGCTCTAGGGCATATAGAATTGAGGGACCCCCAAGAACCACCCCAGGTAGTTGTAGGAGACCCACAGGGGACGGACGCGGTGTTCAGGCACCGGTGCGAGTCCTGTATGAGTCTATGCGAACAGACACGATTGAGATTTCAATGTTAAAGGTCCCTTGCGTGTTCGAGGCAAACACACCAATCGGTCCTTGTACGAGTCGAAGGACGTGGTTACAGATAGAGTTGCAAGGGAGTTGGACGCGATGTGTTCTAACACAGACGCGAACCCTGTACGAGTCAGCGCGATAGTCACACTTAGAAAATAAGAGTTTTAGGGTACTTCTGGAGTAGCTACAAGCAAGTCACTTACAGGGTACGTAGTTCTAGGGCCCACACCCACAGGAGCACCATAGTGCTGACGTTACCTCACCCAGGGGAGCCGGGTGCATAGGTGTTCTTTGGTGTCGGGTCGCGGCATCGTTTTCAATGGGAGCCAGTGAAGACTTGCTGCTTGCGGCGACAGGAGAAGTGTCCGGTGGAATTCAAGCCTGGATTCAGAAGATGGAAGACCTGAAAGCAGAGGGGACAGTGTTCAAGGGCACTGGGCAGTGACCCGGGGCAAGGAAGATGAATGCCCACCGTCGTTGACAGGATTCAGGTCATTCATAAGTGTCTTGACTCTTCGACCACGAGGTCCAGGAGGTGTCGAGGACAGCCAGGAGCTGGATTCAGCGTGTCCCACGAAGTCTGCAGCTGACTGCAGTGTCGGCAACCCGATTGGAGCCAACAAGCCTTGGTAGCAGCAAGTCTCGTGGTGGTGAGGAAAAGTCAATGGTGCAGACCAGCAAGGTCTGAAGGACTTACCCAGTGAGGGTAGGTCAGGGAAGGCCTGGAGCAACCAGGGGAGCCCTTTGGTTTGGTTAGAAAGTCTTCTGGGGACCCACAAGCCGGCTGGCAAGGGATCGTAAAGGTGCCTCGGGAGGATTCACTCAGCAGGGGCCCACGGTCACTCGGGATGGTGTAGGCCTCTGATTTTGGGAGGAATCTCTGCTGGAGGCTGGGATCACACGTGGTCCAAAGCACAAGTTCGTAGAACGTCGTGAAGGGGTTGCACTCGACAATAGTGCACAGTACCCAGGGTCTGCGGTTCCTCATTGCTCGTGGGGTCCACTTGCCTCAGCTTCGCTGGGGACTCACGATGGCCTTTGAAAAGTCAGGAAATCCTCTTTCTGGGCTGCAGGGACGTCGGGCTCTGGCGGGAGCGGCGTAGTTTGCGACTGTTGTTGTAGTTTTTGGTGCCTGCCAAGCAGGGGAGTCACTCCTTGACTCCAAGGGAGATTCTTCAGTCTTCCAAAGGTAGTGGAACGTCGAAGGTCCGGGATTCTTCTTGTAGAGCGTCGTCCAGGGGTATCTAGTTTGCAATGCACAGGTTCCCCATCTTATACTAAAAAAGAAGGGAGGGACTAGGTCTATGACCCCACCTATGGGAGGGTCAGGGGAGGGGGTGGCTACACCCACTTCCCTTTGTCCAGTTTCGCGCCAGAGCAGGGGCAGGTAGTCCCTGAGCTGGTTTGAACTGGCATATGCACAGAGGAGCCTTCTGCTCCCCCAGTGCAGGACTTGAAAGCACTCTAGGAGTGCACCCACCCAGCCCCAATACACTAAACCCTGTCTGGGAGGTGGTCACACCCCCTTGGGCCAGGATATCTATTGTTGGGCTTCCTCCACTGCGAGTGTTGGTCATCAGCAGGAGGGCAGCCCAGTGTCTGTGACTGGTGGCATCCATTTTGTGATGCCAGGGCTCTTTAGGATTCTACCGCGTTTCCACAGTAGGTACATGTCTATCCCTCTAGAAGGGTGGGATCATACACCCACACCAGTTACTGGTGTGGGGGTATGATTCCAAAGTGTTTGACACCAAACACGACCTGTTTTGAAGCAGCCATTCCAAAGTTAGCATTTACCGCGAGGATATAATGCACTTAAGAGTATATGGTTTGACTGCATTCACAAACAGCCCCAGAGAATGGACTCTGAGGGCTGCAGAGGGGCCCTGCTCAGGCAGAGGCACCCCCTCACATAGAAACTAAGCACCCTGCCCTCAGGATTGATAGGGCCTGCCTTAGGGGTGACTGATAAGTCTCAATGTGTGTGCTAGAGAGATATAGGGGACCTATATCTCAGTGAGGGGTGCTAGCACTTCCTCACCCAGGCTGCAGTAGCAGGCCTGTGGTGTCAGATTTAGTCTGCTTCCCAGGGGTGGCATAATACATGCTTCAGCCCCTGGTAGGCCTGTGAAGTACCTATGCCCTTGGTACCTAAGGTACCATATACTAGGGACTCATAAGGTACCACAGTATCCAATCACTAGTGCACCTAGAGTGCACTCCAAGTCGTTTAGAGAGAACAGAGAGGCTGGGGCCCTGATTGGCAGGGTCCCAGCCAGACTATAGCCAGAAACCAGTGTAAACATCAGAAAAAAGTGGGGGCAACATAAGAGGCAGATCCTACTTTCCTACACAACCCCCCAAACGCAGGGACACTAAACTAATCTTGACCAGTTGAGTCTTCGTGTTCTAAGTGGAAATACCTTGAGAGTCCATCTGCATTGGCATGTTGGGTCCCAGGTCTATGTTCCACTGTATAGTCCAACCCCTGTAGGGAAATGGACCACCTCAAAAGTTTTGGGTTTTCTCCTTTCATTTGTTTAAGCCATAGGAGGGGCTTGTGGTCAGTCTGAACTATGAAGTGAGTGCCAAACAAGTATGGCCTCAGCTTCTTCAGGGCCCACACCACAGCAAAGGCCTCCCTCTCTATAGCTGACCAACGTTTCTCTATAGGGGTCAGCCTTCTGCTAATGAAAGCTACTGGCTGATCTTGACCTTCATCATTCAGTTGAGACAGTACAGCTCCCACACCCAGCTCAGAAGCATCTGTTTGGACAATGAACTTTTGGTGTAGTCTGGACTCTGTAAGATGGGGGCAGTGCACATGGCCTGCTTTAGGTCTTCAAATGCCTTCTGACAGCTAGCTGTCCACTGAGCCTTTTTGGCATTTTCTTTGAGGTCAGATCATTCAAGGGGGTCACTATAGATCCATATCCCTTCACAAACCTCCTATAGTACCCAGTCAGGCCTAAGAAGGCTCTCACCTGTGTCTGGGTGGTTGGAGCAACCCATTCCATTATGGTTTGGATTTTGCTCTGTAAAGGCTGAACCTGGCCTCCACCCACAAGGTGGCCCAGTTACACAACCTGACTCTGCCCTATCTGGCACTTAGTGGCATTGATAGTGAGGCATGCTTTTTGCAGAGCCTCCAAAACATTTCTGAGGTGGACCAGGTGATCCTGCCAGGAGGAACTAAAGACAGCAATATCATCTAGATAAGCTGAGCAATAAGTTTCCATCCCTGCCAGAACTTTGTTCACCAACCTCTGAAAAGTGGCAGGTGCATTTTTCAATCCAAAGGGCATCACCACAAAGTGGTAGTGCCCACCAGGAGTCGAAAATGCTGTTTTGGCTTTTGCATCATCAGCTATCCTGATCTGCCAGTAGCCAGCTGTTAGGTCAAATGTACTCAGATACTTGGCTGAGGCCAAAGTATCAATCAGTTCATCTGCCCTGGGTATGGGATAGGCATCAGTCCTAGTGACTGCATTGAGGCCTCGGTAGTCTACACAAAACCTCATTTCTTTCTTACCACCCTGGGTATGAGGCTTGGGTACTAGGACTACTGGGCTAGCCCATGGGCTATCTGAAGGCTCAATCACACCTAACTCCAACATCTTCTGGACTTCAGTCCTGATACAGTCCCTGACATGGTCAGGTTGCCTGTAGATTTTACTCTTGACAGGCAGACTGTCTCCAGTGTCCACCTCATGGGTGCACCAGGAAGTCTGACTAGGGGTCAGGTTAAACATATGTCTGTACTGCTGCAGAACTTGTCTGCACTCAGTTTGCTGATGGTCAGTGAGGCTGCTTGCCAAAGCAACACCATCTACTGACCCATCATCAGGGTTCTGCGAGAGCAGGTCAGGGAGAGGGTCACTCTCCTCCTCCTGTTCCTCATCAGTTGCCATGAGCAAGCCCATGTCAGCCCTGTCAACATATGGTTTCAATCTGTTGACATGGAGCACCCTCAGGGGGCTCCTGGGAGTTCCAAGATTCACCAGATAGGTGACTTCTCCCTTTTGTTCAACTATTGTATGGGGGCCACTCCACTTGTCTTGGAGGGCTGCAGGGGCCACAGGCTCCAACACCCACACTTTCTGTCCTGGCTGGTATACAGTCAGCACAGCCTTTTGGTCATGCCAAGCTTTTTGTAATTCTTGGCTGGCCTCCAGGTTTTTGGTTGCCTTTTCATGTATTCAGCCATCCGGGAGCGGAGACCAAGTACATAGTCCATCACATCCTGTTTGGGGGCTTGAGAGGTAACTCCCAGCCCTCTTTGACCAAACACAATGGACCTCTTACAGGATGCCCAAACAGAAGCTCAAATGGGCTGTAACCAACCCCCTTCTGTGGAACCTCTCTGTAGGCAAACAACAGGCAGGGAAGAAGAAGGTCCCATTTCCGCCTAAGCTTCTCTGGGAGTCCTTTAATCATTCCCTTAAGGGTTTTGTTGAAGCGTTCAACCAACCCATTGCATTGTGGGTGATAGGGGGTGGTGAACTTATAAGTTACACCACACTCCTTCCACATTACTTTCAGATATCCTGACATGAAGTTGGTACCTCTGTCAGAGATGACCTCCTTTGGGAAACCCACTCTGGAGAAGACTCCAATGAGGGCTCTTGCCACCACAGGAGCTGTGGTGGTCCTCAGGGGATTGCCTCTGGGTACCTGGTGGCATGATCCACTACCACCAGGATAAATCTGTGCCCAGATGCAGTTTGAGGGTCAAGGGGACCAACAATGTCAATCCCTACCCTTTCAAAGGGTACCCCCACCACAGGTAGTGGTATCAGGGAGGCCTTTGTTGTGCCACCTGCCTTGCCACTGGCTTGGCATGTGACGCAGGAGCGACAAAACTCCTTTGTGTCCTCTGACATATGTGGCCAATGAAAATGTGGAACAAGCCTGTCCCAGGTCTTGTTTTGGCCCAAGTGACCTGCCAATGGGATATCATGTGCTAGGGTCAAGAGGAACCCCCTAAACTTCTGAGGTATTACCAACCTCCTGGTGGCTCCATGGGCTGGATCTCTACCCTCAGAATATAGGAGTCCCTCATCCCAATAAACTTTATGGGACCCACTAGCACTCCCAGCAGCCTCAGCAGCAGCCTGCTGTCTGAGGGGTTCAAGAGAGGGGCAGCACTGTTGCTCCTTACTCAGATCTTCCCTAGAAGGGCCCCCTGCCCCCAAGAACTCAACCTGATCAGGCTCAAGTTCCTCTGGGGCAGTACCTTCTTCAGGGTCTGCTCCTCCTCCCTGGGGAGGGGAATCTGTGATCTGAGACAGAGGGGAAGGCACTGCCTTAACCCTACTGCTCCTCCTCTTGGGAAGCATCTGGTCCATAGTATCAGGATCCAGAGCTGGTTCAGTGTCATGCATTTTGGCTTGTGACCTGGTCACAGCAAATACCTCTGCAGGGATGCCCAACATCTCAGCATGAGTCCATAACTCTACTTCAGACCAGGCTGAAGTTTCTAGATCATTGCCCAATAGACATTCTACAGGGAGGTATGTACTGACTACAACCTTCTTGAGGCCAGTTACCCCTCCCCAGGAGAAATTCACAACTGCCAGACTATGGTTGGTCCTGACATTGCTTGCATTGGTCACCTGGTACATTTCGCCCAGTATGATCTGTCCAGGGTCCACAAGATCCTCTGCCACCATGGTGACACTAGCACCTGTGTCCCTAAATGCCAAAGCCTGTTTGCCATTTATTACAGGCTGCTGTTTGTATTTGCCCAGATTACTGGGGCTTACTAGGAAGGACATGTCAATGTCTCCATCACAAATCAGCATTGCCTGAGTGGGTACTCTGACTAGGTCAGAGTCCACTTCAGAACCCAGGGTCAACCCTACTACACCTTTCTTCTGAGTACCACCTCCACCAGTAGCTGGACCAGGGGGAACAGTTGCCTTAGGGGCAGGAGTGGTGGTGGTTTGGTCTTTGGACTTGTTACAATCAGAAGTCCAGTGCCCTTTCTGTTTACAGAATTTGCACCAGGGCTTCTTTTGGCCTTTTCCTTGATTGGACTGTGACTCCCCACCAGATGCAGATTTTTGGGGCCCTTGTGAAGACTTCTGGTCTTTTGACTTATCCCCACTTTTCTCAGAGCCCTTCTGATCCTGCTTCTTGGTGTCACCCCCTTGGTTCTGGGTTTTCTGTCTCACCCTGGTTCTGACCCACTTGTCTGCCTTCTTTCCCAATTCTTGGGGAGAGGTCAGATCTGAGTCTACCAGGTATTGATGCAACAACTGGTTCTGGCAATTATTAAGGATCTGTTCTCTCATCATTAGATTATACAATCCCTTGAAATCAGTCACCCTACTGCCAACCAGCCAACCCTCCAGAGCCTTGGTTGCACAATCTACAAACTCAGTCCAGTCCTGAGTCTGTGCCTTCTGGGTGTCTCTGAACTTCAACCTGTACTGTTCAGTGGTTAAGCCAAACCCATCTATCAGTGCACTCTTCAGGACTTCATAGTCATCAGCATCCTCTTCTCTAACAGTGAGGAGCTTGTCTCTACCTTTATCTGAAAAGGAGAGCCACAAGATTGCTGCCCACTGCTTTTGGGGGACCTGTTGTACTCTACAGGCCCTTTCCATAGCAGTTATCCACTTATGGATATCATCCCCACTCTGGTAGGGAGGAACAACCTTGCTCAGGTTCCTATGGTCTGGAATATATTCTCTGCCTCTAGGGACACTGTTGCTACCACCAGGGGGTTCTAACCCCTCTCTTCTAGAAGCTCTCTGGAACTCAAAGGCTTCTTTGTCTAATGCCAACTGCTTGGTTTTGAGGGCAAATCTTGCTTCCTAATACTGCAGCAGTTTGTAAAGTCTTTCAGAGGAACTCTCTCTTCTTAGGAAGTAGGAGTCTCTCTGGTGGACAGTTTCTCTGCCAGAGTGAAAGGAGTGCTCAGATTCCCTGGAAAGGGACCTGTGCCTGTCCTCCACTGGGTCAGTTCTCTTAGGGAGAATTCCTCTGTCCTGTTCAGACCCCTTGGGGCCTGGCCCTACAATCACAGAGTCTTGGTCATCATCTGACCCAGATACTATGATTGACCCACCCACTGATTCAGATCCATTAGCTCCTAGAGCTAATCTAAGATCATCTGCTGTCAGCAGATCTATCAGGTGTAGTGTAGAGGGACTCTGTCCTATCTTCAGGTGCCTCTCAGCACACATGGCTTTCAAGTCAAAGAAAGTCATGTCCTTATACTGAAGCTGGGTGGATCCACTGGGTCCATCCCTTAAGGACATTCTAGTGTTGTGCAGTGTTGTACTACCTACACTAGTTTGTGGCCTACTGATACTAGCTTGAGCTGTAGAAAGGGTGTGCTATCCCTTGGCACACAGCTCTAAGTTCAGTAGAACTTATTGATACTAAGCTTGACTTTATATGTACCTTGAGTACCTATAGTGGTTTATAGTTAGTAATTCAAATAGAGATTTTCTGGTAAAACAATAGCAAGCTGGAATCCCACAAGCTGCCACCAATGTGAGAAGTTGGCCTGGTATATGCTGTTCACTAATTAAAGTGGACACCTTGCACCAGTACAAATCGACTCTTATGGTAGGTAGGTTTAAGACAACCTTTATAGAAAGCTATCCTAGTGGTAGCTGTGGAGAGCAGCCATCAGGCTAAGTCTTGGAGGAATGTAAAGCAGCTTGTTTTACCACACAATCTCTTGAATCACCAAATGAAAACACACCACACAGGTATATATCAAATATATGTGTATTTATTATTAAACAACTCTCTACTAATCTCTTTATGAGATTAGAAGCCAGGAACATATGTACAAGTCAATGTTATCAAAATAAGTTAGCACAATCAAATATCACAATCTTAGTTTGGCTAGACCTAGGTCATATAGAATCGAGGGACCCCCAAGAACCACCCCAGGTAGTTGTAGGAGACCCACAGGGGACGGACGCGGTGTTCAGGCACCGGTGCGAGTCCTGTATGAGTCTATGCGAACAGACGCAATTGAGATTTCAATGTTAAAGGTCCCTTGCGTGTTCGAGGCGAACACACCGATCGGTCCTTGTACGAGTCGAAGGACACGGTTACAGATAGAGTTGCAAGGGAGTTGGACGCGATGTGTTCTAACACAGACGCGAACCCTGTACGAGTCAGCGCGATATTCGCACTTAGAAAATAAGAGTTTTAGGGTACTTCTGGAGTAGCTACAAGCAAGTCACTTACAGGGTAAGTAGTTCTAGGGCCCACACCCACAGGAGCACCATAGTGCTGACGTTACCTCACCCAGGGGAGCCGGGTGCATAGGTATTCTTTGGTGTTGGGTCGCAGCGTCGTTTTCAATGGGAGCCAGTGAAGACTTGCTGCTTGCGGCGACAGGAGAAGTGTCCGGTGGAATCCAAGCCTGGATTCAGAAGATGGAAGACCTGAAAGCAGAGGGGACAGTGTTCAAGGGCACTGGGCAGTGACCCGGGGCAAGGAAGATGAATGCCCACCGTCGTCGACAGGATTCAGGTCATTCACGGGTGTCTTGACTCTTCGACCACGAGGTCCAGGAGGCGTCAAGGACGGCCAGGAGCTGGATTCAGCGTGTCCCACAAAGTCTGCAGCTGACTGCGGTGTCGGCGACCCGATTGGAGCCAACAAGCCTTGGTAGCAGCAAGTCTCGTGGTGGTGAGGAAAAGTCAATGGTGCAGACCAGCAAGATCTGAGGAACTTACCCAGTGAGGGTAGGTCAGGGTAGGCCTGGAGCAACCAGGGGAGCTCTTTGGTTTGGTTAGAAAGTCTTCTGGGGACCCACAAGCCGGCTGGCAAGGGATCACGAACGTGCCTCTGGAGTATTCACTCAGCAGGGGCCCACGGTCACTCGGGACGGTGTAGGCCTCTGATTTTGGGAGAAATCTTTTCTGGATGCTGGGACCACACGTGGTCCAAAGCACAAGTTTGTAGAACGTCGTGAAAGGGTTGCACTCGACAATAGTGCACAGTACCCAGGGTCTGCGGTTCCTCCTTGCTCGTGGGGTCCACTTGCCTCAGCTTCGCTGGGGACTCACGATGGCCTTGGAGAAGTCAGGAAATCCTCTTCCTGGGCTGCAGGGACTTCGGGCTCCGGCGGGAGCGGCGTAGTTTGCGACTGTCGTTGTAGTTTTTGGTGCCTGCCAAGCAGGGGAGTCACTCCTTGACTCCAAGGGAGATTCTTCAGTCTTCCAAAGGTAGTGGAACATCGAAGGTCCGGGATTCTTCTTGTAGAGCGTCGTCCAGGGGTATCTAGTTTGCAATGCACAGGTTCCCCATCTTATACTAAAAAAGAAGGGAGGGACTAGGTCTATGACCCCACCTATGGGAGGGTCAGGGGAGGGGGTGGCTACACCCACTTCCCTTTGTCCAGTTTCGTGCCAGAGCAGGGGCAGGTAGCCCCTGAGCCGGTTTGAACTGGCATATGCACAGAGGAGCCTTCTGCTCCCCCAGTGCAGGACTTGAAAGCACTCTAGGAGTGCACCCACCCAGCCCCAATACACTAAACCCTGTCTGGGAGGTGGTCACACCCCCTTGGGACAGGATATCTATTGTTGGGCTTCCTCCACTGCGAGTGTTGGTCATCAGCAGGAGGGCAGCCCAGTGTCTGTGACTGGTGGCATCCATTTTGTGATGCCAGGGCTCTTTAGGATTCTACCGCGTTTCCACAGTAGGCACATGTCTATCCCTCTAGAAGGGTGGGATCATACACCCACACCAGTTACTGGTGTGGGGGTATGATTCCAAAGTGTTTGACACCAAACACGACATGTTTTGATGCAGCCATTCCAAAGTTAGCATTTACCGCGAGGATATAATGCACTTAAGAGTATATGGTTTGACTGCATTCACAAACAGCCCCAGAGAATGGACTCTGAGGGCTGCAGAGGGGCCCTGCTCAGGCAGAGGCACCCCCTCACATAGAAACTAAGCACCCTGCCCTCAGGATTGATAGGGCCTGCCTTAGGGGTGACTGATAAGTCTCAATGTGTGTGCTAGAGAGATATAGGGGACCTATATCTCAGTGAGGGTGCTAGCACTTCCTCACCCAGGCTGCAGTAGCAGGCCTGTGGTGTCAGATTTAGTCTGCTTCCCAGGGGTGGCATAATACATGCTTCAGCCCCTGGTAGGCCTGTGAAGTACCTATGCCCTTGGTACCTAAGGTACCATATACTAGGGACTCATAAGGTACCACAATATCCAATCACTAGTGCACCTAGAGTGCACTCCAAGTCGTTTAGAGAGAACAGAGAGGCTGGGGCCCTGATTGGCAGGGTCCCAGCCAGACTATAGCCAGAAACCAGTGTAAACATCAGAAAAAAAGTGGGGGCAACATAAGAGGCAGATCCTACTCTCCTACAAGGTAGTATCAGACAGGGGTGCAAACTTCATGTCTGGTTACTTGACTGCAATGTGGAAGGAGTGTGGAGTGAATTACAAATTCACCACACCCTATCACCCACAATGCAATGGTTTAGTTGAGAGATTCAACAAAACCTTGAAGGGCATGATCAAAGGTCTCCCAGAGAAGCTTAGGCGGAGATGGGACGTCCTTTGCCCTGCCTTTTATTTGCCTACAGGGAGATGCCTCAAAAGGGGTTGGTTACAGCCCTTTTGAACTTTGTTTGGCCATCCTGTTAGGGGCCGATTGTGTCTGGTGAAGGAGGGATGGGAGTTACCTCTCAAACCCCTAAACAGGACATAGTGGACTATGTACTTGGTCTCCGCTCCAGGATGGCAGAGTACATGAAAAAGGCAACTAAAAACCTTGAGGCTAGCCAGGAATTACAAAAGACCTGGCATGACCAAAGGCTGTGCTGACTGTGTACCAGCCAGGACAGAAGGTGTGGGTGTTGGAGCCAGTGGCCCCAGCAGCTCTCCAAGATAAGTGGAGTGGCCCCCATACAATTGTTGAACAGAAGGGAGAGGTTACCTACTTGGTGGACCTTGGAACTCCCAGGAGTCCCCACAGGGTACTTCATGTCAACAAATTGAAACCATATGTCGACAGGGCAGACATGGGCTTGCTCATGGCTACTGATGAGGGACAAGAGGAAGAGAGTGATCCACTCCCTGACCTGCTCTCTCAAAACCCTGATGATGGATCAGTAGATGGTGTAGCCTTGGCAGGCAGCCTCACTCTCCAGCAACAAACTGACTGCAGAAAAGTTCTCAGCCAGTTCAGACATATGTTCTCCCTGACACCTAGTCAGACTACCTGGTACACTCATGAAGTGGACACTGGGGACAGTCTGACTGTCAAGAATAAAATCTACAGGCAGCCTGATCATGTCAGGGATTGTATCAGGACAGAGGTCCAAAAGATGTTGGATTTGGGTGTCATTGAACCCTCAGATAGCCCTTGGCTAGTCCAGTAGTCTTGGTACCCAAACCTCACACCCAGGGTGGTAAGAGAGAGATGAGGTTTTGTGTAGACTACAGGGGTCTCAATGCAGTCACTAGGACTGATGCCCATCCCATCCCAAGGGCAGATGAGCTTATAGATACTTTGGCCTCAGCCAAGTTTCTGAGCACATTTGACTTGACAGCTGGCTACTGGCAGATCCGACTAGCTGATGATGCAAAGGCAAAAACAGCATTTTCCACCCCTAGTGTGCATTATCAATTTGTGGTGATGCCCTTTGGTTTGAAGAATGCAACTGCCACTTTTCAGAGGTTGGTGAATACAGTCCTTACAGGTCTGGAAGCCTATAGTGCAGCATATCTAGATGATATTGCTGTCTTTAGCTCCACCTGGGAGGATCACCTGGTTCACCTCAGAAATGTTTTGGAGGCCCTGCAAAAGGCAGGCCTAACTATCAAGGCTACTAAGTGCCAGATAGGGCAGAGTCAGGTTGTGTACCTGGGCCACCTTGTGGGTGGAGGCCAGGTTCAACCCTTGCAGAGCAAAATCCAGACCATCATGGACTGGGTTGCTCCAACTACCCAGACTCAGGTGAGAGCCTTCTTAGGCCTGACTGGGTATTACAGAAGATTTGTCAAGGGGTATGGATCTATAGTGACACCCCTGAATGACTTAACCTCTAAGAGAATGCCAAAAAGGTTCAGTGGACAGTCAGCTGTCAAAAGGCATTTGATGACCTGAAGCAGGCCATGTGCACTGCTCCCATTCTACAAAGTCCTGATTACTCCAAAAAGTTCATTGTCCAAACAGATGCATCTGAGTTGGGGGTAGGGGCTGTACTGTCACAGTTGAATGATGAAGGTCAGGATCAGCCAGTAACTTTTATTAGCAGAAGGCTGACCTCCAGAGAGAAACATTGGTCAGCCATTGAGAGGGAGGCCTTTGCTGTGGTTTGGGCTCTGAAGAAGCTGAGGCCATACTTGTTTGGCACTCACTTCCTAGTTCAGACAGACCATAAGCCCCTCTTATGGCTAAAACAGATGAAGGGTGAAAACCCCAAACTTTTGAGGTGGTCCATTTCCCTACAGGGGATGGACTATACAGTGGAACATAGACCTGGGAGTAGCCATGCCAATGCAGATGGACTCTCCAGATATTTCCACTTAGAACATGAAGACTCAACTGGTCAAGGTTAGTTTAATGTCCCTGCATTTGGGGGTTGTGTAGGAGAGTAGGATCTGCTTCTTATGGTTACCCCCACTTTTTGCTGATGTTTCACAGTTTTTACTTTAGTCTGGCTGGGGCCCTGCTATTCAGGACCCCAGCCTAGCTGCTTTCTCTCTAAAATGGATTCCTAGTACCTTAGGTACACTTCAGATTGGATTCTGGGGTGCCCTTATAAGTCCCTAATATATGGTATACTATGTACCCTGGGCATAGGTACCCCAGAGGCCTACCAGGGGCTGCAGCATATATTATGCCACCCCTGGGAAGCCTTCCAAAATGACACCACAGGACTGCTACAGCAGCCTGAGTGAGGTGGTGCATGCACCCCTTACTGAGATATAGGTTCACTATATCTCACCCTATCACTGCACATATAAACCTATCAGTCACCCCTGAAGGCAGGATGCTTGGTTTTATGTGAGAGGGTGCCCATGCATGAGCAGAGACCCTCTGCAGCCTTCGGAATCTATCCTCCGGGGTTGTCTGTGAGTGCAGCCTGACCATATACTCTTAAGTGCATTATATCTTAAACGGTAAATACTAACTTTAGGATGGCTGCACGAAAACATGTCGTGTTTGGTGTCAAACACCTTGGACTCATACCCCCACACCAGTAACTGGTGTGGGAGTATGATCCTACCCTTCTAGAGGGAGAGACATGACAGCACCGGTATACCCGGTACCAGCTAAACAGAGCCCTGGCATCACAAAATGGATGCTGCAGCCACAGACACGAGTCTGACCTCCCACTGCTGACCGAAACTCCGGCAGGGGAGGCCTGGACAATAGGTTTCCTGTTGCAGGGAGGTGTTACCACCTCCCAGACAGGCTTTAGTGTATTGGGGCTGGGTGGGTACACTCTCTGAGTGCTTTGAAGTCCTGCACTGGGGGCACATTTGGTGTCCCTGTGCATACCCCAGTTCAAACTGGTTACAGGGGCTGCCAGCCCCTGCTCTGGCTTGAAACTGGACAAAGGAAATGGGTGTAGCCACCCCTCTTTCCAAACTCTCCCATAGGTGGGTCCCTTGAGTTAGTCCAACCCCTTCCTTGGGTATAAGAAAGGAACCCCTGGCAACAGGACTTTAGATATCCCTGGACGAAACTCTGAAACTGAATCCTGGAACTTCGATGATCTGTTAAACACCAGATGACTGAAGAATCTCCCTTGGAGTAAAGGAGTTACTCCCCTGCTTGGCAGGCACCAAAGACGCATCTGTCCGGTCTGCATCTCTGAAGCTCCCACCGGACGCCGATGACCTGCAACCCAGAGGGTAGATTTCCAGACTTCCCAGAGGCTGACCCGAGTCCCCAGCAAAGCTGAGACCCGTAGCCCTTGTGGGTACTGTGGAACTGGAACCCCTGGACACCGTGCACATTTGCAAGTGCATAAGCTTCTGGTCGATCCTAGAGGCTGTGCTTTGGAATATTTGTAGCCCTGACCCGGAGCAGTAAATCCACTGAATATTACCGGCCTGACTACTCCGAGTGACCCGTGGGCCGCCATTTTGTGATTCCGCCCGAGGTCCCTTTGCGATCCCTTCTCCATCAACTTGTGGGTCCCTCAGAAGGACATATTTGATTTCAATGGGCCCCCCTGGTTGCTCCAGGCCTGCCCTGACTCTCCCTCGCTTGGGGAGTCCCTCGGACCTCGCTGGTCCACTCCGAAGCCTTTGTTCTCTTTCTTTGTGGGTTGCTGTTACCAAGGCTTGTTGGGTCCAATCCAGGCACCGACACCGGAGTCAGCTTCTACCTTTGTAGCGCAGCTCGATTCCAGCTCCTGGTTGTCATCGACGCCTCCTGGTCCTCGTGGCTGCAGAGACAATCTTCACCTCTTTGAACTTGAAGCACCCGACATCGGTGGGCATTCGACTATCGTGCCCCTGGTCACTGGCTAGTGACCTTGACTCTGTCCCCTCTGCTTTCAGGTTCTTCTCATCCTCGATCCAGGCTTGGATCTCTTCGGACACTTCGCAGCTTCCCGGCAGCAGCACTTTTCAGCCAGCGGCCATTGAAAACGACGGCGCGACCCGACACCATTTGACACCTGTGCACCCGGCTTCCCTGGGTGAGGTAACATGAGTACTACGGTGCTCCCGTGGGTGTTGGCCCTAGAACCCTCTAAGTCCAAAAGGGTTTGTTCCTAGTCCACTCCGAAGTGTCCCTAATCTTTAAAACTCTAACCGCGACTTTCCCCATAGACGCTAACGGAGCTCGCGGCTGTGTTCACACACTGCACACGTCCCCTGTGGGTCCCCTGTGTCACTACCTTGGGTGGTTCCTTGGGGTCTAAGCGATTCTACAGGCTCTAGGCCTTGTGTCTAGTCCAGTCGTGGTTCTTATACCACTTTCTTAATATATGGTTTGGTACGCCCCTAGGGCTAATCGTATATTGTGCTAATTTACTGTGTTATTTGACTTGTAACTTGTGTATTTTGACCTCTAGCCTCATAAATAGACTAGTGGGTAGTGTTTAGTAATAAATACATATATTTTATATATATACCGGTGTGGTTCTCCTTTCATTTGGTCATTCATGAGATTATAGACTGGTAAAACAAACAGCTTAACACTCCTTCAAGACTTAGCCTGAAGGCTGCTCTCCATAGCTACCACTAGGATAGCTTTCACTAAAGGTTGTCTTTAAACCTATCATCAATAAAGGTCATTTGGACTGGTGCAAGGTGCCCACTATAACTAGTGGACAGCATATGCCAGGCCAACTTCTCACAAGAGGGGTGCAGACATTTGCAAGAGAGTTTCAGACAGAAGCAAGAGCAGTGCAAAAAAACAACAGAGGTGCAGAAAGAGGCAAGAGGGGTGCAGAAAGAGGCAAGAGGGGTGCAGAAAAAGGCAAGAGAAGTGCAAAAAGAGGCAAGAGAAGTGCAGAAAGAAGCAAAAGAGGTGCAGAAAAAGGCAAGAGGGGTGCAGAAAGAGGAAAGACAGGTGCAGAAACAGGCAAGAGGGGTGCAGAAATTTGCAAGAGAGTTGCAGAAAGAAGCAAGAGAGGTGCAGAAAGAAGCAAGATAAGTGCAGAAAGAACCAACAGAAGTGCAGAAAGAGGCAAGAGGCGTGCAGAAAGAGGCAAGAGAAGTGTAGCAAGAAGCAAAATAGGTATAGAAAGAGGCAAGAGGGGTGCATAAAGAGGCAAGAGAGGTGCATAAAGAAGCAAGAGTGGTCCAGAAAGAAGCAAGAGAGGTGCAGAAAGAAGCAACAGAGGTGCAGAAAGAGGCAAGGGCGGTGCAGAAAGAAGCATGAGAAGTATAGAAAGAAGCAAGAGAAGTGCAGAAAGAAGCAACAGAGGAGTGCAGAAAGAAGCAAGAGAGTTGCAGAAACAGGCAAAAGAGGCAAGAGAGGCAAGAGGGGTGCGGAAAGAGGCAAGAGAGGTGCAGAAGGAGGAAAGTGGGGTTCAAGAAGAGGCAAGAGGGGTACAGAAATTTGCAAGAGAGGTGCAGAAAGAAGCAAGAGCAGTGAGGATAGAACCAACAGAGGTGCAGAAGGTGGCAAGTGGGGTGCAGAAGGAAGAGGCAAGAGGGGTGCAAACATTTGCAAGATAGGTGAAGATAGAAGAAAGAGCAGTGCAGAAAGACCCAACAGAGGTGCAGAAACAGACAAGAGGGGTGCAGAAAGAGGCAGGAGAACTGCAGAAAGAAGCAAGAGAGTTGCAGAAATAGGCAAGACAGGTGCAGAAAAAGGTAACAGGGGTACAGAAAGAGGCAAGAGAGGTGCAGAAAGAGGCAAGAAGGTTCTCAAATTTGCAAGAGAGGTGCAGAAAAAAGCAAGAGCGGTGCAGAGAGAAGCAAGATATGTGCAGAAAGAAGCAGCAGAAGTGCAGAAAGAGGGAAGAGGAGTGCAGAAAGATGCAAGGGAGGTGCAGAAAGAAGCATGAGAAGTATAGAAAGAAGCAAGAGAAGTGCAATAAGAAGCAACATAGGAGTGCAGAAAGAAGCAAGAGAGTTGCAGAAACAGGCAAAAGAGGTGCAGAAAGAGGAAAGAGGGGTTCAAGAAGAGGCAAGAGGGGTGCAGAAATTTGCAAGAGAGGTGCAAAAAGTAGCAAGAGCGTGAGGATAGAACCAACAGAGGTGCAGAAGGTGGCAAGTGGGGAGCAGAAGGAAGAGGCAAGAGGGGTGCAGCAATTTGCAAGAGAGGTGCAGAAAGAAGCAAGAGCAGTGAGGATAGAACCAACAGAGGTGCAGAAGGTGGCAAGTGGGGTGCAGAAGGAAGAGGCAAGAGGGGTGCAAACATTTGCAAGATAGGTGAAGATAGAAGAAAGAGCAGTGCAGAAAGACCCAACAGAGGTGCAGAAACAGACAAGAGGGGTGCAGAAAGAGGCAGGAGAACTGCAGAAAGAAGCAAGAGAGTTGCAGAAATAGGCAAGACAGGTGCAGAAAAAGGTAACAGGGGTACAGAAAGAGGCAAGAGAGGTGCAGAAAGAGGCAAGAAGGTTCTCAAATTTGCAAGAGAGGTGCAGAAAAAGCAAGAGCGGTGCAGAGAGAAGCAAGATATGTGCAGAAAGAAGCAGCAGAAGTGCAGAAAGAGGGAAGAGGAGTGCAGAAAGATGCAAGGGAGGTGCAGAAAGAAGCATGAGAAGTATAGAAAGAAGCAAGAGAAGTGCAATAAGAAGCAACATAGGAGTGCAGAAAGAAGCAAGAGAGTTGCAGAAACAGGCAAAAGAGGTGCAGAAAGAGGAAAGAGGGGTTCAAGAAGAGGCAAGAGGGGTGCAGAAATTTGCAAGAGAGGTGCAAAAAGTAGCAAGAGCGTGAGGATAGAACCAACAGAGGTGCAGAAGGTGGCAAGTGGGGAGCAGAAGGAAGAGGCAAGAGGGGTGCAGAAATATGCAAGATAGGTGAAGAAAGAAGCAAGAGCAGTGCAGAAAGACCCAATAGAGGTGCAGAAACAGACATGAGGCGTGCAGAAAGAGGCAGGGGAACTGCAGAAAGATGCAAGAGAGTTGCAGAATCAGATTAGAGAGGTGCAGAAAAAGGTAACGGGGGTGATGAATGAGGCAAGAGAGGTGCAGAAAGAGGGAAGAGGGGTGTAGAAAGAGTCAAGAGAGGGGCAGAAAGAGGGAGGAGGGGTGTAGAAAGAGTCAAGAGAGGTGCAGAAAGGAGCATGAGAGTTGCAGAAAGAAGCAACAGAGGTGCAGAAGGAGGCAAGAGAAGTACAGAAAGAGGCAAGAGAGTTGCAGAAGCAGCCAAAAGAGGTGCAGAATGAAGCAAGAGTAGTGCAGAAAGAACCAACAGAGGTGCAGAAGGAGGCAACAGGGGTGCAGAAAGAGGCAAGAGTGGTGCAGAAATATTCAAGAGAGGTGTAGAAAGAAGCAAGAGCAGTGCAGAAAGAAACAACAGAGGTGCAGAAGGAGGCAAAGGGGGTACAGAAAGAGGCCAAAGAACTGCAGAAACAAGCAAAAGAGTTGCAGAAAGAAGCAAGAGGGTTGCAGAGAAAGGCAAGAGAGGTACAGAAAGAGGCAAGAGAGGTGCACAAAGAGGGGAGAAGGGTGCAGAAAGAGGCAAGAGGGGTGCAGAAAGAGGCAAGAGGGGGTGCAGAAAGAAGCAAGAGAGTTATAGAAAGACGCAAGAGAAGTGCATAAAGAAGCAACAGAGGTGCAGAAAGAGGCAAGAGGGGTGCAGAAAGTGGCAAGAGTGTTCCAGAAACAGGCAAAAGAGGTGCAGAAAGAGGGAACAGGGATGCAGACAGAGGCAAGAGAAGTGTAGAAATAGCAAAGAGAGGTGCAGAAAAAGGCAATAGAGTTGCGGACACAGGTAAAAGAGGTGCAGAAAGTGTGAACAGAGGTGCAGACAGATGCAAGAGGGGTGCAGAAGGAGGAAAGAGGGGTGCAGAAAGAGGCAGGAGGGGTGCAGAAAGTTGCAAGAGAGGGTGCAGAAAGAAGCGAGAGCAGTGCAGAAAGAACCAACAGAGGTGCAGAAGGAGGCAAGTGTTGTGCAGAAAGAAGAGGCAAGAGGGGTGCAGAAATATGCAAGCGAGGTGAAGAAAGAAGCAAGAGCAGCGCAGAAAGACCCAACAGAGGTGCAGAAACAGACATGAGGCGTGCAGAAAGAGGCAGGAGAACTGCAGAAAGATGCAAGAGAGTTGCAGAAACAGACAAGAGAGGTGCAGAAAAAGGTAACAGGCGTGCAGAATGAGGCAAGAGAGGTGCTGAAAGAGGGAACAGGGGTGTAGAAAGAGTCAAGAGGGGTGCGGAAAGAAGCAAGAGAGTTACAGAAACAGGCAAGACAGGTGCAGAAAAGGGTAACGGGTACAGAAAGAGGCAAGAGAGGTGCAGAAAGAGGCAAGAGGGTGCTTAAATTTGGAAGAGAGGTGCAGAAAAAAGCAAGAGGTGCAGAAAGAAGCAAGATAAGTGCAGAAAGAAGCAACAGAGGTGCAGAAAGAGGGAAGAGGAGTGCAGAAAGAGGCAAGATTGGTGCAGAAATGTGCAAGAGAGGTGTAGGTGAGTAGGATCTGCTTCACATGGGTACCCCCACTTTTTGCTGCTGCTTCACTGTTTTTCGACCTTAGTCTGGCTGGGGCCCTGCTAATCAGAACCCCAGCCTAGCTGCTTCCTCTTTAAAAGGGTTTCCATGTGCCTTAGGCACATCTCTGATTGGAATCTGGAGTGCCCTTATAAGTCCCTAGTATATGGTATACTATGTACCCAGGGCATAGGTACCTCAGAGGCCTACCAGGGGCTGCAGCATGTATTGTGCCACCCCTGGAAGGCCATCCAAACTGACACCACAGGTCTGCTACTGCAGCCTGGGTAAGGTGGTGCATGCACCTCTTACTGTGATATAGGCTACCTATATCACTAAATACATACACACATATAAACCTATAAGTCACTCCTATGGCAGGCCTTATCAATCCTGAAGGCAGAGTGCATGGTTCCTATGTGAGAGGGTGCCCCTGCATGAGCAGGGCCCCTCTGCAGCATTCGGAGACCCTTCTCTGATGCTGTTTGTAGTGCAGCCTGACCATATACTCTTAAGCGCATTATAACCTCGGATTAAATGCTAACTTTGGGATGGCTGCACGGAAACATGTCGTGTTTGGTGTCAAACATCTTGGAATACTACCCCCCCGCAAGTTCTGGCAGCGGGGGTAGCATTCCACCCTTCTAGAGGGAAAGACATGTACACACCGGTATACCCGGTACTGACTTTCCAGAGCCCTGGCATCACAAAATGGATGCCGCTGCCACAGACATGAGTCTGGCCTCCTGCTGCTGACCGAAACTCCAGCAGGGGAGGCCTGGACAATAGGTTTCCTGTCCCAGGGAGGTGTGACCACCTCCCCAGACAGGATAGTGTGTATTGGGGCTGGGCGGGAGCACTCTCGGGTGCTTTGAAATCCTGCACTGGGGGCACACTTGGTGTCCCTGTGCATACCCCAGTTCAAACCGGCTCAGGGGCTTCCAGCCCCTGCTCTGGCGCGAAACTGGACAAAGGGAAAGGGTGTAACCACCCCTCTGCCCTGGCCCTCCCATAGGTGGGGCCACAGAGTATGTCCAACCCCCTACCTTAGTATAAGTAGGGGAACCCAGTCCTTAGGACTTTAGATTTACCTGGACGAAACTCTGACACAGAATCCTGGACCTTCGACGCTCTACTTCAAGATTAGAGGACTGAAGAATCTCCCTTGGGGTCAAGTAGTGACTCCCCTGCTTGGCAGGCACCAAAGAAGCAATTGTCTGGTCTGCATCGCTGAAGCTCCCGTCGGACGCCGAAGTCTTTGCATCACCAGAGGTAGATTTCCAGACTGCCCTGAGTCCCCAGCAAAGCTGAGGCCAGTAGCTGTCGTGGGTAACGTGGAACCGTGACCCCTGGACACCGATCGCATTTGCAAGTGCATCCTCTTCTGGGTCTTCCACGAAGTCGTGCTTTGGGCTCCGAGTAGCCCCAGCCTCCAGCACCAAATGCACCGAAGATCACTGGCCTCCACTCCACGAGTGTCCTGTGAGCCAGCTCCACATGCACCGTCTCGAGGCTCCTTCGTGGTCGCTAGTCCGTTGGCTAGTAGGCCCTCCCGAAGGCCAATCTTTTTCTGCTTGGGCTCCCTGGTTGCTCCAGGTGTTCCCTGACTTATCCTCGTTGGGTGAGTCCCCCAGACCTTGCTGGTCTGCAACATCGTCCTTCTTCTATTTCCACAAGACTTGCCGTTGCCAAGGCTTGTTGAGTCCAATCCGGTCGTCGACACCCCTGCAATCGACAAACGTCGTGGCACAACTCGAATCCAGCTCCTGGTTGTCGTCGACGCCTCCTGGACCTTGTGGCTGAAGAGTCAAGACGACCGTCAACCTACCTGAAGCACTCGACATCGGTGGGCATCTGCTCATCGCCTTCCTGGTCACTGGCTAGTGACCCAGCCTCTGTCCCCTCTGCTTTCAGGTTCTTCAGATCTTCGATCCACCTTTGGATCCACCCGAACACTTTCGACTTGGTCGCCAGCAGCACTTTGCAGCAGATCGCCATAGAAAGCGACGACGAAACCCGACCCCGAAAGACACCTATGCACCCGGCTCCCCTGGGTGAGGTAACTCGAGTACTCCGGTGCTCCCGTGGGTATTGACACTAGAACAGCCTAGTTCTCAAAGGGTTTGCTCCAAGTCCTCCTCTAAGTGTCCCTTTTCTTTTAAATTCTAATTGCGACTTTCCCCATAGAAGTTAACGGTGGTTCGCGGTTGTGTTCATACACTGCACGCGTCCCCGTGGGTCCCCTGTGTCACTGCCTTGGGTGGTTCCTTGTGGTCCAAGCACTTCTACAGGCTCTAGGCCTTGTGTCTAGCTCAGTCGTGGTTCTTATACCACTTTATTGGTATATGGTTTGGTACGCCCCTGGGGCTCAAACGTGTATTTGTGCTATTACTGTAGATAACTAACTCGTAACATATGTACTTCGAACTCTAGCCTCATAAAGAGACTAGAGGGGTGTGTTTAGTAATAAATACATATATTTTGAATATATACCTGGTGTGGTCCTCTTTCATTTGGTCACTCAAGAGATTATAGACTGGTAAAACAAGCTGCTTTACATTCCTTCAAGACTTAGCCTGAAGGCTGCTCTCCATAGCTACCACTAGGATAGCTTTCAATAAAGGTTGTCTTTAACCTATCTCCAATAAGGGGTTGTTTGGACTGGTGCAAGGTGCCCACTATAATTAGTGGACAGCATATGCCAGGCCAACTTCTCACATTGGTGTGCAGCGTGTGGGATTCCAGCTTGCTATTGTTTTACCAGATAATCTCAATTGAATTGATCAACTGAAAACCACTAAGGGTACCTAAGGTACATATAAATCAAGCTTAGTAATACAGTAAGTTCTACTGAACTTAGAGTTGTGTGTTAAGGGACAGCACACCCTTTCTACAACTCAAGAGAGTTTAGTAGGCCACACTAGAGTAGGTAGTGCATACACCACACCTCACTAGTAATGTCTTCAAAGCCAGGACCCAGTGAGTCCTTGCCAGAAGCCAGTGGGCTTCTTCCCTCCAAGTATGATACACTCCCATTCTTGGAATTGAGAGCATTATGCACTACTAGGAAGTTGAAGACAGGCAAAAGTGCCAGCACCCAACACCTCAGGGAGGTGTTACTAGCTGATGATCTCAGCAGGCCCCTAGGGTCTGAAGGGGTAGGCAAAGAGGGTGGGGCAGAAGATGAGGAAGGGGCCAGGGGTGAAGAAACCCAGGCCCCCCTCTGAAACTGGCCAGGAAGGTGAAAATGACCTTGTCCTGGAAAACCCAATTCCTCCTGTGGAGGAGGAGGAGGAGGATCAGAATGACCTCCCCTTTGTCCCCCAGGAAGAGTTCTGAGTGTGCCCAGAAGGTCTAGGTCTCCTTCTCAGGAGTCTAACCACTCTGACACCTCAATAGGGACCTCTGTCTCCTCTCATAGGAGGGAATCCTCTCATGAGAGGAGAAAGAGACTGATTCAATATGAGCAGACTCAGCTTGAACTCAGGAAACAGCAATTGGCTATAGACAGGGAGTCCTTAGATCTCTATAGAGAGAGACAAAAGTTGGGACTAGAGTCCCATGGTGGCAGCAGTTTCCCCAAAGATAGGGAAAGGTCTTATGACCATAGAAACCTGAGCAAGATTGTCCCTCCCTACCAGAGTGGGGATGACATCCACAAGTGGATAACTGCTCTAGAGAGGGCCTGTAAAGTACAGAGGGTCCCTCAGGAGCAGTGGGCAGCAATTTTGTGGCTCTCCTTTGCAGACAAAGGTAGAGACAAGCTCCTCACTGTTAGAGAGTAGGATGCTGATAATTACAAAGTCTTGAAGAGTGCTCTAATTGATGGGTTTGGCCTAACCACTGAACAATACAGGTTAAAGTTCAGGGATACCCAAAAAGCACAGACTCAAGACTGGGTGGACTTTGTTGATTGTTCTGCCAAGGCTCTGGAAGGTTGGTTATTGGGCAGTAAGGTATGTGACTTCACAGGATTGTACAATCTGATAATGAGGGAGCAGATTCTTAATAACTGTCAAAATCAGCTGTTGCATCAGCACCTGGTAGATTCTGATCTGACCTCTCCCCAAGAATTGGGAAAGAAGGCAGACAAATGGGTCAGAACCAGGGTGAAGCAGAAGGTACAGAACCAAGGTGGTGACCCTAAGAAGCAAGATTCGAAAACCTCTGATAAGGGTGGGGAGAAGGGTAAAGATCAAAAGTCCTCACAAGGCCCCCAAAAATCTTCTTCAGGTGGGGATTCACAGTCTACCAAAGGGAAAGGCCAAAGGAAACCATGGTGCAAGGTCTGTAAGCAAAAGACCCACTGGACCAGTGATTGCACCAAGTCCAAAGACTCTACTCCAGCCCCCACCAATGCCCCTAAGGCACCTGCTCCCCCTAGTGCAGTTACAGTTGGTGGTGGGACAACACAAGCCAAGGGTTTAGTAGGGTTGACCCTGGGTAAAGAGATGAGCTCTGACCTAGTCAGAGAACTCACTCAGGCTGTCCTAGTCTGTGATGGAGGCATGGATATGACCTCCTCTGTGAGTCCCAGTAATCTGGGCAAGTACAGACAACAGCCTTTAATCAATGGAAGAGAGGCTTTGGCATTTAGGGACACAGGGGCAAGTGTCACCATGGTGACACAAGACCTTGTGAATCCTGGGCAGATAATACTTGGTGAAATGTACCAAGTGACCAATGCTAGCAACGTCAGAACAGACCATACTCTGGCAGTTGTTAACTTCTCCTGGGGAGGGGTAACTGGCCTTAAGAAGGTTGTGGTAAGTGCAGACCTACCCGTTGAATGCTTGCTTGGCAATGACTTAGAAACTTCAGCTTGGGCAGAAGTGGAGCTCAGGACCCATGCAGAAATGCTGGGGATCCCTGCAGATGTGTTTGCTGTGACCAGGTCACAAGCCAAAATGTCTAGCACTGAACAGGCCTTGGATTCTGGAATAATGGACCAAGTGCCTTCCAAGAAGAGGAGTAGTAGGGTAAAGGCAGTGCCTTCCCCTTGGCTCAGAAGGAAGATCAGTCCCTTGAGGGGGATGATCTCAGTCCTGAGGAAGGAACTGCCCCAGAGGAGCTTGAACCTGACCAGGTTGAGTTCTTGGGGACAGGGGACCTTCCAGGGCAGATCTGAGCCAGGAGCAGCAGAGCTGCCCCTCTCTTGAACCCCTCAGACAGCAAGCTGCTGCTGAGGCTGCTGGGAAAGCTAGTGGTCCCCATACTGTGTATTGGGATGATGGACTCTTGTACTCAGAGTGTAGAGACCCCAAGCCTGGTGCTACCAGGAGGTTGGTTATACCTTTGAAGTTCAGGGGCTTCCTATTGACCCTAGCCCATGATATTCCCTTAGCAGGTCACCTGGGCCAGAACAAGACTTGGGACAGAATTGTCCCTCACTTTCACTGGCCCCACATGTCTGAAGACACCAAGGAGTTTTGTCGCTCCTGTGTAACCTGCCAGGCCAGTGGCAAGGCAGGTGGCACTACAAAGGCCCCCTGATACCACTACCTGTGGTGGGGTTCCCTTTGAAAGGGTGGGGATTGACATTGTTGGTCCCATGGATCCCCAAACAGCATCTGGGCACAGGTTTATCCTGGTGGTAGTGGATCATGCCACCAGGTACCCAGAGGCTATTCCCCTTAGGACCACTACAGCACCTGTGGTGGCAAGGGCCCTCCTGGGAATTTTCTCAAGAGTGGGCTTCCCTAAGGAGTTTGTATCAGACAGGGGAGCAAACTTTATGTTTGGATACTTAAAAGCAATGTGGAAGGAGTGTGGAGTGACTTACAAGTTCACCACACCCTATCACCCACAATGCAATGGTTTAGTTGAGAGATTCAACAAAACCTTGAAGGGCATGATTAAAGGGCTCCCAGAAAAGCTTAGGCGAAGATGGGACATACTCTTGCCCTGCCTTTTATTTGCGTACAGGGAGGTGCCTCAAAGGGGGTTGGCTACAGCCCTTTTGAACTTTTGTTTGGTCACCCTGTCAGGGGTCCACTGTGCTTGGTGAAGGAAGGATGGGAGTTACCTCTCAAGCCCCCAAAGCAAGACATAGTGGACTACGTACTTGGTCTCCGCTCCCGGATGGCTGAGTATATGAAAAAGGCAACTAAAAACCTTGAGGCTAGCCAGGAACTTCAAAAGGCCTGGCATGACCAAAAGGCTGTACTGACTGTTTATCAGCCAGGACAGAAGGTGTGGGTGTTGGAGCCAGTGGCCCCAGCAGCTCTCCAAGACAAATGGAGTGGACCCCATACCATTGTTGAACAGAAGGGTGAGGTTACCTACTTAGTAGACCTAGGAACACCCAGGAGTCCCCACAGGGTTCTCCATGTCAACAGGTTAAAACCATATGTGGACAGGGCAGACATTGGCTTGCTCATGGCTACTGATGAGGGACAGGAGGAAGAGAGTGACCCACTCCCTGACCTGCTCTCACAGAACCCTGGTGATGGGTCAGTGGATGGTGTAGCCTTGGCAGGCAGCCTCACTACCCAGCAGCAGACTGATTGCAGACAGGTGCTCAATCAGTTCAGACACATATTCTCACTGACACCCAGTCAGACTACCTGGTGCACTCATGAAGTGGACACTGGGGACAGTCTGCCTATTAAAAATAAGATTTATAGGCAACCTGACCATGTCAGGGACTGTATCAGGACAGAAGTCCAGAAGATGTTGGATTTGGGAGTTATTGAACCCTCAGATAGCCCTTGGGCTAGTCCAGTGGTCCTTGTGCCAAAACCTCACACCAATGGTGGGAAAAGAGAGATGAGGTTTTGTGTGGACTACAGGGGTCTCAATGCAGTCACTAGGACTGATGCCCATCCAATACCAAGGGCAGATGAGCTAATAGACACTTTGGCCTCAGCCAAGTATCTAAGCACATTTGACCTGACAGCTGGCTACTGGCAGATCAGACTAGCTGATGATGCAAAGCCAAAGACAGCATTCTCAACCCCTAGTGGCCATTATCAATTTGTGGTGATGCCCTTTGGTCTGAAGAATGCACCTGCCACTTTTCAGAGGCTGGTGAATACAGTCCTTACAGGTCTGGAAGCCTATAGTGCAGCATATCTAGATGATATTGCTGTCTTTAGCTCCACCTGGGAGGATCACCTGGTCCACCTCAGAAATGTTTTACAGGCCCTGCAGAAAGCAGGCCTGACTATCAAGGCCACCAAGTGCCAGATAGGGCAGAGTCAGGTTGTGTACCTGGGCCACCTTGTGGGTGGAGGCCAGGTTCAACCACTGCAGAGCAAGATCCAGACCATCATGGACTGGACTGCTCCAACTACCCAGACTCAGGTGAGAGCCTTCTTAGGCCTGACTGGGTACTATAGGAGATTTGTCAAGGGGTATGGATCAATAGTGACACCCCTGAATGACTTAACTTCCAAGAAAATGCCCAAAAAGGTTCAGTGGACAGTTAGCTGTCAAAAGGCATTTGATGACCTGAAGCAGGCCATGTGCACTGCTCCCATTCTACAGAGTCCTGATTACTTGAAGAAGTTCATTGTTCAAACTGATGCATCTGAATTGGGGGTAGGGGCTGTACTGTCACAATTGAATGATGAAGGTCAGGATCAGCCAGTAGCTTTCATTAGCAGAAGGCTGACCCCTAGAGAGAAACGTTGGTCAGCCATTGAGAGGGAGGCCTTTGCTGTGGTCTGGGCTCTGAAGAAGTTGAGGCCATACTTGTTTGGTACTCACTTCCTTGTTCAAACAGACCATAAGCCCCTCTTATGGCTAAAACAAATGAAGGGTGAAAACCCCAAACTGCTTAGGTGGTCCATTTCCCTACAGGGGATGGACTTCACAGTGGAACATAGACCTGGGAGTAACCATGCCAATGCAGATGGACTCTCTAGGTACTTCCACTTAGAACATGAAGACTTAACTGGGCAAGGTTAGTTTAATGTCCCTACGTTTGGGGGGGTTGTGTAGGAGAGTAGGATCTGCTTCACATGGGTACCCCCACTTTTTGCTGATGCTTCACTGTTTTTCGACCTTAGTCTGGCTGGGGCCCTGCTAATCAGAACCCCAGCCTAGCTGCTTCCTCTTTAAAATGGTTTCCATGTGCCTTAGGCACATCTCTGATTGGAATCTGGAGTGCCCTTATAAGTCCCTAGTATATGGTATACTATGTACCCAGGGCATAGGTACCTCAGAGGCCTACCAGGGGCTGCAGCATGTATTGTGCCACCCCTGGAAGGCCATCCAAACTGACACCACAGGTCTGCTACTGCAGCCTGGGTAAGGTGGTGCATGCACCTCTTACTGTGATATAGGCTACCTATATCACTAAATACATACACACATATAAACCTATAAGTCACTCCTATGGCAGGCCTTATCAATCCTGAAGGCAGAGTGCGTGGTTCCTATGTGAGAAGGTGCCCCTGCATGAGCAGGGCCCCTCTGCAGCGTTCGGAGACCCTTCTCTGATGCTGTTTGTAGTGCAGCATGACCATATACTCTTAAGCGCATTATAACCTCGCGTTAAATGCTAACTTTGGGATGGCTGCACGGAAACATGTCGTGTTTGGTGTCAAACATCTTGGAATACTACCCCCCGCCAGTTCTGGCGGCGGGGGTAGCATTCCACCCTTCTAGAGGGAAAGACATGTACACACCGGTATACCCGGTACTGACTTTCCAGAGCCCTGGCATCACAAAATGGATGCCGCTGCCACAGACACGAGTCTGGCCTCCTGCTGCTGACCGAAACTCCAGCAGGGGAGGCCTGGACAATAGGTTTCCTGTCCCAGGTAGGTGTGACCACCTCCCCAGACAGGATAGTGTGTATTGGGGCTGGGCGGGAGCACTCTCGGGTGCTTTGAAATCCTGCACTGGGGGCACACTTGGTGTCCCTGTGCATACCCCAGTTCAAACCGGCTCAGGGGCTTCCAGCCCCTGCTCTGGCGTGAAACTGGACAAAGGGAAAGGGGTGTAACCACCCCTCTGCCCTGGCCCTCCCATAGGTGGGGCCACAGAGTATGTCCAACCCCCTACCTTAGTATAAGTAGGGGAACCCAGTCCTTAGGACTTTAGATTTACCTGGACGAAACTCTGACACAGAATCCTGGACCTTTGACGCTCTACTTCAAGATTAGAGGACTGAAGAATCTCCCTTGGGGTCAAGGAGTGACTCCCCTGCTTGGCAGGCACCAAAGAAGCAATTGTCCGGTCTGCATCGCTGAAGCTCCCGTCGGACGCCGAAGTCTTTGCATCACCAGAGGTGGATTTCCAGACTTCCCCGAGGCTTCCCTGAATCCCCAGCAAAGCTGAGGCCCATAGCTGTCGTGGGTAACGTGGAACCGTGACCCCTGGACACCAATCGCATTTGCAAGTGCATCCTCTTCTGGGTGTCCCACGAAGTCGTGCTTTGGGCTCCGAGTAGCCCCAGCCTCCAGCACCAACTGCACCGTAGATCACTGGCCTCCACTCCATGAGTGTCCTGTGAGCCAGCTCCACGTGCACCATCTTGAGGCTCCTTTGCGGTCGCTAGTCCGTTGGCTAGTAGGCCCTCCCGAAGGCCAATCTTTTTCTGCTTGGGCTCCCTGGTTGCTCCAGGTGTGCCCTGACCTATCCTCGCTGGGTGAGTCCCCCAGACCTTGCTGGTCTGCAACATCCTCCTTCTTCTATTTCCACAAGACTTGCCGTTGCCAAGGCTTGTTGGGTCCAATCCGGTCGCCGACACCCCTGCAATCGACAGACGTCATGGGACAGCTCGAATCCAGCTCCTGGTTGTCGTCGACACCTCCTGGACCTCGTGGCTGAAGAGTCAAGATGACCGTCAACCTACCTGAAGCACTCGACATCGGTGGGCATCTGCTCATCGCCTTCCTGGTCACTGGCTAGTGACCCAGACTCTGTCCCCTCTGCTTTCAGGTTCTTCAGATCTTCGATCCACCTTTGGATCCACCCGAACACTTTCGACTTGGTCGCCAGCAGCACTTTGCAGCAGATCGCCATAGAAAGCGACGACGAAACCCGACCCCGAAAGACACCTATGCATCCGGCTCCCCTGGGTGAGGTAACTCGAGTACTCCGGTGCTCCCGTGGGTATTGACACTAGAACAGCCTAGTTCTCAAAGGGTTTGCTCCAAGTCCTCCTCTAAGTGTCCCTTTTCTTTTAAATTCTAATCGCGACTTTCCCCATAGAAGTTAACGGTGGTTCGCGGTTGTGTTCATACACTGCACGCGTCCCCCGTGGGTCCCCTGTGTCACTGCCTTGGGTGGTTCCTTGTGGTCCAAGCACTTCTACAGGCTCTAGGCCTTGTGTCTAGCTCAGTCGTGGTTCTTATACCACTTTATTGGTATATGGTTTGGTACGCCCCTGGGGCTCAAACGTGTATTTGTGCTATTACTGTAGATAACTAACTCGTAACGTATGTACTTCGAACTCTAGCCTCATAAAGAGACTAGAGGGTGTGTTTAGTAATAAATACATATATTTTGAATATATACCTGGTGTGGTCCTCTTTCATTTGGTCACTCAAGAGATTATAGACTGGTAAAACAAGCTGCTTTACATTCCTTCAAGACTTAGCCTGAAGGCTGCTCTCCATAGCTACCACTAGGATAGCTTTCAATAAAGGTTGTCTTTAACCTATCTCCAATAAGGGGTTGTTTGGACTGGTGCAAGGTGCCCACTATAATTAGTGGACAGCATATGCCAGGCCAACTTCTCACAAGAGGTACAGAAATAAGCAAGAGCAGTGCAGAAAGAAGCAAGAGAGATGCAGAAAGAAGCAACAGAGGTGCAAAAAGAGGCAAGGGAGGTGCAGAAAGACTGATGAGAAGTATAGAAAGAAGCAAGAGAAGTGCAGACAGAAGCAACAGAGGAGTGCAGAAAGAAGCAAAAGAGTTGCAGAAACAGGCAAAAGAGGTGCAGAAAGAGGAAAGAGGGGTTCAAGAAGAGGCAAGAGGGCTGCAGAAATTTGCAAGAGAGGTGCAGAAAGAAGCAAGAGGGGTCCAGAAAGATGCAAGAGAGGTGCAGAAAGAAGCAACAGAGGTGCAGAAAGAGGCAAGAGAGGTGCATAAAGAGGCATGAGAAGTATAGAAAGAAGCAAGAGTAGTGCAGAAAAAAGCAACAGAGGAGTGCAGAAAGAAGCAAGAGAGTTGCAGAAACAGGCAAAAGAGGTGCAGAATGAGGCAAGAGGGGTGCGGAAAGAGGCAAGAGAGGTGCAGAAGGAGGAAAGAGGGGTTCAAGAAGAGGCAAGAGGGGTGCAGAAATTTGCAAGAGATGTGCAGAAAGAAGCAAGAGCAGTGAGGATAGAACCAACAGAGGTGCAGAAGGTGGCAAGTGGGGTGCAGAAGTAAGAGGAAAGAGGGGTGCAGAAATTTGCAAGATAGGTGAAGAAAGAAGCAAGAGCAGTGCAGAAAGAAGCAAGAGAGTTGCAGAAACAGTCAAGACAGGTGCAGAAAAAGGTAACAGGGGTACAGAAAGAGGCAAGAGAGGGGCAGAAAGAGGCAAGAGTGCTCAAATTTGCAAGAGAGGTGCAGAAAAAAGCAAGAGCGGGGCAGAAAGAAGCAAGATAAGTACAGAAAGAAGCAACAGAGGTGCAGAAAGAGGGAAGAGGAATGCAGAAAGAGGCAAGAATGGTGCAGAAATGTGCAAGAGAGGTACAGAAAGAAGCAAGAGCAGTGCAGAAAGAAGCAAGAGAGGTGCAGAAAGAAGCAACAGATGTGCCGAAAGAGGCAAGGGAGGTGCAGAAGGAAGCATGAGAAGTATAGAAAGAAGCAAGAGAGGTGCAGAAAGAAGCAAGAGAGTTGCAGAAACAGGCAAGAGAGGTGCAGAAGGAGGGAAGAGGGGTTCAAGAAGAGGCAAGAGGGGTACAGAAATTTGCAAGAGAGGTGTAGAAAGAAGCAAAAGCAGTGAGGATAGAACCAACAGAGGTGCAGAAGCTGGCAAGTGGGGTGCAGAAGGAAGATGCAAGAGGGGTGCAGAAATTTGCAAGATAGGTGAAGAAAGAAGCAAGAGCAGTGCAGAAAGACCCAACAGAGGTGCAGAAACAGAGAAGAGGGGTTCAGAAAGAGGCAGGAGAACTGCAGAAAGAAGCAAGAGAGTTACAGAAACAGGCAAGACAGGTGCAGAAAAGGGTAGCAGGGGTACAGAAAGAGGCAAGAGAGGTGCAGAAAGAGGCAAGAGGGTGCTCAAATTGCAAGAGAGGTGCAGAAAAAAGCAAGAGAGGTGCAGAAAAAAGCAAGAGAGGTGCAGAAAAAAGCAAGAGAGGTGCAGAAAGAAGCAAGATAAGTGCAGAAAAAAGCAACAGAGGTGCAGAAAGAGGAAAGGGGAGTGCAGAAAGAGGCAAGATTGGTGCAGAAATGTGCAAGAGAGGTACAGAAAGAAGCAAGAGCAGTGCAGAAAGAAGCAAGAGAGGTGCAGAAAGAAGCAACAGAGGTGCAGAAAGAGGCAAGGGAGGTGCAGAAAGAAGCATGAGAAGTATAGAAAGAAACAAGAGAAGTGCAGACAGAAGCAACAGAGGAGTGCAGAAAGAAGCAAGAAAGTTGCAGAAACAGGCAAAAGAGGTGCAGAAAGAGGAAAGAGGGGTTCAGGAAGAGGCAAGAGGGGTGCAGAAATTTGCAAGAGAGGTGCATAAAGAAGCAAGAGGGGTCCAGAAAGAAGCAAGAGAGGTGCAGAAAGAAGCAACAGAGGTGCAGAAAGAGGCAAGAGAGGTGCATAAAGAAGCATGAGAAGTATAGAAAGAAGCAAGAGAAGTGCAGAAAAAAGCAACAGAGGAGTGCATAAAGAAGCAAGAGAGTTGCAGAAACAGGCAAAAGAGGTGCAGAAAGAGGCAAGAGGGGTGCAGAAAGAGGCAAGAGAGGTGCAGAAGGAGGAAAGAGGGGTTTAAGAAGAGGCAAGAGGGGTGCAGAAATTTGCAATAGATGTGCAGAAAGAAGCAAGAGCAGTGAGGATAGAACCAACAGAGGTGCAGAAGGTGGCAAGTGGGGTGCAGAAGTAAGAGGCAAGAGGGGTGCAGAAATTTGCAAGCTAGGTGAAGAAAGAAGCAAGAGCAGTGCAGAAAGACCCAACACAGGTGCAGAAACACACATGAGGGGTGCTGAAAGAGGCAGGAGAACTGCAGAAAGAAGCAAGAGAGTTGCAGAAACAGGCAAGACAGGTGCAGAAAAAGGTAACAGCGGTACAGAAAGAGGAAAGAGAGGTGCAAAAAGAGGCAAGAGGGTGCTCAAATTTGCAAGAGTGGTGCAGAAAAGAGCAAGAGCGGTGCAGAAAGAAGCAAGATAAGTGCAGAGAAGCAACAGAGGTGCAGAAAGAGGGAAGAGGAGTGCAGAAAGAGGCAAGATTGGTGCAGAAATGTGCAAGAGAGGTACAGAAATAAGCAAGAGCAGTGCAGAAGGAATCAAGAGAGGAGCAGAAAGAAGCAACAGAGGTGCAGAAAGAGGCAAGGGAGGTACAGAAAGAAGCATGAGAAGTATAGAAAGAAGCAGGAGATGTGCAGATAGAAGCAACAGAGGAGTACAGAAAGAAGCAAGAGAGTTGCAGAAACAGGCAAAAGAGGGGCAGAAAGAGGAAAGAGGGGTTCAAGAAGAGGCAAGAGGGGTGCAGAAATTTACGAGAGAGTTGCAGAAAGAAGCAAGAGCAGTGAGGATAGAACCAACAGAGGTGCAGAATTTGGCAAGTGGGGTGCAGAAGGAAGAGGCAAGAGTGGTGCAGAAATTTGCAAGATAGGTGAAGAAAGAAGCAAGAGCAGTGCATAAAGACCCAACGGATGTGCAGAAACAGACAAGAGGGGTGCAGAAAGAGTAAGGAGAACTGCAGAAAGAAGCAAGAGAGTTACAGAAACAGGCAAGACAGGTTCAGAAAAGGGTAACGGGTACAGAAAGAGGCAAGAGAGGAGCAGAAAGAAGCAAGAGGGTGCTCAGATTTGCAAGAGAGGTGCAGAAAAAAGCAAGAGCGGTGCAGAAAGAAGCAAGATAAGTGCAGAAAGAAGCAACAGAGGTTCAGAAAGAGGGGAGAGGAGTGCAGAAAGAGGCAAGATTGGTGCAGAAATGTGCAAGAGAGGTACAGAAAGAAGCAAGAGCAGTGCAGAAAGAAGCAAAAGAGGTGTAGAAAGAAGCAACAGAGGTGTAGAAAGAGGAAAGGTAGGTGCAGAAAGAAGCATGAGAAGTATAGAAAGAAGCAAGAGAAGTGCAGATAGAAGCAACAGAGGAGTGCAGAGAGAAGCAAGAGAGTTGCAGAAACAGGCAAAAGAGGTGCAGAAAGAGGAAAGAGGGGTTCAAGAAGAGGCAAGTGGGGTGCAAAAATTTGCAAGAGAGGTGCAGAAAGAAGCAAGAGCAGTGAGGTTAGAACCAACAGAGGTGCAGAAGGTGGCAAGTGGGGTGCAGAAATTTGCAAGATAGGTGAAGAAAGAAGCAAGAGCAGTGCAGAAAGACCCAACAGCGGTGCAGAAACAGACAAGAGGGGTGCAGAAAGAGGCAGGAGAACTGCAGAAAGAAGCAAGAGAGTTGCAGAAACAGGCAAGACAGGTGCAGAAAAAGGTAGCAGGGGTACA
This sequence comes from Calotriton arnoldi, assembly GCA_963921515.1. NCBI lineage: Eukaryota > Metazoa > Chordata > Amphibia > Caudata > Salamandridae > Calotriton > Calotriton arnoldi. The sequence goes on along the minus strand of CAWUFW010004282.1, from coordinate 1,100,419 downwards.
GAAATAGGCAAGAGAGGTGCGGAATCAGGCAAGAAGGGTGCACAAGTGTGCAAGAGAGGTGCAGAAAAAAGCAAGAGCAGTGCAGAAAGAAGCAAGATAAGTGCAGAAAGAAGCAACAAAGGTACAGAAAGAGGGAAGAGGAGTGCAAAAAGAGGCAAGAGTGGTGCAGAAATGTGCAAGAGAGGTACAGAAAGAAGCAAGAGCAGTGCAGAAAGAACCAACAGAGGTGCAGAAAGAGGCGTGCAGAAAGAGGCAAGAGAAGTGCAGAAAGAAGCAAAAGAGGCACAGAAAGAGGCAAGAGAGGTGCAGAAAAAAGCAAGAGGGTTTCAGAAATTTGCATGAGAGTTGTAAAAAGAAGCAAGAGAGGTGCAGAAAGAAGCAAGAGCAGTGGAGAAAGAAGCAACAGAGGTGCAGAAGGAGGCAAGAGAAGTACAGAAAGAGGCAAGAGAGTTGCAGAAGCAGCCAAAAGAGGTGCAGAAAGAAGGAAGAGTAGTGCAGAAAGAACCAGCAGAGGTGCCGAAGGAGGCAACAGGGGTGCAGAAAGAGGCAGGTGTGGTGCAGAAATATGCAAGAGAGGTGCAGAAAGAAGCAAGAGCAGTGCAGAAAGAAACAACAGAGGTGCAGAAGGAGGCAAGGGGGGTACATAAAGAGGTCAAAGAAGTGCAGAAACAAGCAAGAGTTGCAGAAACAAGCAAGCGGGTTGCAGAAGGAGGCAAGAGAGGTGCAGAAAGAGGCAAGAGAGGTGCACTAAGAGGGAAGAAGGATGCAGAAAGAGGCAAGAGGGGTGCAGAAAGAGGCAAGAGAGTTATAAAAAGAAGCAAGAGAAGTGCAGAAAGAGGCAAGAGGGGTGCAGAAAGTGGCAAGAGTGTTCCAGAAACACGCAAAAGAGGTGCAGAAAGTGTGAACAGATGTGCAGACAGATGCAAGAGAGGTGAAGAAGGAGGAAAGAGGGGTGCAGAAAGAGGCAAGAGGGGTGCAGAAAGTTGCAAGACAGGTGCAGAAAGAACAAGAGCAGTGCAGAAAGAACCAACAGAGGTGCAGAAGGAGGCAAGAGGGGTGCAGAAAGAAGAGGCAAGAGGGGTGCAGAAATTTGCAAGTGAGGTGAAGAAAGAAGCAAGAGCAGTGCAGAAAGACCCAACAGATGTGCAGAAACAGACAAGAGGCATGCAGAAAGAGGCAGGAGAACTGCAGAAAGATGCAAGAGAGTTGCAGAAACAGACAAGAGAGGTGCAGAAAAAGGTAACAGGGGTGCAGAAAGAGGCAAGAGAGGTGCAGAAATAGGGAAGAGGGGTGTAGAAACAGTCAAGAGGGGTGCGGAAAGAAGCTAGAGAGTTGCAGAAAGAAGCAACAGAGGTGCAGAAGGAGTCAATAGAAGTGCAGAAAGAGCCAAGAGAGTTGCAGAAGCAGGCGAAAGAGGTGCAGAAAGTAGCGAGAGTAGTGCAGAAAGAACCAACAGAGATGTAGAAGGAGGCAAGAGGAGTTCAAGAAGAGGCAAGAGTGGTGCAGAAATATGCAAGAGAGGTGCACAAAGAGGGAAGAAGGGTGAAGAAAGAGGCAAGAGGGGTGCAGAAAGGAGCAAAAGAGGTATAGAAAGAAGCAAGAGAAGTGCAGAAAGAAGCAACAAAGGTGCAGAAAGAGGCAAGCGGGTGCAGAAAGAGGCAAGAGAGTTGCAGAAACAGGCAAAAGAGGTGCAGAAGGAGGGAACTGGGGTGCAGACAGAGGCAAGAAAGGTGTAGAAAGAGCGAAGTGGGGTGCAGAAAGAGGCAAGAGGGGACAGAAATTTGCAAGAGAGTTTCAGACAGAAGCAAGAGCAGTGCAAAAAAACAACAGAGGTGCAGAAAGAGGCAAGAGGGGTGCAGAAAGAGGCAAGAGAAGTGCAGAAAGAGGCAAGAGAAGTGCAGAAAGAAGCGAAAGAGGTGCAGAAAAAGGCAAAAGGGGTGCAGAAAGAGGCAAAATAGTTGCAGAAAGAGGCAAGAGGAATGCAGAAATTTGCAAGAGAGGTGCAGAAAGAAGCACAAGAGGTGCCGAAAGAAGCAAGATAAGTGCAGAAAGAAGCAACAGAGGTGCAGAAAGAGGGAAGGTGAGTGCAGAAAGAGGCTAGAGGGGGGCAGAAATGTGCAAGAGTAGTGCAGAAAGAACCAACAGAAGTGCAGAAAGAACCAACAGAAGTGCAGAAAGAGGCAAAAGGCGTGCAGAAAGAGGCAAGAGAAGTGCAGCAAGAAGCAAAAGAGCATTGTAATAGGCAAGAGAGGTGCAGAAAGAGGAAAGAGAGGTGCAGAAAGAAGCAAGAGGGATCCAGAAAGAAGCAAGAGCGGTACAGAAAGAAGCAAGAGAGGTGCAGAAAGAGGCAAGAGAGGTGCAGAGGTGCAGAAAGAGGCATGAGAAGTATAGAAAGAAACAAGAGAAGTGCAGAAAGAAGTAACAGTGGAGTGCAGAAAGAAGCAAGAGAGTTGCAGAAACAGGCAAAAGAGGTGCAGAAAGAGGCAAGAGGGGTGCGGAAAGAGGCAAGAGAGGTGCAGAAGGAGGAAAGAGGGGTTCAAGAAGAGGCAAGAGGGGTGCAGAAATTTGCAAGAGATGTGCAGAAAGAAGCAAGAGCAGTGAGGATAGAACCAACAGAGGTGCAGAAGGTGGCAAGTGGGGTGCAGAAGTAAGAGGCAAGATGGGTGCAGAAATTTGCAAGATAGGTGAAGAAAGAAGCAAGAGCAGTGCAGAAAGACCCAACAGAGGTGCAGAAACAGACAAGAGGGGTGCAGAAAGAGGCAGGAGAACTGCAGAAAGAAGCAAGAGAGTTGCAGAAACAGGCAAGACAGGTGCAGAAAAGGGTAACGGGGTACAGAAAGAGGCAAGAGAGGTGCAGATAGAGGCAAGAGGGTGCTCAAATTTGCAAGAGAGGTGTAGAAAAAAGCAAGAGCGGTGCAGAAAGAAGCAAGATAAGTGCAGAAAGAAGCAACATAGGTGCAGAAAGAGGGAAGAGGAGTGCAGAAAGAGGCAAGATTGGTGCAGACATGTGCAAGAGAGGTACAGAAAGAAGCAAGAGCAGTGCAGAAAGAAGCAAGAGAGGTGCAGAAAGAAGCAACAGAGGTGCAGAAAGAGGCAAGGGAGGTGCAGAAAGAAGCATGAGAAGTATAGAAAGAAGCAAGAGAAGTGCAGATAGAAGCAACAGAAGAGTGCAGTAAGAAGCAAGAGAGTTGCAGAAACAGGCAAAAGAGGTGCAGAAAGAGGAAAGAGGGGTTCAAGAAGAGGCAAGAGGGGTGCAGAAATTTGCAAGAGAGGTGCAGAAAGAAGCAAGAGCAGTGAGGATAGAACCAACAGAGGTACAGAAGGTGGCAAGTGGGGTGCAGAAGGAAGAGGCAAGAGGGGTGCAGCAATTTGCAAGATAGGGGAAGAAAGAAGCAAGAGCAGTGCAGAAAGACCCAACAGCGGTGCAGAAACATACAAGAGGGGTACAGAAAGAGGCAGGAGTACTGCAGAAATAAGCAAAAGAGTTGCAGAAACAGGCAAGACAGGTGCAGAAAAAGGTAGCAGGGGTACAGAAATAGGCAAGAGAGGTGCGGAATGAGGCAAGAAGGGTGCACAAGTGTGCAAGAGGTGCATAAAAAAGCAAGAGCGGTGCAAAAAGAAACAAGTTAAGTGCAGAAAGAAGCAACAAAGGTGCAGAAAGAAGAAACAAAGGTGCTGAAAGAGGGAAGAGGAGTGCAGAAAGAGGCAAGAGGGGTGCAGAAATGTGCAAGAGAGGTACAGAAAGAAGCAAGAGCAGTGCAGAAAGAACCAACAGAGGTGCAGAAAGAGGCAAGAGGCATGCAGAACAAGGCAAGAGAAGTGCAGAAAGAAGCAAAAGAATCACAGAAAGAGGCAAGAGGGGTGCATAAAGAGGCACGAGAGGTACAGAAAGAGGCAAGAGAGGTGCAGAAATGTGCAAGAGAGGTGAAAAAAGAAGCAAGAGAGGCGCAGAAAGAAGCAAGAGAAGTGGAGAAAGAAGCAACAGAGGTGCAGAAAGAGGCAAGAGGGGTACAGAAAGAGGCAAGAGAAGTGCAGAAAGAAGCAACAGAGGTGCAGAAAGAGACACGGGTGGTGCAGAAAGAAGCTAGAGAAGTACAGAAAGAAGCAAGAGAAGAGCAGAAAGAAGCAACAGAGTTGCAGGAAGAGGCAAGAGGGGTGCCGAAAGAAGCAAGAGAGTTGCGGAAACAGGCAACAGAGGTGCAGAAAGAGGCAAGAGGAGTGCAGAAAGAGGCAAGAGAGGTACAGAAAGAGTCAAGAGAGTTGCACAAAGAGGGAAGAAGGGTGCAAAAAGAGGCAAGAGGGGTGCAGAAAGAAGCAAGAGAGGTGCAGATAGAAACAAGAGAAGTGCAGAAACAAGCAACAGAGGTGCAGAAAGAGGCAAGAGGGGTGCAGAAAAAGGCAAGAGAAATGCAGAAAAAGGCAAGAGAAGTGCAGAAAGAAGCAACAGAGGTACAGAAAGATGCAAGAGAAGTGCAGAAAGAGGCAAGAGAGCTGCAGACACAGGCAAAAGAGTTGCATATAGTGTGAACAGAGGTGCAGTCAGATGCAAGAGAGGTACAGAAGGATGAAAGAGGGGTGCATAAATAGGCAAGAGGGGTGCAGAAAGTTGCAAGAGAGGTGGAGAAAGAAGCAAGAGCAGTGCGGAAAGAACCAACAGAGGTGCAGAAACGGACAAGAAGCGTGCAGAAAGAGGCAGGAGAACTGCAGAAAGAGGCAAGAGAGTTGCAGAAACAGACAAGAGAGGTGCGTAAAAGGTAACAGGGGGTGCAGAAAGAGGCAAGAGAGGTGCAGAAAGAGGGAAGAGGGGTGTAGAAAGAGGCAAGAGAGTTGCAGAAGCAGACAAAAGAGGTGCAGAAAGAAGGAAGAGTAGTGCAGAAAGAACCAGCAGAGGTGCTGAAGGAGGCAACAGGGGTGCAGAAAGAGGCAGGTGTGGTGCAGAAATATGCAAGAGAGGCGCAGAAAGAAGCAAGAGCAGTGCAGAAAGAAACAACAAAGTTGCAGGAAGAGGCAAGAGGGGTGCCGAAAGAAGCAAGAGAGTTGCGGAAACAGGCAACAGAGGTGCAGAAAGAGGCAAGAGGAGTGCAGAAAGAGGCAAGAGAGGTACAGAAAGAGTCAAGAGAGTTGCACAAAGAGGGAAGAAGGGTGCAAAAAGAGGCAAGAGGGGTGCAGAAAGAAGCAAGAGAGGTGCAGATAGAAACAAGAGAAGTGCAGAAACAAGCAACAGAGGTGCAGAAAGAGGCAAGAGGGGTGCAGAAAAAGGCAAGAGAAATGCAGAAAAAGGCAAGAGAAGTGCAGAAAGAAGCAACAGAGGTACAGAAAGATGCAAGAGAAGTGCAGAAAGAGGCAAGAGAGCTGCAGACACAGGCAAAAGAGTTGCATATAGTGTGAACAGAGGTGCAGTCAGATGCAAGAGAGGTACAGAAGGATGAAAGAGGGGTGCAGAAATAGGCAAGAGGGGTGCAGAAAGTTGCAAGAGAGGTGGAGAAAGAAGCAAGAGCAGTGCGGAAAGAACCAACAGAGGTGCAGAAACGGACAAGAAGCGTGCAGAAAGAGGCAGGAGAACTGCAGAAAGAGGCAAGAGAGTTGCAGAAACAGACAAGAGAGGTGCGTAAAAAGGTAACAGGGGTGCAGAAAGAGGCAAGAGAGGTGCAGAAAGAGGGAAGAGGGGTGTAGAAAGTGTCAAGAGAGGTGCAGAAAGGAGCATGAGAGTTGCAGAAAGAAGCAACAGAGGTGCAGAAGGAGGCAAGAGAAGTACAGAAAGAGGCAAGAGAGTTGCAGAAGCAGACAAAAGAGGTGCAGAAAGAAGGAAGAGTAGTGCAGAAAGAACCAGCAGAGGTGCTGAAGGAGGCAACAGGGGTGCAGAAAGAGGCAGGTGTGGTGCAGAAATATGCAAGAGAGGTGCAGAAAGAAGCAAGAGCAGTGCAGAAAGAAACAACAAAGTTGCAGGAAGAGGCAAGAGGGGTGCCGAAAGAAGCAAGAGAGTTGCGGAAACAGGCAACAGAGGTGCAGAAAGAGGCAAGAGGAGTGCAGAAAGAGGCAAGAGAGGTACAGAAAGAGTCAAGAGAGTTGCACAAAGAGGGAAGAAGGGTGCAAAAAGAGGCAAGAGGGGTGCAGAAAGAAGCAAGAGAGGTGCAGATAGAAACAAGAGAAGTGCAGAAACAAGCAACAGAGGTGCAGAAAGAGGCAAGAGGGGTGCAGAAAAAGGCAAGAGAAATGCAGAAAAAGGCAAGAGAAGTGCAGAAAGAAGCAACAGAGGTACAGAAAGATGCAAGAGAAGTGCAGAAAGAGGCAAGAGAGCTGCAGACACAGGCAAAAGAGTTGCATATAGTGTGAACAGAGGTGCAGTCAGATGCAAGAGAGGTACAGAAGGATGAAAGAGGGGTGCAGAAATAGGCAAGAGGGGTGCAGAAAGTTGCAAGAGAGGTGGAGAAAGAAGCAAGAGCAGTGCGGAAAGAACCAACAGAGGTGCAGAAACGGACAAGAAGCGTGCAGAAAGAGGCAGGAGAACTGCAGAAAGAGGCAAGAGAGTTGCAGAAACAGACAAGAGAGGTGCGTAAAAAGGTAACAGGGGTGCAGAAAGAGGCAAGAGAGGTGCAGAAAGAGGGAAGAGGGGTGTAGAAAGTGTCAAGAGAGGTGCAGAAAGGAGCATGAGAGTTGCAGAAAGAAGCAACAGAGGTGCAGAAGGAGGCAAGAGAAGTACAGAAAGAGGCAAGAGAGTTGCAGAAGCAGACAAAAGAGGTGCAGAAAGAAGGAAGAGTAGTGCAGAAAGAACCAGCAGAGGTGCTGAAGGAGGCAACAGGGGTGCAGAAAGAGGCAGGTGTGGTGCAGAAATATGCAAGAGAGGTGCAGAAAGAAGCAAGAGCAGTGCAGAAAGAAACAACAGAGGTGCAGAAGGAGGCAAGGGGGTATAGAAAGAGGCCAAAGAAGTGCAGAAACAAGCAAAAGAATTGCAGAAAGAAGCAAGAGGGGTGTAGAAAGAGGCAAAAGTGCTGCAGAAAGAGGCAAGAGAGGTGCACAAAGAGGGGAGAAGGGTGCAGAAAGAGGCAAGAGTGGTGCAGAAAGAAGCAAGAGAGTTACAGAAAGAAGCAAGAGAAGTGCATAAAGAAGCAACAGAGGTGTATAAAGAGGCAAGCCGGGTGCAGAAAGTGGCAAGAGTGTTCCAGAAACAGGCAAAAGTGGTGCAGAAAGAGGGAACAGGGGTGCAGACAGAGGCAAGAGAAGTGTAGAAATAGCAAAGAGGGGTGCAGAAAACGGCAAGAGAGTTGCAGACACAGGCAAAAGAGGGGTGCAGAAATGTGCAGGAGAGGTACTGAAAGAAGCAAGGGCAGTGCAGAAAGAACCAACAGAGGAACAGAAAGAGGCAAAAGGCGTGCAGAAAGAGGAAAAAGAGGTGCAGAAAGAAGCAAGAGGGGTGCCGAAATTTGCAAGAGAGGTGCAGAAAGAAACAAGAGCGGTGCAGAAAGAAGCAAGAGAAGTGAAGAAAGAAGCAACAGAGGAACAGAAAGAGGTACGAGGGGTGCAGAAAGAGGCAAGAGAAGTGCAGAAGGAAGCAACAGAGGTGCAGAAGAGGCAAGTGAGGTGCAGAATGAAGCAAGAGAAGTACAGAAAGAAGCAAGAGAGGTGCAGAAAGAGGCAAGAGGGGTACAGAAAGAAGCAAGAGAGTTGCAGAAAGAAACAAGAGAAGTGCAGAAACAAGCAACAGAGGTGCAAAAAGAGGCAAGAGGGGTGCAGAAAGAGGCAAGAGAAGTGTGGAAAGAAGCAACAGAGGCACAGAAAGAGGCAAGAGAAGTGCAAAAAGAGGGAAGAGAGTTGCAGACACAGGCAAAAGAGGTGCAGAAAGAGGGAACAGGGGTGCAGACAGATGAAAGAGGTGCAGAAGGAAGAAAGAGGGGTGCAGAAGGAGGCAAGAGGGGTGCAGAAATTTGCAAGAGGGGTGCAGAAAGAAGCAAGAGAGGTGCAGAAAGATGCAAGAGACGTGCAGAAAGAAGCAACAGAGGTGCAGAAATAGGCAAGAGGGGTGTAGAAAGAAGCAAGAGGGGTGCAGAAATATGCAACAGAGGTTCTGAAAGAGGCAAGGGAAGTGCAGAAAGAAGCAAGAGAGGTGCAGAAAGAAGCAAGAGAAGTGCAGAAAGAAGCAACAGAGGTGCAGAAAGAGGCAAGAGAGGTGCAGAAAGAAGCAAGAGAGGTGCAGATAGATGCAAGATGTGTGCAGACAGAGGCAATAGCAGTGCAGGAAGAGGGAACAGGGGGCAGAAAGAGGCAAGAGGTGTGCGGAAATTTGCAAGACAGGTGCAGAAAGAAGCAAGAGCAGTGCAGAAAGAACCAAGAGATGTGCAGAAATAGGCAAGAGGGGTGCAGAAAGAGGCAAGAGAACTGCAGAAAGAGGAAAGAGAGTTAGAGAAACAGGCAAGAGATGTGCTGAAAGAGGGAACAGGGGTGCAGAAAGAGGCAAGAGATGTGCAGAAAGATGGAACAGGGGTGCAGAAAGAGGCAAGAGAGGTGCAGAAAGAGGGAAGAGGGGTTTCAGAAAGAGGCAGGAGTGGTGCAGAAAGAAGGAAGAGAGTTGTAGAAACAGGCAAGAGAGGTACAGAAAGAGGGAAGAGGGGTGCAGAAAGAGGCAAGAGAGGTGCAGAAAGAGGGAAGAGGTATGCAGAAAGAGGCAAGAGGGTGAAGAAAGAGGCAAGAGGTGTGCAGAAAGAAGGAACAGAGGTACAGAAAGAGGCAAGAGAGGTGCAGAAACAGGCAACAGAGTTGCAGAAAGAGGGGTGCAGAAAGAAGCAAGCGAGGTGCCGAAAAAGGCAAGAGAAGTGCACAAAGAGGCAAGAGAGGTGCAAAAAGAGGCGAGAAAGGTGCAGAAAGAGGGTGCAGAAAGAGGCAAGAGAAGTGCAGAAAGAAGCAACAGAGGTACAGAAAGTGACAAGAGAAGTGCAGAAAGAAAGGAGGTGCAGAAAGCAGAAGAGATGTGCAGAAAGAGACAAGAGAAGTGCAGAAAAAGGAAAAAAGGTCCAGAAAGAAGCAAGAGAAATGCAGAAAGAGGCAAAAGAGGTGCAGAAACAAGCAAGAGTGGTTTGCACACCATTAGTACCAATTTAACACCCACATTTAGCAATAAGTAAGATGTGACCATTCTAGGTTTGCAAAGGGCCTTCCGCCACGCTATAACACTTGTCACTCATTTTTGGTAACGTTTGAGCTGTTTGAGCTAGAAACAAGGTTTTTTTTGTTCAAATCTCCAGATTATGCAGCAGATGATGGATTATGTGGCAAATGTGGAAAATGTATAATTGTGCAGCCAAACAGTCGCATAATTCCAGTGGCCCTGCTCATACTTCTGACTAGGTCCAGAAGTGCTCCTCAGTGATTCCTTCTTTTTTTTTCTCATTAAGTTTATAGTTTAGCTTCTATGGAAACAGGAAGACTAAACCTGAGGTTACCACTCCACAACACAGACTACCATACCACATAATTACTCTCCATAACACATAATCCCACTCTACATAATTCCTATACACTATACACTAAATACCACATACTTTCTATCCACATAATTTCACTGTACAACATACCACATAATTTCACTACACACTACATACATCCACTCCACTCCAAAAAACATTAGTAAGAAACTTTTACATTTACAACGCCAATAGCTCTAACTCTCGTAAATGTGAGACCTATTACATTGCAAAAGCTTCTTTAACTAGTAGCCGCATTTGCAGAGTGGTGGAGAAGGGGGCTGGGCCTCCGACCAGTGCTCAGGAATTCTGCTGCGTAGGACTTACAGGAGGTACCAGGAGGGCTTCTTGGCCCCCAAAGTCCCTCAGGAGTAAAGTGTACTTCATCCCCAACCAGTAGTGTTACAGAAGGCGTGTTTGCAGAGTGGTGGAGAAAGGGGTGTGTGGCCTCCGAAGACCTCTTAGCAATCCCACTGTGTGGGACTTATTGGAGGTAACAGGAGGGGTAGGTGGTCCCAAAGGACATCCTTGGGGGCCAACTACCCCTCCTATTACCTCCAGTAAGTCCCACACAGCAGGATTGCTAAATTCTCATAGCAGGCCACACCCCCTTTGCCCATCACTCTGCAAACGCGCTCCCTGGTGCACCCTTGAATGGGGATGAAGTCCCCTTGCCTCCTGAGGGTCCATGAGGGCCAACTAGCCCTACTGTTACCTCTAGTAAGCCCCACATAGCTGGATTGCTGAGAGTGGTCAGAGGCCATGCCCCTTTTTACACCACTCTGCAAACTTACCTCCTGGCGCACTGCTGCTTGGGGGATGAAGTCCACTTTAGTCCTGAGGGCCTCAGGACATAAGGGGACCTCATTGCCCCACTAGAAGTGCACCAAGAGGCGCGTTTGCAGAGTGTTGTGAAAAGGGGTGTGGCCTCGGACCACCTCTCAGCATTCCCACCTTGAGGGGCTTACTGGAGGTACCTGGTGGGCTAGTTTGCCCCTATGGACCCTCACCAACAAAGGAGACTTCATACCCCAACCCAGAACGCGCCAGGAGGTGCGTTTGCAGAGTGGTGCAGGGAGGGGGTGGGGCCTCCGGTGAGTTGCCGGTTTCTTTTTCTTTTTTTATTTTAGGAAGGGGGCTGTGTGGCCCTCCTTCCCTTCAGCCTTTTGGGCCCCCAGGACCCCATTCCCCGGGGCCTGATCCATTTTTTTTTTTAAAAACTTGAAAAGGAAGGGGGCACGCGGCCCCCCTCTGGAGGCCGGTTACGGCCCAGGGGACCCCATCCCCCAGGGCTAGGCATTTGATTATTTATTTTTAAAAGGGAAGGGGGCCGTGCGGCACCCCTCCCCAGACCGATTTTGGCCCCGGGGACCCCATCCCCCGGGGTCTGCCCTGCCTTTTAAAAAAAAAAATTTGAAGGGGGGCCGTGTGGCCAATTTTGGACCCGGGGACCCTATCCCCCAAGGCCCGGCCTTATTTTTAAAAAATATTTACAAAAGGGAGTGGCCCCCCTCCCAGGCCATTTTTGGCCCCGGGGACCCCATCCCCTGGGGCATGGCCATGATGTTGAAGACCACGGGGGAGCCCCAATGCCACCACGGTCCCTGCCGGCTCCCTGCCTCCTGCAGGAGCCGCCATTGCTTTTGGGCAAACATGCAGCTCCCTTTGCCCAAAAGCAATTCTTGCTTCCATGAAGCGAAGCAGAGTTTGCTATGACAGAGCAGGAGCAATGCTCCTGCCCTGCCATAGCAAACTGCAATGTACTGGGGTGGGCACCCCAGGACATTGCTGGAGATGGCCCTGGGGGTGGTGGTCCCAGGGCCATAGAGGGCTCCTGGAGGGGGGCCTCGCGGCCCCCCTCCAGCATTTGCACAGCCCCGGGGAGGTGGTGGTCCCCGGGGCCGGAGGTCCACAACGGACCCTCGTATTTGCATACTCAATGCCCCAGGGAGGTGGCAGTCCCCGGGGCAGTGTGGGGGTGGCAGGACCCCCACACCTTTTTAATTGTAAAAAAAGCCCTGGGGAGGTGGCGGTCACCGGGGCTGCAGGGGCGGCACGAGGCCTCCCTACGCATTTAAATATGAAAGCCCTGGGGAGGTGGCGTCCCCGGGGCTGCGGGGGGGCTGCGTGCCCCCGCATATTAATTATAAACAAAGCCCTAGGGAGGTGGGAGTCCCCGGGGCAGTGTGGGGGGGCAGGACCCCCCACACCTTTTTAATTGTAAAAAAAAGCCCCGGGGAGGTGGCAGTCACTGGGGCAGCAGGGGGCACGAGGCCTCCCCACGCATTTAAATATGAAAGCCCTGGGGAGGTGGCGGTCCCCCGGCTGCGGGGGGCTGCGTGCCCCCACATATTAATTATAAACAAAGCCCCGGGGAGGTGGCCCCCAGTTGCCGGGGCCCCCGCGGCCCCCCGCACTATATTATAACATTGACTACAGGAACAGCTGCAGGAGGTGTCTGCAATATAGACAGGGGTGGTAGAAAAAAAAGATGTGTATGACTTGGTGGAGAGCTTGATTCCTTGCTTGTCTGCTAATACAAGGGTGCCAAGAGACATTGTGTCCTCCAAACATTACATCTGTGCCACAATTCTTGATCCATAGTGTGAGAAGTTGGCCTGGCATATGCTGTCCACTAATTATAGTGGGCACCTTGCACCAGTCCAAACAACCCCTTATTGGAGATAGGTTAAAGACAACCTTTATTGAAAGCTATCCTAGTGGTAGCTATGGAGAGCAGCCTTCAGGCTAAGTCTTGAAGGAATGTAAAGCAGCTTGTTTTACCAGTCTATAATCTCTTGAGTGACCAAATGAAAGAGGACCACACCAGGTATATATTCAAAATATATGTATTTATTACTAAACACACCCCTCTAGTCTCTTTATGAGGCTAGAGTTCGAAGTACATACGTTACGAGTTAGTTTTCTACAGTAATAGCACAAATACACGTTTGAGCCCCAGGGGCGTACCAAACCATATACCAATAAAGTGGTATAAGAACCACGACTGAGCTAGACACAAGGCCTAGAGCCTGTAGAAGTGCTTGGACCACAAGGAACCACCCAAGGCAGTGACACAGGGGACCCACGGGGGACGCGTGCAGTGTATGAACACAACCGTGAACCACCATTAACTTCTATGGGGAAAGTCGCGATTAGAATTTAAGAGAAAAGGGACACTTAGAGGAGGACTTGGAGCAAACCCTTTGAGAACTAGGCTGTTCTAGTGTCTATACCCACAGGAGCACCGGAGTACTCGAGTTACCTCACCCAGGGGAGCCGGGTGCATAGGTGTCTTTCGGGGTCGGGTTTCGTCGTCGCTTTCTATGGCGATCTGTTGCAAAGTGCTGCTGGCGACCAAGTCGAAAGTGTTCGGGTGGATCCAAAGGTGGATCGAAGAGCTGAAGAACCTGAAAGCAGAGGCGACAGAGTCTGGGTCACTAGCCAGTGACCAGGAAGGCGATGAGCAGATGCCCACCGATGTCGAGTGCTTCAGGTAGGTTGACGGTCATCTTGACTCTTCAGCCACGAGGTCCAGGAGGTGTCGACGACAACCAGGAGCTGGATTCGAGCTGTCCCATGACGTCTGTCGATTGCAGGGGTGTCGGCGACCGGATTGGACCCAACAAGCCTTGGCAACGGCAAGTCTTGTGGAAAGCGAAGAAGGACGATGTTGCAGACCAGCAAGGTCTGGGGGACTCACCCAGTGAGGATAAGTCAGGGCACACCTGGAGCAACCAGGGAGCCCAAGCAGAAAAAGATTGGCCTTTGGGAGGGCCTACTAGCCAACGGACAAGCGACCGCGAAGGAGCCTCAAGACGGTGCACGTGGAGCTGGCTCACAGGACACTCGTGGAGTGGAGGCCAGTGATCTTCGGTGCAGTTGGTGCTGGAGGCTGGGGCTACTCGGAGCCCAAAGCCCGACTTCATGGGAGACCCAGAAGAGGATGCACTTGCAAATGCGTTCGGTGTCCAGGGGTCACGGTTCCACATTACCCACAACAGCTATGGGCCTCAGCTTTGCTGGGGAGTCAGGGCAGCCTCGGGAAAGTCTGGAAATCTACCTCTGGTGATGCAAAGACTTCGGCGTCTGACGGGAGCTTCAGCGATGCAGACCGGACAATTGCTTCTTTGGTGCCTGCCAAGCAGGGGAGTCACTCCTTGACCCCACGGGAGATTCTTCAGTCCTCTAATCTTAAAGTAGAGCATCGAAGATCCAGGATCCTGTATCAGAGTTTCGTCCAGGTAAATCTAAAGTCCTATACTAAGGTAGGGGGTTGGACATACTCTGTGACCCCACCTATGGGAGGGTCAGGGCAGAGGGGTGGTTACACCCCTTTCCCTTTGTCCAGTTTCGCGCCAGAGCAGGGGCTGGAAGCCCCTGAGCCGGTTTGAACTGGGGTATGCACAGGGACACCAAGTGTGCCCCCAGTGCAGGACTTCAAAGCACCAGAGAGTGCTCCCGCCCAGCCCCAATACACACTATCCTGTCTGGGGAGGTGGTCACACCTCCCTGGGACAGGAAACCTATTGTCCAGGCCTCCCCTGCTGGAGTTTCGGTCAGCAGCAGGAGGCCAGACTCGTGTCTGTGGCAGCGGCATCCATCTTGTGATGCCAGGGCTTGGAAAGTCAGTACCGGGCATACCGGTGTGTACATGTCTTTCCCTCTAGAAGGGTGGAATGCTACCCCCGCCGCCAGAACTGGCGGGGGGGTAGTATTCCAAGATGTTTGACACCAAACACGACATGTTTCCGTGCAGCCATCCCAAAGTTAGCATTTAACGCGAGGTTATAATGCGCTTAAGTGTATATGGTCAGGCTGCACTACAAACAGCATCAGAGAAGGGTCTCCGAACACTGCAGAGGGGCCCTGCTCATGCAGGGGCACCCTCTCACATAGGAACCACGCACTCTGCTTTCAGGATTGATAAGGCCTGCCATAGGAGTGACTTATAGGTTTATATGTGTGTATGTATATAGTGACATAGGTAGCCTATATCACAGTAAGGGGTGCATGCACCACCTTACCCAGGCTGCAGTAGCAGACCTGTGGTGCCAGTTTGGATGGCCTTCCAGGGGTGGCACAATACATGCTGCAGCCCCTGGTAGGCCTCTGAGGTACCTATGCCCTGGGTACATAGTATACCATATACTAGGGACTTATAAAGGCACTCCAGATCCCAATCAGAGATGTGCCTAAGGCACATGGAAACCATTTTATAGAGGAAGCAGATAGACTGGGGCCCTGAATAGCAGGATCCCAGTCCAACTAAGTCATAAACCAGCAAAACACCAGGAAAAAAGTGGGGGCAACCATATAGTCAGATTCCACCTTCCTACACATAGTACAAACCATTACTGCCCACTATCATTCCTTTTTTAGACGGGGATGTTAGAAAATACAAACCATGGATAGCTAAGCAAGGCAGTGAGCTAGAAAAAGAACGGCAGGGAATTAGAGGCCCACTGCTCCAGGGCACAAGTCCATTTGAGCAGCCTTCAAGTTCAGAGCCGAAGGGTAGTGCTGTTGGCTCTCAGCAGCAGCCAAAACCAACAACAAGAACACCATCAACAACACCAAGACCAGGAGCCTCAGATCCCAAATTTGCAACTGAGTGGTTTCTACTGGCAGGTCTTAAGTCCAGTGCAGAGGCAAAGGCAAAGGCAAAAGAGGTCGAGCAAGGTGGAGCACCAGGCCTTTTTCAGTGCTCCGTCCATCATCTCCTTGTGTTTGCTTTGTTGCCCTAAGTTGTGCCCAAACGGGGGCCCCTTGCTCACTTTGTCACTGGATTCAAGCAGACCTGGCTGATGAGGGGTGATACCTGGAAACCAGCCCCAGGATGCTTGTTTCTGGGCCAGGGAGGACCTGGCTTGGCAGTTCGGGCTGGACTGTCCCCATGAGGCACAGGGTGACAAGAGTGATTTGCATATGGCCAGGTTTAAACTGGGGTGGCATGGTGAGCAAAAGAATGATAGATTTAACCCAGATCTCTTGACTGGGGGTGAATGTTATGATTTGTTCTGCATTCAGTCCATCAATTGTGTGTCTTTTGATTTCTCGCCCTATCTGGATGATGCAACAGAGGTCTACTTTGATCAAAACCCATTAGTGTGTTGGTATGGGAAGAGGAGCCAATGGCCAGTGCTCAGCAGTCTGGCAATAAACTAGCTGGCTTGCTCTGTAGTCAGTTTCTCTGCTGAGCGTATTTTCAGTTCTTCTGGTGCCGTTGTCACAGTCGAAGGACCAGTCTCTTGATCCAAAACCTGGAGAGAATAACCATGATTAAAATTAATCAGCACTTTATACCACTGGATTGCACCATACCTGAGGTACCACGGAAGGAAAATGAGGGAGACTCACGTCATGGAAGCAGTGTTTTAGGTTATCTTCTTCTGGGCGAAACACAAGAGTTTGAGGACGAGCTCTGCTTCCCTGACTACTAGGCTTTCTTTCTTTCTTTGACGCCCCCCCAAAAAAAGGATATAGCTAGGGAACATTATTTACTTTATTATTAGTGTGTGTCTGGTTGACCAATTCATCCCCGCTGTCTTACTCTTAGACACATTTTATTGCTGGATTCGAGTTGCAACTGTATGCAGTGAAGAAGTCCCGACTCACCCTCCAACGCCATTTCCCTAAAGCCAGAAATTGGACGGAGCATGCAAGCATATGAGTGCCTGCCTCCAACCCTGGGCCATGACTATCTATCCTTTCCTACGCTAGAGGGACTGCCCTAAATGTGACATTATTATAATTCGCTTTACACTGGCAATTTTCTTCTTCTTGAACAAATAGAGGATCTGCATTCTGCAATGTACCACCAATCGATCACGGTGAGCACACCGGAAGAACAGGTAAATGCTGGTATACATTGCACACTGAGTGATTGTTGTTTGATTTGTGAACTTGTTGTGATGTGTCATCATCATGTGTGTTGAGACTGAGGAGAGATGATTCATGTGGTGGCAGGCTGTGTGAGACTGTGTGTTTGTTTGTTACGCTTAATGTGTTAGTGATGATTGAGATTCACAATGTTGGGGGCCCACCGACGGCTGATCAATAATTTTCCCCTGAAGGTTATTTTTTTCCATTCCCTTTTGAGAGATAGGATGATGAGATTGCTTCACAGGGTCCACTCTACAGTCCACACTGCTTTGTTTGATTGTTTTATGCTTTATACTCCTCCAAGACTCAGACCCGACAAGTCACTTAGATAATGCAAAGTTTGCAAACACAAAACTAGTCTAGACAAAAAGTAACTCAATCTTTCCCTTCTTGTTGTTCAACACCAAAATTGTACTACTACAGGCCGATCTATTGTATTTTGAGTCGGGACCCGGGGCACAGTTGCTACAGAATTGGACGCCATACTTGGAGACAGACTCAGGAGGATCAGAGATGATGGAATGACTCAGGGCGTGGGCATGAGTGTGACTACTTTGAGATTGCCACAAGAAGATGGAAGTTTTCAAATTCACTGAAACCAACTGATTTGGATGATGATGACTTTAAGGTGGTCTTAAGGTAAACAACACCAGACCTACACAAGTCTGTGTAGTGTTGGTGAGTGGTGTGACTGACAGCAGTTCATTGATTTTTTACTTGATTGGAAAAATGCTATGTTGCTGGGTGTGTGTGTTCAGTGCTGTCTGGCTCAAATTTGAAGCTAAGTGGTGGTTGGGTTGGGGGCCTGTTGTTGAAGGTAACTGCCGGAAACAGACATGTAACCATGCTACCTCTGAGACTTCTCGTTGCACTCCTTATGCAGTTAAACTTTTCTCCTTAATTTTTCAATATCATTTTTGTTTTTTAATCTGCAGGCCCTTTACCCCGAGCCATAATCGAAAAACAATATAACATACTCACACTTACCTTACCGAACCACATCCGCCAGGGACCCAAGATTGACGGACAGTCCAAGAGGAATGCAGATGCTACTCCCAATTTGGCAATACAATATAAATGTTTTTCTTTAATCATTAGAACTGTATGTGTTGTTTATGTGTTTTTACTTGACTCCTACAGATATTTTAATTTTATTTGCTAAGTATCTTTCACAGCTCGGTACAACAGAATATAATGTAACTTGGGTCTTTTCTGGGGGCAGACGGACAATTTGATTTGGTTTACCTGAACTAGTACTCATCATCATGCATGCATTTACTTTTCCTCCCATAACAAATTTATGACGGTTGGCTGCCAAGATGAATGTTGTCCTTGTGTAGTGTTTGTCTTTGTCAAACCTTTCCCTCAAATCCCCCTTCCCATCCATTCATTAGACCCTTAACCCTCTTCCCCCAGGCTGTGTGATTTATTGAGGTGTGACTAAATTAAATTTACACCATTAATTGAACACACACTTGGTGGGCTGGATGTGGTGAAAGCAACATCAACTCAAGGCAGAGCGAGGATATTCTTCAGCTCTAA
The DNA here is from genome assembly GCA_963921515.1 of Calotriton arnoldi. Taxonomy (NCBI): domain Eukaryota; kingdom Metazoa; phylum Chordata; class Amphibia; order Caudata; family Salamandridae; genus Calotriton; species Calotriton arnoldi. Next base: position 1,082,537 of record CAWUFW010004282.1, on the reverse strand, counting down.
GTATAGCCCACACTGGCAATATTATATATATTAGATTTCCCCCGATGCACAATATTCAATTTTTTTTTCAGAGGAACATAATTCATAATTGCCAGCACCATCATCCTTCCAGCACTAAAGGTTTCTCATGTTCACTTCATAGCTCGAGTGGACTTCATTTTGTAACGTTTACTTGCTCACCATTCTGATTATTTATTTTAATTTAGTATTGCTTATCATGTTTTCTCATTCGTCTTCTTCTTGTATACTACTAGTCATACTCAAGTCTCCCTCTGGTGATTGTCTCATCTTTTTTGCAAAGCTTGCATATAAAATGGTATTAATTCAGTTTTTATTTCAATTTAATTAGTTGCCTGTGATTAATATTCCTCATCCTACAGTTTGAGTTTAGCTAGGAGGGAGTGGAACCTCACTTCTGGATCCTGTGCTTTCACTAGCATTCAACAAGTACGCTAGCATGCTGTTACTGTCAACTACCACCAATATGGCACCTTTGGAAACCATGCAGCCATCGCTTAGCCTAATCACTGGTAAGAGAAGAACTGTGGGGGATTCATTGTTGATCTACAATAATCTATACACAATGGAAATTCACATACCCACACCCCCTCCGAGTCCCTAGGGGTTAATATAGTTGCAGACTGCAGAGACTAGGAGGAGAGAATAGTAGGACAAGTGAGGGTACTGCATAACTATCTGTTGGTGTGTTACACTATCAGCAGATTTTGAAAACTGGCTGCGGGCCTGCAGCAAAGGAAACAGTGCAAAGTGAAAGAGTAACCCCACAAATAAGATTCAAATCATATTTACAACTATTAAAAAATGTATTTCTTTAACAAATATAAACTAGAAAACCCACAACACATGGCCCACCCCTCTCCCTAACCCCAACCAATGTCCAAGGTAAAGAAAGTCCAAAAACGTAATTGTCCATAAATCAAATGTCCTTAAATAAATACGCAAAAAAAAAAGATTTCCCCAACTCCCACATTCCCATCCTCTCCTTAAAAAGTCCCACCCACCAAACAAAAGGTTAAAAAAGAGGCAAGAGAGGCCTAGCAGCGGACTAGGAGCTTCCTCTCCAACCTGTCAAATTGCTCCTTTGTCCTGGCTTCGAGGAGCACCCACCACAGGATCATGTGGTGCTGAAAGGCTCTACAGAGTCTATAGGGGGAGCAGCAGTAATTGAATGGCGGCAGGCGGCTGCCTGACCACAGCACCGTACTTCCAGAGGCACTGGGGCCTGACTAGGGCCCTGGGCATTGGAGGCTGCAGCTGCTGCCGCCGTCTCCTCCTCCTCCTTGGCCACCAGCCACTGGTATTAGGCCCTGATGGCCTCCAGCTTCCTTTGCCGGGTCCTGTCTGCTATCGCCTGCCAGTTGGGTTGTGAGGATGATGGTGGATTGGCAGGAGTAGCTATATCAAAAAAATAAAAAAGACAAATTGTAAACAATATTCTTAGCAAAACAGTAGCACTTAAAATGATATAGTGGCACAGTAGCACTAGCAGTACATACAATTTGCTGGTATCCTCAATTCCTTGGCCCCTTCGATTTGGATGTGATTAGAGTTTTAGGCATTAAGCACTATGGAGTATACAAGTATTCTTCTTCCCTCTCTTGTTTAGTTGAATTAATGTAGGCATGCCAGCTCAACTTGCGCCTTAGAAAGACATACCTGTATCATCTTACCTTGCTGTCTGCAGGTGGGACAGCTGTACTATGCAATTATTGCTTTTCCTATCATGGCCATGCTCCGTTAAATGCTCAATTTCACTTTCACCCTGATTACAACAAAGCAGATGAATAGTTACTCAAATATGAATGATATACAGCATGACGTGAGGTACTACTATTGTAACTATGCAGCCGATAGTCCACCCATGGCTCATACTGGCGAAATGCCATGGGTAGGGAGTGGGACTCGGAGTGAGGCGATTGATGATGATGGGTGGGTGCATAATATATGTTGTGCTTGAAAACTACTGTAAGTCAAGGGAGTAGTCTGAAATACAACCTCAAACCTTTGAATCAAAAACCTTGATGAACAAATATTCATTGTTTACTCTTCTTCCCAAGGATTTTTCCATTTATCATTGCATTGTTCTTCTATTCTTATTTTTATTCTTCACCCTTGACTTTGCTACTCAGTCACTGTTTAAGTTTTACATTCTCTTCATCCATCTTCACCTATGAATACCATCCATCCATCCCAACATGGCTATCATTCTCAACAAGCCTTTCACCAACATACATTTGTCATTTAACCACCCATGCATCCTTGCTTTGACCCCCCGGAGGATTCCTTTCACCCATACACTTTCACCCACCCAGGCAGTCATCCTTTCTTTCACCTTTCATCCATTGTTCACCCACCCATGCATGCAACCTATCAGCCACCTATATGCATCTTTTCACCGACGTATCCTTCTCTGCCAATCATATTACATTTCACCCATCCTTCCTCCTTCCATCCTTCTTTCAATTTTCCATCAACCCATCAAGGTCTGACTCTTCTTCATGAAACTTTCTCTGCTGAGTTGAGGATAGAAGAGGCCATTAGTTCCTCAACTCCCGCTGCATATGCTAAGGCTAAGTAAAGAGGGGTGTCTTCAACTGTTCACAACTGAGGGGCATATTCACAAGAAAATGGCAAAGCGTTGTCATTAAGCGAAGAAGGCTAACAACACGCTTTGTCACTTTAGAAACGCAGGGCTGCACCATATGTACACCCTTGCAGCGAGTGTAGAAATTGTCAATAAGCAAGTAACATGACTTATCCCCCGCCACTGCCGCCGGCTCAACGCCTGCAGCTGCCTCATCTGCTTCATGGATCACTCTGCCGTACCCGCTGGCCCCAACACTGGTGGTCGGTGTGGCTAGAAAAAACCTTACACATTTTTTAGATGCCATATACTCCTCTTCCTATTTATTTTTTCCAGAGGCAAAATTGAAAATACATACACCACACACACCTCTATAATTCGGGTACAGACAGTATGTCCTATCAAACATAATAATATTCGGTTGGGCATTTTTTTGGTGGCAATTTTTTAAAAGCCTCGTAGGAATACAACCTGTGAAGGACTGGACTGAGTGGCTAGAGCTATTGGTGAATCTGAGTTTTTGAAAAGTAATAAGCGTGGCCAACTGGGCGGACAATCAGACATAACGTTTTCTTGGTTGGTAAATGTAATGGTGCCGTCCTCCTCCTCATACTTTCTTCCAGCCATGGTGCATGGTAATCAGTTCACCATCAGCTGCTGCTAATAAAACTAGGCCTAGATAAGAAGAAGACACAACTTTGGGGTGTCCAACATGACCATGGCCACTCGCTCATTTTACTGATTAAGCATGAGAAAGTAAAAGAAAGCCTTCTCATCTCAACAAACGTACGTAGAATACCTTACTTGGGCATTCAATCTGCACGGCAGAGTACTAGTACTGAAAAACCAGAAGAAAGGAAGCTACAGACAGACTAGTACAGACAGAGGCAGTTTGAGATAAAATACAGACAATAAAAATATAAAATAACTTAGTAAATCGGATAATGCAGATAAAGCAAGATTTTTTAAACAAACAGATTGAAGAGGATTTGAGAAAAAAATAAAATTAGGAAACAGGTAGAAAATTGTTCAAATTAAGGAGCAGTAAAAGTTAAGGAAAAATATATTAATATTAATAACAGGAGGACTTACTGGGGCCAGCAGAGCCATCAGCAGAGGAGCGTTCTTCCTGGGAGGCACCTCCAGCTCCTGCACCCGCCTCGGACGACCTCTTGCCCCTGGATGCTAATGCAAGACATAATTAAAGAGACAAAAATTAATTGGTGGTAAATAAATAATCTCTCCAAAAGATTTTTGGACAGGAAACGGCAATTGCAATAACATTGACCTTTCCTAAATCATATCCACCGGTAGTAGATTAGTATCGTGGACCGTTCACAATTTCTAAGCCTACCTAGCCAGCCTATTCCAAAGACTTTGGAATTACTAATAAATTGCAAGGAATAATATTTGCTTCTAAGTTCTGATCTAATTCGCAATCATTCTCAACCCCTTTGACGGGCCAATTCACTAAGTCTGCATTTTGTCTTTAAAAGCATAGATGGACACATACATACACCAAACTGGTTGGTTGCTTGTCACAGTATGAGCTACAAAAAAAGGTTCTAAGAACTGAAGTGAGAGGACGCAAGCCACTAAATTACTAATACTAACTACCACTATCTTAGTGACAGGACAAAGGAAATGAGTCTCTCTCTAGTCTGCATTACGTAAGTTCTTACATAATCAGCCCAAGCGAGAGCAAAGTCGCAAACAAGTACGATTAGGTAGCGCTGAGCACTTGTCTAGAATAACGATCACATAATATAAGATTTGTAAACTTAACTTACCTGCATGTGAACAGCATGCTTGCTATTTGGGAAAAACATATTTGCAATAACATAGAACACACAAATAATAATAATATTAATAATTAGCTACTCACCAAGCCCGCGACCTTAACCCCTAGCAGGTCCAGCAGGTCCTGCTCTCGGTCCAGGATGTTGGACCACCAGTGAGTCAGCTGATTGTGGGTGCGTAGGACCACAGAGCAGCGATACACAGCCCGGCGCACCCTCGCCCAATGCACTGCGCTCCCGGAGCCCATACCTGGACCCAGGCCTGCCACCTTCTGCCAGGGTGGAGGGGAGGTGGCGCTGCACAAAAAAAACAGTGCTGCCACCTCCACCTCTGAAAGCAAGGCCTGGGGCTGCACCCCTTCCGGGCACCGCCTTCTGCGAGGAAGGCAGCTCTTCCTTGCCGCCTTTTTAGTGGCACGGGTCTCTACCATGAGGCTGGGGGGGGGGCGGAAAAAAATGTAGAAAGTATAAAAAATAACAGAGGGAAGAAGGAAGGAAGTAAAAAAAATTAGGAAGGAAGTAGAGAGAAAACATTACAAAACTCACTAAAAAACACACAAAGAGTAGAAAAAATGTGAAATATACACTTAAGAAGACCGAGGGAAAAATAATAAATAAAAAAGATCAGACAAAAAGTTTTGGTAAAGAAGGATTCAAAAGATTAAGGGAGGATTCAAAAAGTAGGCCTCAGCACCATAACAGAGAAGAAAACAAGCTGGCCGCACCCATTCGCGACCGCTTGGTGCAGTTCACATGACATTTCCACCCAGACGCGCAATCTGCGATCAGACGGGACAATCTACTCTGCCCATTCACGGAACTCGGCATAGCGCGGGTTTTGTTTTTACAGCTTTGCGGAGTTCCGCGTAACACTGCTACGCGAACTCTGCCCAGGCTTAATATATATTACACTCTCCTCCAGGCCAGCCAGATACAAGACATTAGTAGTTACCGCAATGCATTTTGAAAGTATTAGAAAAATACATTGTCAATTAAAGTGGCCTGTGTAGGGCAGAGGCTTGTTAAATTCGGAGTCTCTTCTGCCAGAGAAAAACGAATTGATGGCTAAAAGTAGGTCCCATTATATATTGTGTAGCATGTATTGAATATTTTTCTTCATGGAACTTTGCTATCTTATGCTGAGCCAATACTTTGGGAGACGAGTTTCTCCAATCCAGCACCTAGCATTAAATATTGCCCCATGCGTTGGGCCTGCTTTATTTACACCATATACCATTATTGCTTGCCATTTTTTCACCACATTGATTCACAAGCCATCCTCTCTCAGCCGGGAGGATACATTCAACCTCCAGACTGCTGCTTCCATGGCCCATTCTTTGAAATAGATTGGATAGGGTGGACCATTTCATCATCACTGAACCTGCATCAGGAATGTACTGTGTCTTAATCTCCAAAAATAGCCCTAAAGTAGAAGAGGCCGCAGGAGTCAGACAACCCAGATACAATCCATGAGAAATACGTTGAAAAATCTATAAAACAAAATCTCCCTTTAAAAAAAAGCAAAGAAATAAAATTAAACTAACAGACGTGGTGTCAGGGATGGAACAAAATAAAGTCAGAGGGCCAGATGTACGACCACCCAATGTGCGACTCGCAATTTGCGAGTTGCAAATTGGGATGTACAACAGTGTCAGAGACACTGTTTGCACATCCCAATGGGGTCGCAAATTGCATGCGTCATGAATATTAATGAGGCATGCAATTTGCAACCCCATTGGGAATGGCTAGCCCTCCCAGGTATGGTGGCCTGCTGGGCTCAGCAGACCTCCATGTCTGGGACTGCTTTTAAATAAAGCAGTTTTTTTTAAAATGCAGCCCATTTTCCTTGAAGGAAAACGGGATGTATTTAAAAAAAGAAAAATGAAACGTTTTCGTTTCATTTTTTAAGGGCAGGTAGTGGTCCCTAGGACCACTGCCTGCCCCTAAAAAAATATTTTCCCCTGCATTTGCAAAGCGAATACATTACCACCATCATGAATGGGGCGATAAATTGCGAGTGTTTTGCGACCGCAATTGCGGTTGCAAAACATTCATACATGGGGTAGAGAGTCACTATTAGGAAGAGACACCCTTGAAACGCCCCTTCCTAATAGCAAGTTGCCATTCCTATTTAGCGAGTCGCAAAAAAATTGTGACTAGCTAAATAGGAATTGTTCATGGCCCTGTACGTTTTTGCATGCGTAAACGGGTCGCTAACCCGTTTGCGCATGCAATTTAGGGTCGTACATCTGGCCCAGAGTGGAGAAATACCACAGAAAGTTGTATTGTACCCAGATCAACTGCCAGCTGGTGAGTATGATTCATGCTATTATATGTAACACATTTTTACGCGATAATTTTAGGGTGGAGCTTTCCCTAATACAAATTATGCATAATATATTCTTTCCAAATCCACATTTTGTGCATATATTGGAACAATAGAATACCATAATTTAGAGAGTATCAAGCAGTTTATACCCTTTTCTCCATGAAAATCTAAGTTGAGAGAACCATTTTAGGCACACACAATACTGTCCCTATCTCTGAAAGACAAATTATAAAACCTCACTGTAATTATTGTGCAAGAGAAAATGTTTGTTGCTGGCATGTTTGAAAAAAACCACCGTATATGGAGCATTTCCAAAGGATGAAATTAGGAGCTTTTCAGAAGACCACAAACAGAAACTTACAAGTCAAATCAGCTAGTCAAAAAATGTATTCACTTTGCTGGTGTGCTTTATTTCAGCCTGCCTTCAAATCACAATAAATCTGGACAAATGGAAGGAGAAAATCTGACTTCAGAGGAACAGTTCCTGATTGTAGGGTTTTCGGATCTTCCACTGCTGCAAGTTCCCCTTTTTATTACATTTACCATCATTTATGTGATGACTTTGATTGGAAACCTTCTTATCATGTCAATAGTATACTCCAGCTCACATCTGCACACCCCCATGTATTTCTTTCTTTTAAACGTGGCCTTCATTGACATCACTAACATCTCAGTCACTTTCCCACGTATGCTGATACACTTCTTTCAGACAGGAACACTCATTTCTCTCACTGAATGTCTTCTACAGATATATTTATTTGTTCTCCTGGTGGCGACAGAATTTCTTATCCTCACAGTTATGGCCTTTGATCGGTATGTGGCAATCTGTTATCCCTTACATTACATGAGTATCATGAACAAAAATATCTGCATACAGCTGGCCACTGGAAGTTGGTTTGGTGGTATTTTGGTCCCGCTTCTGCACACTATACTACTCTCTAGGCTCTCCTACTGTCAATCCCACACCATCAACCACTTCTTCTGTGATTTCACTGCCCTGATGAAGCTTTCTTGCACCAGCACCTACATAATTGAGACACTGAACTATGTAAATGGATGTATTTTTGGACTGTTCCCCTGCATTTTTGTCTTCGCATCTTATGTCAAGATCATCTCAGCGATACTGAACACGAAGTCTTCGGAGGGAGGCGCAAGACCTTTTCAACCTGTGGTTCTCACCTCACTGTGGTTATTTTATTCTTTGGGTCTGTTTGTTCCACATACATGAGACCAACATCAAAAGTTTCAATAAAAGAAAACAAGATCTTGGCTTTGCTCTACACAGCTGTTCCTCCACTGTGCAACCCTATCATATACACCCTGAAAAACAAAGAATTTACAAATGTCCTCAGAAGGAGAAAAACAAAGTAGTATTGACAACAGGACAAAAGCAAACCACAGCTTTTACAAGGCTTTTAAAAACTTTAAGGTGAAAATGTAACTGTAAACTGTGGATGGAGTCGTGTAGAACATAAAACTTTAATACTCAGTGCCAGGTGTTTGGGTGATTAGTTATGACACTTATATCATGCACATAAAATAGGGGTAGTCAGGTGTAGCACCTGCTGCTTCTCTTTTCCTTTGGTCATCCTTGCTCTGCTTTTACTATCCCTGGTCTCAGGAGCCATAAAGGTAGTTGTATACAAAAGTAAACAGGGTTGACTGGATCTTGTGTACTTTCTGCAGTTTCATCTCCTTGTTCGTTCTTTAGCACCTAAGCAGCAAACAAGAGTATTTGGTGTCCCTAATTGGGGAACAATAGGTCAATGCTGAAAAGTTATCAGCGGTCAAAGGGTCAGTTATCTTACTTTGGATACATTTGGCATTTTAGTGAAGTGATGGTAATAAATAATGTAATCATGTTCAACAGTAGTGTTTTTGTGGGCATAGTAAACTGGCATTTAGAGGAAGAAAAACAAAACAACCACAAATGTGTGGGCATTGCACATTTGCAATAACAGTCAGCTGAGGCAACAAAACATTTAAATGGAGTAATAAAAACCTTATCAGATATGAGATAGTTATTAAATCACTATTGGTTTGATCTTTGGGGAGATCAGAAAGTGTATCAAAACAAGAGATGACAGGAACATGCTCATATGTGAAAATGGAACTTATGTGTGAAGAGAGTAAGCAATGTAGTTGGGAATGGGAGACACATATATCATTTATTCTCGTTAAAATGCAATGAAAAGGGGAAAGAAATCATTATTCTTATAAATCTGGTATCAAGATCGCCATGAGTCAAATAATGAACATGATGCATTTGTTGTTTTAAATGCTTTCTTAGATTTATCTGGTTTAAATTTAAATTTAGATCTATGATCCTACAAAAGATCATGCATTTCATTGAAATCCCCTCCAAAAAGAAGGGTCAAATTTTACTAGACCATATACATTGAAGAATGAAATAGTTCTAACCAAAACCCAGCTACAATCATTATCACATTCTTGAGATAGCATAACATGTTTAAGTGAGTGATATATGGAACAAAATAGCACGTTCATATTTCCTCCAAATTGCAGGAGAGAAAATAACATTACCCATTACACACCATCTTTTTATGTTTTGCGATTCATTTGCAATACAATGTGTTTCCTGACAAAATAAATTGAGTATTAAGTTTAGAAAGATAAGACAATACCTTTTTGACACTTGACAGGATTTCCCAATCCACAGACATTCCATGAGACACTGTTAATCGTGGGAGTAGGAAATAAATGAGGATGAACAACAGGATTTAGTAAACTGCAAATAAAATAAATAAACAATATTAGGCAATAACCAATAAAAAAAAAAAAAGAGAAACTGTTATTCATAAAGCATGCCAAAAAGATAAAAGTGTGAAATAGAAACATAAGAGAGAAAGAACAAGATAGTAAATAAGAAGGTATCATGCAAGAAAACAATGTATAAGAGCAAAATAGTATAGTTACAGATCACGGGACAGAACCCAGATCTTAGGAGGAAGAGTAAGAATACATAAGAATAGCGACATAGGAAGATGATCAGTGGCGCATATATAATGAAGGAAAATGAAAAATTCAGGCTCAGATGCAATATATTATTAAAAATTGTGACTGTTTGTGGGAAAGTGTTCATATTTTAAGAGGAGAAATCACAAAAACATTCTTTCAACTTTATAGGATACACAAAGGATTTGGAATTGCCATTATAAGTAAATTTACAGATGCATGGATGAAGGATGCTGCAATAAATGTTCAATTGTTTTTTCAGGCACCGGTAGCAGTAGAGAGATTCAGAGAAATGTAGATGTTTTGTCATGACTGAAATAATTTCCTCGTTTGTTTCGCAGCATTAGGCACTCATGATAAATAATTGTATTCCAATAATATAATTATCCTCCATGGCTTAGAAGATTAATTGGATTTAAGACCAAGATGATGATCTCTGTGAATCAGGAGATTTGATGATTTAGAGATGTCCAACAAATCCAGCAGAAATGACCACACTATTCTTTCTGGGAGATCATATAAACAAAGATTATTACATTGATTATGATTTTTCAAATCTTCAAAGTGCTTTTGAACATGTGTATCCTCCTTCTCCATCTTGCTTATCTTCTTCAAAATAACATGTTTTTTGTTCATTTGTAATTCTACTTCTAAGAGTCTGTTTCCATCAGCACTCATCTGTCTTCAATTTGCTTTAATTTATTGTTAGTAACATTGCAAATGGCTCCAATCCTCTAATTTGGTCCAGAACAGTATCTAAGACTGGAATATTTGATGAGGCAATAGTAGGATGGGTATTTTTCTTAACCATCTATTGTTTAGTTGCAGAAGAAGTACATTGAGAATTAGGATACAGATGAGATTCAGATGCCATTTTTTCAGAGGTCAATGAAAAATAATTTATTTCACTATCAGAGGAAAATGGTAAGAGGAAAATTCTATAACTGCTATATATACCCTAAAAATCAAACCAAGGTTTCAAGGCTATGAGAAGAACCTCAGTGAAGAATACATTTAATATAACCACTGTTAAATGCTGAGCAAGAACAGTTATTATAAAGATATCAACCAATTAAGGAAAAATAGCAAAGAGAGAGTTATAAACATGCTGACCTACCATAAATAATCCTCATAAAATGTAATAAAATGGGCATGGGTAGTACCTTCCAAAGAGTATCATATGAATGAAAATCACCTCACATGCACACAATGGGTGCTGGAATCCTTAGTCACAGTTCCTTCTAAGAGTACATTGTAACTCACCCAAAGCGAGTTGTGGTATCCTCTGTAATGGAATGTTTAGTTAAGTCATGTGTAAAGATTCCATTGAGAGGAGATGAAGGCAGTTGGTGTGGGGAGAAATGAAGAGAGGTCTTATTTTTGCGTGGATGAGGTGTATTACTCTAGACCATTAAATAAATCCTTCTTCTGCAAAGCAACTACATACTCTGATTCCTCATTACAATTGGCAATGAGCATGAAGACCCAGATTTACTTAACAGCAAGACTATGTTCTACAGTACCAACCTATTTATAAGCGGTATGTGCGAAGTACTGACAAGTTTTCCTGACTAAGCAATGCAAACACGAGTGATTAAGGCCAAGGTGGCAACACAGTGATCATTTTCCATGTGAGGAGTTTAATGATCACTTGCTTAAACTGGCATTTGCATCTCTGTGGCTCTGCTTCACAAGACCTTCAAATGCTTATTTCCTACACACCTTTGACTCACCTCGAGCTGCTCTCATCTATCTTGTGCATTACTCAGAGTGCTTGTCTCTGCTCCTTGTGTCCTGGTATGAATAGCCTTCACAAGAACGTTCCTTACTGGCGATGCCACCATCTTCCTCTCAACATGCTCTTCTACGCTATGTCAAAGCTGGATGGGCGTGGTTAAGTCCCTCACATTTCTGCAAGTCCTGCGAGACTTTTGGTGGTTCCTGCCATGATTGTTTAGGATGGACCACAGTGATAGTACAAGAGCACCGTTTAGAGCTATGTGGAGAACCCATTTTGAGAACTGGTTGAGCCGTCTTCTAGGGCTAATTGAAGAACTCCTCTAAGCTGGATGTTATTTCAAAACCTCGTAAATTGGACTATAGTTTTGGTCAAAAGTAGTTTGATGTCCCTTTAGTTTCTTGTGATTACAATTTTGACTTTCAGGTTGGCAATCGGGTATTTGATTGAAACTGGTACAGAGACATTATCTATTTTACATACCATCTTATCATATTGGAACTTTTACTTATATCAATCATATATTACTTTAGTGTTCTATATGAAGAATGTTAATCTGCCCCCATTTTCCCTGTTTTTTGTTTAAAATTCCTAGTGATCAAGTTTAACCATGAGTAAGGTGGAAAAAAGGATTCTTGCAGTACACCAGGGAGTGTGGAAAGTGGTTAATTGCAGAAAGGAAATCTGTGCTGCTACATTATTTGGGTTCAGAAGGCCAGGAGATATTCAAACACCTACCTGAGTTGTCCTCTGAGGCTGCATCTGGACTTAACGAGTATAGAAAATATATTAATGGTCCACTGCATGCAGAAACCCATAATGGGACCCTTAGTGGCCTACTTACTGTACGAAGTACTTTTTGAGTGCCATTCTTACCCGAAAACTATTGACAGACCACTGCATGCAGAAACCCCATCAGCTTGGGGGGTGCAAACAGGGATATGACTATTGGTTTTTATAACTCTGTTGTTCTTAATTGTTGCTCCCACGAGTTAGCCCTGGGTGAACTTCCCACACTTACCAACCGACTCACTTTTCTCTTGCCCCAAGCCTAACCAAGTACTTTAGTGCAAGGGGCCCCTTTTGGCATGGCACTATGGGAGCATTGCCATTACCCATGGGCACACAGACCCAACTAGGTACCCTCCTCTATCAACAAATTTAACATCTTGTACTACGCAAATCAACCACTCAGCACTTGGCTTTTATCATCTTCTCTTGTTTCAGTTTTAGCACCTCAAAAGATTTTACCAAAACTAATCTTACTCTTCTGAGAGATAGTTTTAATGGCAGAGTAAATACATACTCTTTCTCTTAATAGTTGTTTTTGGAAGGGTGTGGTTACTTACACTGTTTTGTACATAAATTGTTATGGTTTTTATGAACTAAACAATAAAATCGGCATTCAATTAAATAGAATGAGCATGAAAGTGTCTAACAAAATTGCATTTACAGTTTCTTCCAAAAGGTCAATAGTTCTTGAGAGATATCACTTTGGAAAACATATGCAGAGGAAGGGTGAGTCCTGTATTTTTGACTGTGTGCTGGATTTTGTTTTTTGCTGGTTGATCAGTGCCAAAGTGCAAGTGCTCCCTGTGTAAATTGTGATTATGATTGGTTATCCATGATTAGCCTATTTGATGTACTGGTAAGTCCCTAGTAAAGTGCACTGTGTGTGCCCAGGGCCTGTAAATCAAATGCTACTAGTGGGCATGGAGCACTGGGTGTGCCACCCACACAAGTAGCCTTTCAAATCTGTCTCCGATCTGCCACTGCAGTGTCTGTGAGTTTTTTAAACAGCCATGTCGACCTGGCAAGTGCACCCACTTGCCAGGACCTAACCTTACTTTTTCGTACATGTAAGTCACCACTAAGGTAAGCCCAAGGTACCCCCATTAGCAGGGTGCAGCTTGTGTGAAACGTAGGACATGTACTGGTGTGTTTTACATGTCCTAATAGTGAAACACTGTCAATTTCAGTTTTTGCTATAGCAAAGACTAGCTCTCCCATAGCTGCCTTGTAACATTTTACAAGTATAACTTTCAATTGGGAACAGCTAGAGATTTGGAATTAGGCTCTCTGTACTCAGAATTTAATAACACACCTTTTAGTGAAGGCAGTTTTTAAATTGTGTGTTTGAAAATGCCACTTTTAGAAAGTGCTAATTTTCTTGTTTAACCATCTTGTGTGCCCCTGCCTGCTTGCGGATTCCCCTTCTGGTCTAAGACAGAAGGGGCTGTTTGTGCATTCACACCAGACACTCACACAAAGGGAGATGAGGTGTGCCCCGCATATGCTGATGGGCTATCCTGTGGTGAGAGGAGTTGTCATTCACACCTGAATAGGCTTTTACTGCTCTGCACAATGCTGTCTCCACCTCCTGTAGTGAAACTGGACCAGAGAGGACAGAACTAGTTTTACTGAGCAAGAGAAACTCTCTAAACAAAGACTTCAAAGGGAAAAAAGGGTATAAGTGTTAGACCTAGAACCCCAGAACTTTAGATTACTTCTGGAATTAAGAGAACCTCTGTCAAGGAGAAGGAGACTGCGCCTTTGCTCAGTAGCAGCCAGTCCCCTGATAAAGTGGAGGGGTGGTCCAGAGGAGGGAGGGAGGTGGGGAGGGGAGAAAAGGTCGGGATAAAATAATAAAAATTTTAAAAATGTACCTTAATGCCGCTGCTGTCTCCTGCCGCATCGCGCGCTTCCTGCTACTGGGAGCAGGATCCCATACTGCACTGCAGCCAATCCTGACGCTGCATGAAAGCAGCGTCGGGATGGCCTGAGCGCTGGCAACTTGCGCTCTCAGCCTGTGCCTGCTCTCTTCAGCCCTAGCAACAAAGATGGGGCTGGAGTGTGCTTCACTGAGCATGAGGGTTTAGCCGGCCTGAGGTGGCCGGCCAAACGTGCAGTGAAGGGAGTGCACTACCACTCCCTGATCAGCAGTGTCATCCCCTGGACCCACCCCAGTCAGACAGCCTTCAACTATCTAGCATCAAGAGAGAGCTCATGGCCGTTCAAGGCCCAATGTCACAGACACAGACACAGTGAGGTCTGAAAGAACAAAGGAGCCACCCCTCCCCCAGTGAAGGGGCACCAAACGCAGGAGGAGGCTCAACCAAATAAATGTGATCAAACGTAATCACCAACAGCCCTAGTATCATCCATTTCAATGACACAGGGCTCTACACCAAGGAGTATTGACAACAAGGAAGTTGTGCACCTCTTTCAACCAAAAATGTACTCAAAATCATTTTTCCTCAAGGATGCAGCCATATTTTCCTCCAGCAGCAGAATTCACGGCCTCCAGGACCCCCTGGAACCCACCCTCCCAGGACCTCAGTTTATGCCCTCTGTGCTACCTGTGCAATCCTCTCAAACAGTGGAAGAGCAGGAGGAGGAGTTTGTCAAGCTCCCCGAGACTGGCAAAGCACGGCAGGAAATTACAGAAGGGAAGAGCACTTCAGCCCCAACTTCTCCTACACTTCCTCCCAGGCAGCCAGAAAATGGATCTCGCCCATCCACCAAGCATCCATCCATGTAGACAACAGCATGGAGCTGGAAACAACACAGGTTACTCGGCATCACCAAACTACTCCATCTGCACAGACCTTGACTCCGTCCAGAAGCTCACCTCTCTCAGAAACAGGCTGCCAGAAAGGGAGAGCCACAAGGTAAACCCATCAAACAACACACAAATTTCCCACCCCCAATCCCTCACAGGGCCTCTTTAATCTGCCTATGCAGCAGCTAATAACAACAGATGAAAGGGAACATACAAACATTTGAAGGGGGCCAGAGGAGTCAGTTGCACCAGAGACCCAGGAGGAGGATCAGGAAGTATTTACACATCTAGCCTCTCAGGAGTGGGCCGACCTTGATGCATCTTACTCATCAGACTCCCCACATAGCTCTTCACATAGACCCTCTGAAATCAACACACCCAAATCAACAAACACAACAAACGCAATGAAGAGACCACAGATGCAACCCCCAGCTGCAGGGCCCCCTCAAGTGCCCCTGACACTTTGCTTCAGACCATTAACATCTGTGATACCCTGCTGAACACCATGCAATGAACTCTGTAAGCTCCCCAATACCAGTCCGACAAGATGGACATACATCTGACGCTTCTTAACACTTTGGCCTTATATGTTATGAGATATCGATAAAAATCTGGGGAACCTAAATTCAATCATAAACCGGGCCCAACAGGAGGCAAACTTGATCTGCAGCTGTGGGCCGATAGTGTGGAAACTATCCTCCCTACCCTCCATGCAGTCCATCTTCCTTGAAGATCTGAAAAAAGAGCCTATACACAAAAAGGGGTCCTCAAATCTGGAAACAGCACTAAGAAGCCAAGCCTGACTCAAGCTGCTGCCAAAACCCCCATACACTGCAATCATTGGAAGTCCGCCTGGGGGAGCCCCCACTATTGTACCAATAACACCACAACCCAAAGATGCCCCAGCACATGAGGCCTCAACTCAGGAGGAAAGGCTGCAACAAAGTGCGCAATACAAATCAAGCTGCAATACATCCTCTCTTCTTCCCCAAACAACAGATCTTGACTGTAGCTCAACCAGACATACCCTATCCACTACCAGACTTCTTAGACACCTTCAAACAGGAGAATGATCGAACCATTACAGTTGACAGCAAGGCCACCAAGTGGGCCATGTCAACCCTGGAAGGGAAAAATCCCACAGCTGATACAGAAGGAGGACACCCCAATCAGTACCAGGGGGCCTTGGATATCTCTCTAAGTACATCAATAACAGCTACGAGCGAGTCATCAACCATGCAAGCCCAGCTTCAGGAGAGAGCACTAAACAGCCACCTGGCTGCGGTAAGAGAGGTCACAATGGACAACGCCAGGGTCAACACAGCCCCAATATTGATAGAGTTAAACTTTATGAGCCCAACCACAATGATGGTGGTAAACTCTGATTCTAGCCTTGCCGACTTACCTAAGCCTGACAACGCAAGGAGGAAGGAGCCTGGGACAGAAGGCACAAACGGCTCAAGCTACCGCTGGTTGGTGGGCACCGGGCCACCACATGTCAACGGTGACAGTCCACTGAATCTGCAAACACCAGGTTGGTACTTAAGAGGGTAAGACCCCGCCAGGCAAAGCCCTACCAGGCAGCAGCCAGAGTCCTGCATTCTGCTTTTCAAACCCAATTTCAAATCGAAAGGGAACTGTGATACCCTGAATAGAGGCAACAATCTCTAACTACTGTCAACCATGCCAGCTCCAAGAGACATTAACACAACCAACCTCGTCTCAATAGAATTTATTAGGACAGAAGTATTCACAGGAAGAGAAACCACCAAGACCACATAGAGATCAGCCCTGCTTGCCAACAAAGCTCTCAAAGAATGTGAAATATTTAAATCATGAGGAATAAGCATTTCGTCTTACCACAGCACCGGATATCCCCTTCCACTACTTACCAATAAGAAGAACAAAATCAGCGGCAGCAGAGAAACCACTCATTCCATTCTCAGGGGAGCGTAGGGCCAATCTACCGCAAGAGAACTGGTATACAGCAACCTTTACAGCCAACCTCAATCACAGTATTTACCCATGCACTCGGATATCCAGCGGTTCCCCAGAACCATAAATGTGTCCTCGGATACCCAATGTCGAATCGTGCAACAGAAAAGGCCGCCTCAATAGAGCAAGTCAACCTTGCGTTTCTGCTCATGGAACATCAGTGGACTGAGAAGTAAAGTAACTGACCTAGAGTTCACATTATACATTAAATCATTTGACATAGTCTTGCTGTAGGAAACATGGCTGGCCGACCCACACCAACTACAAGGTTTTATTTATTTCCACATGCCGGCAGTTAGGAAATCACAATATAGTCACCTATTAGGTGGACTGGTAATCTCTGTTTTATTAAGTAACATATCCACTGCAAAGAAAATACCCTCCTCCTCTCCATCCGTCAACACAATTAAGATCTCCTTAAACCTTCGAGGGAACAAGGAGGAGGTGATAACCATTAATGTCTATGTAAATCAAAAACAAAAAATCCAGGAATCTAGCCATCTCGTGGACCACCTCTTGACAACCGTAAGCAGCAGGACACTCCTAATCTCATTTTTTCAGGGGCCCTAAATCTACATATTTTAGGCTCCTCGGTCGACGAGGAAGTGCTGGCACAGTCTCTGCTCTGGAACATTCCAGACCAAAAACGAAGCCTGCATGGCAGTACAAGCAATACGGCTAGGCGGCTCCTGGAAAACCTAGAGCATATCAACCTCAGGGCATTATATGGCAGATTTTAAGAATACTCCCCACCAGCAGCCTCATTCTAGTACGATACCACATGCTCAACACTAGATTACAAACTGGTCCCCCTTCCACTCTTTCAATATGTGGTCAGGTTCCGCCTTGGTTACAAGGAGGACAGTGACCATCACCTCCAGGAGGTACTGCTACAGGCAATCACACCAATATTAGTACTCCCACTAGGTGATTCGCACTGCTGTCATACAATTAACCTTAAATGAATTAGTAAACACAGGGGAGATTCTTCAAGCCGCAAATTCCTTGCTATAGGGACAAAACGGGATCACAGACAGCCCAATCAGCAAATGGGAAACCTTCACTGCCAAACTATCAAGATCCTTTGCATCAATAGCCTAATACGAGCCACCCCATGATGTTGAAGAAGAGGGATGGGTTCCCAGTGCACAGCAGATCAAAGTAAAAACAGTAAATAAAGTCAATAAACAAAATGCTTAGATCACTGAGGCACAATCTTGGAGACCTGAACCTCAGCTTATCTTTACACGAACAGAGAAACACGCTCCACAAACTCAAATGGGACATCAATAGGTTCAAAGAAGAAGTGTTCTGGGCAAAAATCCTTTGCGATTCCCAAGCCAAAAATAGCACAAACGTTTGGGCCATGGTGAACAGAGTAATGCACCCAGAGCATGGAGGGGTGACATCACATATTACAGACGAGACCTGGACAGTCTTTCTGAAAACTCATTTTAATCAGCAAACTGGGAGAGGGCCTGATAGCGCAATGACAGGCTCAAGTAACACACAGGACCTCCAACACAACAAACCTGAAGCAAATCATCAGGAAGTAGACAGTCCATCTCATATAACTACAATTAAACACCAAATCTAAAAAAGTAGGAGGTAAGGAGCACAGACCAAATGGGATTCTACCAGCCCTCTTCAAACAAGACTCAACTTTTGGGCAGGCACTTTAGATCTTCTCTGCTGGAGAATCAGACAGCTGGGGCAACTCTGGGCCTCATGGAAGGGCTCCATTATTTACCCAATTTACAAGTCCAGAGACCAATCCTCTCCAAAAAACTATCGCCTCATTGCACTGCTTGATATTGAGGCAAAGTACTTCACCGGCACTCTATTAGCTGGCCTTCAGGACTGGGTGAAGGAGCATGAAATTATATTATTATACAATTCTGTTTATTAAGGCAGATCCGCAGAGCAGTAAACACAGCTGAGTGCCTACAACCTGTGGCCGGCAGCGTATATCACGTAGGAGAGCCATACACAGCTAATCGCCTACAACCTGGAGGCCGGCAGCGAAAGTAGGATCGTTCAATATTGATAACAAAATAAGAAGGAAACTAATTGCTTAACTCCCCCCTCCCTTCTCGTGTAACCATGCTGTGTGGTCTGGGATGGTGATAGTGCTCCATAGTGCCAGAATCATGTGCAGCGCAGTAAGCAGCGATAGGGCCGTTTGTCGGCCCCACTGAGATCGCAAGGGGAAAGTCAGAGGGATAGCGGTCTCAAATGCTGTGTCTATATCATCCAGTATTTGCTCCCAGAATCGTGACAGTTTTGTGCAGTGCCAGAGCAAATGCACCAGTGAAACTGTTTGTCCGCACCCCCTACAGCATTTCTCAGAACATCCTTTGTCCCACTTTTGGATGCATGCAGGTGTGAGGTACCTGTAGGCCACTTGCTTGTAAGCTGTCTCCGTTCCAGCAACGCTATGAGCAGTGTGATATGCTCTATAGTTAATGTCTGCCCATTTTTTATCGGACAGAATGCGCCCTAGTTCCTCCTCCCATTGCAGTTGGCCCTAAGTTTAATGCCGGTGGTGCCCCTTGGATAGCATTGCATCGCATTAAGTTCAGAGATGAGGTGTTTGTCATCCCCTTTGTGGATCAGCCATTTTTCAAAGACTGTAAGTAGGTGTGAAGCTGCCATCCTATACTCAGGGGTGGTCACCCAGTGTCTCAGTTGGAGATAGTGAAATACATCAGCCTGGGGAAGCAAGTATTCTTCTTGAAGCTTTTTGAAGGGGATGATCCCCTTGGGGTCGAACAAAGACCCCACTTGTTTGCATCCTTGTTTCCGCCACATACCAAACACTTCAGAGCTGCACCTCAGAGGGAAATCAGGGTTGTCAAGTTTCGGGGACATCGGAGAGGGAACAGCATCAGGCCTTTCTCCAAGGTTAATCTATCCCACACTTTCAGTGTCAGTAATGTTACTGGGGAGGAGTATAGGCCCCATGCCCTAAGTTTGCGCTGAAGCCATGCCGCCTGCCAGATATTCACCCCCTTGGCCGTCTGATCCATGAAGGACCAATGTTTTTCAGAGAGAGGGTGGTTCCATTCCACTAAGTGGCTGGGATGAGCCGCCTGTAGGTACCGGTAGACCAAGGGAAGCCCCAGGCCGCCTTCCCTTTTTGGCTGTGCTAGTTGTGGACACCGGGAGACGTGGCTTCTTACCCCCCCGGGCAAACTTATTAATAGCAGGTTGTAGTGTGTGAAGCGCCTTTGGGGGTGGGACAAGCGGCAAAACTTGGAAGATGTAGAGTAAGCGTGGAAGTCTGTCATCTTGACCGCTGATATACACCCAAACCAGGCCAGCCTCAAGTGACTCCAGGAGTCCAGGGCTTTATTCTTCTGGTCAATGAGTGCTGTATAGTTTATTACCAGGGTCTTTGGAATGGTAGGTGCAAGTAGGATGCCCAGATATGATAAAGAGTGCGATGCCCAATTCAAGGGAAACCGAGTTTGCAGCGTCCCTTTGTGGGAGAGGGAACCGATAGGTTCAGGATTTGCAAATTATTTAGATTGACTTTGAATCCCAAGATTTTAAAAGCTGGCAGCAATGTCATTGGCTTCACCAGCGAGAGAATAACATCATCTGCAATTAGACTAATAGTGTGAGTATCTGCTCCAAACTGAATACCCTCGATCCTGGGATTATCTCGGATGCCCTGCGCCATTGGCTCCATGTGGAGCGCAAAGAGAAGGGGGGAAAGCGGGCACCCCTGATGGATGCCTCGGACTATTGGAAACATGATTGAGGACGTTCCATTGACTTGGACAGAAGCTCTCGGGGCGCGGTATATGCAGCTTATCCATTCAATAAATGCTTCCTCAAATCCAAAATAGGTTATCGAACGCTTTTTCAGCATCAACAGATAGGAACAGTGCTTCCTTACTAGACCTGTATGTCATATCGATAAGGTGTAGGTATTGTCTCCCTCTTGTCTTGTTGGGATAAAGCCAGCTCGGTCCGGATCCACTAGGACTGGCATAAGCGGATTCAGGCGGGACGCCAGTATTCCGGTGAAAAGCTTGGCGTTGACATTGAGTAAGGATATGGGACAACATGACCCTCAGTCCCGTGGATCCTTCGATGGTTTAAGGATCACCGAGATTGATGCTTCCTCCATGGATTCTGTGAGTGTTCCTGTCTCAAGGAAGGAATTAAATAATCGAGTCAGAAGAGGGGCTAGTTCCTAGCAAAAGGCTTAATAGAATTGCACCGTGAAGCCATCCTGGCTCGACGCTTTATGCATCTTGTGGTGCGCAATCGGTGCTGTTACCTCCTCAATCTGCATCTGTTGATCTAATTGGAATGCAATTTCTTCTGGCAAGTGAGTAACGGGACTCCATTGCAGGTAGGGGCTCGAGTTGATATGGGGAGTGTCTTAAATGCTACTACAATGTGCCCATCTGAGTGTACTTCTTCCACAGAGGTCTGTTTGACCAATGCGACCGAGGATGGTAACGTCTTAACTCAGAGCCTATGTGCGAGAATATGCCCCATCGGTCGCTGCTCAAATAGAACATATGTCAGAGCTTAAGAAGGGCATATTCTGCCCTGTCCAGGTCCATACATTTCAAGCTCTCTCCAGACTATAGGTGCCCAGTGTGTTTGTGTATGGCCTCTATCTCCGCAACCTCTTGTTCCAGCTGCCGGCGTTTCTCCCATCGCAGTCGGTTCTCGGCCGTGGATACCGCAATAAACTCTCCCCGCATCACAAGCTTCAGCGCTTCCTGGACCGCTGACAAAGAGGTATTCCTACGTCATTGGTACAGAGATAATCCAGGAGTGCTGTACGCATTGCCACTAATATACCGGGGTTTGTAATAGCTCCTCACGTAGCCGCCATCGGGAAGCGTTAGGCCGAGAGGCTCCGCCTGAAGTGTAATCGTGATCATGGCATGGTACGAAAGTGATCTTGGTTCGATGGTAGTAACTCTGACTCTAAACACCAGCGAAGGTGAAGTGAAAAAGGGGTCAACACGTGCATATGATTTGTGTGCCGCTGAATAATCAGGTATAGTCTTGTGTCGCTGGGTGTTGACTGCGCCAAGTATCAGGGAGGTCACTCTCTGCCAGCCAATGCAAGCCATCAGTTGTGAAGGCTCCAGTTTGTGCGGGGAGGTGGGACGAGCGATCCAACGTGGGGTCCATGACTAAGTTAAAGCCCCCCCCCCCTCCCCACTAGGACTTCTGTGTCCATTACAGATGCCAATTCTGCCGCCATAGAATGATGGAGCACCAGTCAACACATGGCATTCCTTCCTGGCAGATTACAACTCTGCCATTCCACTAGTGTTTCACTCAATTTAAGCTCATCATGTAACCAATCCACATCTCGGTCCTGTATTACAACATTCCATGTAGGAAATTTGCATAACTTCCTCTTCCGTAATTACATATATTTCAGTAACATTTAATTAAAATATGCAAAACTATCATTTCGTGCAATATTTCAGTGCGAAATGTGTCCTCACATCAGTTTTTGATGCAGGGACACATTTTGCTGTGCATTCATAAATACATTTACCACAAATGCCACGTAATTTCACAAAGTGGCTTATTTCGCACAACAAGTGTAATTCAAAATTCCCATAATTACGCTGGTGTAATTTAAATGTGTCCCAGCCTAATTTCATTTCACCTTGGTCAGCTAATGTCATCATGGTGTCACTATATTGCAGCGGGATTTTAACAAAGGGGAAATCAGGACATGTAGGGCTGCCGTAACTCAATGTCTTAATCCTTCAGACACTCAATTAAATAATAAGCTGTTTAAAGCATTATGAATTAGCGTCTAAAAATGCACCAGTTTAAAGGACAATACAATCAAACATTTTCACTATATTAAACGGTAATTTTAAGCATCATAGAAGGAAGTCACATGTGCCATTTTATTTTTCCAAATTAAAAAAAGAAATAAGTATATGTAACATTGTTACGGTTTCAATTAACCAAACAGTTTCTTTCATTCATTCATTCGATGCATATGAAGGGTCACAAACTGAAAGAAATTGCGATTGTTAGTACAAAATTGTGAATTTAGCAGCAAAATAGGAGACTCTATTAGATATGGAATAGATATGTAATAACAATTGTGAGAATTGGCAATGTCTACATAAACATATGAGAGGAAGATAAAGAGAGAAACAATTGACAGAGAAAAAATGCTGAATATACCTTAGCCCACTCCTTGCGCATGCTACCCGATGACGAAGGGAAGCTCTGCACAGTACTAAGGGGCTGATTACGATGGCGGGCGGATCGCCAACGCCGGCCCGGCGGTGGCGTTTACACCCGCCATCCTAACTTGAATTACCCACCACCATATTAAGATGGCGGTGGGTATAGGGGCGGACGGAAAGTCCGTATGCCGCTTTTACGCCGGTCGGCAATCGTTACGATTGCCGGCCGGGCGGAGCTAGGGCTCATATATGGTGGCGGTGCCTAGCAGGCACCGCCATCTGTATTATGATGTTGGGATTTAAAGGCCTTTCCATTGAGGCGAGGCCGCCATGGAAAGGCTGGCGGGGACTTGCTTAGGGGGCCCGTTGCGGGCCCCAGGGGGGTGAGGGGGTGCACTTGGGGGGTACCTATGGCACTCCGCTGCATGACCATGCACAAGGTGGCAGGCACCGCACGGTGCCTGCCACGTTGTGCATGAAAATGCACAACATGGCTTTTTACCATTGCGGCGGGTGCTGCAGCCAGCAGCACCCGCTGCAATGTTAAATCGCCAGATGCGACCGCCGCGGTGGTGGTCGCATCATAATTAGGGTGGCGGGACCGCCGCATGGCAGGCGGGTGGTCCCATTACCGCTAGGGTGGCGGGCGGACTAAAGTCCACCCGCCATCCTGATGACCCCCTAAGTGAGCTTGATAGTCTGTCAATATCAATATGCGAAAAAGAGGAACAACTCAAGTATCACAGGCCCTTCTTGGCCAAGCACAAGCTACACCAAATCTCCAAGGTCAAAATATTTTTCCTAATGTCGGAATTACACCCTATTTCACACTCAGGGGCTTAGCAGATCTTCTGTGTCACGTCCAGTGGTCCAAGCGAACAACACCTCTCACTTCTTTAAGATAACACTAATGTTTTAAGAAACTGGTAGTACTGAGAAAAATATTTTAGGTTTAAAAAAATGAGATTGACGTGCTGGCACTATATCACACCCAGGGCCTATGCGTACCATCTGTGTCACGCTGAGTGGTCCAAGCGGTGAGGCCTCACCCCTGTATCACAACCAGGGGACAAGCGTACCATCTGTGTCACACCAGCGTTCCAAGCTACGAACAACCCTCACCCTTTCTAGCGTGCTTACAATCAAAGAAAGGTGACCTCTACGGGCAAGCCTCTGAGGCCGCCTTGCGACTA
The DNA here is from genome assembly GCA_963921515.1 of Calotriton arnoldi. NCBI lineage: Eukaryota > Metazoa > Chordata > Amphibia > Caudata > Salamandridae > Calotriton > Calotriton arnoldi. Next base: position 1,058,143 of record CAWUFW010004282.1, on the reverse strand, counting down.
CTCAGTTCAGACACATAAAATAGACAATATGTCAGATTTCTGTCAGTGGCAGGGTACTCAGGTACATTTTTTGCGCTTCTTCCTAGTTTGTCATACACCAAATACTGGGACTAAGGATCAGATTTAGTCTCTTACCCACAGACGGCATCTTCTGTATGGGCTTCTGCCCCACTGACTAAGCAGAACTTTCAATCAATTGTGGCATCTGCTCACCTTCTTTGCTGCGCAGATGTGAATGCGCCGGGCAGGGTTATTTCCTTCGGCTGCAGTTGGGTTCAAATCAACAATCTCTTAAGGCTGGCTTGCCAAAATGTTGTTTGAATGTGAATTTACCTTGAAAAACAAAGACAAGAGGTGTTTGGCAAAACAGGAAAAGTTGTTTTAATCAAACACTTCGCTGGGAGAGCAGTTGCACAGTCGGGGTCTGAGGACTGTCTCAAAGTACAATTGATCTGAGGACCATTATTTACATTTCTTGGAGCATTATACAACAAATCAGAGATCCTTCTTCGGAAAAAGAATGTGGGCATAGTCATGGAGTCATAAATTACTCCCACCTGATAACAAATGCAGGTGGGTCCCTTGAGTGCACACAATGAGGGCCAGTGGGTAATGTGTCCAGGTGTCAGGCATGGGGAGCGTGTGATCACTGCATGTGCTATGTGTGCTGTGTCCTGATTGGCTGAGTGGTCCTAACTTTATGCAGCATCTAACTTTATGGTGCTTTGGAAACCTACGCCTTTCCGGCCATGTGTTCTTTATTGGGGTCAATCTCCCCCGACCATTGAGTTATTGCTGCCTATCTGTGAGATTGATCTGGGTTTTTCCTGTTTGTGTGTTTGTTCTGCTGACTAAGTGCCACTCTACCTGTGATCAGTCAATCAGTTGCCTCAGGCCTAGGTCACAGGGCCTGCTTGACCACGTATTTCTGACTATGGGTTGATGGAGAGGTCATATCAGGTGATTTTGACAACAGTGATGCGATTTTGTTTTTATACATACATGTATCATTGCGTACATTAACATTGACTTTTCCAATATTAACAAACAGCAGTTCACTCCTTGCAACTTAGGAAATGGTTTTAGAAATGTTTTTTATATAATGAATGTTAGATTTGGGGGTCTCTAGTTGGCATAGGTAGGTACCTGTGACAAATAGGGACCCTTGCGTCTAGTCAGGGTAAGGGCTACACTCCTAAAATAACCCCTGCTCACCCCTTGGTAGCTTGGCACGAGCAGGCAGGCTTATCTCAGAGGCAGTGTGTAAAGCATTTGTGAACACATACAGTAACACAGTGACAACACTACAGATGGACACCACACAGGTTGTATTATAAAAATAGTATTTTTATATAGACTTAACACAAGACCAAACGACAAAAATCCACAATACTGTACTCAAAAATAGACTTTAGAATGTTATAAAATAGTTCAGTTCTCTCAAGTTGTAGATGAGACACTTTACTCTCAATGTACCTTGAATGCGTAACGCAAAGAAAACAAAAGGGTCGCAGGGAAGGTGATGCGTCGGTTCCTTACACTCAGGGGAGTGGATGCGTCGGTTCCTTACTGCTGCGCAGGATAGTTGGTGCTCGCTTCCTTACTGTGTGGGGAGTTGGTGCGTCGGTTTCTTACTGCTCTCCGGTGCGATGCGACAAGATGGCACCTCGATGCGATACTCTTCTCCGGTGCGATGCGACAAAATGGCGTCTTGGTTGCGATGCGACAACGTTGGTGCGATGCGTGCACGCCCGATGGACGTGCGGCGACTCGATGATCTTTGGGGCCGCGACAGGCCCTGCAACGCGCTTCTCCGGTGATGCGATGATGTCCTCTGTGGCAGCGTCCCGCTTCTCCGGCGATGCGCCGCGCTTCGGCGATGCGATGATGACAGCGGAAGCGGCGTCTCGCTTCCTCGGCGATGCGATGACAGCGGCTGCGGCGGCGACACGCTTCTCGTCGTTGCGTCGTGCTTCCAGCTCCCAGCGACACGCAGTCTCTCAGAAGGCCCAGCACAACAGCAGGCACTTCAATTCCCAGCAAGGGAATTCAGGGGGGAGCTGGTTGGTGAAGTCTTGTATCCCTGAGACTTCAGGCAGGAGGCAAGCTCTAGTTCAAGCCCTTGGAGATTCTTCTTCAAGTTGATAGAAAGCACACTCAGTCCTTTTCTCCTTTCTTTGGCAAAGAAGCAACCACTGCAGGCCAACCCCCAAACACACAGCCCAGGGGTAGTCTCCTCCTTCAGCTTCCTGGTTCTTCTCCTCAGCAAAGGTTCGTCTTGATTCCCAGAAGTGATCTAATTTCCTAGGGGTCTGGGTCCCCTTTTTATACACCTTTTCTCTTTGTTCTCTGAAGGCAGAGAGGCCTTTGCCTAGTCCAAAACCAGTTCTGGTCAGTCCTGGAGCACTTTGTTGACAAGACTCGATCTTTCCTTTCACAGTGTAGGCCAAGGACATCAGACACACCACAGTAGGTGGAGCCAGCATTGTGGAGGAAAGGCACAGCCGTATTCAGGTCCCAGGTGCAACTCCTCCCTCCTATCTGCATGCAGATCTCTCTATTCAGCCCTGTGCCGACTCACCCTGTCTCCTGGAAGCCCCCAGCCCCTGTCACTCAAACTCCAGACAAGGAATACACAACCTAGCAGAGGCAGGCTTGGATAGTTAGGCAAGAAAATACCTACTTTCTAAAAGTGGTATTTTCAAACACAGAGGGGTCGATTCCGATTCGGGCCGGAAAAAGCACCGACCGACTCGGATCCGGAAATAATACCGACCGACACGTACCTGTGGCGCCCGACACGCCAAGTACGATGCAAGGCGTGCAAAATCCGACCGACACGTACCGAACCCAAGTCGACCGACCGAGCCGCACGGAAAACAGCAATCCGGTCGGAAAAACACGCGAATCCAACCGACCGACACGCACCCGGAACAAATCCGACCGAAACGTACACGCGAACTCCAAACCGCAAAGTACGATGCAAGGCGCGAAAACCACGAGCGAGTCGGACGGAGGCCAAGCCGTATGACCGACACGCATACAAAACCGAGCCGAAGCAACACAAAACACCGCGACCGACGCGTACGCAGCATAGAAAACTGCACATACACAGCGAGAACGAAACGGAGAAGACCGTACGAGACAAATGCAGGGTCCGACTCGGTCACAAGAACGTTTCCAACATACACAGACAGTACAAAGGAAAAATCACCCAAAAAAAGGCCAAACAAGCAATTACAAAGCCAATAAATACTGGGGTGGGTGGGGACAGAGAACAAAGACACACCCACAACTCCACCAATATAAAGGACACAAATCACAACCATGAGCCTTTGCAAATGCCATTCCACTGCCAGCACCGAAGAGAAAGCAACCACACACCCACAGCTCATCCCTCACACAAGCCACACACCATCAGCACACCAACAAATACCTACCTCACATACACCCAGCAAAACACACACTCACACACCCTCACCTGCACACCAACACACACATCACTCACCATCACCACCCATCACCATGCCCCCAAAGAAGAATCCCAAGTTCCTAGATTGTGAATTGGAAGTCATGGTAGACGAGATCCTCAGGGTAGAGCCACAGCTGTTTGGCACACTGGTCCAACAGACCCCCATCTCCCAGAAAACCAAGATGTGGGAGAGGATCATCAACAGGGTGAACGCACAATCACCATGTCGGCGCACAAAGAGCGACATCCAGAACAGATGGTATGACGTGCGCAGGAGGGTACGGGACCTGCTCAAAAAAGACTACATCAACAGCCAACACACCGGCAGTGGCCCTCCTGCCAAGCCAATATACCTCAGGCCCTGGGAGGAGAAGGTGCGGGCCATCCTTCCGCCAGTGAGCGTATATGGACTAGAGGACATCCCAGAGCCTGGTGAGTACACAACAAATGTACACAATATACTGCCACAAAACACACACACATCACTGTCAAGGGGAGAGTCAAACCATGCACTCATAGCAATTACACAGCAACCAGAACAGAATCATCCCAAAATGTGTATGTCAGTCAGATAAACACAACACATGCCATCAAAAAAGTCACATCCAACTGTGCCATCACATTTACAAACACAACTACAACTACAGCTAGGCAGTGGCACAAATAGAACTAACAAACACATCCAGACATGTAGCCACCACAACAACACCAACACACAGTGAAGACCACTCAAAGGAAGGAATTCTGTGTATGCTGGACAAGTCAGTGTAGCCAATAGCATCATGGGAGTCGCAGTCACACATATTGCCCCCCCACAACTGTCCCATCAACACCACCCTGAACCATGCTCACATCACAGGGAGTGGAGAAGGACTCACAAGATGGCTGACACTGGCAACTGCTGTGGGGAGCACAAGGCCCTGCTGGCAACTGTGCACCAACAAACAGCAGGACACCACTGACTGACATCCTGAGAGACAACTTCCACTCCCTGCAATGCAAGCACGTTCCATGGTGGGATATCTGGCTGGCTGGGTGGGAAGGAGGACTTGCAGCACTGACCATAGTCACAAGCACCTCCCCTCACACCCCCCCCCCAACACAAACTTCACAGAACCCACCTGGTAGAATGCAATGCCCCCCATCCTAACACAAGATCCCACAAAGAACCACCACCCTGGGTTATGTTGTGTGAAGCACAGGGACACTCTTGGGACTTTTAGCCAAACAACTGCCAGGACAACACTCCCAGCCATCCTGTCAGCACAGCCAGCCCACCCCACAGGGAAGCAGAGTCAAAAGGAAGGAAGCTTGGGCATGCTGGGAAGGGGGTGGAGGCAATAGCATGATGGGAGTCGTAGTCACTGATATTGGTCACCCCCACAACTGTCCCATCAACACCACCCTGAACCATGCTCACATCACAGGGAGTGGAGAAGGACTCACAAGATGGCTGACACTGGCTACTGCTGTGGGGAGCACAAGGCCCTGCTGGCAACTGTGCACCAACAAACAGCAGGACACCACTGACTGACATCCTGAGAGACAACTTCCACTCCCTGCAAAGCAAGCACGTTCCATGGTGGGATAACTGGCTGGCTGGGTGGGTGGGAAGGAGGACTTGCAGCACTAACCATAGTCACAAGCACCTCCCCTCACACACCCCCAACACAAACTCCACAGAACCCACCTGGTAGAATGCAATGCCCCCATCCTAACACAAGATCCCACAAAGAACCACCACCCTGGGTTATGTTGTGTGAAGCACAGGGCCACTCTTGGGACTTTTAGCCAAACAACTGCCAGGACAACACTCCCAGCCATCCTGTCAGCACAGCCAGCCCACCCCACAGGGAAGCAGAATCAAAAGGAAGGAAGCATGGGCATGCTGGGAAGGGGGGTGGAGGCAATAGCATGATGGGAGTCGTAGTCACTGATCTTGGTCACCCCCACAACTGTCCCATCAACACCACCCTGAACCATGCTCACATCACAGGGAGTGGAGAAGGACTCACAAGATGGCTGACACTGGCTACTGCTGTGGGGAGCACAAGGCCCTGCTGGCAAATGTGCACCAACAAACAGCAGGACACCACTGACTGACATCCTGAGAGACAACTTCCACTCCCTGCAATGCAAGCACGTTCCATGGTGGGATATCTGGCTGGCTGGGTGGGAAGGAGGACTTGCAGCACTGACCATAGTCACAAGCCCTTCCCCCCCCCCAACACAAACTCCACAGAACCCACCTGGTAGAATGCAATGCCCCCCATCCTAACACAAGATCCCACAAAGAACCACCACCCTGGGTTATGTTGTGTGAAGCACAGGGACACTCTTGGGACTTTTAGCCAAACAACTGCCAGGACAACACTCCCAGCCATCCTGTCAGCACAGCCAGCCCACCCCACAGGGAAGCAGAGTCAAAAGGAAGGAAGCATGGGCATGCTGGGAAGGGGGTGGAGGCAATAGCATGATGGGAGTCGTAGTCACTGATATTGGTCACCCCCACAACTGTCCCATCAACACCACCCTGAACCATGCTCACATCACAGGGAGTGGAGAAGGACTCACAAGATGGCTGACACTGGCTACTGCTGTGGGGAGCACAAGGCCCTGCTAGCAACTGTGCACCAACAAACAGCAGGACACCACTGACTGACATCCTGAGAGACAACTTCCACTCCCTGAAATGCAAGCACGTTCCATGGTGGGATAACTGGCTGGCTGGGTGGGTGGGAAGGAGGACTTGCAGCACTAACCATAGTCACAAGCACCTCCCCTCACACACCCCCCAACACAAACTCCACAGAAGCCACCTGGTAGAATGCAATGCCCCCCATCCTAACACAAGATCCCACAAAGAACCACCACCCTGGGTTATGTTGTGTGAAGCACAGGGCCACTCTTGGGACTTTTAGCCAAACAACTGCCAGGACAACACTCCCAGCCATCCTGTCAGCACAGCCACCCCACCCAAAAGGGAAGCAGAATCAAAAGGAAGGAAGCATGGGCATGCTGGGAAGGGGGGTGGAGGCAATAGCATGATGGGAGTCGTAGTCACTGATCTTGGTCACCCCCACAACTGTCCCATCAACACCACCCTGAACCATGCTCACATCACAGGGAGTGGAGAAGGACTCACAAGATGGCTGACACTGGCTACTGCTGTGGGAAGCACAAGGCCCTGCTGGCAACTGTGCACCAACAAACAGCAGGACACCACTGACTGACATCCTGAGATACAACTTCCACTCCCTGCAATGCAAGCACGTTCCATGGTGGGATATCTGGCTGGCTGGGTGGGTGGGAAGGAGGACTTGCAGCACTGACCATAGTCACAAGCACCTCCCCTCACACACACCCCAACACAAACTCCACAGAACCCACCTGGTAGAATGCAATGCCCCCATCCTAACACAAGATCCCACAAAGAACCACCACCCTGGGTTATGTTCTGTGAAGCACAGGGCCACTCTTGGGACTTTTAGCCAAACACCTGCCAGGACAACACTCCCAGCCATCCTGTCAGCACAGCCAGCCCACCCCACAGGGAAGCAGAGTCAAAAGGAAGGAAGCATGGGCATGCTGGGAAGGGGGGTGGAGACAATAGCATGATGGGAGTCGTAGTCACAGCTCTACATCCCCCACCACATGGCCCAGCAAGCTCACACTCACGCATGCACATCCCACAGAGAGTGGAAAGGCCCATCAAAGATGTCTGACACTGTTGCTGTGTCGTGGGGAGCACAAGGGCATGCTGGGTACTGCACACCAACCAACAGCAGGACACCACTGTCAGCCATCTTGCCATTGCTCTCACACCCACACACACTGAACTCCCCACAAAAGCAAGTAAGTATGGGAATGCTGGGAAGTGGGGTGGAGGCAATAGCATGATGGGAGTCGTAGTCACAGACATAGCTCACCCCCACAACTGTCCCATCAACACCACCCTGAACCATGCTCACATCACAGGGAGTGGAGAAGGACTCACAAGATGGCTGACACTGGCTACTGCTGTGGGGAGCACAAGGCCCTGCTGGGAACTGTGCACCAACAAACAGCAGGACACCACTGACTGACATCCTGAGAGACAACTTCCACTCCCTGCAATGCAAGCACGTTCCATGGTGGGATAACTGACTGGCTGGGTGGGTGGGAAGGAGGGCCGGCTGTCAACCAAACACAACCAATGCAGACCATGTTCACACCCCAAAAAATACATAGAAATGCCCAACTAATGCAGGACAATGTGCCACACCAATATCAAGCCCTGACTGTGACGACTTAGGACAATGCAATGTACAGGCCCGCACCCAGAGGCACAGTCACAACTGTCATGTGTGTCAACCATTGATGCCTGCAGAAACATAACATACATTGTGTGTGTCTCCCAAAAACAGGTGATGATGGGGACACAGCAGCAGACGCTGAGGAGTCCCAGTCCCAGGCTCAAGAGGATGCGGAGCTCACTGGCGTCGTACAGCCTCTGTCCTCCTCGGACGATAAAGACCAACCTGGCACATCCGGTGCAAGTCTACATGCAGCACCAGCAGGACCACCAGCTGCAGCACCAGCAGGACCACCAGCTGCACCCCCTGCACCCACCCCTCCAACGACTGTCACCACAAATACCATCACTGCCGACATGGACAGAACAAGGAGCAACACCAGCACAGGGACCCTGGACCAACCTGGGGCCATGGACACCACCACCACCACCAACCCCCAAGGTGGACCAGGGTCATCTGTGCGTGCCACTGCACACACTGCACATGTCAGCAGGGGTGGTGGGAGGGGTGGGAGACAGAGGTCGCTGCTTGCAGAGGTTGCTGGTGTGCATGATGACCCACAACTGGTACGCATAGCTGATGCGTACCAGTCCAGCACCGGAGACCTCAGCCAGGTAGTGGGGCTCCTCAGAGACATGAAACAGCAGCAGGCTGCCCATCATGCCCGCTTGGACTCCCACATGTCCCACGTGGAGTCACACATGTCCCGCGTGGACACACACATGTCCCGCGTGGAGTCCAAGTGGGATGCACTGCATGAGATGACGGCGGTGCACAGGGACATTTTACAATGCCTCCGCCAGATGAACAGCAACCAGTCCACACCTCCCTGTGTGCCAAAAACATCTGGTGCCGAACAAACTGCAACTGCCACAGGGAGGGAGGATGACTCTGGGGGAGAGTCCCCTGCACCGCAGCAGCCTGTACTTGAGGGCCCCCCCCCCAAGAAGAGGGGTCATCCGAGGAGGGGCAAGTGAGAGGCTGATGGCCAAGCGCAACTCCCAGGAAGCCTGAACCTGTTCTGGATGTTCACCTTTGTGCACAGACTGTTCACCCTGTTGACGGCAACACTACTCCCACACATTGCATGGGGAGTACAAGTTGGACCAATGTGTCAGACAACTGTGGCCCCGATACTGGGGATTCTGTCTACCAGGACTTTCAATTCACCTAGGAACTTCGGATTGCAAGATTTATGTACAGCACTACCCATCCTATGCACTATTCACACAAATGTATCACAATAAACACACTAATACACCATACTTGCCTCTGTTGTGATTCCAACGTGGGTGCTGTTATGGGGATGATGAACTGCAAAATTACACTGTGTATGCGAACTGCAACAGCAAGGACAACACAGGCATGTGAGTAAAGGCAACGTGACACATATGAGGGAGACACACCACCAGGGCTACACAACACATACACACCTAGGCCATCTGACTCATTGCCTACACTGATGTTGCCAGGGAAGACGGTGCAATGCACAGACACCACACCCATTCCCAGTTGTAGTCAAGTAGCCCACAGGTGCAGTAAGCAAATGGCAGTCAAATGTGTGACCACAGACAACGCACATCACAAAGTGAAGCACAGGTTTATTACACAGTTGCAACATGTCGTAACCACTACAGATGCAAGGTAATCCCACCTGGCAGCGGGCACACAGTCAACAACTGTAGACGGAAGGAAGTCCATGAGTGTGGCGCACATCACCTGTAGGGACACAACAGCTACCAGCCTGGAAGTGCAATCACGTCGTCGGTGGACACAGTTGACCAAACGAATCTGAAAGTACCCTGTGAAGGACAGAAATGACACACAGTCAAAAGCAATGGAGTACAGGACAGAACAGCAAAACTCATCCACAATACATGTTACAAGATACCCACCCAGAACCAAGTTAGCATGTCAACACTGTTGGGGAGTACAGCCCACCTGTAAGCACACATCGCAACAGACATCCAGTCAAGTAGCCCATGGACACACTCCAACAGCACCAGAGCACCACCTACACATCATGCCAACTCACATCATTGACATGACACCTCAGGATACTCACACTCAGCTAAAGAAGTTGGTGATGAGCTGTGTGCGGACATCACCATCATCATCATCATCATCATCATCATCATCATCATCGTCACTGGCATCGTGGTCCAGGCCAGGATCCTCCACAGGTGGCGGATGTTGGTCATTGTCATCCTGGATGAGAGGCAACTCCTTCCGCACTGCCAGGTTGTGGAGCATGCAGCAGACGATGATAATCTTGCACACTTTCGCAGGGGCATATGGGAGGGACCCTCCGGTCTTGTCCAGGCAGCGGAAGCGGCTCTTCAGGAGACCAAATGTCCGCTCAATCACTCTCCTGGTCCGACCATGTGCCTCATTGTAGCGCATCTGGGTTGGTGACACAGGGTTCCTGAGGGGTGTCAGCAACCATGGCATGTTGGGGTATCCCGAGTCACCTACGGACAGACAAGTGCACATTAGCTGACTTGGAAAAGTGGGCGGAATACTACAGATCAGATCACACACAATGGCACAAAGTCAGTACACACCGACAAGCCAGGCACGCTGGTTCTGCATCTGTGCCATCGTCCTGGGGATGCGACTACTCCTCATCACAAAGGCATTGTGTGCTGAACCAGGGAAACGGGCACACACGTGTGTGATGGTCATGTCTGCAAGACACACCACCAGTGCATTGACCGAGTGGTAGTGCTTGCGGTTCCTGTAGGCCTGCTCCTGGGCCTGTGGTGGTACCAAAGCCACATGTGTCCCATCAATGGAGCCAATGACATGCGGCATCCTCCCCAGGGCATAAAAGTCACTCTTCACGTCAGTGAGTCGTCGCAGTCTAGGGAAATAGATGTACCGGTTCAGGAATAGCAACATTGCCGCCAAAACATCGCGGAGCACACGGCTCAACATGGTCTGTGACATCCCACCAGCAGTCGCCACAGTATGTTGGAAGGTACCGGTGGCAAAGAAGTGTAGGGCTGCCATCACCTTCACCTTGGGGGTCAGCGCTGTAGGATACGGCCGGCCAGGCTGCAAAAATGTGGACAACTGCACTGCCAAATCCTCAATCAGCTGCCTGGTGAAGCGGTACCGTCGGATGCTGTCCCGTTCCACCATCGTTGCCAGGTCTGGGAATGGTCGATGGACAGCAGGAGCCCTGCAGTGCAGAGGAGAAGTAAGCAAGATTGTCAGTCAGCCCACATATGCGGCATTGAACACACTCAATATACCAACATACATCATTATGAGGCACAACTACATGAAGTGTGCAGTTCCGTAAGGACATGTATGGTACATACATGGCCAACATCTGTCAACACGGTCCAACAGGTGGCATCAATTAGTCCCAGGTTGGCCCATTGGATATCATGAGGCCGTGTCACAGTTCCCATCTCCTGCTGCCGTGTCACAATCACCCCCCACAGTGACATGTGAGGACAGATGTGCCCCAGGCACCACAGCTCAACGACAGGTACATTCCCAGGGACCCTGTATTGCCACATGGACACTGGCATTACATGGAATATCATGTATACACCACAGCAAAACAACCATGACCCCCACAGGTAGTGGTCCCACTTGCCACGGCAGGACAGACATGGACGTCTGTGACACACACACACACAACATCAAAGTCCATGCACACACAACCTGGATGTGGAGACTGTCTCCCATTGTGCACATGAAATCAGAGACATTGTAAACACTACATGCACAAAGACTGTGGAGGACCATCACTATTGTGCCACTGGGACACCCTGGCTCAAACATACCGTCCCACATGGGACTCACGGGGTATGTGACATGACATACACATACACCACCGTGAAATGTGACCATGGCACATGCACAGATATGAACAGTTGCACATCACAGTGGTCATGTACACGTAACACCCAGGATCCTGTCCCCATGAACACGTGCACAGCCTGGGGGTGGCTGCCCACAGGTGACACCCACAGGACAACATGTACACCAACATACACACAATAGGAAATGCAGCCTTACATGCCTTATGATAAAGTTTGGACAGGCTGTCGTGATGTAGGTGTGCCCCTCACTCCCTGGGAGCTATCTGTGGCTGGCATATGTCCATCTGAGACAGGCATGCTGACATATGCCAGTCACATGTACAGTGATGCGTTGAACAGCAATGGACCGATCGGTGCCCCCGGCCGGCCCATTGCATTCAATGTGTGCGGGTACGCGTTGTACCCCTGTACGCGTTGTACTGCAATGGACCGATCGGTGCCCCGGCCGGCCCATTGCATTCAATGTGTGCGGGTACGAGTTGTACCCCTGTACACGTTGAACTGCAATGGACCGATCGGTGCCCCGGCCGGCCCATTGCATTCAATGTGTGCGGGTACGCGTTGTACCCCTGTACGCGTTGTACTGCAATGGACCGATCGGTGCCCCCGGCCGGCCCATTGCATTCAATGTGTGCGGGTACGCGTTGTACCCCTGTACGCGTTGAACTGCAATGGACCGATCGGTGCCCCGGCCGGCCCATTGCATTCAATGTGTGCGGGTACGCGTTGTACTCCTGTATGCGTTGTACTGCAATGGACCGATCGGTGCCCCCGGCCGGCCCATTGCATTCAATGTGTGCGGGTATGCGTTGTACCCCTGTACGCGTTGAACTGCAATGGACCGATCGGTGCCCCCGGCCGGCCCATTGCATTCAATGTGTGCGGGTACGCGTTGTACCCCTGTACGCGTTGTACTGCAATGGACCGATCGGTGCCCCCGGCCGGCCCATTGCATTCAATGTGTGCGGGTACGCGTTGTACCCCTGTACGCGTTGTACCGCAATGGACCGATCGGTGCGCACCCACTGACAATGGGCTTGCCTGGCAACGGACGCGTTTTCGAATTTCGAACGAGTCGGTTGCTGGAAAATCAGTTGGTCACCCACAACAATGTTGCAAAATCATGTATGTCATGAAGTTGAAGATTTGAAGGATGCTGTGGGCGTGTTTTGGTGCTGCTATTCCATGGATTGGCCAGATTCAGAAGATGCAAATGACTTGGACCTATCACTTAGGACACAAGGGACAGTATCTGCCTCTCCAGCACATATATATTGCTGGCTGTTCCCCTGAGAGCTCACTTGCCTGCACTACATGCTCCAGGACGACATCTGCCACTGCACTGCTGCTGCCTCTGCCCCTCTGGACCCTGCAATGGCACGTACTGTGGAGAGAGCCCCAGCCTTCAGCCTTGAGGAGAACCAGGCCCTGCTGGACAGCCTACTTCCACAGTACAGCAAGCTGTATGGGACACCAGGGGAGCAGGTGAGTGTTCTGTGCACTGCCTTTCTGAATGTGCATATTGTCTGACTAGCAAGGCTGAAAGTCTGCACGCCACTGGCTAGCAGGCTCACTGAGTAGTTGTCACCCCCATAGTGTGTAGTGACATGCACTGGACAGGTATGGTGCAGTGACAGTGCATTTGAACAAGGTTTTACTTCCCATGCAATGATACCATGTAGTGACGTCTGGCAAACTGTCCATGGGCAGCTTTGCACTGCCTGTGTACATCATGTGCCCCTGTGATTGAGACATGTATATACAACTGTGTCATGCACGGATATGTTGCATGTGTAGTAATGGCCTTTTCACTTTGTCATCCTGACAGGTTAATGCCCATCGGAAGCAGGAGATCTGGAAGGACATCGTCCGGGCCGTCCGGTCCGTGGGGGTCTACAAGCGCATGATCCGCAACTGCCAGAAGAGGTGGCAGGACCTTCGGGGCTGGACCCGGAGGATTGCACGGGTCCAGCTGAAGCTGTCGCCTCCTCGCAGGAGGGGCGGAACACGGACCCTGACCCCCCACATGCTCCAGATCCTGGCGGTGGTGTTTCCAGACCTGGATGGGCAGCTGAAGGCCAGACAGCAGCAAGGAGGGGGTGAGTCAAAGACTGCACTGTGAACTCTGTATTACATGCTTTGTGCCCTCCTCTGGCCTGGTTCAACTGCCACAGTGCAGCAGTCATGTTGTCCAGGAGCCATGTCCCTCTATTGTGCACTGCCCACTGCTCATCTGATACCCAGGTGTGGCCCTTACATTCAGGGAATTGTGTCACTTGGGACTGTGTCCTTGCAGTTTGCTTCACTAAAGGTGGGGGACAGCATCTGTTTCCCTAAGTCTGTTGTGGGCATCATGGGTGTCCATTGTTCACACAACGCCTGTGTTCGGACATGTAATCTGCGTGTTGCTTTGATATGCGGTCCACTTGCTGAGCTGAGCCACCACATGTGCCTGGGGTATGTGGCACACGCCCATGCAGCGGGTGGGAACAATGTTTGGGCCCCAGGAGTGTGCAGATTACGTGTGTCACACATACATAGCCAGCTATCCACTGTCCAGGGCTCATCCCTCATTCATGTGGAGCAGGACAGTCATGCCTACTCCAGGCCATGCAATGCACTCTGTACTCCCACTCCCGTGTATCAGCTGACACATTGTGCGCAGTGAATTGACCCCTCAGGTGTCTGCCTCTGTGTCAGTGTGCTGTGGATTAGTTGCCAGGACTGCTGGGGTGTTTCTTGGTAGGGGCTCAGCATGCCCCTGGAGATGTGACCATAGGAGACGATACTTGTGTGTCACATAGGTGTTTGATCAGCTGCCCGTGCAGACTGGGGTATGCGAATGTGAAGTTCAGGCAGCTGTTACCCATTCACAGCAGATTGTGAGGGGCTCAGGTTCAGAGGGTAGTGTCACAGGTCTCCCATATGTCCAATAGGTATGACCTGGACAGATGAGGGTTAAGATGATGTGTTGTGTGGGGGATGTACATGTGCACTTGTGCAGCTCCAGGACTTGCATTCCCCATGACCTACTATTGTGACACAGTGCATAGTGTTGTTGTCTGGCTGCCAAGTCATACATCACTGAGACAGTGATGTATGACTTAGCAGTCATGCCTCTGCCATGGCATGTGTCAACTTATTGGTGGTCCTGCAGGGGAGTGGCATGTGCTACATGCACACCATTGTGGCGATGGCTATCAGGACATGGGTGCATCATGGTGTCTGTCGCTGGTATGCATCACATGCATTTCCTATTTGACTCTGGGCATCCCTTTCATCCGGAAACCTGTACTGACTCAGTGGCAAGAGCTGTGATGTGTGCATGTCCACATGCCACACCGTGTCCTCTGCACTGTCCAACTACTGTGTACTTGGTGCATGTGTCCACACTGGGGTGTTGCAATCCAACAGACACGAGACAGATGGGTGCAAGGCCATGTGGGATGTGAGTGCCATGCTTGGCATCAGACTGACAATTGGCTTCTCCTGTTCAGTTAGGGCACTTTTAGCAATGTACAACTAATGATGCCAGGGCTTGCTCTGTAATGTGCTGTGCTCACAGTGGTGTGTGCGTTTGGTGCAGGTGACTGATGTCTGTCTGTTTCCCCATTGTTTGCAGATACATCCACGGCCACGGAAGGGGACAGCTCCATGGACCAGGAGGAGCCAGAGAGCCAGACTGGGTCAGCAGCCGAGGAGTGGTCGGAGGGACCCAGTGGCACGGAGGGCGAGGGGAGCCACACCGAGGAGTCCTCAGCACCATCCACCTCAGCTGAGGACCAGAGCAACTCGGAGGATGACTCCCTTATGGAGGCGGGTGTCAGCAGCCACCACACCCCAGCTAGTGTTGCTGTCCCCGCCACCACCAGCACCACCACCGCCCTCCCATCGGCTCCCATTCCCCAGGTCCGTGGAGGCTCCCATGTTCGGGAGCGTGTCTCCTTTGGGCCAGGCACCGCACCCCCTGCCCCTGTGTCCCCTGCTGCCCTGAGTGAGGAGTCTGTGTACCTCCTTCGCCAGCTCCATGTAGGGCAGACAGCCATGCTGAGTGTCCTCCATGCGCACACCGCTCTGTTGACTCAGCTGGTGTCGTTCATGGAGGGCATCTCATCGGGCATGTCTGACCTGCAGAGGGGCAATAGGTCCATGGACTCCTCCCTGATGGCAGCAGTGTCCCTCCTCAGACAGTCCCTCACCCCTCCTGCCTCTGCTCCATCCACACTCCCCAGCACCTTACCCGTCCCAAGCACACACACACCGGCACAGGCACACACCAGCACACACACGTCCAGCACACAGACACACACGCCACAAACGAAACGCACACGCACGCACAGTCAGGGGACTGAAACCAGACTCACAGGGGATGGGGCCCTGGTACACACACATGCATCCACGGGCACTGCGCAGTCCTCAGTTGCCTCTCCCTCCAAAGCACCCTCCCTTGCCTCACCTGCAACCCCAAAGACCCAGCACCTCTTCCTCAGTGACCTCGGCCTCTTCCCCTCCGATCCAGCTGCTCCAGCATCCAGGGGAAGAGGAAGCCCCCACACGGAGCAGAGTGCCCCTCGCCCCCGGACACCCTCCCCCAGGCGCAGACAGACTGAGGCCCCCACCCGCAAGTCCCCCGGAGTGGTAAGAACAAGACCCCGCCGCCGCCCTGCAGCTCAAGCACCAGGTCTCCTTCCTCCATCCCTCAGGCCCCCACTCCACAAGTGCCCCCACCACACCCAGCCCCAGGTTCCCCCACCCACAGATATACCATCCCCAAGAGGATCCGGCCTTCTCCCCCTGCCACTTGCTCTCCCGGCACCACACCCCCGCTGCGCTTGTCTGTGCCACTGATGTGGTGAGGGTGTCCTCCCCCTCTGTCCAGCCCACCTTGCCTGTTCCCCATTCTCCTCCCCTGGTGGTAGGCACTGCAGTGGAGTCCACTACCACCCTGTCTGACTTGGGCACTGCAGTGGCGGACCTGTCCACTCCATCTGCAGGGTCCACTGCAGTCGTGCCGGCACCCACAACATCTGAGCCATGCCCCCCAGTTGTGCCGGCACACACCATGTCAGACACCTCCACTGCAGTTGTCAGTGGCTCTCCAGCACCCACCACCCCTTCCCTGCTTCCTCCTGGTGAGCCCTGATCCTGTCCCTGCGGTGCCTGGCCTACCCCCCGGTTGCCCCTCGTAGTGGATTGTCCCTGGTTTTGTGCAGGCATGTGTAGGGTGGCATCTGCCACTGTCACCCACTTGTGACTTTGTTGATGGACTGGCCATTGGCCTTTGTTTATTTTCTACTGGACTTCTACTTTTAATGCCACATATGCTGAATAAAGCAACTTTCTGTTCTCTAGTGCTTTTGCTTCTGATGTACATGATGTTGATGATGCTAACCATGCCCTTGCTGCAGTGATGGTGATATTTGGTCTCATGATAATGAAGTGTTACTGTGCAGGAACCCATGTGGTCCAGGGGGAATGTGTCCTATCCTGTGGTGTATCCATGTCATCCATAGCAGCATCTGAGGGTGTCATGTGTTCAGTATTTGGCAATGGGATTTCCTACTTAGATTGCCTATTTCACATCTGTGGCTTCCACCCCTGCACATCTGTTGTGCCTGCCATTGTTCAATTCGTCTACTTCCCTGACCGTGTGGCCATCTCCAGTGGACATGCAGGTTTGGGCATCAATGGGGAAGGACTCATCTGTGTTGTCAGTGCAACATTGCTATACAAGTGTGTTGGATCTGTGCTGATGATTCTGTTGGCACTTCCATGACCAGGCTGATGTTACGGGAGCCCTCATTTGGTGCTAATTGTTGATTGTGTGACCAAGTGCTCAGCTGACATGATGGGGCCCTACTGAGGCAACATATGGCACAGCTTTCCTCACACAGGAGTGGAGTCCCCTCATGGCAGTGTGTACTCCTGTGACATTGCCTGCGCCCAAGGTGTGTGTTGTATGTGCATGTCTGTGTGTTCACTTCCGTTTAGCTGTGCATGCTGTGATCCCTAGTGTTGTACCTGTTTGTGATGCTAGCTGAGTTGACCTATGTTCCCCCAAAGTCTTCGCCCTGGGTTCTCTGTGATGTGGGTGCATGGCACATTACTGGTCATCAGGGTGTCACCCATAGGTGTGTTTGGTGTCAGGGCTGAGTTTGTGTGCAGACGCAGATGGGTCACAGTCAGGTTTCCCCTTGGCATTTGTTGTTTGCCCCTGTCATGTGATTTCCAGTTTGTGTTATCTTTCAGTGATTGTGATACGTTGTGTGTGTGACTGCTGGCACTCCTCAGGGTCCGGGCTGCAATGTTGGTTGTTGTCTATGTGTGTTCTTTGTGGGTGACCTTGGCTTCTTCATTGGTGTGTGACTGTGGCTGGGATCCCATTGGTTGGTGTGGTATTGCCGTCATGTCCATGTACAGCGTAGTGTGCAGTGTGTCAGACATTCAGGAGTCTTGTTGAGTGTCCATGTGTGATGTGTTTCTGCACCTTGGTTCCCACCCACCACCCTGGAATAGTCATGGGTGCATGTGCAATGTCACCAGTGCATGTGTGCTTCACTGCTGCACATTGTTGGAGGTCGAGGGGTGTGGTGTTGAGTTTGTGCAGATGAGAGTTGTTGCCCGGCTAGGCCCCTGCCTCCATGTTGGCCTTGGCTTACTGGCCATGCTGTTTGATTTGTGCTTGTGTAGGTGTGATGGTAGTTAGTTGCTCAGGACACATGACTGTGGTTCACAGTGTGAACCACATTTAGCTTTGTCGTCACAGTGGGATTGTAATGCAGCCCAGGGTAACCACATTGTGGGGGCCCTGGGGGTGGTGCTGTGGTGTGTCTGTGTCTTGCTGTGTCAGTTGCTGTCCCTACGTGCCTGTGTGACATTTGTGATTTGTGCTCCCTCTCATCTGACAATGCCTGCTTGCCCACATAGGGGATTTGGATCCATGAGTTACCTTTGTGTGGCACTGTATGCACATCTGTATGATTGGTATTCAGGTCTCCTCATGTGTTGTGTGGTTGCCTGGGGACACTGGCACCCCCCTCACCTGTTGTGTATGATGTGCAGTGTGGGTCTGCCTGTTTGTGTTTGTGCATCTGCACCACTGCATTGGCATATCTTGGGTGTGCCATTGGCTGTATGTAGTTTGGTGGGTTTCCCCTGCTGTCCCTGGGACTCCTAGGTCATCGGTCAGTACAATGATCATGGTTTGTGTGTCCCATTGCTGCCATGGTATGGTATCTGTTCACCTCACATCTGCAGTCTCCACAGGGTATCTGCATGTGTGTGCCCATTGGTGAAAATATGTGGGTCTGCATTCTGATGGTCACTTCTGTCATTGTGTCATTGATGATTGTTGACGGTGTCAGCCCCCATGGGTGTTGTTTGTCTGCACATGGCCAAAGGTATGTCTTATTTGCACTGCAGTATTTGGCTCCCCCAATTTATGTTGCAATGGGACACATACACTACTTTACCACTGATGTGTTTGTTGTTCTGTGACCAGGAATCATCCATGCAGTTTGGCAGTTGCACCTCTTTCTTTGTCAACACTTACCTTTTGGTCACTGTGATGATGGGGGTTTGGACCCCATTGCCACAATGTTCGAAATGTGCTTCAGCTATGGACCCCACACTTACATTTTGGTCACTGTGATGATGGGGGTTTGGACCCCATTGCCACAATGTTCAAAATGTGCTTCAGCTATGGACCCCACACTTACCTTTTGGTCACTGTGATGATGGGGGTTTATACCCCATTGCCACAATGTTCAAAATGTGCTTCAGCTATGGACCCCACACTTACATTTTGGTCACTGTGATGATGGGGGTTTGGACCCCATTGCCACAATGTTCAAAGTGTGCTTCAGCTATGGACCCCACACTTACCTTTTGGTCACTGTGATGATGGGGGTTTATACCCCATTGCCACAATGTTCAAAATGTGCTTCAGCTATGGACCCCACACTTACATTTTGGTCACTGTGATGATGGGGGTTTGGACCCCATTGCCACAATGTTCAAAGTGTGCTTCAGCTATGGACCCCACACTTACATTTTGGTCACTGTGATGATGGGGGTTTGGACCCCATTGCCACAATGTTCAAAATGTGCTTCAGCTATGGACCCCACACTTACCTTTTGGTCACTGTGGTGATGGGGGTTTAGATCCCATTGCCACAATGGTCATGGCCTGCTTGCATTGTGGGTGCCACACACATATATGTGTGGCACATGTGCTAGGGGGTCACATTGTATGTTCAAAGTCATGTTCGGTGTTGTAGGCATTTGACACAGTCTACACACGCTTGTCATGGTGTTGGGGGGATTCCCTAGGTTGTGGTGTGCTGGTTGTGTCATGCATTGTCCATCCTATGAGTGGGGGTGGTAGTAGTGGTAGGCATCCAGCCCCCCTGGCTGAGGGTGGTAGTGGTGGTAGGCATCCAGCCCCCTGGGTGAGGGTGGTAGTAGTGGTAGGCATCCAGCCCCCCTGGCTGAGGGTGGTAGTAGTGGTAGGCATCCAGCCCCCCTGGGTGAGGGTGGTAGTGGTGGTAGGCATCCAGCCCCCTGGCTAAGGGTGGTGGTAGGCATCCAGCCCCCTGGGTGAGGGTGGTAGTAGTGGTAGGCATCCAGCCCCCCTGGGTGAGGGTGGTAGTAGTGGTAGGCATCCAGCCCCCCTGGCTAAGGGTGGTGGTAGGCATCCAGCCCCCCTGGGTGAGGGTGGTAGTAGTGGTAGGCATCCAGCCTCCCTGGCTAAGGGTGGTAGTAGTGGTAGGCATCCAGCCCCCTGGGTGAGGGTGGTAGTGGTGGTAGCCATCCAGCCCCCCTGGCTAAGGGTGGTGGTAGGCATCCAGCCCCCCTGGGTGAGGGTGGTAGTAGTGGTAGGCATCCAGCCCACCCTGGGTGAGGGTGGTAGTAGTGGTAGGCATCCAGCCCCTCCCGGCTAAGGGTGGTGGTAGGCATCCAGCCCCCCCTGGCTAAGGGTGGTGGTAGGCATCCAGCCCCCCTGGGTGAGGGTGGTAGTAGTGGTAGGCATCCAGCCTCCCCTGGCTAAGGGTGGTAGTAGTGGTAGGCATCCAGCCCCCCTGGGTGAGGGTGGTAGTGGTGGTAGGCATCCAGCCCCCCGGCTAAGGGTGGTGGTAGGCATCCAGCCCCCCTGGGTGAGGGTGGTAGTAGTGGTAGGCATCCAGTCCCCCTGGGTGAGGGTGGTAGTAGTGGTAGGCATCCAGCCCCCCTGGCTAAGGGTGGTGGTAGGCATCCAGCCCCCTGGGTGAGGGTGGTAGTAGTGGTAGGCATCCAGCCCCCCTGGCTGAGGGTGGTAGTAGTGGTAGGCATCCAGCCCCCCTGGGTGAGGGTGGTAGTAGTGGTAGGCATCCAGCCTCCCTGGCTAAGGGTGGTAGTAGTGGTAGGCATCCAGCCCCCTGGGTGAGGGTGGTAGTGGTGGTAGCCATCCAGCCCCCCTGGCTAAGGGTGGTGGTAGGCATCCAGCCCCCCTGGGTGAGGGTGGTAGTAGTGGTAGGCATCCAGCCCCCCTGGCTGAGGGTGGTAGTAGTGGTAGGCATCCAGCCCCCCTGGGTGAGGGTGGTAGTAGTGGTAGGCATCCAGCCCCCCTGGCTAAGGGTGGTGGTAGGCATCCAGCCCCCCTGGGTGAGGGTGGTAGTAGTGGTAGGCATCCAGCCCCCTGGCTAAGGGTGGTGGTAGGCATCCAGCCCCCCTGGGTGAGGGTGGTAGTAGTGGTAGGCATCCAGCCCCCCTGGCTAAGGGTGGTGGTAGGCATCCAGCCCCCCTGGGTGAGGGTGGTAGTAGTGGTAGGCATCCAGCCTCCCTGGCTAAGGGTGGTAGTAGTGGTAGGCATCCAGCCCCCCTGGGTGAGGGTGGTAGTGGTGGTAGGCATCCAGCCCCCCGGCTAAGGGTGGTGGTAGGCATCCAGCCCCCTGGGTGAGGGTGGTAGTAGTGGTAGGCATCCAGTCCCCCTGGGTGAGGGTGGTAGTAGTGGTAGGCATCCAGCCCCCTGGCTAAGGGTGGTGGTAGGCATCCAGCCCCCTGGGTGAGGGTGGTAGTAGTGGTAGGCAGCCAGCCCCCTGGCTGAGGGTGGTAGTAGTGGTAGGCATCCAGCCCCCCTGGGTGAGGGTGGTAGTAGTGGTAGGCATCCAGCCTCCCTGGCTAAGGGTGGTAGTAGTGGTAGGCATCCAGCCCCCCTGGGTGAGGGTGGTAGTGGTGGTAGCCATCCAGCCCCCCTGGCTAAGGGTGGTGGTAGGCATCCAGCCCCCCTGGGTGAGGGTGGTAGTAGTGGTAGGCATCCAGCCCCCCTGGCTGAGGGTGGTAGTAGTGGTAGGCATCCAGCCCCCCTGGGTGAGGGTGGTAGTAGTGGTAGGCATCCAGCCCCCTGGCTAAGGGTGGTGGTAGGCATCCAGCCCCCCTGGGTGAGGGTGGTAGTAGTGGTAGGCATCCAGCCCCCCTGGCTAAGGGTGGTGGTAGGCATCCAGCCCCCCTGGGTGAGGGTGGTAGTAGTGGTAGGCATCCAGCCCCCCTGGCTAAGGGTGGTGGTGAGGCATCCAGCCCCCCTGGGTGAGGGTGGTAGTAGTGGTAGGCATCCAGCCCCCTGGCTGAGGGTGGTAGTAGTGGTAGGCATCCAGCCCCCCTGGCTAAGGGTGGTAGTAGTGGTAGGCATCCAGCCCCCCTGGCTAAGGGTGGTGGTAGGCATCCAGCCCCCCTGGGTGAGGGTGGTAGTAGTGGTAGGCATCCAGCCCCCCTGGCTAAGGATGGTGGTAGGCATCCAGCCCCCCCTGGGTGAGGGTGGTAGTAGTGGTAGGCATCCAGCCCCCCCTGGGTAAGGGTGGTAGTAGTGGTAGGCATCCAGCCCCCCCTGGGTGAGGGTGGTAGTAGTGGTAGGCATCCAGCCTCCCCTGTGTGAGGGTGGTAGTAGTGGTAGGCATCCAGCCCCCCCTGGCTAAGGGTGGTAGTAGTGGTAGGCATCCTGCCCCCCCTGGGTAGGGGTGGTGGTGCGCATTCAGGCCCCTGTGTGCATATGTGGCATTGGTGATGGGCATCCCGCCCCTATGGTGCTGCTGTTGCTGGTGTAAGTATATTCTGCATCCCTCTGTGTGTGTGTGATGTGTCGTGTACGTGTTGTATGTGTTTTGTGGTTGGTGTCTGGCTTACCTTCTGCGCCGTACGCGTCCGTGCCTGTTCCGGTAGTAAATGTAGAATATTGGTATGATCGGGACGAAGGGATTCATGGTTGGTTCGTGTCGTTCGTCCTTCTCGTTGCTTCGCGTCGTCCTCGTCGCTTCGCCTCGTCCTCGTCGCTTCGCCTCGTCCTCGTCGCTGGCGTGTTCGTCTCGGAGCCGTGGATCGTGTTGTGGCACGAATCGGAGCTTATGTGCGCCTCTCCCGGATGCTTTGACGTGCCGTGCGTAGCGACGGGTTCGGCGCGTACGGAA
Source organism: Calotriton arnoldi (assembly GCA_963921515.1). Classification (NCBI taxonomy): domain Eukaryota; kingdom Metazoa; phylum Chordata; class Amphibia; order Caudata; family Salamandridae; genus Calotriton; species Calotriton arnoldi. The sequence continues at coordinate 1,035,099 of CAWUFW010004282.1, read as the reverse complement.
AGCGCATCGTACTCGTTCGGCCGGATGGAGCTGCATTTTTCCTTCCGTGCGACTCGATTCGGCGTTTCCGGATTCGCCTCGGTCGGGGAACTGGACCTGGTTTGGGTGAGTACGGCTCGGCCGGATTCTTTGCTGTTGTGCGCATCGTACTTACTCGTTCGGTGTGCTGTACGGATCGGTCGGGAAACAGGCTTTCGCATGGCTTTTTTCCCGACCGAATGCTATTGGGTGCGCCTCCGACCGAGATCGGAATCGGCCCCAGAATGTTAAACCAACTTCACTAAAAGATGTATTTTATCATTCTGAGTTCAGGCATACTAAACTCGAATTTCTACCGGGTTCCCTGAGTCAGTTAGGATTATAAGATGTAATAATCTAACTGCCCATTCTGGCCTATGGGGAACAGGTAGCCTTGCAATAGTGAAAAACGAAAATGGCTGTAATTCACTATTAGGACATGCCACACACATCAGGGCATGTCCTACCTTTTACCTACAATGCACCCAGCCCTTGGGCCTACCTTAGGGGTGACTAATATGTATAAAAGGGAAGGTTTAGGGACTGGCAAGTACACTTACCCAGTCAACATGGCAGTACCAGACTGCACACAGGCTCTGCAATGGCAGACCTGAGACACACTTTACAAGCTGCTCCGGTGGGTGGCACAACCAGTGCTGCAAGCCCACCAGCAGTATTTGATTTACAAGCCCTGGGCACACGCAGTGCATGTACTAGGGTCTGACAGTAAGCCAAACAAGCCAATCATGGAGTCACTAATCCATACATCAATTTACCATAGGGAGCACTTGCACTGTGGCACTGAACAGCAGTGGCACAGTGCCCAAAAGCATCTAAAACCAGCAAAAACATAGGAGGCAACAGCAAAAAATGTAAGGGAGACCCACGCCAATGGTGCCAGGTCTAACAATGAACATCAGGTACAGGTAGGCACATTACATTTGTTTTCAATTTTCATCGTCCTCCAGAAAAAGTGAGGGAGACATTGGCCATGAAGGTGGGGAAGCAGATATCAGCTGGGAGTTAAAAGGCAGTAACAACAGACTGAAGGGGCCAGTGGCACTGAGGGTGATGTGGCTGGAGAGGAGTTAATCCGACTCAGAGGCCTCCACAGCAAACAAGTCTGAAGAGGTTGTGGACCCAACACCATTGCATGGGCTTACAACATTGGCCCCATTACTCAGAAGATCAGCACTCCCCTTCCAGTTTCTCCCAAATGTAGGCTAAATCCCTGCACCTAAAATGACTGGGATCTTTTTCCCTCCAAATACCTTTGCTTCTGGCCCTGTCATCCAGCAGTGATAACTAAGGAGGCTCTGCATACGCTGCATAGCATTTATGTTGGCCAGACTGAGCTGTTATGTGCCATCCAAGGGGTCAGTCTACAATTAAACCTGTTTCTGGTCTTCCAGGATGACATACATAGTTCAGTGTATGCTACACAAAGAGGCAAAGCACATCTAGGACCCTCTCAGACATCACTGCCTCCCACCAACCAACACCTTCCCCTTCCTCTTACGATGCTTCCTCTTTCCTCATCCATCTTCCCACCACAAAACCCCACTAACTACCTCTGTCCCAACACCAGACACAAGCTCCATAGTTACAACCAAACATGCTGGGAAACACAAATCCATAGGCACACACACAGACACAAGTAATAAAAAGAAGAAACAAATACACATACAGAAATTAGCACCACACCCTCCCAAACCAGAGACACAACCACAACACACAAAGACTCTGATACACCTATCCATCTACCAATCATTTCTGTCATCTGCCTCACTCCCACAATTATCACCACACCCTCAACCACCTCTATACCCTCAACCACTATCACACTCTTAACTACCAATACACCCTCAACAACCACCACATCCATAACCACATCACCACACTCGCTACCACCACCACAAACTCCTCCGCTGCTGCAACCTCATCCACACATGCAACCTCAAAAAAAATCTACACCACAGAAACACACACCCTCGAGCAAACACACTAGATCAAACAAACAAACCACATCACAGATACAGGCAACAAAGCCACTACAGCCACAAAACAAACACATGCATCCAAATCAAACCCTCACCCACATTGCAGGACATACCTAAAAACATAACCAAAGCACAACCATACATCAAAAATAAGCTTCAGACACACACTCAGCGGGACAATAACCCATGCATACACCGACCACCACTGCAACGGCTCCCTCTACTTCCCATACACCTTCTACACCCATCACATCCAACCTTCCTCCTCCCTCACAGTCCACTTCTACTCCTCCCAAACCCCTGAAGAAAAGGCCTACCCCCTCCCAAATTGTGGAAATGGTTTAAATGTCCAAAGTGTCTATGGGGATACCCTTCCGTGGTGTAGATGAGTGAGGCAGGTCCCCTAGTTGGTCCCTTTTGGGTTTAGGATAGGGAATACGAGCATCTGGGAGGTACCAGCGATGTGTATAGTGAGACTGAATCGCAAGGTAGTAGAGGTGGAGGGCCAGAACTCCAAATTAGGGGTGGGGGGGTGAACTCCATCCGCTGTCAGATCTTGCAAAGTTTTTTACTCTGCACTCCACTTGGAACGCAGACTTTGGGAAAAAAAGTAAAACTCCATCTCCCACGTGGCATAGCGGAGTGGAGTTTACCAGTGAGGGCCCACCCCTAAAGTGACTTTTCAACAGGGCTTCTCCACTTAGGGGCAGGAGTTAGTTGCACTTGTCTGCAGGGATGGTAAACTTCAGCATATACTTTTGGAGGATAGAGCTCTGGCCCTGGGTGTGGTAAGCAGAGCGCAGGGTACTTTCAGAGTCTTTAGTGACCAGCATCAGTTCAGAAACGGGGGGTGATCAGGGCACAAAAGTGGACTTTCCTACAATTATAATTTCATAGTTAGCACTTATTTCGTGTAATAAGGTAACCCAATATTATCCTATGGGACAGGTAGGCAAAGGTGTGTGCATAGGGCTCAGCTGTCTAATTGTGTGCCTGCAGTAGGAAGAGAGTAGGATAGTAACAATATGGCGCTTTCCTGCTCCCTCGCTCTCACTCAACATAGCATAGAAACTTTGGGTGCTGTGCTGCACTGTGTGAAAGTTTTGTTAAACATGCTCTTAGTCTGATACAGAGGGTGGATGGCAAACCAAGGAATACAACTATAGTGGCCGTCTTCTAACTTAGTTATCCATCTGTATCTGGCAACTGTGGCATTCTGCATGATACCATCCTAAAGCCAAATGGAACAATAAGAATAATAGTCATTATATAGTTGACGTCATTTAGAAAGCAGAAATGAGGCCTGCTACATCATGTTTTACTTCAAAACAATCAGTTTGTATATCATTGGAACATTTATTGTAAAATAGACTTTTCCCATGCAAGGTATTGTTTACCTTTCCCACCTGTGCTCGTACATGAAGCTGTATAAATTGTTCATAGGATGCATTACATTCTTAGGTATCCAGTACATACAGCTCGGTATTCATTTATGTGTTTGGAATAAAAGTACATTTATTCATTGCACTAAAGAGCAACAGGGTAACTGCTGGCACAGCCTCCGCAGCCTCAACCAGCAGCAGTGCTTGAATTAGCAGTCCATCTGCCATTGGACCGCTTTGACACTGTGACAGTTATTCTGCCCTGTTGAGAGCAGGACAGCTGTCACTATTTTTCCTTGTCCATGGCAAAAATGGGCAGGGAAAATTTTAAATGGCCCCTACACATAGGGAAAAGCTCCCTGTATGTTGGGTCATTTATTTTTGATTTATAAAAATAAAAACTCTCACTCTAAGAGTTTGGTTTCTCTGAACAAGCAATGATTTGTGGGTGGATGCTTTAAACATGGCACTTACCCAGCAAACATCACTGCTAAGAGGGGAGCCAATGTGATGGCGACTCCCTTCACAGTAGTGAGAGCCACTCTGGCCAGCCATAAACCTCTAAGGAAGGCAGTCGCCCTTCTGGTGTGGGGCAAGTGTCATGACTTCCACCCCACTGGCCTGTTAGGGGAAGCCCGCAAGGGCAAAATACAGCCTGAGTCAGCACTGCCATAGTTGGAAAAAAGGGGGAAACACTCCATTGTGTCCAGATTAAGTTTGGGGTGGCAATGAGCGGTTACTCGGGTGGGATAAGGCATGTAGAGCTGTAGCTCATCTGCATATTGCTGATAAGAAATGTTTGGAATATTCCTTAGATCTCAGAGGGCAAGAATGGAACCCAATCAAGCAGCTCCAAGGAGGCAGAATTGATGACACTCACCTCCTATGTCCACCTATGGCCATCAAGGAATTTGTGGTTGAGAGAAGGCTGCCATAATTTAAATTATTTAATTCCCTCTTACGGTTAAGGAAAATCAGCAGACAAGAGCTGCTGTCATATAGGACCACCTTTATTGTTCCAGTTACCGTACTCTGCCCAGTATGAATGCCGAATGTATGTCTGAGCAACTGAGTGTAATTCTCTCTGCAGTGTGTTTTTTAACTTCTTCTTTTGCAGTATTAAAAGATTAGACAGAATAAAACAAAACACAGTGTACCACAAAAAGTCTACAAGTTCATTATCATCTCTAATATCATCAATATTTCTAGTATGACAAATCAAAATGGACACTCATCTTGCAGCCCGACATCACTTAAAAAAAAAGAGACATTTCATATAAGATATCATTTTAAAGCGAAGGCCATTGCTAGACTACTAGAACAGTACATGCTTGCATGGGAGCAAAACAACATTAATTCCCAACACCCCTCGACGAGCTCACTGCTGTGCAGGTAACAAATACTTAAGCACAGTTACATCCTAAGGGGGGAAAGGGGATGGGGATAAAGAAGAGACAGCTAAAACAGTGGTTCCTCTCCAAGACGGTTTTTTCTTTTCTTCTGTTTTACTTTTTATGTATAACCCTTCTTGGGATGTCTGGAACTGCAAGAGAATATTAACAGACATGTGTTACTCTACTCTAACTTTATTGTCAACATTCTATATCATTCTCATTAATTTATAACATACCCAGACTGCCTTAGGCTATTGTTCGTCTTCTATGATGTATATAGATATTTCTTCTTGTCAACAGCTATGCTTCTGTTGTTGCTAATCATTCATTACATTTTCAAACATTAATTAGCATTTTAATTTTTGTTGTCTTTTTCTTTCAGGAGGAAGTACTTGCATGTCTGAATGATTTAGTTTAAGAAGGAACTGGAAACAACTGTTCTTTCAGATAAATATTCTTTAGATGATATTTTCAGTCAGAATTTCTGTGTTTTCTTATTATTATTTTTATTCCTTGAGCGTTTAACTCGACTCCTCTTTTATCTTAGTTTCTGCCCCAATGCGAAAATGTATCTGGTGAATTATTTGAATTGAGAAATTGTTCAGTATTTTTACCAGAGAAGCTGAGCACTATCGAGTTGACCGCCGACTCCTCAATTGGTTTCTATGAGAAGAGTCAGCACATTCTTCACATTCCAATCGTGTTTGGAAGGGAACAACTAGTGCGCTGCGGGAGAGGTAGAGCTGGCAGACATCTTGAATTCTTAACGCTGCCAGTTCAATTTCTAATCATTGCTCTTATTAGGGTTCCGCCACTTTCTGATTGTTTTACTAGTAGAGATGCTGGCTAATGTTGAGTGCTTTGCAGGAATCCTCCTGAGGATCCTGACAGTACCCCCTCTCATCCTCCAATCAGGGTTTGGTTGGAAATTTTTTATGGAAGGCCTTGACCAAGCGCTGAGCATGAACATCACTGTGTTTCTCCCATAATCTTTCGTCTGGTCAATATCCTTTCCAATCGATCAAATAAAAAGTTTGCTGTTTACCTTTTTGGAATCAAAAATTCTTTTGATCCCATATTCAACTCCACCTTTCAGTATCAATGGTTCAGGAGGAGTTGAGATTCTTTCACCTGGATTAACTTCCTTTAATAGAGAGACATGAAAAACAGGGTGGATTTTTGTTAGGGGTGAGCAAAGTCTGTGGAGTTGCACTACACGGAATATCCCGGAGTTGCATAAAAACTCAGTGGAATTCCACGGAGTTCTGCTCCGCCCTACTTAACAACAAACAATTACCTCGCTTGCAGTGGCCAGTGAGGTGGGGGCCCGGAACCAGCACTCAGAGACTTCCTCCTCATACTCCCTGCCCTCCGTTTGCTCCGGCTCGAGGCGCTGCCCCTGCCCTCTGTCCCCGCAGCACTGCCCTCTGTGTCTCAGTCCCTCGTGTTCCCTGCTTCCTCTTCTCTCTGCGGGGCTGTCAGCTGACTCCAGTGTAGTCAATTGACTCTGCTGAGGGGAGGGTCCATAGACTGCCACTGCCCAATGAAAGGGCAGGAGAGGGGTACTGCTCATGTCCATACTTGAGATATCTTTTGGGTAAAAATCTTATCTCGAGTGTAAGGGAACAATATGAAGGAACATAATTCACGTGGCTGTACTTCGCGTCTTTCCCAATTTTGTTGTGTTTTATAGAAAAATGCATAAAAACGTATTCACACTAAGAAATGGCATAAAATACTGGATCAGCATTAAGAAATATTTTGGGGGAAATTTGTACCATTTCTGCAAAATAAGTTATGTAGATTTAGCACAGGCCTATATTTAATCTCTTCTGCAGGGCAACAGGAGATGAAGGTTTGAGGGCGGCAATGGGCATTCTAAACTCAGACATGACTCGAGTAAACCACGTGTAACTTAACTAAAAAATTATCCCTTCACTTTAATTGTCTGAAACGACAAGGTTAATTTGAAGACCCCACTAATGAATATGAGCAGGATGTACAGTGTGTGAAGCCTTTGATTCAAGTGGAGAGTGCAGCTTCGGTGAATAAAAAAAATTACATGGTCTGCTTGCATGTGCGTAGCTATTGATTGCATCAACGCTTGCAGTGGCACTGGGGCTCTGTGATCTTTGGGCCCACTGCACCTAAATCCTTGCCATCCTTTTAGTATCCAACCGGTGGATGGGAGGCCAGGCTTGAAATGGGGTACAACGCAGCCTTGCTGCACCACTACCTGCTTGAAAGGTTCAAGAACAAAGCAACACTTACCGTTCACGTTGAGACCAGCGCTGAGGTCACTGAATAAGAGCAGTGAACTGGCCTCATGTCAGTGTAGATGGCCAAGGAGCTGCCAGGAGTGATACAGCCAGGATTGGGAACTGTCACACCAGTTACTCATTGAGAAAGGACTAGATATTTATAAAATGAGAGTGGACTGACTCAGCTAGGGGCCACAACCCAGACAGATGGAGAGCAAAAAGACATAAGCGACTGGTGGAGGGGACAGGGATAAGAAAGAGGGGTGGCTGGGTGGGCGGATGCTTGGTTTAACCTATAGGGATACAAGTGGGCCGATTGGATATCGCTGGTCAATGGACTATATAAGGGACTACCCCAGAAATGTGTATGCAAATGCTTTTGATTGGAATAAGAGGATGCTGTGTCGACCTAGGATGGAAGGATTATTTTTTAAAGCACTGATTTGCATAAAAGAATATCAGCGCACCAGGCGTGCTGCAATGTGCATCACAGAGCACCCTGCACTCTTGGGGAGATGTGGTTTGTCCCTTCCTATCCCAGGAACCATTTTTCAGTGAGTTCAATGACAGGGATAGCTCCTCATGATCCTAGGCATCACTTCATTTCAAGGAACATGGACATCCTTTTAAGAGGTGGGCAGCGTGAGTAAACTCTGCCACGTGGTGGAATTGGATTTTTTGGCTGAACTGCGAGCTCCCAGCGGAGGTGGAGTTGGCAAAAGTCTGCAAACTCCGGTGGCAGAGCGGAGTTCACCACCCACCATTAACTTTAGTGTTTACAGGAAGTGTCAAACGATATGTCACTGAATTGACATTTTTTTCCATTGAGTATGGTCCAACAAAACATGGTTGGAACTTTCGATCACCCTTTAATTTAATGTTCTTTTTGCTAATCCAGACCTTATTTCCCATTTGGAAAGTGGGTTCTTTCTTTCTTTTCTTGTCAGCAAAATATTTATAGTGATCTTTAGCATGAGTCAGATTTTGCACTGCAGACTGATAAACTCGGGCCAAATGTTGAGCTGTGTCCTTCACAGTGGGTACCTTTATATCCCCCCAAAAAACTCTCGTCCCCCTTGTGTTGATTCAGTCAATCTACTGGAACACCCCCATTGTTCTTCTATTATCACATTCGTGCATACATACTCAAAATGCATAAAACCTGTTTTTTGCAAAAGATGTTTCCTCCTTTATTATAAAATGTTCCCTTTATATTCATGTAACGCTGAATCATAATAATTGATATTTATATATAGAGCCACAGACTCAATGTCAATATTCCAAATAAATATTAATAAAAAAAATGTAATTGATCAATCTTATACTAAGATGTAAACAGAAGGCCTCCTTTGTCCTTCCTCCTATTTACACTTGTTATTTTAAAATCACAATATTCATACATTGATTTGTATCTGTGAATCTCTGCACATGAAGAACTCTTGATAAACATTTCACATATTATCAAAAATCCCATACATAATATGTGGAAAGTTTATCAAGAGTTATTCATGTGCAGACATTCACAGATACAAATCAATGTATGAATATTGTGATTGAATGACAAAGGCGGCCTTCTGTCAGAATCCTTGTTTTTTCTTATTATTATTATTATTCTTTGAGTGTTTAACTCAACACAAGAAAGAATCAGCAGGAAAGTTCTCTATATAGTTGCCTTTGCTTCTTTTCTACCTTTTATTTATTCTCTGAAACCGCTCCTTTTCTACGAGTCCTCTTTTATCCTAGTGTCTGCCCCAATTCAAAAATGTATCTTTCTTACTTAAAATCAAGGCTACTGTGAATTATTTAGATTCAGAGAAGTTTATGAAATTGAGACACTGCTCGCTCAGTATTTTTTATCAGAGAAGCAAAATGCTATTGAGTTGACCGCCGACTCCTCAATTGGTTTCTATGAGCAGAGAAAAAATGACAGGCTTGCAGCACAGGCACTGCTCTAAAAAAAAGGCATTGTCAGTATAAATATAACTATCTCCTTCCTTGGAGATCATTTCAAAGCACAGTTGGCAGACTCAATACAAGACTGAATACAAGAAACAGTACTCTCTTGTTCTAAATGACTTGCTCAATAGTGAGACAATTCTTTGAAATTAATTTAGGCAGTAACAGGTGTGAGAAGTTGGCCTGGCATATGCTGTCCACTAATTATAGTGGGCACCTTGCACCAGTCCAAACAACCCCTTATTGGAGATAGGTTAAAGACAACCTTTATTGAAAGCTATCCTAGTGGTAGCTATGGAGAGCAGCCTTCAGGCTAAGTCTTGAAGGAATGTAAAGCAGCTTGTTTTACCAGTCTATAATCTCTTGAGTGACCAAATGAAAGAGGACCACACCAGGTATATATTCAAAATATATGTATTTATTACTAAACACATCCCTCTAGTCTCTTTATGAGGCTAGAGTTCGAAGTACATAAATTATAAGTTAGTTATCTACAGTAATAGCACAAATACACGTTTGAGCCCCAGGGGCGTACCAAACCATATTATAAGAACCACGACTGAGCTAGACACAAGGCCTGGAGCCTGTAGAAGTGCTTGGACCACAAGGAACCACCCAAGGTAGTGACACAGGGGACCCACGGGGGACGTGTGCAGTGTATGAACCCAGCCGCGAACCGCCGTTAACTTCTATGGGGAAAGTCGCGATTAGAATTTAAAGAAAGGGACACTTAGAGGAGGACTTGGAGCAAACCCTTTGAGAACTAGGCTGTTCTAGTGTCAATACCACGGGAGCACCGGAGTACTCGAGTTACCTCACCCAGGGAGCCGGGTGCATAGGTGTCTTTCGGGGTCGGGTTTCGTCGTCGCTTTCAATGGCGATCTGCTGCAAAGTGCTGCTGGCGGCCAAGTCGAAAGTGTTCGGGTGGATCCAAAGGTGGATCGAAGATTTGAAGAACCTGAAAGCAGAAGGGACAGAGTCTGGGTCACTAGCCAGTGACCAGGAAGGCGATGAGCAGATGCCCACCGATGTCGAGTGCTTCAGGTAGGTTGATGGTCATCTTGACTCTTCAGCCACGAGGTCCAGGAGGTGTCGACGATGACCAGGAGCTGGATTTGAGCTGTCCCACGACGTCTGTCGATTGCAGGGGTGTCGGCGACCGGATTGGACCCAACAAGCCTTGGCAACGGCAAGTCTCGTGGAAATGGAAGAAGGACGATGTTGCAGACCAGCAAGATCTGGGGGACTCACCCAGCGAGGATAAGTCAGGGCACGCCTGGAGCAACCAGGGAGCCCAAGCAGAAAAAGATTGGCCTTCGGGAGGGCCTACTAGCCAACGGACTAGCGACCACGAAGGAGCCTCAAGTCGATGCACGTGGAGCTGGCTCACAGGACACTCGTGGAGTGGAAGCCAGTGATCTTTGGTGCAGTTGTTGCTGGAGGCTGGGGCTACTCGGAGCCAAAAGCACGACTTCGTGGGTGACCCAGAAGAGGATGCACTTGCAAATGTGCTCGGTGTCCAGGGGTCACGGTTCCACGTTACCCACAACAGCTACGGGCCTCAGCTTTGCTGGGGACTCAGGACAGCCTCGGGGAAGTCTGGAAATCCACCTCTGGTGATGCAAAGACTTCGGCGTCCGACGGGAGCTTCAGCGATGCAGACCGGACAATTGCTTCTTTGGTGCCTGCCAAGCAGGGAGTCACTCCTTGACCCCAAGGGAGATTCTTCAGTCCTCTAATCTTGAAGTAGAGCGTCGAAGGTCCAGGATTCTGTATCAGAGTTTCGTCCAGGTAAATCTAAAGTCCTAAGGACTGGGGTCCCCTACTTATACTAAGGTAGGGGGTTGGACATACTCTGTGGCCCCACCTATGGGAGGGTCAGGGCAGAGGGGTGGTTACACCCCTTTCCCTTTGTCCAGTTTCGCGCCAGAGCAGGGGCTGGAAGCCCCTGAGCCGGTTTGAACTGGGGTATGCACAGGGACACCAAGTGTGCCCCCAGTGCAGGACTTCAAAGCACCCGAGAGTGCTCCCGCCCAGCCCCAATACACACTATCCTGTCTGGGGAGGTGGTCACACCTCCCTGGGACAGGAAACCTATTGTTCAGGCCTCACCTGCTGGAGTTTCGGTCAGCAGCAGGAGGCCAAACTCGTGTCTGTGGCAGCGGCATCCATTTTGTGATGCCAGGGCTCTGGAAAGTCAGTACCGGGTGGAATGCTACCCCCGCCGCCAGAACTGGCGGGGGGGGGTAGTATTCCAAGATGTTTGACACCAAACACGACATGTTTCCGTGCAGCCATCCCAAAGTTAGCATTTAACGCGAGGTTATAATGCGCTTAAGAGTATATGGTCGGGCTGCACTACAAACAGCATCAGAGAAGGGTCTCCGAATGCTGCAGAGGGGCCCAGCTCATGCAGGGGCACTCTCACACATATAAACCTATAAGTCACTCCTATGGCAGGCCTTATCAATCCTGAAGGCAGAGTGCGTGGTTCCTATGTGAGAGAGTGCCCCTGCATGAGCTGGGCCCCTCTGCAGCGTTTGGAGACCCTTCTCTGATGCTGTTTGTAGTGCAGCCCGACCATATACTCTTAAGCGCATTATAACCTCGCGTTAAATGCTAACTTTGGGATGGCTGCACGGAAACATGTCGTGTTTGGTGTCAAACATCTTGGAATACTACCCCCCGCCAGTTCTGGCGGCGGGGTAGCATTTCACCCTTCTAGAGGGAAAGACATGTACACACCGGTGTACCCGGTACTGACTTTCCAGAGCCCTGGCATCACAAAATGGATGCCGCTGCCACAGACACGAGTCTGGCCTCCTGCTGCTGACCGAAACTCCGGCAGGGAGGCCTGGACAATAGGTTTCCTGTCCCAGGGAGGTGTGACCACCTCCCCAGACAGGATAGTGTGTATTGGGGCTGGGCGGGAGCACTCTGGTGCTTTGAAGTCCTGCACTGGGGGCACACTTGGTGTCCCTGTGCATACCCCAGTTCAAACCGGCTCAGGGGCTACCAGCCCCTGCTCTGGCGCGAAACTGGACAAAGGGAAAGGGTGTAACCACCCTCTGCCCTGACCCTCCCATAGGTGGGGCCACAGAGTATGTCCAACCCCTACCTTAGTATAAGTAGCGGACCCCAGTCCTTAGGACTTTAGATTTACCTGGACGAAACTCTGATACAGAATCCTGGACCTTCAACGCTCTACTTCAAGATTAGAGGACTGAAGAATCTCCTTGGGGTCAAGGAGTGACTCCCCTGCTTGGCAGGCACCAAAGAAGCAATTGTCCGGTCTGCATCACTGAAGCTCCCGTCGGACGCCGAAGTCTTTGCATCACCAGAGGTGGATTTCCAGACTTCGCCGAGGCTGCCCTGAGTCCCCAGCAAAGCTGAGGCCTGTAGCTGTTGTGGGTAACGTGGAACCGTGAGCCCTGGACACAGAGCGCATTTGCAAGTGCATCCTCTTCTGGGTCATCCACGAAGTCGTGCTTTGGGCTCCGAGTAGCCCCAGCCTCCAGCACCAACTGCACTGAAGATCACTGGCCTCCACTCCACGAGTGTCCTGTGAGCCAGCTCCACGTGCATCGACTCGAGGCTCCTTCGCGGTCGCTAGTCCGTTGGCTAGTAGGCCCTCCCGAAGGCCAATCTTTTTCTGCTTGGGCTCCCTGGTTGCTCCAGGCGTGCCCTGACTTATCCTTGCTGGGTGAGTCCCCCAAACCTTGCTGGTCTGCAACATCGTTCTTCTTCCATTTCCACAAGACTTGCCGTTGCCAAGGCTTGTTGGGTCCAATCCGGTCGCCGACACCCCTGCAATCGACAGACGTTGTGGGACAGCTCGAATCCAGCTCTTGGTCGTTGTCGACGCCTCCTGGACCTCGTGGCTGAAGAGTCAAGACGACCGTCAACCTACCTGAAGCACTCGACATCGGTGGGCATCTGCTCATCGCCTTCCTGGTCACTGGCTAGTGACCCAGACTCTGTCCCTCTGCTTTCAGGTTCTTCAGATCTTCGATCCACCTTTGGATCCACCCAAACACTTTCGACTTGGCCGCCAGCAGCACTTTGCAGCAGATCGCCATTGAAAGCGACGACGAAACCCGACCCCGAAAGACACCTATGCACCCGGCTCCCCTGGGTGAGGTAACTCGAGTACTCCGGTGCTCCCGTGGGTATTGACACTAGAACAGCCTAGTTCTCAAAGGGTTTGCTCCAAGTCCTCCTCTAAGTGTCCCTTTTCTTTAGAATTCTAATCGCGACTTTCCCCATAGAAGTTAACGGCGGTTCGCGGCTGTGTTCATACACTGCACGCGTCCCCGTGGGTCCCCTGTGTCACTACCTTGGGTGGTTCCTTGTGGTCCAAGCACTTCTACAGGCTCTAGGCCTTGTGTCTAGCTCAGTCGTGGTTCTTATACCACTTTATTGGTATATGGTTTGGTACGCCCTGGGGCTCAAGCGTGTATTTGTGCTATTACTGTAGATAACTAACTTATAATTTATGTACTTCGAACTCTAGCCTCATAAAGAGACTAGAGGAGTGTGTTTAGTAATAAATACATATATTTTGAATAAATACCTGGTGTGGTCCTCTTTCATTTGGTCACTCAAGAGATTATAGACTGGTAAAACAAGCTGCTTTACATTCCTTCAAGACTTAGCCTGAAGGCTGCTCTCCATAGCTACCACTAGGATAGCTTTCAATAAAGGTTGTCTTTAACCTATCTCCATAAGGGTTGTTTGGACTGGTGCAAGGTGCCCACTATAATTAGTGGACAGCATATGCCAGGCCAACTTCTCACATTGGTGTGCAGCGTGTGGGATTCCAGCTTGCTATTGTTTTACCAGATAATCTCAATTGAATTGATCAACTGAAAACCACTAAGGGTACCTAAGGTACATATAAATCAAGCTTAGTAATACAGTAAGTTCTACTGAACTTAGAGTTGTGTGTTAAGGGATAGCACACCCTTTCTACAACTCAAGAGAGTTTAGTAGGCCACACTAGAGTAGGTAGTGCATACACCACACCTCACTAGTAATGTCTTCAAAGCCAGGACCCAGTGAGTCCTCGCCAGAAGCCAGTGGGCTTCTTCCCTCCAAGTATGATAAACTCCCATTCTTGGAATTGAGAGCATTATGCAATACTAGGAAGTTGAAGGCAGGCAAAAGTGCCAGCACCCAACACCTCAGGGAGGTGTTACTAGCTGATGATCTCAGCAGGCCCCTAGGGTCTGAAGGGGTAGGCAAAGAGGGTGGGGCAGAAGATGAGGAAGGGGCCAGGGGTGAAGAAACCCAGGCCCCCCTCTGAAACTGGCCAGGAAGGTGAAAATGACCTTGTCCTGGAAAATCCAATTCCTCCTGTGGAGGAGGAGGAGGGGAGGATCAGAATGACCTCCCTTTGTCCCCCAGGAAGAGTTCTGAGTGTGCCCAGAAGGTCTAGGTCTCCTTCTCAGGAGTCTAACCACTCTGACACCTCAATAGGGACTTCTGTCTCCTCTCATAGGAGAGAATCCTCTCATGAGAGGAGAAAGAGACTGATTCAGTATGAGCAAACTCAGCTTGAACTCAGGAAACAGCAATTGGCTATAGACAGGGAGTCCCTAGATCTCTATAGAGAGAGACAAAAGTTGGGACTAGAGTCCCACGGTGGCAGCAGTTTCCCCAAAGATAGGGAAAGGTCTTATGACCATAGAAACCTGAGCAAGATTGTCCCTCCCTACCAGAGTTGGGATGACATCCACAAATGGATAACTGCTCTAGAGAGGGCCTGTAAAGTACAGAGGGTCCCTCAGGAGCAGTGGGCAGCAATCTTGTGGCTCTCCTTTGCAGACAAAGGTAGAGACAAGCTCCTCACTGTTAGAGAGGAGGATGCTGATAATTACAAAGTCTTGAAGAGTGCTCTAATTGATGGGTTTGGCCTAACCACTGAACAATACAGGTTAAAGTTCAGGGATACCCAAAAGCACAGACTCAAGACTGGGTGGGCTTTGTTGATTGTTCTGCCAAGGCTCTGGAAGGTTGGTTATTGGGCAGTAAGGTATGTGACTTCACAGGATTGTACAATCTGATCATGAGGGAGCAGATTCTTAATAACTGTCAAAATCAGCTGTTGCATCAGCACCTGGTAGACTCTGATCTGACCTCTCCCCAAGAATTGGGAAAGAAGGCAGACAAATGGGTCAGAACCAGGGTGAAGCAGAAGGTACAGAACCAAGGTGGTGACCCTAAGAAGCAAGATTCGAAAACCTCTGATAAGGGTGGGGAGAAGGGTAAAGATCAAAAGTCTTCACAAGGCCCCCAAAAATCTTCTTCAGGTGGGGATTCACAGTCTACCAAAGGGAAAGGCCAAAGGAAACCATGGTGCAAGGTCTGTAAGCAAAAGACCCACTGGACCAGTGATTGCACCAAGTCCAAAGACTCTATTCCAGCCCCCACCAATGCCCCTAAGGCACCTGCTCCCCCTAGTGCAGTTACAGTTGGTGGTGGGACTACACAAGCCAAGGGTTTAGTAGGGTTGACCCTGGGTAAAGATATGAGCTCTGACCTAGTCAGAAAACTCACTCAGGCTGTCCTAGTCTGTGATGGAGGCATGGATATGACCTCCTCTGTGAGTCCCAGTAATCTGGGCAAGTACAGACAACAGCCCTTACTCAATGGAAGAGAGGCTTTGGCATTTAGGGACACAGGGGCCAGTGTCACCATGGTGACACAAGACCTTGTGAATCCTGGGCAGATTATACTTGGTGAAATGTACCAAGTGACCAATGCTAGCAACGTCAGAACAGACCATACTCTGGCAGTTGTTAACTTCTCCTGGGGAGGGGTAACTGGCCTTAAGAAGGTTGTGGTAAGTGCAGACCTACCTGTTGAATGCTTGCTTGGCAATGACTTAGAAACTTCAGCTTGGGCAGAAGTGGAGCTCAGGACCCATGCAGAAATGCTGGGCATCCCTGCAGATGTGTTTGCTGTGACCAGGTCACAAGCCAAAATGTCTAGCACTGAACAGGCCTTGGATTCTGGAATAATGGACCAAGTGCCCTCCAAGAAGAGGAGTAGTAGGGTAAAGGCAGTGCCTTCCCCTTGGCTCAGAAGGAAGATCAGTCCCTTGAGGGGGATGATCTCAGTCCTGAGGAAGGAACTGTCCCAGAGGAGCTTGAACCTGACCAGGTTGAGTTCTTGGGGACAGGGGCCCTTCCAGGGCAGATCTGAGCCAGGAGCAGCAGAGCTGCCCCTCTCTTGAACCCCTCAGACAGCAAGCTGCTGCTGAGGCTGCTGGGAAAGCTAGTGGTCCCCATACTGTGTATTGGGATGATGGACTCTTGTACTCAGAGTGTAGAGACCCCAAGCCTGGTGCTACCAGGAGGTTGGTTATACCTCTGAAGTTCAGGGGCTTCCTATTGACCCTAGCCCATGATATTCCCTTAGCAGGTCACCTGGGCCAGAACAAGACTTGGGACAGAATTGTCCCTCACTTTCACTGGCCCCACATGTCTGAAGACACCAAGGAGTTTTGTCGCTCCTGTGTAACCTGCCAGGCCAGTGGCAAGGCAGGTGGCACTACAAAGGCCCCCTGATACCACTACCTGTGGTGGGGGTTCCCTTTGAAAGGGTGGGGATTGACATTGTTGGTCCCATGGATCCCCAAACAGCATCTGGGCACAGGTTTATCCTGGTGGTAGTGGATCATGCCACCAGGTACCCAGAGGCTATTCCCCTTAGGACCACTACAGCACCTGTGGTGGCAAGGGCCCTCCTGGGAATTTTCTCAAGGGTGGGCTTCCCTAAGGAGGTTGTATCAGACAGGGATGCAAACTTTATGTCTGGATACTTAAAAGCAATGTGGAAGGAGTGTGGAGTGACTTACAAGTTCACCACACCCTATCACCCACAATGCAATGGTTTAGTTGAGAGATTCAACAAAACCTTGAAGGGCATGATTAAAGGGCTCCCAGAAAAGCTTAGGCGAAGATGGGACATACTCTTGCCCTGCCTTTTATTTGCATACAGGGAGGTGCCTCAAAGGGAGTTGGCTACAGCCCTTTTGAACTTTTGTTTGGTCACCCTGTCAGGGGTCCGTTGTGCTTGGTGAAGGAAGGATGGGAGTTACCTCTCAAGCCCCCAAAGCAAGACATAGTGGACTATGTACTTGGTCTCCGCTCCCGGATGGCTGAGTATATGAAAAAGGCAACTAAAAACCTTGAGGCTAGCCAGGAACTTCAAAAAGCCTGGCATGACCAAAGGCTGTACTGACTGTTTACCAGCCAGGACAGAAGGTGTGGGTGTTGGAGCCAGTGGCCCCAGCAGCTCTCCAAGACAAATGGAGTGGACCCCATACCATTGTTGAACAGAAGGGTGAGGTTACCTACTTAGTAGACCTAGGAACACCCAGGAGTCCCCACAGGGTTCTCCATGTCAACAGGTTAAAACCATATGTAGACAGGGTAGACATGGGCTTGCTCATGGCTACTGATGAGGGACAGGAGGAAGAGAGTGACCCACTCCCTGACCTGCTCTCACAGAACCCTGGTGATGGGTCAGTGGATGGTGTAGCCTTGGCAGGCAGCCTCACTACCCAGCAGCAGACTGATTGCAGACAGGTGCTCAATCAGTTCAGACACATATTCTCACTGACACCCAGTCAGACTACCTGGTGCACTCATAAAGTGGACACTGGGGACAGTCTGCCTATTAAAAATAAGATTTATAGGCAACCTGACCATGTCAGGGACTGTATCAGGACAGAAGTCCAGAAGATGTTGGATTTGGGAGTTATTGAACCCTCAGATAGCCCTTGGGCTAGTCCAGTGGTCCTTGTGCCAAAACCTCACACCAATGGTGGGAAAAGAGAGATGAGGTTTTGTGTGGACTACAGGGGTCTCAATGCAGTCACTAGGACTGATGCCCATCCAATACCAAGGGCAGATGAGCTAATAGACACTTTGGCCTCAGCCAAGTATCTAAGCACATTTGACCTGACAGCTGGCTACTGGCAGATCAGACTAGCTGATGATGCAAAGCCAAAGACAGCATTCTCAACCCCTAGTGGGCATTATCAATTTGTGGTGATGCCCTTTGGTCTGAAGAATGCACCTGCCACTTTTCAGAGGTTGGTGAATACAGTCCTTACAGGTCTGGAAGCCTATAGTGCAGCATATCTAGATGATATTGCTGTCTTTAGCTCCACCTGGGAGGATCACCTGGTCCACCTCAGAAATGTTTTACAGGCCCTGCAGAAAGCAGGCCTGACTATCAAGGCCACCAAGTGCCAGATAGGGCAGAGTCAGGTTGTGTACCTGGGCCACCTTGTGGGTGGAGGCCAGGTTCAACCACTGCAGAGCAAGATCCAGACCATCATGGACTGGACTGCTCCAACTACCCAGACTCAGGTGAGAGCCTTCTTAGGCCTGACTGGGTACTATAGGAGATTTGTCAAGGGGTATGGATCAATAGTGACACCCCTGAATGACTTAACTTCCAAGAAAATGCCCAAAAAGGTTCAGTGGACAGTTAGCTGTCAAAAGGCATTTGATGAGCTAAAGCAGGCCATGTGCACTGCTCCCATTCTACAGAGTCCTGATTACTCCAAGAAGTTCATTGTTCAAACTGATGCATCTGAATTGGGGGTAGGGGCTGTACTGTCACAATTGAATGATGAAGGTCAGGATCAGCCAGTAGCTTTTATTAGCAGAAGGCTGACCCCTAGAGAGAAACGTTGGTCAGCCATTGAGAGGAGGCCTTTGCTGTGGTCTGGGCTCTGAAGAAGTTGAGGCCATACTTGTTTGGTACTCACTTCCTTGTTCAAACAGACCATAAGCCCCTCTTATGGCTAAAACAAATGAAGGGTGAAAACCCCAAACTGCTTAGGTGGTCCATTTCCCTACAGGGGATGGACTTCACAGTGGAACATAGACCTGGGAGTAACCATGCCAATGCAGATGGACTCTCTAGGTACTTCCACTTAGAACATGAAGACTTAACTGGGCAAGGTTAGTTTAATGTCCCTACGTTTGGGGGGTTGTGTAGGAGAGTAGGATCTGCTTCACATGGGTACCCCCACTTTTTGCTGATGCTTCACTGTTTTTCGACCTTAGTCTGGCTGGGGCCCTGCTAATCAGAACCCCAGCCTAGCTGCTTCCTCTTTAAAATGGTTTCCATGTGCCTTAGGCACATCTCTGATTGGAATCTGGAGTGCCCTTATAAGTCCCTAGTATATGGTATACTATGTACCCAGGGCATAGGTACCTCAGAGGCCTACCAGGGGCTGCAGCATGTATTGTGCCACCCCTGGAAGGCCATCCAAACTGACACCACAGGTCTGCTACTGCAGCCTGGGTAAGGTGGTGCATGCACCCCTTACTGTGATATAGGCTACCTATATCACTACATACATACACACATATAAACCTATAAGTCACTCCTATGGCAGGCCTTATCAATCCTGAAGGCAGAGTGCGTGGTTCCTATGTGAGAGAGTGCCCCTGCATGAGCTGGGCCCCTCTGCAGCGTTCGGAGACCCTTCTCTGATGCTGTTTGTAGTGCAGCCCGACCATATACTCTTAAGCGCATTATAAACAGCATCAGAGAAGGGTCTCCGAACGCTGCAGAGGGGCCCAGCTCATGCAGAGGCACTCTCTCACATAGGAACCACGCACTCTGCCTTCAGGATTGATAAGGCCTGCCATAGGAGTGACTTATAGGTTTATATGTGTGTATGTATGTAGTGATATAGGTAGCCTATATCACAGTAAGGGTGCATGCACCACTTACCCAGGCTGCAGTAGCAGACCTGTGGTGTCAGTTTGGATGGCCTTCCAGGGGTGGCACATACATGCTGCAGCCCCTGGTAGGCCTCTGAGGTACCTATGCCCTGGGTACATAGAATACCATATACTAGGGACTTATAAGGGCACTCCAGATTCCATTCAGAGATGTGCCTAAGGCACATGGAAACCATTTTAAAGAGGAAGCAGCTAGGCTGGGGTTCTGATTAGCAGGGCCCCAGCCAGACTAAGGTCGAAAAATAGTGAAGCATCAGCAAAAAGTGGGGGTACCCATGTGAAGCAGATCCTACTCTCCTACAACAGGAAATTACCGAAGAGGCTAAAACGAAGAAACCAGATGCTTATACCTTTTCTGACTAATGTGATGGAGATCTCAAATCAGGCTGCTTCCTCAACAATTCAGTCAGAGGAAGTGCACGCTTGTTAGTCAGTGCACACTTCACATTCAAATCGAATTTGGAAGGGAAAAACAAAACAAGTGCGCTGCGAGAGAGGTAGAGCTGGCAGACATTTTGAATTTCTATCGCTGCTAGCTCAATCTACAATCATTGCTCTTAATAGGGTTTTGCCACTTTCTGATTGTTTTACCAGTAGAGATGCAGGCTTTTGTAGAGTGATTTGCAGGAATCCTCCTGAGTTTCCGGACCTAGAATTCTCAAACAGAGATGTAATCTTGTATTGGAAAAAATGCCAAATATTTTGACATTTGTGCACTTGATTGTTTCTTGTAGCATACATTGAACCACTCTAACCCCTTAAATTTTAGTCTCCCATTGGATTAAAATGGACTCTCTGCCAGTGCTGCAAGATCAAAGACCATGCAACAAATTTAAATGGTAAAATACAGTTTTGTTCCAAAATGGCTAAAGTGCTATTAAATATAGAATGACAAAATAAAACAGTACAGTGGCCTGGGATTAAACTTTTAGGAAGTTGATGACTAATATATTCACAAATTTGAATCCAAAAAGTGCTCAAAACACGACAAATATGAAAGATATGTAACCATTCACCCAAGGAAGCTATATTTAAAACATTGATTTGATACAGCTGAAAAGCATTTGTGCGCTAACTGGGATGTATACCAAAGCATCTATTTTGAGAAAATTCCATCTTGTATAAAATTGGCACCTTTGAGAAGTTTGTATCCAAAATGAGAAATCCCCATCTAATGTCTAAGAGGGAACTTACAGTTGGTAACTGTTTGAATTTTATCCAAAAATCTAGGGATGACCAAGTCCAGTAAATTCTTGTAAATAACTTTATACCAGCAGCCAACACCGAGTATTTCTTTTTTAAAGTAGTTTTAAGAATGACTGAGTACAGTTGCCAAGAGCTGGCAAGTAATTTCTAAGAAACCTGCTGATTTGAGCAAAGCTGAACCAAATTACAGCCCCTCATTCCAAACCATGTGAATTCACCTGTTCCTAGGTCTTCCATGAGATGCTGATAATAAAATCAGGTATTGATTTAAACCTCAATTGATTCTATTGCTCGATTGTTTTGTAAGATAGCTGTAAACTCAAACTCGCAGTAAACCAGTGACATAAATAAATGGCAATCTGGAATCTTATTCTCCAAGTTGAACTCACTTTTACACAATGCCATATTTTTAATACCTTCCATATTATATTTTTTTGTTTAAATTTGTTGATATCTTTAAAAAGACCAAGAGTTGGATCTCTGCATCCATAAGTAATAACTTAAGAATGAATAACAAAAAGGCACATCATGATGAAACTGATACATCCTATCTAATAATGTAGCTTGTTGTGAAGTTGGAAATGAGGTAAGACGAGTCTCCCCTGTCCTTCATTTCCTGTATATTGGAGATTTGAAAATGATGGTGTTGGTTTTTCCAGGGAGCTTTTTAATCGTTGAGTCCATTTCCCAAAAATACGTTTATTAACTTCAATCAGATTATTTGAAACTAAATATAAAAAAAAAGGTTGAATGGACATTTTGATTATGGAAACTCTACCAATGATAGACAAGGGCAGATATTGTCATTACTTGAACAACTTCCTTATATTATTTAACATAGCTCTATACATTGAATCAAATAAATCTGAAAACTTAGATACACATTTGATATGAATCCCTTAGTAACATACTGGACACATTAGAGAAATTTGCCCCCTGATCTGACAATAAAGAATGGAAGATAAATCTCTGTTGCATTAAATAAGAGGATCTCAGATTACTATTGTTGGCCTTTTATTATCCTATTGAAGTAATCTAAGGCCTTCTGAATATTACCTTTTTTCGTTGACCGATACAGAATAATATCATCCTTAAATAATTTTGGCTTTGGTTCACGATTGTTTCATCATTACGAGTAAATATGCTAAGGGTTCAATAAAAATGTAAATAAAGAAAAAGAACAAAGGACACCTCTTTCGAGTATCCAGAGATACTGTAATTTAACCAACTTCATTACGATTCTAGTTGAAGCATCTACATAAATCTTCCTTAATATATGAAGAAATTGCCCAGGAAAGGGAAAAGTACTGAGAATCTGAAATAAAGCTATCCTGTTAGCTAAATCAAACTCTTTTTCTGCATCAATGATTATAATTGCTGCCTTAATCTTAATAACTGTATAGTAATCAATGGCCTCAATTTAAATAGTTAGCACTTAACATGATTGATCATTGAGGCAAACATCCTCTTTTGATGCATATGGAACAGTTTTGCAGAATTATGGTAATCCGATTTACCAAGATTTTAGCAAATAATTTATAATCAACATTAAGCAGGCTGATGGGCTTGTAAGAATTAGGATTATTTGAGGGTTATCTTTTTGAGGAAGCGTACCACTATGGATTCTGTAAATTGCACTAGAAGTGTGTTGCGAGGCATAGTTTTCTGTTGTGTATAGGTAGGAAAACTGAGCTTAGAGATGGAACAGTATTTGCACAACTTAGCTTAGCTTGTCAGACATAGTTTTCCAGATTTTCAAATATCTTGGCTAGACAACATACAATAGATTATTGATGTGGAAGTTATTGCCAAGATTCACAAGAAAGAGTCGGTTTCTGATGGAACAGTGAATGGTCTGTGGTAAAATGGCAATGTGTCATCCAACACAGACTAGAGTGTGTAGGAGAGTAGGATCTGCTTCACATGGGTACCCCCACTTTTTGCTGATGCTTCACTGTTTTTCGACTTTAGTCTGGCTGGGGCCCTGCTAATCAGAACCCCAGCCTAGCTGCTTCCTCTCTAAAATGGTTTCCATGTGCCTTAGGCACATCTCTGATTGGAATCTGGAGTGCCCTTATAAGTCCCTAGTATATGGTATACTATGTACCCAGGGCATAGGTACCTCAGAGGCCTACCAGGGGCTGCAGCATGTATTGTGCCACCCCTGGAAGGCCATCCAAAATGACACCACAGGTCTGCTACTGCAGCCTGGGTAAGGTGGTGCATGCACCCCTTACTGTGATATAGGCTACCTATATCACTACATACATACACACATATAAACCTATAAGTCACTCCTATGGCAGGCCTTATCAATCCTGAAGGCAGAGTGCTTGGTTCCTATGTGAGAGGGTGCCCCTGCATGAGCAGAGCCCCTCTGCAGCGTTCGGAGACCCTTCTCTGATGCTGTTTGTAGTGCAGCCTGACCATATACTCTTAAGCGCATTATAACCTCGCGTTAAATGCTAACTTTGGGATGGCTGCACGGAAACATGTTGTGTTTGGTGTCAAACATCTTGGAATACTACCCCCCGCCAGTTCTGGCGGCGGGGGTAGCATTCCACCCTTCTAGAGGGAGAGACATGTACACACCGGCCTGCCCGGTAACTTCTTTCCAAGCCCTGGCATCACAAAATGGATGCCGCTGCCACAGACACGAGTCTGGCCTCCTGCTGCTGACCGAAACTCCGGCAGGGGAGGCCTGGACAATAGGTTTCCTGTCCCAGGGAGGTGTAACCACCTCCCCAGACAGGATAGTGTGTATTGGGGCTGGGCGGGAGCACTCTCTGGTGCTTTGAAGTCCTGCACTGGGGGCACATTTGGTGTCCCTGTGCATACCCCAGTTCAAACCGGCTCAGGGGCTTCCAGCCCCTGCTCTGGCGTGAAACTGGACAAAGGGAAAGGGGTGTAACCACCCCTCTGCCCTGACCCTCCCATAGGTGGGTCCCCAGAGTATGTCCAACCCCTAACTTGGTATAAGTATGGGACCCCAGTCCTTAGGACTTTAGATTTACCTGGACGAAACTCTGACACAGAATCCTGGACCTTCGACGCTCTACTTTAAGATTAGAGGACTGAAGAATCTCCCTTGGGGTCAAGGAGTGACTCCCCTGCTTGGCAGGCACCAACGAAGCAATTGTCCGGTCTGCATCGCTGAAGCTCCCGCCGGACGCCGAAGTCTTTGCATCACCAGAGGTAGATTTCCAGTCTTCCCCGAGGCTACCCTGAGTCTCCAGCAAAGCTGAGGCCCGTGGCTATCGTGGGTAACATGGAACCATGACCCCTGGACACCACGTACTTTTGTAAGTGCATCCTCTTCTGGGTCTCCCACGAAGTTGTGCTTTGGGCTCCGAGTAGCCGCAGCCTACAGCACCGACTGCACTGAAGATCACTGGCCTCCACTCCACGAGTGTCCTGTGAGCCAGCTCCAAGTGCGTCCACTCGAGGCTCCTTTGCGGTCGCTAGTCCATTGGCTAGTAGGCCCTTCCGAAGGCCAATCTTCTTCTGCTTGGGCTCCCTGGTTGCTCCAGGCGTGCCCTGACTTACCCTTGCTGGGTGAGTCCCACAGACCTTGCTGGTCTGCACCATCGTCCTTCTTCCATTTCCACAAGACTTGCCGTTGCCAAGGCTTGTTGGGTCCAATCCAGTCGCCGACACCCCTGCAATCGACAGACGTCATGGGACAGCTCGAATCCAGCTCCTGGTTGTCGTCAACGCCTCCTGGACCTCGTGGCTGAAGAGTCAAGACGACTGTCAACCTACCTGAAGCACTCGACATCGGTGGGCATCTGCTCATCGCCTTCCTGGTCACTGGCTAGTGACCCAGACTCTGTCCCCTCTGCTTTCAGGTTCTTCAGATCTTCGATCCACCTTTGGATCCACCCGAACACTTTCGACTTGGCCGCCAGCAGCACTTTGCAGCAGATCGCCATTGAAAACGACGACGAAACCCGACCCCGAAAGACACCTATGCACCCGGCTTCCCTGGGTGAGGTAACTCGAGTACTCCGGTGCTCCCGTGGGTATAGACTCTAGAACAACCCAGTTCTAAAGGGGTTTGCTCCAAGTCCTCCTCTAAGTGTCCCTTTTCTTTAAAATTCCAACCGCGACTTTCCCCATAGAAGTCAACGGCGATTCGCGGCTGTGTTCTCACACTGCACGCGTCCCCCGTGGGTCCCCTGTGTCACTACCTTGGGTGGTTCCTTGTGGTCCAAGCACTTCTACAGGCTCTAGGCCCTGTGTCTAGCTCAGTCGTGGTTCTTATACCACTTTATTGGTATATGGTTTGGTACGCCCCTAGGGCTCAAACGTGTATTTGTGCTATTACTGTAGATAACTAACTTATAACTTATGTACTTCGAACTCTAGCCTCATAAAGAGACTAGAGGGGTGTGTTTAGCAATAAATACATATATTTTGAATATATACCTGGTGTGGTCCTCTTTCATTTGGTCACTCAAGAGATTATAGACTGGTAAAACAAGCTGCTTTACATTCCTTCAAGACTTAGCCTGAAGGCTGCTCTCCATAGCTACCACTAGGATAGCTTTCAATAAAGGTTGTCTTTAACCTATCTCCAATAAGGGGTTGTTTGGACTGGTGCAAGGTGCCCACTATAATTAGTGGACAGCATATGCCAGGCCAACTTCTCACATTGGTGTGCAGCGTGTGGGATTCCAGCTTGCTATTGTTTTACCAGATAATCTCAATTGAATTGATCAACTGAAAACCACTAAGGGTACCTAAGGTACATATAAATCAAGCTTAGTATACAGTAAGTTCTACTGAACTTAGAGTTGTGTGTTAAGGGATAGCACACCCTTTCTACAACTCAAGAGAGTTTAGTAGGCCACACTAGAGTAGGTAGTGCATACACCACACCTCACTAGTAATGTCTTCAAAGCCAGGACCCAGTGAGTCCTTGCCAGAAGCCAGTGGGCTTCTTCCCTCCAAGTATGATAAACTCCCATTCTTGGATTTGAGAGCATTATGCAATACTAGGAAGCTGAAGGCAGGCAAAAGTGCCAGCACCCAACACCTCAGAGAGGTGCTACTAGCTGATGATCTCAGTAGGCCCCTAGGGTCTGAAGGGGTAGGCAGAGAGGGTGGGGCAGAACAAGAGGAAGGGGTCAGGGGTGAAGAAACCCAGCCCCCCCCCTCTGAAACTGGCCAGGAAGGTGACAATGACCTTGACCTGGAAAACCCAGCTATTCCTGTGGATGAAGGGGAGGATCAGGATGACCTCACCTTTGTCCCCCCAGGAAGAGTTGAGAGAGTGCCAAGAAGGGATAGATCTCCTGCTCAGGAGTCTAACCACTCTGACACCTCAATAGGGACCTCTGTCTCTTCTCATAGGAGAGAATCCTCTCATGACAGGAGAAAGAGACTGATTCAGTATGAGCAAGCCCAGCTTGAGCTCAGAAAACAGCAGTTGGCTATAGACAGGGAGTCCCTAGATCTCTACAAAGAGAGAAAAAAGATGGGACTAGAGTCCCATGGTGGCAGCAATTTCCCCAGAGATAGGGAAAGGTCTTATGACCATAGAAACCTGAGCAAGATTGTCCCTCCCTACCAGAGTGGGGATGACATCCACAAATGGATAACTGCACTGGAGAGGGCCTGTAAAGTACAGAGGGTCCCTCAGGAGCAGTGGGCAGCAATCTTGTGGCTCTCCTTTGCAGACAAAGGTAGAGATAAGCTCCTCACTGTTAGAGAGGAGGATGCTGATAAATACACAGTCTTAAAGAGTGCTCTGATTGATGGGTTTGGCCTAACCACTGAACAATACAGGTTAAAGTTCAGAGATACCCAAAAGGCACAGACTCAAGACTGGGTGGACTTTGTTGATTGTTCTGCCAAGGCTCTGGAAGGTTGGTTATTGGGCAGTAAGGTATGTGACTTCACAGGATTGTACAATCTTATCATGAGGGAGCAGATTCTTAATAATTGTCAAAATCAGCTGTTGCATCAGCACCTGGTGGACTCTGATCTGACCTCTCCCCAAGAATTGGGAAAGAAGGCAGACAAATGGGTCAGAACCAGGGTGAGGCAGAAGGTACAGAACCAAGGTGGTGACCCTAAGAAGCAAGATTCTAAAAACTCTGATAAGGGTGGGGAGAAGGGTAAAGACCAAAAGTCTTCACAAGGCCCCCAAAAATCTTCTTCAGGTGGGGATTCACAGTCTAACAAGGGAAAAGGCCAAAAGAAACCATGGTGCAAGGTCTGTAAGCAAAAGACCCACTGGACCAGTGATTGCACCAAGTCCAAAGACTCTACTCCAGCCCCCACCAATGCCCCTAAGGCACCTGCTCCCCCTAGTGCAGTTACAGTTGGTGGTGGGACTACACAAGCCAAGGGTTTAGTAGGGTTGACCCTGGGTAAGGAGATGAGCTCTGACCTAGTCAGAGAACTCACTCAGGCTGTCCTAGTCTGTGATGGAGGCATGGATGTGACCTCCTCTGTGAGTCCCAGTAATCTGGGCAAGTACAGGCAACAGCCCTTAATCAATGGAAAAGAGGCTTTGGCATTTAGGGACACAGGGGCAAGTGTCACCATGGTGACACAAGACCTTGTGGATCCTGGGCAGATTATACTTGGTGAAATGTACCAAGTGACCAATGCTAGCAATGTCAGAACAGACCATACTCTGGCAGTTGTTAACTTCTCCTGGGGAGGGGTAACTGGCCTTAAGAAGGTTGTGGTAAGTGCAGACCTACCAGTTGAATGCTTGCTTGGCAATGATTTAGAAACTTCAGCTTGGGCAGAAGTGGAGCTCAGGACCCATGCAGAAATGCTGGGCATCCCTGCAGATGTGTTTGCTGTGACCAGGTCACAAGCCAAAATGTCTAACACTGAACAGGCCTTGGATTCTGGAATAATGGACCAAGTGCCCTCCAAGAAGAGGAGTAGTAGGGTAAAGGCAGTGCCTTCCCCCTTGGCTCAGAAGGAAGATCAGTCTCTTGAGGGGGATGATCTCAGTCCTGAGGAAGGAACTGTCCCAGAGGAGCTTGAACCTGACCAGGTTGAGTTCTTGGGGACAGGGGGCCCTTCCAGGGCAGATCTGAGCCAGGAGCAGCAGAGCTGCCCCTCTCTTGAACCCCTCAGACAGCAAGCTGCTGCTGAGGCTGCTGGGAAAGCTAGTGGTCCCCATACAGTGTATTGGGATGATGGACTCTTGTACTCAGAGTGTAGAGACCCCAAGCCTGGTGCCACCAGGAGGTTGGTTATACCTCTGAAGTTCAGGGGCTTCCTATTGACCCTAGCCCATGACATTCCCTTAGCAGGTCACCTGGGCCAGAACAAGACTTGGGACAGAATTGTCCCTCACTTTCACTGGCCCCACATGTCTGAAGACACCAAGGAGTTTTGTCGCTCCTGTGTAACCTGCCAGGCCAGTGGCAAGGCAGGTGGCACTACAAAGGCCCCCTGATACCACTACCTGTGGTGGGGGTTCCCTTTGAGAGGGTGGGGATTGACATTGTTGGTCCCATGGATCCCCAAACAGCATCTGGGCACAGGTTTATCCTGGTGGTAGTGGATCATGCCACCAGGTACCCAGAGGCTATTCCCCTTAGGACCACTACAGCACCTGTGGTGGCAAGAGCCCTCCTGGGAATTTTCTCAAGAGTGGGCTTCCCTAAGGAGGTTGTATCAGACAGGGGTGCTAACTTTATGTCTGGATACTTGAAAGCAATGTGGAAGGAGTGTGGAGTGACTTACAAGTTCACCACACCCTATCACCCACAATGCAATGGTTTAGTTGAGAGATTCAACAAAACCTTGAAGGGCATGATTAAAGGGCTCCCAGAAAAGCTTAGGCGAAGATGGGACATACTCTTGCCCTGCCTTTTATTTGCATACAGGGAGGTGCCTCAAAAGGGGTTGGCTACAGCCCTTTTGAACTTTTGTTTGGTCACCCTGTCAGGGGTCCATTGTGCTTGGTGAAGGAAGGATGGGAGTTACCTCTCAAGCCCCCAAAGCAAGACATAGTGGACTATGTACTTGGTCTCCGCTCCAGGATGGCTGAGTACATGAAAAAGGCAACTAAAAACCTTGAGGCTAGCCAGGAACTTCAAAAAGCCTGGCATGACCAAAAGGCTGTACTGACTGTTTACCAGCCAGGACAGAAGGTGTGGGTGTTGGAGCCAGTGGCCCCAGCAGCTCTCCAAGACAAATGGAGTGGACCCCATACCATTGTTGAACAGAAGGGTGAGGTTACCTATTTAGTAGACCTAGGAACACCCAGGAGTCCCCACAGGGTTCTCCATGTCAACAGGTTAAAACCATATGTGGACAGGGCAGACATGGGCTTGCTCATGGCTACTGATGAGGGACAGGAGGAAGAGAGTGACCCACTCCCTGACCTGCTCTCACAGAACCCTGATGATGGGTCAGTGGATGGTGTAGCCTTGGCAGGCAGCCTCACTGCCCAGCAGCAAACTGATTGCAGACAGGTGCTCAATCAGTTCAGGCACATATTCTCACTGACACCCAGTCAGACCACCTGGTGCACTCATGAAGTGGACACTGGGGACAGTCTGCCTATTAAAAATAAGATGTATAGGCAACCTGACCATGTCAGGGACTGTATCAGGACAGAAGTCCAGAAGATGTTGGATTTGGGAGTTATTGAACCCTCAGATAGCCCTTGGGCTAGTCCAGTGGTCCTTGTGCCAAAACCTCACACCAATGGTAGGAAAAGAGAGATGAGGTTTTGTGTGGACTACAGGGGTCTCAATGCAGTCACTAGGACTGATGCCCATCCAATACCTAGGGCAGATGAGCTA
Source organism: Calotriton arnoldi (assembly GCA_963921515.1). NCBI lineage: Eukaryota > Metazoa > Chordata > Amphibia > Caudata > Salamandridae > Calotriton > Calotriton arnoldi. The sequence continues at coordinate 1,005,321 of CAWUFW010004282.1, read as the reverse complement.
ATAGACACTTTGGCCTCAGCCAAGTATCTAAGCACATTTGACCTGACAGCTGACTACTGGCAGATCAGACTAGCTGATGATGCAAAGCCAAAGACAGCATTCTCAACCCCTAGTGGGCATTATCAATTTGTGGTGATGCCCTTTGGTCTGAAGAATGCACCTGCCACTTTTCAGAGGTTGGTGAATACAGTCCTTACAGGTCTGGATGCCTATAGTGCAGCATATCTAGATGATATTGCTGTCTTTAGCTCCACCTGGGAGGATCACCTGGTCCACCTCAGAAATGTTTTGCAGGCCCTGCAGAAAGCAGGCCTGACTATCAAGGCCACCAAGTGCCAGATAGGGCAGAGTCAGGTTGTGTACCTGGGCCACCTTGTGGGTGGAGGCCAGGTTCAACCACTGCAGAGCAAGATCCAGACCATCATGGACTGGACTGCTCCAACTACCCAGACTCAGGTGAGAGCCTTTTTAGGCCTGACTGGGTACTATAGGAGATTTGTCAAGGGGTATGGATCAATAGTGACACCCCTGAATGACTTAACTTCCAAGAAAATGCCCAAAAGGGTTCAGTGGACAGTTAGCTGTCAAAAGGCATTTGATGACCTAAAGCAGGCCATGTGCACTGCTCCCATTCTACAGAGTCCTGATTACTCCAAGAAGTTCATTGTCCAAACAGATGCATCTGAATTGGGGGTAGGGGCTGTACTGTCACAATTGAATGATGAAGGTCAGGATCAGCCAGTAGCTTTTATTAGCAGAAGGCTGACCCCTAGAGAGAAACGTTGGTCAGCCATTGAGAGGGAGGCCTTTGCTGTGGTCTGGGCTCTGAAGAAGTTGAGGCCATACTTGTTTGGTACTCACTTCCTTGTTCAAACAGACCATAAGCCCCTCTTATGGCTAAAACAAATGAAGGGTGAAAACCCCAAACTGCTTAGGTGGTCCATTTCCCTACAGGGGATGGACTTCACAGTGGAACATAGACCTGGGAGTAACCATGCCAATGCAGATGGACTCTCTAGGTACTTCCACTTAGAACATGAAGACTTAACTGGGCAAGGTTAGTTTAATGTCCCTACGTTTGGGGGGTTGTGTAGGAGAGTAGGATCTGCTTCACATGGGTACCCCCACTTTTTGCTGATGCTTCACTGTTTTTCGACTTTAGTCTGGCTGGGGCCCTGCTAATCAGAACCCCAGCCTAGCTGCTTCCTCTCTAAAATGGTTTCCATGTGCCTTAGGCACATCTCTGATTGGAATCTGGAGTGCCCTTATAAGTCCCTAGTATATGGTATACTATGTACCCAGGGCATAGGTACCTCAGAGGCCTACCAGGGGCTGCAGCATGTATTGTGCCACCCCTGGAAGGCCATCCAAAATGACACCACAGGTCTGCTACTGCAGCCTGGGTAAGGTGGTGCATGCACCCCTTACTGTGATATAGGCTACCTATATCACTACATACATACACACATATAAACCTATAAGTCACTCCTATGGCAGGCCTTATCAATCCTGAAGGCAGAGTGCTTGGTTCCTATGTGAGAGGGTGCCCCTGCATGAGCAGAGCCCCTCTGCAGCGTTCGGAGACCCTTCTCTGATGCTGTTTGTAGTGCAGCCTGACCATATACTCTTAAGCGCATTATAACCTCGCGTTAAATGCTAACTTTGGGATGGCTGCACGGAAACATGTCGTGTTTGGTGTCAAACATCTTGGAATACTACCCCCCGCCAGTTCTGGTGGTGGGGGTAGCATTCCACCCTTCTAGAGGGAGAGACATGTACACACCGGCCTGCCCGGTAACTTCTTTCCAAGCCCTGGCATCACAAAATGGATGCCGCTGCCACAGACACGAGTCTGGCCTCCTGCTGCTGACCGAAACTCCGGCAGGGAGGCCTGGACAATAGGTTTCCTGTCCCAGGGAGGTGTAACCACCTCCCCAGACAGGATAGTGTGTATTGGGGCTGGGCGGGAGCACTCTCTGGTGCTTTGAAGTCCTGCACTGGGGGCACATTTGGTGTCCCTGTGCATACCCCAGTTCAAACCGGCTCAGGGGCATCCAGCCCCTGCTCTGGCGCGAAACTGGACAAAGGGAAAGGGGTGTAACCACCCCTCTGCCCTGACCCTCCCATAGGTGGGTCCCCAGAGTATGTCCAACCCCCTAACTTGGTATAAGTATGGGACCCCAGTCCTTAGGACTTTAGATTTACCTGGACGAAACTCTGACACAGAATCCTGGACCTTCGACGCTCTACTTTAAGATTAGAGGACTGAAGAATCTCCCTTGGGGTCAAGGAGTGACTCCCCTGCTTGGCAGGCACCAACGAAGCAATTGTCCGGTCTGCATCGCTGAAGCTCCCACCGGACGCCAAAGTCTTTGCATCACCAGAGGTAGATTTCCAAACTTCCCCGAGGCTACCCTGAGTCCCCAGCAAAGCTGAGGCCCGTGGCTATCGTGGGTAACGTGGAACCGTGACCCCTGGACACCGTGTACTTTTGTAAGTGCATCCTCTTCTGGGTCTCCCACGAAGTTGTGCTTTGGGCTCCGAGTAGCCCCAGCCTCCAGCACCCATTACACCGAAGATCACTGGCCTCCACTCCACGAGTGTCCTGTGAGCCAGCTCCAAGTGCGTCCACTCGAGGCTCCTTCGCGGTCGCTAGTCCATTGGGTAGTAGGCCCTCCCGAAGGCCAATCTTCTTCTGCTTGGGCTCCCTGGTTGCTCCAGGCGTGCCCTGACTTACCCTTGCTGGGTGAGTCCCACAGACCTTGCTGGTCTGCACCATCGTCCTTCTTCCATTTCCACGAGACTTGCCGTTGCCAAGGCTTGTTGGGTCCAATCCGGTTGCCAACACCCCTGCATTCGACAAATGTCGTGGGTCAGCTCGAATCCAGCTCCTGGTCATCGTCGACGCACCCTGGACCTCGTGGCTGAAGAGTCAAGATGACCATCAACCTACCTGAAGCACTCGACATCGGTGGGCATCTGCTCATCGCCTTCCTGGTCACTGGCTAGTGACCCAGACTCTGTCCCCTCTGCTTCCAGGTTCTTCAGATCTTCGATCCACCTTTGGATCCCCCCGAACACTTTCGACTTGGCCGCCAGCAGCACTTTGCAGCAGATCGCCATTGAAAACGACGACGAAACCCGACCCCGAAAGACACCTATGCACCCGGCTTCCCTGGGTGAGGTACCTCGAGTACTCCGGTGCTCCCGTGGGTATAAACTCTAGAACAACCCAGTTCTAAAGGGGTTTGCTCCAAGTCCTCCTCTAAGTGTCCCTTTTCTTTAAAATTCCAACCGCGACTTTCCCCATAGAAGTCAACGGCGATTCGCGGCTGTGTTCTCACACTGCACGCGTCCCCGTGGGTCCCCTGTGTCACTACCTTGGGTGGTTCCTGGTGGTCCAAGCACTTCTACAGGCTCTAGGCCCTGTGTCTAGCTCAGTCGTGGTTCTTATACTACTTTATTGGTATATGGTTTGGTACGCCCCTAGGGCTCAAACGTGTATTTGTGCTATTACTGTAGATAACTAACTTATAACTTATGTACTTCGAACTCTAGCCTCATAAAGAGACTAGAGGGGTGTGTTTAGCAATAAATACATATATTTTGAATATATACCTGGTGTGGTCCTCTTTCATTTGGTCACTCAAGAGATTATAGACTGGTAAAACAAGCTGCTTTACATTCCTTCAAGACTTAGCCTGAAGGCTGCTCTCCATAGCTACCACTAGGATAGCTTTCAATAAAGGTTGTCTTTAACCTATCTCCAATAAGGGGTTGTTTGGACTGGTGCAAGGTGCCCACTATAATTAGTGGACAGCATATGCCAGGCCAACTTCTCACAGAGTGATATAGGAGTTACACCATGTGAAGTTTTCCGGTTGATTGATTCATGATAAAAAAAAATCTAATTCTGAACAGAGTCTCCAATGTATGCCGTACCATAAGCAAATCACATGGGAAGCTCAACTGGCAGCTTCAGTTCAAAGATGTCAACAGTCATGAAGCCAGTCACTCCACCTTGGAGATATGCTCCCAATGACAAAAGTGAGAGATTCTACAAATTTCATCTATTAAAAATGTATTATTTGTAAGCCATCACAAAAAGAATAATAATAATAATAAGACAGACACTTGTACAGCGCAACAGCTACCTCAAACAGAGGTGTCCCGGTGCTCTAGCGGAAGATAGTACGCAGATGGAAAGCCTAGAGCAAAGGCCCCACCCCTACTCTGACCTAAAGAGCCAAGTCTTGATCGCTTTCCTAAAAAGAGGTTCTGAATCAATGTTGCGGAAGTTGCTTGGCAGAGAGTTCCACAATTTGGCGGCCCTGACGGTGAAGGATCTGCCACCCAAACGAGCCTTCCTAAAGCGGGGGATACAGAGCAGCTTTTGTGAGTTGGACCTTAGTAAGTGAGTCTGCTTGTAACAGCATAACCTCTGTTTCAGGTAGCTGGGGCAGTTACCATGCATAGCTCGAAAAGCCAATGTCAGAGCCTTGAACTCAATTCTTTTCGCCACCGGTAACCAGTGGAGCTCTTTTAAATGCGGAGAGACATGATGGCGGAATGGTACACGCCTAATCAGTCTCGCAGCCACATTTTGGACCATCTGCAGTCGTCTGATTAAGTACTTTGGCAGGCCCAAATAGAGGCCATTTGCATAGTCCAGCCTAGATGTCACCAAGGCATGGACTATGATTTTACGGCACTCCTCTGGCAACAGATGCAGAAATTTCCGCAAGTTTTGCAGTTTACTAAAGCAGGTGGCTGTCACCTGCCATAGTTGAGCCGAGAATGAAAGATCAGCCTCCCATTTTATGCCTAAGTTTTTTATAATCGCTGCAGGGGGTGGTCCCATCTCCATTGGCCACCAGAGATCCAGCGCTAGGGGCGACTCCTTCCCGAAAAACATCACCACTGTTTTTCCCGTGTTGAGTTTGAGTTTATTATTGTTCATCCACAGGGCGATGTCTCTCATGCTATCAGCGAGAACAGCGGCGCCAAGTAAAGATTAAACAAAAGTGGACTCAACGCTGACCCCTGAGGAACTCCGCACCAAAGATGTTTCGGTTTGGACTGATAGGGTTGCAGAGCAACCTTCTGTGAGCGATTATGAAGGTAGGACTTTAGCCAGGCCAGGACCATACCTCCAATGCCCAGCTCCTGCAATCTCTGAGCTAGCAAGGTGTGGTCAACCGTGTCGAATGCCGCAGAGAGATCCAGGAGCACCAGCATTGCCCATGCCCCTGAATCTGCCGACAATCTTACGACTCAGCCACCTCCACGAGGGCAGTCTCAGTACTAAAACCAGACCAAAAACCCGATTGGGTATCATGTAAAATGCCCTTACTCTCAATAAAATTGGTCAATTGACACTGCACCAATTTTTCCAGCATTTTTGCTGGCGCAGGCAACAGAGAGATCGGCCTATAGTTATTCAAATCCCCGGGATCCCCATTCGTTTTTTTCCTCAGGGGGAGAAGTGTGGCATGTTTCCAAATGTCTGGGAAGATGCCAGATATCAGGGATGAATTCCATATGTGAGACAGCACATGCTTAAGGGAGTGAGCCATCACTTTCCATAATTTAGGGGGGCAGGGGTCATCTGGTGCCCCTGACTTACATCTCTGAATTTCCTCCAGAGCTTCCTGCTGAGAAATGGGAAGACAATTCATGAAGGAAGGCTCAAGCACGCAATCCCCACTCCTATCGGATTTCTCTGTCTCTAATGCTGGTGAAAAGGAATCATAAACCTTCTGAATTGTATTGTCAAAAAAAATCAGAGATGCTTTCACACAGAGCGAGGGAGGTTTGTGCGACAGTCTCCAGTTCTCTAGGTTTGAGAAAGGAGTTAACCACCTTGAATACCTCTTTGACAGAATTATCAGCCTTGTTGATACAACTGGCTATATGATCCCTCCTGGCTACTTTTATCAATTTGTGCAGCTCTTTCAGTGCATTTTTATAAGTGGTTTTAGCCGTCTCACAATAGTTCGCCCTCCATTGACGTTCCAGGCGTTTGCACCTACTCTTAAATGACCTGAGCGTCTCCGAAAACCAAGGGGCTGAGGGAGAGTGCCTCATTGGAGGTCCTATGAGAAGAACAGGTATAAAATGAAGCCTAACATTGATTACACAATGTCACAGTTGATGGGCATCTTAAGCCCTGGAGCTTGACAGCTATTTCTCTGAAACACCTATAATACTGGAGGCCGAATCTCTCTTCCTCAAGACCATGACATGGAACTGTCAGAGACTTGAAAAATGTGGTGACATCAACAACTCAGACTCAGTAACACCCTTAGATGGCAGCTGTCCCAGTACTCTGTAAGACAATCCATAGCTTAAACTGCACAGAATTGTGGTTGTATCGCAAAAGCTACTTAAAGAAGTTGTCCAGTCAGATACTTCCTTAGTCATCAAGGGTTCCTGTACTGCAACAAGTATTTCAGTCCCACCTGCTCCATAGAGACTTAAACAGATCCTGCTTTGAGGCTACTACTGCACAAAATAATTGAACTCAAAGAAAAAATCCAAGTTTATATAGGCTGAAGAGACACCACAGCACAGAAAATATAAAAAATGACATGAAGGCAGATACAGCAAAAACCTTTATTCTTTCCTATGTAGTGGTCTATCAACAAGCATTGAATTGTGTGACACGTTATTGATGCCAGAACTGAAGATCAAAACCTGTGGTTTCCATGTATAGAGTCAAATGATATCCCAGTTGTCCTGGGTTTTGTGCTAAAGAGTGAGTATTTTTAACTTAGATCGAGTTTTGTAGAGTATGGGAGAGCGCTAACCAAGGTGCAATACATTGTGTGGAACACTATGAAAAGAACAGTGCAATGTCACTATGCTGTCTGCAGAATATCATGCTACTAAAACATTATTGCCAGGGCAAAGATATCAGAATGCAAACTATCACCTCCACTTATATCGTTGGGTAAGTATTGCAGAAAGCATTTGATAAGGGTACGGGCTACTGTTATGCTCAGGGAGTTGACTAGGCTCAGGACTAGGGTTTGTTTAAGGGCTAGAATTAGGTCTGAGGCCAAGGTTTGCATTAACGAGGGCTAGGAGTGCTCCCATATTTTATTATGTAGTATATAGTTTATGAATCCATTGTTTTTTAAGGTATGAATATGCCAAAAACATTATAATGGCATATGATATTAGTATATATCATATCACAATAAAATACATACGCCATACATAAAACCCAATATATTTGGTGTGCTATTTTGGTAAGACCATATTGGTGCAACAATATTGTGGTATTCAAAAATTTGCAATACATGCAACATAATCTGCGCGCACATTGTCAGAGATACTGGAAGCATAATTTTGGGACAATGACTGAAGTAGTCCTGTTTAAAGACAACCAAATCTAGATGCTTTCACCATAGCAGATGAGCTCAAATTGACTAGGTGATCAGAGCAATATTATTAAAATAGTTTTTGTTTGAGTATTTTGGAACTGTGTACTATAAACAACATTGTAGCCAGGAAGTTGTGAGAGTAATGCCACAGCAGATTGTATCCAGAAGCCTGGAGTATAATGACAGAGCATACTGTAACAAGAAGATCTGGTGAGGAATGAGAGAGTAGATTGTAACCAGTAGTCCTGGTTAGTAATGCTGCTGTAATTAAAGTAACTGTATACTTACTAGTATATGAGCATATTCCTTAACACTGTCCTTCCCTTGTCATGAGGACTGTATAACATTGCTATTTAGAGGTCTCCAAGCAAGAGAGGCAGTAAAATAAGAGGTGTTCTGCTACTGATGTATGTAGTCCCAGTCGTCCTTATCCTTAGGACTGATTTACCACGGAAAGAAATTAACACAATACATTCTTGCACCGAAGTCCAGGTTCTACCTCCTCCCTGAGTATTAAATATTGCAAGAAACATCTTCTTCTTTAACAAAAACATATCTTCTCATTATACATTTAAACGTATGAATCACTGAATCCTTGGCAGTCACTGACTGCAGAGATCTGTCTTTGCTGACACATCTTTTAAGGTCTATCAACTGCATTTCTTGTACTACTCTTGGCCAATTCCAGCTCCTGGTTGAAACAAAGGCTTGGATTTACAAATGGTTACATCAGTTTGCTCTACGTTTCTAACACAAACACAATGCAGAATGTGCAGGAGAGATCAACTAGCCAAAGAAAATCGTGTTTTGTTTTGGATAGTAACCCAAAGTAACGCATAGTTACACAATGCGCTTCCTTGTGTTACCCTCACATCAAGTGTGGTGCATGGGCATTCCAAGGGTGGTGCATGGGCATTCCAAGGGTGGTGCATGGGCATTCCAAGGGTGGTGCATGGGCATTCCAAGGGTGGTGCATGGGCATTCCCATGCAAACACCCATGGGTTTCAACACAAATTCCTACCTGGAAAGAACTGTAGGGTTTGCACCAAAATCCCATGCTGCATTGAGGCAGTCCCGATGACAATAAATCCTTTCAGTTCTCCTCATTTGTCTCACTTAGCATGTGTGCTGCATTCTACAGCACACATGCAAAGAGGTAAGAGCCTTAAAGCATAGGTTTTGTGCTGGAAGGGATGCCTTTAAGTGCAAAAATGATGCCTTGTTATGATCACTATGCTTTTCAAGGCACAGACCGCTTCATTTAGATATGAAGATATTTGTTGTTGATTATGCAATGTGAAAAACTGTGATTCAATCAAATTCATATTTCTAGCATTTTTGTATTCTTCTGTCCCTAAATGTGTCCTGAATTGACGGATAACACAGTTGATGAAAAACACATTCACAATAGTTGAATATCTGCATAATTGTTTAGTTTAGAAATGTTCAACATGTAGCTGCAAGAAACATCGGCTGTGCTATGGTTATTGTTTAACCAGGTTTGTCATAAACACTATGACCAATCTCTTTCAAATTCTATTATTTCCACCACTTTTCTCCCAATATGTCATTTTCTCATCACTTGTACTTTTTCCATCTTTTAAGAAAGTATGACGTTTTTAGACCCGGCAGAAATAGTGGCACCAGGTCTGCTTACTATTTAGGCTGACCCATTTTATTCTTTTCAGGTATGGATGTTACCATATCATCATGGACGCTGACTATATAAGATCACGTGTTTTGTTAGTAATTGTGGAAGGTTTAGATGTGTAAAAATGATAGACGTATGTGCCCCCTATGCATGTTGCAGTTCTCCTAGTCCCTGATTTGTTTTCGAAACAAAAGATAAGATCCATACTCAGATCTTATAAAAACCACAGATATCGGACTACAGGTAATAGAGGATTCCTCGGGTCCAATAGGATGGGCATGGCTCTCACTTCAACCTTAGCCAGGGAAGTCCCCGGTAAGACTTTGCAAGACTCTGGTTAAGCTCTTAGCCTTCACTGACTGGTGCCAGGATGTGTTTGTTCTGAAAGAGAGACGTCTGTCCTTGCCTTTATGCCTGAAATTGCAGGCACTCTGTTCCAGACAGAACAACGTACCTCGTTGACCCAAATTACCTCCGAAACACTTAGAGTAAGCTTATTGTTCACTGATTCTGTACTGATCTTAGGGGACTGATTGTTGCCAGGCAACACTTCCTACACAATATTTTCTCAGTAGGTTCTGTCTGTGTTGCAGTCCAATTGGATTACTAATTTGTGTTGGTGCATTGCCTAAGGCTTTCACGATGTGGTTAGAAGTCCTACACCCACGTTTCTAGGGCGGGCCCAAGATTATCTCAGCTTCAGATAGAACAGAAACTATAAACTATGGGTCAAGGGTATCTGCAATGGTGCATGATTGCCTAAAGTGCATCAGCACAGGAATAAAGCAGAACAGCGCAACATCTCAGTTGATATAGTGCTGTTCTACTCTCTCCCTTTCACACAGTGCAGTGAATCACATTTACTTTCTTCCCCTACGTTGCGTGACTTCTTGATAAATCAGGGCTGAAGTATTCTTTTCATCTGGCCTGGTATATCCCAGTGTCAGACCCTCAGCTGTGTCACAGAACAGTCTCTGTTAGTGGGTGTTGTTCCTCCATCTGTAAGAGGTGCTGAAGGGCAGAAACAGGCAGGGTTAGAGGTAGAAATCATGATGTCGATCAGATAGGGGGGAGGGCCTGACTCTCCAACATTGTTCACAGACTAGAATCCATGCTAGTGTGGACTCCTGTAGACAGACATCTAACAATGGCAGGTGGTGAATGCAGTCAGACATCCAACCATGACATTGCGTGACTGCGGCCAGACATCTAACTATGGCAGGTGGTGGCTGCAGCCAGACAACTAACCATGGCAGGTGGTGGCTGCAACCAGACATCTAACCATGGAATGTGGTGACTGCAGCTAGACATCTAACCATAGCCGGTGGTGACTGCAGCCTGACATCTAACCATGGCATGTGGTGACTGTAGCCAAACATCTAACAATGGCCGGTGGTGACTGCAGCCAGACATCTAACCATGGCAGGTGGTGGCAGCATCTAGACATCTAACCATGGTAGGTGGCAGAAGCAGCTAGACATCTAACCATGGCAGGTGGTGGCTGCAACGAGACATCTAATCACGGCAGGTGGTGACTGCAGCCAGACATCTAACCATGGCAGGTGGTGACTGCAGCCAGACATCTAACCATGGCAGGTGGTGACTGCATCTAGACATCTAACCATGGTAGGCAGTGGCAGCAGCCACACATCTAATTATGGCCGGTGGTGACTGCAGCAAGACATCTAACCATGGCCGGTGGTGACTGCAGCCAGACATCTAACCATGGCCAGTGATGACAGCAGCTAGACATCTAACCATGGCAGGAGGTGACTGCAGCCAGATATCTAACCATGGCCGGTGGTAACTGCAGCCAGACATCTAACCATGGCATGTGATGACTGCAGTGTAAAACAAGGAGAGAGCAAGGGAATTGTAGGGGTGCGTCCTTGTCTCCAGTACAGTAATAGGCTAAACAATATGGACGAACCCACTGAAAGAAAACTTATGGAAACTCACTGTTGTGGTAAGCTATCTCAAGGAACCATTAGGTTTTCTTAAAAGACTCCTCACACACCAACCTAGTTGGTGTCATGCTTCATCATTGGGGTCCCAACCGGGTGGCCGAATGTCCCCCGGTTGTGCTACGACGCCTGATTACAGCGGAGCGGGTGTTGTGTGTTGTGTGATTAAGTGTGGGTTAAAAAATATCTCTGGGAATCCTTGCCTGATAAGTTTATTATTGACGGCCCAGGATATCGTTAAAAGCAAGTGGTGCAACTAATGGAGGAATTTGCTCCTAGTTGTCAGGTTATGGTCTACATGTTTCAGCCCAGCAAAAACGTGTAAAAGGGCTTTCTTCAGGACCGGGTGAGTGAATGTGAGTGGCAAAAAAATCACGGTATGTTAACATTTAAGCCAGTCACATGACTGGACAGGCAGTAAATCCATCTTTGCTCCTTCTCTAGGAGGCGACTCTGTATGTTGGGCATTTTTGGGTCTAATGTTTCTATCACCACCCATCGCATGTCATTAATGGTGTGACCTGCCTCCAAGAAGTGATTAGTCAGTCGTGTGGTGTTTTTCTTGCATCTGATGGTGCTGTGATGCTCACAGGCTTCTGGGCCTTATCAACACCCTGGCCTACAATCCAGAGACCTCATTTCTAGTCAGTCTTGACGTCGAAAGTCTATACACGAGCCTACCTCAAGAGTCAAGATGCCACTCTCACAGTACTAAAATCTGCACTGGACAACAGCACCTGGAACTACCACACTCCTAAAAGATGCATACTGGAATGTGCAACGCTGGCTCTCAAAGATAACTACTTTGAGTTTGAGGGGGAACTCTACTTACAAAAATTTGGCACTTCCATGGGGAGCATTTTTGCTCCCAGTGTGGCGGGTTTATACGTCTGCAACTTTGAGATGAACCACCTGCTAAATAACAACATGCCACGTATTGCCCAGATCAAATTTTACAAACGTTACATAGATGACATTCTTTTGATCTGGGAAGGGGATACTCATTCCCTGATGACATTCTGCCAGTGGATAAACACCTGTGACCCAAACCTCAAATTCACACACAACATCCATAGGCACAATATGACTTTTTTGGACCTGGAGATACAAGCAATAGGGGGAGGGTTAAAAAGCAAAACACACTTCAAACCTACAGCCCGCAACTCCCTACTTCACTATACTAGCTTTCACCCCAAAACCTTACGTGAAAACCTCCCCTACAGGCAGTTTCTCTGGCTTCGTAGAAATTGCAGTGACGTAAATGACTTCAAAGAACAGGCCAACGCCCTGAGCTCCAAACTGCAACACCGAGGCTACCCGAAGCAAATAACCGAGAAAGCTAGGAAACGAGCACGGAACCAAAACCGGGAAGGACTACTGGAGACAACAGAACGCACTCCTACGCCCATCCCCCTCACGTGTGTCACAACCTTCAATGCTGTTTCCAACAAAGTCTCCCACATCATTAAAAAACATTGGAAGATACTTCACACTGGCAAACTGAAATGGGAACAACCTCTACTTTCACACAAGAGGGCCAGATCTATCAAAGACACCCTGGTGTCGACACGCCCGGCCCCACCTCCAAAACCTATAAACACAGTCCTGAATGCCTGGGGTCTCCCGAACAATACTGGCCACTTTCCGTGTGGAAATTGTAGTGTCTGCCACATCACGGAAACTACCAAAAGCCTATAATTAGAACCGGGCAAGACATGGCAAATCAGACAGCACACAAACTGCAACACTGCACATGCCATCTACCGCATTGTCTGCCCATGCAACCTCACATACATTGGCATGACAAGTAGAAAAATAAAGACCCGCATCTGTGAGCATCGCAGCACCATCAGATGCAAGAAAAACACCACACGACTGACTAATCACTTCTTGGAGGCAGGTCACACCACTAATGACATGCGATGGGTGGTGATAGAAACATTAGACCCAAAAATGCCCAACATAGAGTCGCCTCCTAGAGAAGAAGCAAAGATGGATTTACCACCTGTCCAGTCATGTGACTGGCTTAAATGATAACATACCGTGGAACTGTCTCAGTAAACCACCATGAGTCAGTCCTCCATATCATCGCGGACATACTCGGACTTCCCCCAGGTTTCATCAGCTACCTTCCCCATTACGAGGCCATCGGACGCATTCGCATTACGAGGCCATCTGAATCATCCGCAATCTTATAATCACGGCCATTTGGTACTCCTGATAATGGCCCCCTAAAGAACCTACAAATGCATTTGTTACCCCCATCAAGCGCTCCAATTAGGGACACCGGTTGATGAATTGCCAATACCACATGCCCCTCATTCCACTGGGCTGCACTAATACCTTTATCCCAAATGACATTCCCGCGATGGCTTTACTGCCAATTTTTTTTACCTTAACATCTGAGCACTCTCGTGTTATCTCCATTTTCTTGCAATATTCATTAATAACGTCATCAAATAGTGTCATGGACAGCGCTATGTGTCCCTTATTTGATATTTATACTTCTGACAGTCAGCCAGGATTTCCGGTTACCCGTACTCTCGTTACCCATTTTTGTAACAATAGTCATCTCATGACTTAGGCTATGTGTCTCGCCCCGTTTATACACTCACAATCCTGACAGTAAATGTAAATGTAGTAGTATTTTGTATAGCGCCCGAATCGACCCCCGAAGGGGTATCTCAGGCGCTTGTACGCATACCGCTGTGGAACCCTTCCTGGCCTTTCCCTGTGAGATGCCCACTCCTGGGCTCCCCCAAGGTGAAGCCAGGCATCCTAGCGTTGTGGGGGCCGTTGTGGAGATTAAGCAAGCTATTGCCCAGAGTTGCAGAGTGGGACCCATGATCAGAATAGGCACCGAGGCGAGAATTATCAGGTCCGAGGAAATTGAGCCCAAGACCCGCCGAGGCGGGAATTGAACCCTGGTCCCGGGCTAGACCTCTGCATCAGGGTCTGCCGCTCTAACCATTGAGCCACACTTCTCCACCAGCTTGCATCTTCTGTTACCAGGTTACCCTCACCTAAGATGGCCCCCACGCATGCACACTAAACTCGCAAAGGTGACAAGTGTTTTCAGGCATCACGCATTCAGTCACGCACGCCCGCACGTCAGAGAGTGCGACTTCGTGATTAAAAACCGCATTCACACAGGGCGAAAACAGCAGCCGGGACCACGGGAGACCGCAATAGGTTACCACAGGTTTTCATCTTGACGAAGTAAGGTCTTGCTACATCTTTTCCTCTCAAATACAGTCTACCGCTATACTTAATACTTATGTTGTTTCTCACTCTTCTTTCACTCCGTAGAGTGTGACTACAGATGATACCCCTCCCGAGCCCCGAATTCCTGCCTAGCACTACAGCCAGGTGTAATTATGCACATTTTCCTTCTGTTCTTAGTTACACGCACGCAATCTAATTATACTTTTACTGTTATTACGACCATCATGACCGCATACAGTCATGCCATTTGTGGCTACCCCGTGCAGCATAATCTGCGCCGCGCTTCACCTAGGAAACACACAGGGCGGAATTCAACCCTGGGTTCATAGAACAATACATTGGCATGCCACACGCTACATCTGCGTTTGATAACGCTAGAGACACATCCGCTCTGGATTTGCTGCATGCCTCCTCACTGTCACAGCTATACATTCAATGTGAGCTATACGTGCACCATGAGTAGCCTAAGCATGCAGTCTCACCTGGCTATGACTATGTATTACCTCACTGTTGTGCCCACTTACCTGAGACTCAATTAGTGGCACCAAAAAGATTGCATTTCATGTTGCATTTTTATGTGTTTTATGTGTCTTGTCCTGTCTCTTTTCCTTAACAGGTCTTTACTGAGTGTCCGTAAGTATACCGACAACGCCGAGCACTACCACACACCTTAGCGCGTGTGTTGGAAAATCTCATTCACGTGGCGTGATTTTTTTGCCACTCACATTCACTCACCCGGTCCTGAAGAAAGCCCTTTTACACGTTTTTGCTGGGCTGAAACATGTAGCCCATAACCTGACAACTAGGAGCAAATTTCTCCATTAGTTGCACCACTTGTTTTTAACAATATCCTGGGCCGTCATTAATAAACTTATCAGGCAAGGATTCTCAGAGATATTTTTTAACCCACACTTAATCACACAACACACGACACCTGCTCCGCTGTAATCAGGCATCGTAGCACAACCGGGGGGCATTGGGCCACCCGGTTGGGACCCCAATGATGAAGCATGACACCAACTAGGTTGGTGTGTGAGGGGTCATTTAAGAAAACCTAATGGTTGCTTGAGATAGCTTACCACAACAGTGAGTTTCCATAAGTTTTCTTTCAGTGGGTTCGTCCACATTGTTTAACCTATGTGATGACTGCAGCCAGACACCTATCCATGGCATGTGATGACTGCAGCCAGACATCTAACCATGGCATGTGATGACTGTAGCCAAACATCTAAACCATGGCAGTTGGTGACTGCAGCCAGACATCTAACCATGGGATGTGATGACTACGGCCAGACATCTAACCATGGCATGTGGTGACTGCTGCCAGCTGCTTCTCTGGAGGCATGTAACAGTGAACTGACATTCTTAAATCAGCCTCCCACACTGAAAATATTGAATGTGCTAAAGCTCCAATAAGCTAGCCACATTGTGTTTGGTGAATTCCATGTAGTAAAAAGTCACAACACCAGAAGATGAGCTGAACTAGTTTTCCCATTCCTGAAAGTCCATTGGCATTTTGTCATCAGGTTGTCTAGATTAAACCTTACCCAACTGTGTGCTACCATAACAGCTTCACTGCCCATGGACCTAATGGTAATGATAAACTTTGCATTGCTTGTCAGTGATATCATTGGACTTGATGCAAGCTACAAACAGCACCAAAGATACGTTTGGTCACATTACACACACTAAAGTCAAATTGAACTACCATTCACCCAGGCATAGACTCATCTGCAAAGCTGGGTTTACCCACATTTCAAGGTTCGACTAAAACAACATTCAATGTCTGTGTTCTTTTCTTATAGTTTGTCCAGAAAGAGGCTATAGGCAGAACATTTACAAACCTCCTCACAGTGTCCCTTTTCTGACTTTTATCCTAGATTTCTCCGGGTCTGATGGCAGTGGGGTTCATGATGATGCTTGTTCCCAAGATCCTCATGACGCAAGAGATGAAGATGAATTTCCCGCCTTGAAGACTGAGGGGCCGATTCACAGAACTAATCTGAGACAATATCCTAAACTTACTACTTTTGGTATTCACACAAGGCACCTACGATTTTTGATATTCACAGAATGCACTTACGACTCCTAACTTTACGTCCGCACTCGGGCCGGAATTTCCGCACCCGGACCGTACTCTCCACACTCGGACCGTACTCTCCGGATAGGGCCGTACTCTCCGGCTCGAGCCGTAATCTCCGGCTGGGGCTGGATAAAGTGTAATCAATGGGCCGGATTGCAATTTTTACAAAAAGGAACATTAGGAATGTGTGATAAATGGTAGAGGAGGTCATGAAAAACAGTTTTGGCAGGGAAAAGTGTACGGCCAGACACTACCTCTTAACCCAGAAAAGTTTTCTCCTTTGCATCATGGTACATGCAGTGCACAATTTGCACTATCCTCAGTGTTGACTGTGCAGTCAACACTGTTATGTTATTTATTTCTATTAAAAATAATGTTGAGGGGGCGTGGCCAACCATCATGGCTGACCGGACGTGAATCCGATCAGCTCCCCGCCAGGCCCGTCCAAATCAGTGGTTAATAGAGCACTAAATGGCCCGTTCGCACCGCGGGAGCTATCACGCCGCTCCGGTGCCTTGAGTGAAGGTTTCCAGCCGGTGGGAAAATTGCCGGGAAGCCCCACGGCGGCGGCGGGAGCCCAACCCCCCTGGCCCAGGGGACGCAACATGGCGGCCGCCATCCCGATCCTTGACTGAGACCCGCGGCGCCCCGAGTTATACAGCTGGCTGTCGGTGGGGGGCAGCGCGCCGCTGAGGACAGAGGACACCGCGGAGCAGGGGGCCAGAAGCTGCCCCCGAAATCGACGGTGCGGTGGAATAGACGGCGACAAGACCACCCGTGACGCGCGAGCAGGCCCGCCCGCTCACCCACCTGATTAATGGAGCCGGGCCCGGTGGACTTGCGGGGTAGGTGAGCCCCCCTGGCTGAGGAATTCTAGTGCGGAGGATCGACGGGGGGGTCCCCTGGCTGCCGATGCTCCCTGTACGTGCCTTCCCCGCCTGACTCTAAAATGGCGGGCACCGGGGGATAATGAAGACGCGTGCGCGGGGGGCTCGTGACTCTCGGTGAGCCTCTGCCACCGCTGTGTCGCCGGAGGGGGAGCAGCAGGGGAAATAGCAGCAATGGCCCACCAAGACCACCGGTAAGGAGCGGTGGGTCTCCCCTATCTCCGTGATTGGAAGCGCACTAGCACCTTATGATGCCTGACCCTAAAATGGTGGCCCTTCACCCCCAGCCTGTGGCACCATAGCAATACATGGGGGCTGACTTTAGACAGCGTGGGAGCCCTGGTGGGGGCCCTGAAGCCCACAGTGAGTCTTCGCTACGAGGAGTGAACCCACCAGCGCCTACAGTAGGCTCGCCGGGGGCCCCTCGCGCTATGTGGTGACCGGGGGGGGGGTGCTACTCCTGCAGCCGTCCCTAAAGAAGAAAGTGGTCGCATGGCCAGATCTTGCGCTTGACATGGGGCCCCATGATTACCCACGCACCACACTCGGATCCAGAAGAGGACTGATCGTGCCTCCAGATTCCATGGGGCCAGAACTTTCCTGCCGGATCTGACGCACACAACTTACTGGTTCTTCCAGATGCCATCTGGAGAGGCCCCTGCCATGAGCGACTGGCGGTACGGCATGGAGGTGAGCCTCCTATGGTCTACACGAGTTCAAGATGCCCCCAACAGTGGTGCGAGAGGGGCCCTATGCCTCCCAAAAAAACCCAGCCTTCTAGAGTCTCTAACTTCTTCCCCCCAGCATCCAAGGGGCCAGCGAGTGACGATCCTAAAGTCTCCCAGGGAGCCATGGTGATCTCCAAGGAGGAACTGCTGGCCACTCTCAGGGAGTTCAACCAAGAACTACGGGACGACATCAAGGCGGACATTGGGGCCTCCTTCGAGGCATTCAAGTCAGAGATGGGTGGCCGCATAGTTGCGCTTCTGGCGGACGTAGATTCAGTCGGAGCCCGCACCCTCGATCTCGAAGCCAAACAACAGGACCTGGAGGAACGTATGCGGCCCCTGGAAACGCAGTCTGGTGACCTTCACGCGCAGCTACAGGCCACGCAGCTTCGGTGTGAAGATTTGGAAAATCGCTCCCGGCGGGAGAATATCCGCGTGAGAGGCCTGGAGGAAGGATGCGAGGGTCCCGACCTGGAGGCCTTTATGGTGGGGCTCTTTTCAACGATTCTGGGGGACTCTGAACCGGAGGTACGCCTCGAAAGTGTCCACAGAGTGAGACCTCGGGCTCCAGGAGACACCAGAAAACCTCGCGATGTGCTAGCCAAATTTAGCTCCTTCAAGGTCAAAGAACGAATCCTCTTGAAAGCCCGCTCAATGGACAGAATCTCCTTTCAAAATACAGAATGCTTGCTCTTCCAAGATGTAGCTCAAGCCACACTAGCCAGATGCCACCAATTTTGCCCGATCACGTCCACCTTGAGAGATGGACAGGTGCGCTACCGCTGGACTTACCCTTTCGGCCTAGCCTTCACCTGGGACAACAAAATCACCACTGTACAACCCTGGACGAAGCGGCGGCTATCCTGGGCATTGAGGTGCCTACAGTAACGAGTGTGACATCCGACAGACGGGCGGAGGAGAGAGGGGGTCCAAAGCAGAAAGGAGGAGGCCCCTGGCTTCAACAGAGGAGATCAGGCAAACCCCAGGAAAGTTGACAATCCTGAATCAGCGTGAGGTCTCTACAGGCCTCCTGGGTCATCCCTGGTGCAGCGGCGCACGGGCGCACACACAGCCCGCCGAACATTTAACGCCATAACTGGCCAAGCCACTAAATTCCACTGATGTCTTAATCTACGAGATAATCATCGGGCCATGGCGATGGAATTTTGGTTCACCCCAGTTTTTTGCTTGCAATGGGGTCCTCCTCTGTGATTGAGGATCCCCGCGGGCATGAGGTTGCACCAAGTTGGATTGGGTCTACATTTTTATATTGGACCTTGTCCGGTTTTTCCCCTTTTTTTTTTTTGTTTTATGGTGTCACGGTCCCTGTTTTTATCAGCCACTATCTAAACTTTGGAGCCTCCATGACGGGGTGGAGGGGAGGGGAGCCGGTTAGCCAGGGGCGGGGAGGGAGGGGGCTGAGCCTAATTACCCAGGTAAGGATGTCTCATGGCAGGGTTAAACTGCTTATCATGGAACGTTAAGGGGCTGAATTCACCTAACAAGTGGCAACAAGTGGCAATGGATCTGGAAGTTCCTCCGGGATCATCAGATCACAATCGCTGCCCTCCAAAAGACACATCTTCCCCGCAAAGAGGAACACCGCTTGAAACATAGGGCATACCCTCAGATTTACCGTTCCTCGGCATATACCAAACACAAGGGAGTGGCGCTTCTCTTTCACTCCTCGACCCCATTCCTACACCAGGCTACCCGCACGGACAAGGAAGGGAGATATGTGATGGTCAAGGGGGAGCTGCGAGGAAGAACTTACACCTTTGCCACACTTTACGCCCCTAACACAGGCCAACACGATTTTCTCAATACCTTCTTCTCCACCTTGGGAGGCTTTGCCAGTGGGGATGTTATCCTGCTGGGGGACTTCAACTTAATTTGGGACCCAACGATGGACACGACTCATAGTCACAGGGGAGCGGGGGGGTCTTCAGTCAACCGCTCCAAGCAATGATACGGGGCCTGTGACTAGTGGATGCATGGAGGTCAGCACATCCCACGACTCGGGATTATTCTTTTTTTTCCCACTCACACAGGACGTACTCCCGCATAGACCATGCCTTCTTGAGCCAGTCCCTTCTTCCGAAGGTGGTGGGAACTCGGTTTCACCCGATTTGCCTCTCAGATCATGCGCCCTTGGAGCGGACCCTTGACTGGCCCGCTCCCCGCTCCACATTCGCCAGATGGTATTTCCCTAATTACCTGACTCGGGATAGGCTCCTCCGAGACGAGCTCAGGCAAGCCATCACTGACTTTTTTGACTTCAATGACCCAACCCAGACCTCGCTCTCCAACAATTGGGATGCCTTCAAGGCAGTCATCAGGGGGAAGAGCATGGAGCTAGATGCGGCGCTCAAAAAGCAACGCATGGGAGAACGCTTTCTTCTGGAGAGCGAACTACGCTCAGCTGAAGAGGACCACAAAACTTCCCCCTCGGTTCAAACACTACGCAAGGTCACACAAGTGAGGGGGAAACTCCAAGCAATATACATGAACGGGGCCGAAAAGACCCTCTTGCGCCTACAAGCGCCCAACTATGAGGGGGGAAACAAGGTAGGGGCCTTACTGGCGCGCCAATTACGGATCAGGCAAGAAAAGAACTACATTCAAAGAGTGGAGGGGGGTGGGGGATCCCCACACCAGAGTGAGGCAGACAAGGCGAAAGCCTTTGGAGACTTCTACCGCAACTTATATACGGCGGATCAACCTGATCTGCAAGCACAAGACCAATACCTGGACGGTCTCTCCCTTCCGCAAGTACCAGCCTCCACCAACGATGCGCTAAACAGCCCCATATCCGCTGAAGAGATCCAAAAGGTGATTGACTCGCTTAAGCTCTCCAAAGCACCGGGCCCGGATTGCCTGAATGCCCACTTCTATCGTACCTTCGCTCCGGACCTCGTTCCCCATCTAGTCACTCTTTTTAATCATATCGCCTCTATGCGCCAAGTAACATCCTCAATGGGTGATGCCCTGATTTCCGTTCTCCCCAAACCGGGGAAAGATCCCGCCCAATGTGCTTCTTATAGACCGATTGCGCTTCTCAACCTGGACGCTAAGCTGTACTCCAAGATTTTGGCCACCCGTCTGGAACATATTATGCCGTTCCTGGTACAAGCTGACCAAGCGGGTTTCATCAAAGGGAGGCAATCCCATGACAACTTGAGACGAATAGTCCACCTGACTGAAAAGGCACAACGGAAGGCAATACCCACGGTCCTCCTCACGCTGGACGCGGAGAAGGCCTTTGATCGGGTGGATTGGGCCTTCCTGTCCCGCACTCTCCAGCGCTTTGGCTTCGAGGAACCCTTTATCGGTATGATCAAAGCAAACTATCACGCGCCGCGTTCCACTGTCCTAGTAAATGGAGTGGCCTCGGCTCCATTTGCTCTCACTCGGGGCACACGCCAGGGGTGCCCCCTATCGCCCCTTCTATTTGCGTTGAGCATTGAACCGTTCGTGGAGTGCATATGCACCAATCCTGATGTCCGGGGAGTCCCATTTGGCTCGGACGAGCATAAGATCGCGCTCTTCGCCGACGACGTGCTCTTGCCCATCACGAGCCCACAGACGTCCCTCCCAGAGATCCAGAAGGAGCTTGCCCTATACGAAAGGGCCTCAGGTTTCAAGGTAAACCTATCGAAATCCTATCTTTTGAACCTCACTGTACCCAAAGCGGCGATGCGGGCCATTGAAGTGGCGTCCCCCTTCCGAGGAGGGCAGAAAGAGATCACCTATCTAGGCATAAAGCTCACTCCGAAATTGGAACACCTCTACAGGGCAAATTTCCCCCCACTGCTGCATCAACTTCAGGCGGACTTTGCCAGATGGAGGACGGCATACCTCTCATGGATAGGGCGCATAAACGCCGTTAAAATGAATGTCCTGCCGCACCTACTTTATCTTTTCCAGGGCCTCCCAATCTCGGTGGAGAAGACACTCTTCTCTTCACTTAAATCGCTGGTTACCAAATTCATCTGGCAGGGACAGCGTGCCCGGCTCTCCAATCGCATGATGACTAGGTCAAGGGATGAGGGGGGACTGGCTCTTCCGGACTTCCGGGGCTACTACAGAGCGGCTCAATTGAGGGTCATAACTGAATGGTCTTTGCGGGAGACCGACAAGCACTGGCTACACATAGATCGGCAAATCACGGGTAGAACGATATGGGACCTCCTCTGGAAAAGCAAACAACATCGCCCACGAAACGCCTACATAAGTACGCCCACGGCGACCACACTGAGGGTATGGGACGAAATAAATAGAGCCACCCCACTTACCTCCTTTCCTTCTCCATACACGCCCATACACTACAACCCCGAGTTTCCCCCAGCCTTACAGGACGGCCCATTCGATGCGTGGCGAGAGGGGGGATGCCTTATACTCTCCCATCTCTTCGAGAGGGGGAGACTGCTCTCCTTCATGGAGTGTGCGAGGAATTTTGGACTTCCACCATCCGAAGAATTCCGATACTTTCAACTTAAACACTGGGCTTTGCAGCCACAGGTGCGGCAGGCCGCTACCCGGGAGCTGCTCCCCATAGAAGTTTTTGCTCAGTCGGGATCCTCCTCAAAGGGCACTATCTCCTTCCTTTACTCACTCCTCCACTCTCAAACATCCACAAACACCCCGCGGCATCAACTCCTTTGGGACACCATACTGGACACTCCACCAACAAAAAAACAATGGACCTCATTTTACAGGGATATCCCCAAATTTAATCGATCTATGCACCTCAGGGAGGCACAATATAAAATTGTATACAACTGGTATCTACACCCACATCGACTCCACACTATCTTCCCTAATACCTCAGACAGGTGCTGGAGGGGCTGCGGGCAATTGGGAAACCTTAGGCATATTTGGTGGGACTGCCCGCACATCAAACCATTCTGGAATGAGGTCCTCGCCCAAATCAAACAGATTCTGGGTTGCCCGATCTCCAACACGATAGAACACACACTATTGGGTCTCAGGGACACCAAGTTAAAGCACCAAACACATGGGGATCGCTCCGTGATGTGGCTTTGCCTCGGTGCAGCCAAGATGGCAGTGGCTGCAGCCTGGAAAAAGACAGACGCCCCCTCCCTCACACAGTGGCACGCCAGACTATGGTGTGCCCTGGCGATGGAACGAATGGCAGACATTGTGGAGGACTCCCGCAAAGGGTTTGACTATATTTGGGGGCCACTGGTTGAGTATCTTTCCGAGGGACTACCCCTGTTTGCCTGTGGTCCAAGGCTGCGTGCCCTTCACCTTTTTCACATTTAGAGCTCCCACTATCCCCCTTAAACTCATGTACAACGTTTCCGGTGCCCACTCCTCGATAGGCCTTTTACAACCTTCGGATACAACTCCCCTGATAGCGCACTCTTTATCCCCTTTTTTTTTTTTGCTAGACCGTGCCACCTTACAATTTTTTGGGGGTTTTCCCCTTTTTGTCTTTGTTCTCCTACTGTTCGATTGTTGGGGAGGGGTGGGGGGAAAGGGTTGGGGAGGTAGGGGGGGGTGTAGCGGGAAATAGACAAAGTTACCTCGTTCAGATTGCCACTTACTAGTCCACACACTGTCTTGGTTTCATTAGCTTTTTGTATGACATGGCTGTTTCTCTGCAATGGGGTCCTCACCCCCTACAAGTTGCTCTTGTATACCTGTATATGTTATCATCTTTAAAACAAATAAAGAGATGTTTGATAAAAAATAATGTTGATCCTTTACACCATTTAAAAACTTTCATTACGTTGCTGATGTCATCAGCCAGGTAGTGATCCTTTCACACAAACACTATCCATGCTGTCATCTAATCTCTGCTGCACAACTTTGGCACTAATAGGATAACGCAGGCATTATCCTTGCATTTTTCATTTCACAGAGGCAAAACCCATGCACTCATGCAATCACCGAGACACTACCCCTGCACTTATGCAATCACCAATGCTCTGCCCATGTACTCATGCAATCACTCAGGCACTACTGTGGAACTCATTCATTCACCTCTAATACCACTTCTGCACTCATTCATTCAGTGATACACTACCCATGCACTCATCCAATGACCCAGGCATTTCTGTTGCAGTCATCCTTTTACTCAAGCACTACCCATGTACTCATCTAATCAACCAGGCATTAGCCATGCACTAATAAAGTCACTCAGGGACTACCTATGCACTCATCCAATCACTCAGACAGTACCCCTGCACTTATGCAATCACCCAGGTACTGCCCATGTACTTATGCAATCACTCAGGCATTATTCTTCCACTCAACCATTCACTGAGGTGCTAACCATGCACTCATCCAAGACCCATGCATTTTCCTTGCACCCATTCTTCCAGTCAGGCATTGCCCACACACTCATCCAATCACTGAGGTACTACCCATGCACCCATGGAATCAGACATGCACTACTCTTGCACTCTAGCATTCACTTAGGCAGTACCCATGTACTCATCCATTCACTCAGGCACTACCCATGCACTCATCCAATGACCCAGGCATTACTCTTGCACTCATACTTGCACTCATCAAATGACCCAGACATTACCCTTCCACCAAACCTTCCACTCAGACACTACTCAAGCACTCATCCATTCACTCAGGCAGTACCCATAAACTAATGCTGTGCAGTCAACACTCAGGGGAGCACAAATTGTGCACTGCATGTACCATGATGCAAAGGAGAAAACTTTTCTGGGTTATGATGTAGTGTCTGGCCGTACCCTTTTCCCTGCCCAAACTGTTTCTCATGACCTCCTCTACCATTTATCACACATTCCTAATGTTTCTTTTTGTAAAAATTGCAATCCGGCCCATTGATTACACTTTATCCGCCCCAGCCGGAGATTACGGCTCGAGCCGGAGAGTACGGCCCTAGCCGGAGAGTACGGTCCGGGTGTTGAGAGTACGGTCCGGGTGCGGAGAAAACGGTCCGGCTGCGGAGAGTACGGTCCGGGTGCGGAAACTCCGGCCCGAGTGCGGACGTAACGTTAGGAGTCGTAAGTGCATTCTGTGAATACCAAAAATCGTAAGTGCCTTCTGTGAATACCAAAAGTAGTAAGTTTAGGATTTTGTCTCAGATTAGTTCTGTGAATCGGCCCCTCAGTCTTATACAGAGGGTGGATGGCAAGCATAAGAGCACAACTACAGGGTCAATGACTAACTTAGGAATTCACATGTATCTGAGACTGTGGTATCCTGCATAGTGCCAGCCTAAAGGCAAATGATACAATAATAGTACTAATCATATCATTTAGAATGTAGCAGTTTAGCATGCTGCCTCAAGCTTTACACTAAATTAGTGTGTATCTCATTGGAGCATTTATTGTAATATAGATATTTTCCATGTGAGGTATTGTTTACCTTTCCCACCTGTGCTTTATACATGAAGCTGCATAATTTATTCACAGAACACATGACTTAGATATCCAGCACATACAACACTGTATCCATTTGTGTGATTAAACATTTGTGCATTTATTCCATGCATCAAAAAGCTCCACACCTTTTGTCCATGTATATTTCACCAGTATTTACAAAGCACTGAACCCTTGTATAAAGTCATGTAAGTGATAAAACTGGTTTACAACCCAATCATTTTCAGGGTGCTACACAAGCCTTCAATCAGGTGTGTATAGTATGGGGGTGCAAGGCAAGGACCCCAATCCCTACATCAAAGAAGTATTTATAAATTCTGGACTGAAAACAATGCTCCAATTAGAAGCATTAGGAAGCACAAAAGTAACAGTCCTTGTCACCTTTAAATTCTGCCAGGAAGGAGCTATACCAAGAGAACTTGCAGTTGCCTCTTGCATCCACCAACATTCAGAAGATAAATGTATATCCCTTTCCAGCTGAAGCAGCCTGTAGAACAAAAAATGACATTTTGGCACACACAAGCATTGTGTTAGCTTACACAAATTGAACCAGGAAACCCCATGTTGAGGGGTACACTCCAGATCCATCATCCTGGTGCTAGGAAAACCATTCATTCAGTTCCATCCAATACACAAACATGAACCTTGTTAGCATGCCTCAAGGCCTGTAATGTACACCAGCAAATAGAAAAGTGTACTTCTACATTACATAATGGCACAGTAATGTGCATTGGTGGGTCCACATAGTAATGACTATGAGGAACCTTACAGAAAAACTCATTAATGGTATCACGTCAGCATGCTTGGACAGGCCAGGAACACAGAACACCTTGAATTGTGTAAAGCCTGATTGATGGCACATGTCACTCAGAAGCTCTCCTCAGTATGTATACAATTTAGCTTGTTAGAATGCATGATCTTCGTTAAGGATACATAAATGAATTTACTTCATTCAGCAGGGTGATTTAATCCTACAGGTAGTAGGCCCATCTATGTGCAAATGTATCATTTTTGCCTATAGCACGAATCCTTATTCATGCTATTTTAATTGAATTTCAGTCAAATGCCTACAGTATAAATTCTGAATCATAAATATAATTTCAAGTCATATTTCTTAGACCTCTTGAATTTAGATTTCAAGGTTTCAAACAAAAATCACAGCAAACACTATAAATAGGCAACAAAATTGGAATCCAGTGAATTCAATGTTGGGGAGCATTGTAAACGTTGCTGAAATAATTCTTGCCCTGGTAAAGCATTGCTAGTAGGGCTTTATCAGTGAAAGGGGGAATGCAAGAGCTGCATGCAGGAGGCAAAAGAAACAGATGTGCATAAGGGTTACTGACTGGATGACTAATGAAGGAACAATACACTACATTTTCTGGCATTGGATGATTGCTCATAGCTTGAAGTACAAGACCTGAGCACACTGTCTAGTTCATGGCACACAGTATAGGGCCTCAAAGCGCTATGCTCTTGCAGGCCCGTGTGCCAGTGAACAGTGCCAAGAGGTCAGTCGGTCAGTGATGCTGGTGGGTCCTCCATGGTACTCCTTTGGCTTACATCTGGGCTTTGGAGAGTGTCCGGCTCTGCTGGCTGCTTGCCCCCTTGGGACCCTTCACTTTATATATTTTCTCAAGGTGCCAAGCCAATAAAGACATTCTACTGGCTGGGCGGCATAAGAATTTGACTACATGCATTGCATGAGGCGTACTACAATATCTAGGAAATGAAAAAAACTATAATTTCTGAGCCAAAAATCCTATATTGGTATTCGGAGGCAGTGAAACTATAACACTTTGCTCAGTTTTCCATGACAGCAGTTAACAAGGAGCATGTAGAAATATTCTTCTCTGGAGAAGGGCAGAATTCTAAGGATCCTATCAGCTGACAAGTGAAACATGTGACAGCGCAAACCATATCCTTTGAAATGGTTCTGATGTTATTAAAGTCGGCCAGAAATAGGGACAAGGGAATGGATTGGTACATGCCAGTGGCACTCTAATGGGGCCGGGTGTACAGAGGGGTCAGTGAGTGGTGGTAGAGCGCTGATAGCACTCTCTTTTGTATGAGTGCACTATACTCATGGTTTAAACGCACTCTCATGTATTCGTATCGTTTGCAGTGTTTTAAGATTATTAAGAAGCATTTATTCGAATCGTTTGATGTTGAAAAATAGTGAACGCATTTAAGTAGGACCTTGTATGTATTACGATTCCTTCATGCATAATGTGCAGGACGATATTATTCTTATATACTGTAATTGTGGTTAGTTTAAGTTGCCTGAGTTATAGGCCCAAAAATCGTAAGTTTCGATTCTCCTTGGCTTCTCAAGAATTAAATAATTAAACGTGTGTTGTGTTCGAAGAACAGTGTGTTTTTGTCCTACTGCAGGTGCAAGAAGTCAACATCATTATTTTCAGATTTAAGGAGAGACCCAGAATGTCTTTGAAGATGGCTGGATGGCGAGAAGGGAGGACGCCTTTTGTATCTGGCCTGTCTGAGAGCCAAGGCCACTGGAAAGAAGATATCACTAATTAAATTTGTAACATGAAAAGCTACTGCATAGAGGTGTAATGGAAAGTTTTAAGAAGAATGACGTATTGTGGGTCGAATCCCATCTTTTTGTACGATGCGCAGGGACAGTGTGATCAGACTTCGGCTAGCTTTCGGAGGAGAAGGAGCATCTTAGAGCAAGCTCCATAGCCTTAAGCTAATCGACCCATTTTGACGTGAGTACTTCTTAGGAAGTCAACACGTGCTGACACCTTCGGGGAATGATAGAAGGGAGACAGGAAGGGCCCTCATGTAGAGCAGTGTAGGGAAAGATTTTGTTTCCTCTCAATGAGCCGAGAACTGAATGTCGCATCTATCCTGTGTTGCATTGTGATCTTGGAATTCATAATCGTTTGCCTTTTGGGCCGAATTACTTATATTCGTAAACTTGTCTCTGTATTGATTTTTCTGTACCTCTATACTTTAATATTGAGATGTGTTTACATCCAATTGTTTTTGGCCTTATAATAAATATTCAAACTGCAATTCGGAGTTGGTGGTCTTTTCAGGCATGACTACTTCGCTGATGTACTTCTGAATTGTTTCCTCCCCTCAACCACCTTTAGTAGGTAAATAAAAGATCGATCGCTTATGCTATACTTAGTAGGGAACATCAGGTGTGCAATTTAGTGTAACCAGGGGTAGCAGAGGATGGTTTACCTCTAAGGTGGTTTACCTCTAAGGTGAGGGGAGAAGAGAGTAATCAGGGGTAGGGTCGGAAGACGAGGAGCCCCTGATATGGAGTGGAAGACGGCGAAGAGTGGCGGAGACCGGCGGACGTTGATGGTGCGGCGGAAACAGTGGTGGCGTGAGTATGAAAGGAACTGTGAGGTGTTAGATTGCGGTGATGAGTAAGTGTGTGATGTCTTGCGGAGTTGGGATGTATGTTGAGTGATTGTGGGTTTTTCGGTTTACTGGTCCGGACACGTGCGGAGCAGGAAGTTTTGGTGAGCGGACTTAAGAGAAGTCCAAGATCCCGGGATAGTTTTGTATTGTAATTGTCTGATCAAATGTGGGTGTTGTGAAGCGCTATCGACGATCCACTTGTGTTAGGGAACTTTGTGTGAATGAAGAGTACGTCGCGGTAGAAAGGCTCAGGTATTGGGGGTGGACTATGGCGATTGAGTGACCAACGCAGGTCCGAGGGTCACTACGGACGAATGTTCTTGTGAGAGTGTTCTATCGATCTTTAGTGACAGACAATTACTTGTTTTATGTGACTGTAAGTTATTGTAATTGTGTAGGAACAGTTACTTGGTTTAATAACTTTTGGATATACAGTTACTTGTGGTACGAATGTGTGTAAGCGAGTTTGCGGTAAAATTGTAAAGGCGGGTGAGCCGCTGCAAGGAGTGAGAAGTGACGTCATTGTGCGCCGAGCTGTGATAGGTCAGTTGGTGAACGCCGCGCTGGGATTGGTGGAAGTTTGTTTGTAGTGGAATAGTGTATTTTGGGCTGGCAATTGATCGATTTTACAATGAGATGCTTTAGGGTACTGCGAGATTTGTGTACAGGTGACACAGGGGTAGTGAATCGGGTAGGAGAAGAAGCTCCGCCAGAGGACACACCGGCACATTACATGGCAACGAATGTAGGACTCCATACCATAGTGTGGCTTCAGAATTGGCATAAAATCACAGAGAAAGAGGGTGAATTGGCTTTCCCTCGTTATGGGACCTTCCGTATGGAAGTGCTGACACAGCTGAGGGGGGGTGATGAATGCTCTGAAACCTCCCCCTAGACCCACACAATTTGAGGCATTAGATGCATGGATGAGAGCCGCCCTAGCGAAAAGAAGAGAGGCTTCACAGGGAAGAATGAAGAAAGCAATGAAGGCATATCAGGATGCCAGATGGGATGCACAGTTGAAAAGATGGAGAGTAGACACCATAGAGGGAGAACGATTGTACCCATTTCGGATGTTAGTAGAGGGGTCTGAAGGGAAGAAAAAGACAGACGAGGACAGTGATACAGATGACAGTTTCCTCGATAGATTGCTAGTGGAACGTCCTCCACCGTGCGACTCTAGATCAGAGGCAGAGAGGTTGCGCCCATCAGAAGAGCCTTTAGGTGTGGGACAACTGGGTTCGGAGGAACCGTCGGCAGGGGTAAGAGGAAAGATTTCAATGGTAAGAATTCCGGGAGGGTCTGGAGGAATGAGGTATCCAAACCCTGAGCCAGTACAACCTACAGGGAACATGCCATTACCAGACGCTCTGTCGGTACCAGTCACAATAGGGCCGGTGGTTCCGATATATAATCCTAGAGAAGGAACAAATGACAGTCAACAGTAAACAGGTGAAGGGGAAGAGACAATATCTGGAGGGAGTCTTGTAATGAGTGGGACAGGTTTAATTCGGATGCCAGTGGAATCTAGTACTCCACTGCCAGCTACAGCTGATCCATCGAGAATGGATAGTGGGTCAGAACGAAGACGGACAGGAGCTCTAGCGAATTCTAGGTCTGACCTCCGAATGTGGGTTCAACCAGTGAGAGAGTCAATGATGCCGAGGGAAGACACAAGCAAGAGACAAGAAGCGCCTAGAGTACTGTTTGGGCCACAGGTTATTTGTGAAGGTGACCATTGGAGAAGTCGAAGCTGGGAAAGAGACAGTCGCCCAGCTTCGAGGATGGATGAGGGTGCAGTTCCTAGGAGAACACAAAGCTGTGACAAGGAAGATACAAGAAGCGAGGGAATCCAGAAAGTTTTACAAAGTGCAATAAAAGCCCCATTGTTAGATGTGGTAAGATTAAAGGCAGAACTAGATGAGGTGATTGAAGGTAACCTACCACTGGACAGAATTCAGACGTATGACTCGAGCGAACTACTGTTTGTAGCTAAGGACATGACAAGAAAGGCCAAAAGAGCTTATGATGCATTGTTGCACTTGGCACGCAGGTATGAGGTTGATTTGTCGAAGACCAAGATGATACAGGGATCTTGCAGATTGAATTACACAGATAGGGATTTGGAAGAAAAGCGAACGATTGGACTAAAAGCACAAATTAGAGAATTAGTGATAGGGATGCGAGCATGGAAAGAATTGGACAGGTGGGAAGAAAGATGGGCCAAAACGAAAAGCTTAAAGACTGGCACAGGAAACACTCCGCCTCTGGGTGGAGGGATGGGAGCTGCAGGAAATTTCCCCCTAAGGGAAGTACAGAATGGAGGGTATGTACATGTGCCATGGAGTTGGGGTGATTTAGCAGCATTCACGAATGATTTTTCTCGGCTGAGGGAGAAACCCGCTGAGTGGTACAAGCAAATAGATCGGTTTGTAAAGATTTCGAAAGTATTGTGGATTGATTTGAACACCGTGTTTGATATAGCAGTACCAGCGGATTTGTGGGCTGCATGCAAGATTGCCATTGAGTGGCCTACTGCAGAGCCACCTAGAGATTCATTGACCCATGGTCCTTCACCTGATGTAATGAGAAAATATGAGCAAGTGATTACATGGTTGCAATCGAAGGTAGCTCCCCAGATTGTTGATTGGCTTAAGATTGATCGCACGACTCAACAGCCTAAAGAAACGGTACATGATTATTACGAGAGATTGTTGTTAGCTTTTAAGCAGCATAGTGGATTGGATACAATTGAACAGAAAGACAAGGGACAATTTGTTTCGAAGTTTGTGTTGGGACTGAAATCTGACATTAGTTTTATGATACAGCATCACTTGATATGTTGGCAGAACAAGTCGGTGGACGAGATTCTGCGTTATGCAAAATATTGTAGTGATCAAGTGGACTCAACACAGAAGAAATTGAAAGATAAGTTGATGTTGGTGCAGTTGAGAGATGCTGATTTGATGCAAGGGGTTGGAGGAACAATGGGTCGAGGTAGAGGAGGTGGAAGAGGAATGGGTCAACAGATGGTGACCCAACCTGGTCAGGGTAGAGGAAGAGAAATGGATGTAGGTGCAAGTGAGTGGGTGGCCCTACAGAAAAGGGTCACTGCATGCCATTATTGTCACAAAATCGGGCATTGTAAGCGCGAGTGTAGATTGAATCCAGCAAATCAGATACAGATTGAGGGAGAGGGACAGATGTCCGAGACTGTAAATACTGTGACAAGACCCAGGTCCATGTATGGAGGAGGATGTGAGCCACAAGTGCAAGTACCTCAGCCTCCCAGAATACCTATGCATAATCAGTTGTACCATCAGATGCCCTACTTTGAAATACAAGATAGATTTGATCAAAATCAAGATTCTCAAGCGTGTCAGAGGGGGTTGCAGGAAGAATGCACCTTGGATACGATTCTAGAAGTAGATCAGAGTGGGCCGTTTGTAGATGCAGATGTGAATGGATATCCTGTTACCTTCTTATTAGACACTGGAGCTGCTCGCTCCACGGTGAGAACTGAAGTAGTCCCAAATTTAACTCTTTCTGGACAATCGATTCAAGTAGTGGGAGTTAGTAATCAGAAAATGACCAACCCATTGACAAATGAATTACCCGTGCGAATAGGACCATTCCGAGATAAACACCAATTTGTAGTGTGCAATTCAAGTCCGGTCTGTCTTTTGGGACGAGGCCTTCTGTGCAAGCTCAATTGTACTATATCGTGCACTCCGAGAGGTGTGGAGTTGCAGACATATGATGACGATGCTGATTTTAAAATGGCTAACATGAGTCTGTGTGCAGAAATGTTTGTGGTGCTCACAATAGCAGAATTGCCTCATGACTTGAGAGACTCAGTTGACCCGAAAGTGTGGGATTTTATGGGCGAGGATGTAGGTCTGATTCGAGGGGTTGAGCCAGTTAAGATACAGGTCAAACCCAATGCTGAATTCCCACGAACGCCACAATATAAATTGACTCCAGAAACTGTGGCCGGAATAAGACCCGTAATCGAGACTATGATTGCACAAGGCATTCTTAGGGAGATAAGAGGAAGTCCCTGCAACTTACCTATTATGGGATTGCAGAAGCCAAGTGGCAAGTACAGAATAGTGCAAGATCTGCGTCGGGTTAATGAAATTGTGATCCCATATTGTCCTATGGTACCGAATCCAGCTGTTATTCTATTCCAGATACCATGCAAAGCAGAATGGTTTACAGTGATAGATTTATGTCACGCATTTTTCTCAATACCATTGCATGAAGAAAGCCAGTTTTTATTTGCATTTAGGATGGACGATCGTGTGTTAACATGGTGTAGAATTCCTCAGGGTTATACAGAAAGCCCCTCTATTTTTAGTCAAAGTCTGAAAAAGAATCTCGAAGGACTAATGATGCCCCAAAACTCAGTCTTAGTGCAGTATATAGATGACCTCCTGGTCGCCTCAGAGACTGAGGATGCTTGCAGAATTGACACTGTGGCTTTGCTGAATCATTTGGCAGAGAATGGACACAAAGTGTCTCCAAACAAACTGCAGTACTGTTTGCCTGAAGTTCAGTATCTAGGTCACCGGATCGAGAAAGGAAAACGAAGGGTGTCACCAGATCGCATAGAGACGATTCTGCAAATGGGAACTCCGAAAACACAAAAAGAAGTCTGCATGTTTTTGGGAATGGTCGGCTATTGTCGACAGTGGATCCCAAATTTCTCCTTGCAAGCAAAGCCTCTGTTAAAACTGACTCGAAAAGATGTTAGTGATCCGGTACCATGGGATGACGAGTGCTTGAAAGCCTTCCGTGAGCTGAGGGAAAGTATCTGCCGTGCTCCAGCTCTCGGAATGCCGGATTATAACAAAGTGTTTTTGCTCTTTTGCTGTGAGAAGGAGGGATGTGCATTAGCAGTCCTTGTACAGACACATGGGGGTGCCCGTAGACCAGTGGCTTACTTCTCAGCTACATTAGATCCAGTAGCTTCTGCGTTGCCCGGATGTCTGAAATTCGTTGCGGCAACTGGTGTCAGCATTGAGAGATGTGAAAGCATAGTGATGGGTCATCCGCTCATTGTTTATGTGCCCCATTCAGTAGAATTGTTAATGACAAGAACGAAAACACAGTATCTGACAAATAACAGACTTACCAAGTATGAGCAGCTTATCTTGGCCGCTGAAAATGTTACCCTGAGACGTTATACCACCCTGAACCCTGCTACATTGTTACCCATTCCGCAAGATGAAGGAGATAAAGATTGTGAAGAGCATGACTGCCTAGATGTTACTGAACTATCTACCAAACCCATACCTGACATTGTTGATGAACCTCTGCCCGAATCTGCTTTGATCCTTTTTGTTGATGGTTCATCCTTTTTGTTGATGGTTCATGTTTAAGAGACAATGAAGGGTATTTGAGAGCAGCGTTTGCTGTATGTACCATCTTGGGAGTGGTGGAAGCTGCCTGTTTGAATAGAGTATTCTCTGCTCAGGTGGCCGAAATTGTCGCTTTGACATGTGCCTGTATCATTGCAAGTGGTATCCGAGTGACTGTGTATACGGACAGTCAATATGGATTTGGTGTAGTTCATGACTTTGGGCAGCTATGGTCACAGAGGGGGTTTCTAATGTCCTCAGGGTCACCAATACGTAACGGCGAGTATGTGCGCCAACTATTGGAAGCCTTGCAGAAACCCAAAGAGATAGCAGTCGTTAAATGTGCAGCTCATGGAAAGGGAGAGGACTTTGTCACTAAGGGCAACAATTATGCAGACTAAGTAGCACGATTTTGCGCTGAACATGCTTGTGTTTTCAATGGAGAATATATAGGCGAGAGCACAGAAGAGACCGAGCTCAGCATGATGTTAGCTATAGCTGATACTTGGGATGAGGTGAAGCGGTTGCAGGATGAAGTCCCAGAAGAGGAAGCTGCTTCATGGGTTAGAGCAGGTTGTGAAAAGAGAGACGATGGCATTTGGGTGTCCACAGATGAGAGAGCAGTACTACCCAATTGTCTATTGAGCCCGATGGCAAGGCAAATTCACGGAGCAGTTCATCTGGGAAGAGATGCTATGGTGCGAGTGTTTAGACAGACGTGGTTTAATCCACGCTTTCGTGTGTGGGCTGAAGCGGTATGTCACAGGTGTGTTACGTGTCAACAAATGAATGTTGGACAGAGAACTGTGGTTGCAATGAGTCACATTGGGAGATCTGGAGGTCCTTTCAATAGGAAACAATTGGACTTTATCGAAATGCCGAGGTGCAATAGGTTGAGATATGTGTTGGTGGTGGTGTGTATCTTTTCGCGTTGGATGGAAGCATATCCAACTAGACGATGTGACAGTCTCACAGTAGCCAAGTTGCTATTAAGAGAATTGATCCCGAGATACGGATTTCCGACATCAGTGGAGACAGATAGAGGAACTCATTTCCACAGTGAAATCATGAAATTGTTGTGTCCTGCTTTGAACATTGATCAGAGACTGCATTGTAGCTACAGGCCGGAGGCTTCAGGTCTTGTAGAGCAGGTAAATGGCACCATCAAGTCAAGAGTAGCAAAGGTTTGTTCGTCGACTGCACTAAAATGGCCAGATGAACTGTCTCTGGTCCTAATGAGTCTGCGTAGCACCCCTGATAGGAGAACAGGGCTCTCTCCCCACAAAATTCTGACAGGAAGAGCTATGCGTTTGCCTATGGTGCCAGCTACAGCATTGATAAACATCACTGATGATTTAGTGTTGGACTATTGTAGGGGACTAGCTGATGTGGTTACTTCTGTGTCCCACCAGGTCGAGGCTGCGACTGCATCCACCTCGAGAGACCTGCTGTATGATCTTAATCCTGGTGATTGGGTGCTAGTTCGCAAGCACGTGAGGAAGAGTTGTCTTGATGCTCGCTGGCGAGGACCATATCAGGTGATATAGGTCACAAGTACCGCTGTGAAGTGTGGAGGATTGCCGAACTGGATCCACGCTTCCCACACTCGCCGAGTTCCAGTGCCTGTCCCCTGGTTCCAAGAAGCCTGTGTGAACCTGCCACAGACAACGAAGGCACAGGCCCAGCTGTAAGAGTTTCAGATGAAACTGTACAGTCAAGTGAGCACGAAAGATGAGAGCTGAGTGCTCCTGAGTTGAGCCCAGACCCTGAAATAGATGATATTGCGGATATAAACTTTGCACCAGATCAAGGTGAGCGGTCTATTGCAGAAGGATCAGATCAAGAGGAAGAGAGGAGAGCAGATGCCAGAGCGGAAAAGTGGCCAGTAAGAAAAGAAAGGCTGAATATAAGGCTTGCATCTGAGAAAAATCTCGCTCCGATTCCTGAAACATCTGAATCAGATCAAAGTGACGCTGAAGAAAGACCGGATGGTCTGAGACGCTCCAGAAGAGAAAGAATAGCGTCTCGAAGAAACGCATCTCCTGAGTGGACGTACCTGGCTGCAGATGCAGAGCCCAGTGAAGTCCGGGAGGTTGGGGACTGGTACGGTGAGCTACGAAGGGGACACCCTCTCGATTGATATACAGTTGCTGGTCCCAGGAGTTGAAGCTTTTGGAACACTAACTCTGCAAGTTCCAAATCCTCCAAGGTTGAGTGGATTGCGTTTCTTGATCCTCAATCAGGTTGTTTTCCCTTCATTTGGCCGACAGCTCACTGCGCAAGAATTAGGAGAAATTCGTGCGGAGATTCTGCAACTGGTTCTTACCATACTTGGATCAAATATCATTACCGATGAAGCTTGAACTGTAACAGAAGAACATATTAGGCTTTAGAAAGAAGATAACTTAGACCCCAGTTGAAGAAGATTTAAAATTAGGGACTTTCCAATAGATGAAGGAGTGAGGAATAGGGCTGACTAGATCTCTTCCATAAGTTTAGTATCAATCGAACGAACTTTGACATTAATCGCATGGGAAAAAGTGAAGTGAAAAGACATTGTTAAAAACAAAGAAAAGAAGAAAAGAGACTGTGTTTTTCCTTTTGTGCTTCGGAACAGATCAGTAGAAAACATGGTGTCCGAAAAATCAACACGCAAACAGAAATGCATCATTGGCACCCTCATTGTGGTGGTGCTTATTGTTATAACTGTGGTGATTGTTACATCTCTAGTTGGATCTCACAATGCTGGACAGAATAGGGTACAGGCGACACTCACTACACCAATCTCTGAGATAGACGAGGGTGCATCCGCAAGGGATAAAGAAATGATTAAGGAAACCAGCCGTAAATTACATGTTGATTTGTCAAAGGGCGATTTCACTTTGAAGGCGTATGCTTGATTGTTGTATGAGTATGTGGATACCACGGAAGCAAAGGATTGCTATGTGTGCATGCAATTACCAGCTTCAGTAGAAGAAGGCATTCGATACCATCATTTGCCCTTGACCTATGGCATTACATGTAGTGTGTTGTTGAGCATGTTTTATAGCAAGGCACACTTCGAGTACTATTTCTCAAATTATGATGTGGTACTCTCAGAAGTTCCAGTTCTTAAATACATGAATAAATATGATTATTATAAGGCGGTAGAGCGAATGTCAAAGTATTTTGTGCCTATTATTACCTTAGATACGTCCTATGCCCATAGACACAATTTAACTTTTATGTTAACTGATATTGAAAAGAAATTTGTGGATCAGATAGAAGATCGGCATAGACAGACTCTATTTAGACCAGATCCAAAGCACAAGGTTACCCCATGGACTAAAGAAGAATTAGATCATAAGGCAAAGGGGAGTTTTGGACCAATAGCGTTAGATTTCCAGCAGAAAGGGAAATTGTGCATTAGACACCCGACCACATATTACGATACGATATTTGTGGGTGAAAGTGATTGTGAACACATCTTCTTGATCGAAGAATCAATTAGAAAAGCATTATTGGACAAAATAACAATAGTGCCCAATGTGTATTTTGTGTGCAGAAAGAATGCCTATGTGAAGTTGCCCAAGAATTGGTATGGCACTTGTTATCTGGCTGTGGTATTTCCCAAGATTTTTCATGTGAATGATTTATGGCCCCTAGAGGGAAAAGGACCTCATAGAGGAAAACGTGGTGTGAGTGCAGGAGAAGTGATTGGAGACATATTTGGAGCTATGATACCAAGTATGGGTGTGATTTTGAATGATTTGAAAATCTGAAAGTTGGCAACATTGGTGGATAAGCTCTCAATAAATACAGCTCAAATCCTATTACTTGTCGATGGGGATATGGTTTCGATAAGGACTATGGTTTTGCAAAACCGTCTTGCCCTAGATGTGCTGCTAGCAAAAGCCGGAGGAGTCTGCAAATTATTGAAAGTTCAACAGTGCTGTACTTATATACCTGACAACAGTCGGAATATAAGGAAATATATCAACAATATTTCAGATATACACCAAGAGTTACGTGAGCTAGCTACTGAAGGACTCTGGGAACAGATGGGGAAAGGATTTGGCAAGATAGGCAGTTGGTTTGGAAGTCTGGGACAAGGAATAATGGGATACATCTTGAAGCCTATTATAATAGCTGTGATTTGTATTATTGTCCTACTGGGAGCCATCAACGCTTACAAATGGCCAAGGGCACAACATCAGGAGACTGTTTTGAGAAAGCGAGAGCAGCAACTTGAACGACTGCAGGACAGTCATTACCAGCACCTTAAGGGGTTAGAACGATTCAGACAGGGACGGCAAGCTACAGCTTCTGTTTAGGTCAGTCTTTTATACAAGGAGAAAATTACAGAAGAATAGAAAGTTGGTGTTATGACACTAGTCATAAGAGGGGGGAACTGATAGAGTGCTGATAGCACTCTATTTTGTATGAGTGCACTATACTCATGGTTTAAACGCACTCATGTATTCATATCGTTTGCCGTGTTTTAAGATTATTAAGAAGCATTTATTCGAATCGTTTGATTTTGAAAAATAGTGAACGCATTTAAGTAGGACCTTGTATGTATTACGATTCCTTCATGCATAATGTGCAGGACGATATTATTCTTATATACTGTAATTGTGGTTAGTTTAAGTTGCCTGAGTTATAGGCCCAAAAATCGTAAGTTTCAATTCTCCTTGGCTTCTCAAGAATTAAATAATTAAATGTGTGTTGTGTTCGAAGAACAGTGTGTTTTTGTCCTACTGCAGGTGCAAAAAGTCAACATCATTATTTTCAGATTTGAGGAGAGACCCGGAATGTCTTTGAAGATGGCTGGACTGCGAGAAGGGAGGACGCCTTTCGTATCTGGCCTGTCTGAGAGCCAAGGCCACTGGAAAGAAGATATCACTAATTACATTTGTAACATGAATATCTACTGCATAGAGGTGTAATGGAAAGTTTTAAGAAGAATGACGTATTGTGGGTCGAATCCCATCTTTTTGTATGATGCGCAGGGAAAGTGTGATCAGACTTCTGCTAGCTTTTGGAGGAGAAGGAGCATCTTAGAGCAAGCTCCATAGCCTTAAGCTAATCGACCCATTTTGACGTGAGTACTTCTTAGGAAGTCAACAGGTGCCGACACCTTCGGGGAATGATAGAAGGGAGACAGGAAGGGCCCTCATGTAGAGCAGTGTAGGGAAAGATTTTGTTTCCTCTCAATGAGCCGAGAACTGAATGTCGCATCTATCCTGTGTTGCGTTGTGATCTTGGAATTCATAATTGTTTGCCTTTTGGGCCGAATTACTTATATTCGTAAACTTGGCTCTGTATTGAATTTTCTGTACCTCTATACTTTAATATTGAGATGTGTTTACATCCAATTGTTTTTGGCCTTTATAATAAATATTCAAACTGCAATTCGGAGTTGGTGGTCTTTTCAGGCATGACTACTTCGCTGATGTACTTTTAAATTGTTTCCTCTCCTCAACCACCTTTAGTAGGTAAATAAAAGATCGATCGCTTACGCTATACTTAGTAGGGAACATCAGGTGTGCAATTTAGCGTAATCAGTGGCAGCGGGTGCTCTCTTGGGGCTGGGTGTACAGAGGGGTCAGTGAGTGCCAGTGGGTGCTCTCTGGGGGCCGGGTGTACAGAGGGGTCAGTGAGTGCCAGTGGGTGCTCTCTTGGGGCTGGGTGTGCAGAGGGGACAGTGAGTGCCAGTGGGTGCTCTCTTGGGGCTAATTGTACAGAATGGTCAGTGAGTACAATAGGAAGCTCAATTGCGGTCAGGTGTGCAGAAGGGTCAGTGAGTGCCAGTGGGAACTCTCTTGAGGCAAGGTTACAGAGAGGTCAGAGAATTGCCAGTGGGCACTCTGTTAGTGCTGGGTGTAAAGAGATGTCAGTGAGTGCCAGTGGGAGCTCTCTTGGGGCCTGGGTGTACAGAGGGGTCAGTGAGTGCCAGTGTGCACTCTCTTGGGGCAAGGTGTATTCAGGGGTCAGTGAATGCCAGTGGCCCCTCTCTTTGTGCTGGGTGTATAGAAGGGTCAGTGAGTGCCCGTGAGAGATCTCTTGCAGCAGATCACATAATTTTTCAAGGTGCTCTCAGGGGACACTTGGCGGGAGAAGGCACAGATGAATGACACCTCTAGGTGCCCAGGGGCCTTCTGGGGGTGCTCTTTCAGCTCACAGCTCAGCTCCTCTGACGTTCTTGCTCTGCTGGCAGCTTCCCATCACAAGACTGTTGAAGAGATTTTTTTTCTGACATTGCTTTTCTAGCCAATAGTTTCTTTTTGCATACAATACCTGCTAAATAATGTTTCCATACCCCATGAATAGCAATGGTTCTTGTTTTCACTAACAACATCCTAGTTCAGCTGACTGGTTTGCCGGGAGTCATCCATAATGTTTGCCATCAATAACAGTACATGCCAGAGGGTCACATTTAAGACCATAACATTTGTTATAAATGGTGCATTTCAAAGCAGTGTTTGTGAGGAACATTGGTTAACATTGCATGGAATCTTACAGGGTGCAAGATATAATGCACCCTGGACCTGTGATTTTAATCAGAACTAGATGGGATTCAACAACTATTTAACAGCATGGGTTTATGGGTGGCAATTGGGGTGCTAAAACTAAACTCTGGGCTGGTAATATTTGTGAAAACTGATTATAATTTGAAGGGGGTTCACCCACATAAAAGGTTGGTGAAATCCATTTTCAAAGCATGTGCATTGAAGCAGAATGGGCCAATTCATCCAACTTTACTAAGATACCGATGTGTCTCGAACCCAGGATGCAAAGCTAAATGACACCCTATTACCTCATACTGCAGAAATCAGAGAATAATACAAAGTTCTAATAAAGGTATAGATTTTAATGAGCCTTAATGTGCAAGTCCTATCAAGAATTTTAAATCTACTTAAAAATGTAACTTCATTCGGAGGAGATGAAACCTCAAAGTGTTCAAGAAGGGCAAGCCAGGCAACTCGGGGGCTTATTTAAAGTGTTGTGAGGTGGAAGAAACACATTTAAATGGTGGACTTCCCACCCCACCAAATCCACTGTTTTCCTTCTCTTTCTTTACTCCGCCTGCTCCTACACTAGAAAGTGTTTGACTTGACAGTCTGTCTGCCACAGTTCAGCTTTGTCACAGTGACAGTCATTCTGCCCTATTGAGGGCATTTTCTGTCACTCATTTTCCCTGCCCATGTTTCTCATGCCAGACATGGTGGAAATGGGCAGGGAAATGTTAAATGGCTCCCACACCCAGGGAAAAGCTCCTTGTGCATTGGGTCATTTATTGTTGATTAAAAAAAACTTTCACTTTGGTTTCTCTGAACAAGCAATGATTCGTGGGTGGATGCTTTAAAATGACACTCACCCAGCAAACATCACTTCTGTGAGGGGAGCCAATGTGGTGGCGACTCCCTTAACAACAGTGAGAGTCACAATGGCCAGGCATGGACCTCTAAAGAAGACAGTCACCCGGCTGGGGTGGGGCAGCTGTCATCACTGGCCTGATGGGGGAAGCACAGCAAGAGCAAAATACAGCACTGCTATGGTAGGGGAAAAGGGAGTAAAAACTCCATTGTGTCCAGATTCAGTTTGGGGTGGCACTGAGCCATAACACGGGGGTGTGGTGCTTGCTCCTACGATAAAGCAGCTAGAGATGGAGCTCATCTGCATATTGGTGGCAAGAAATGTTCAGATTATTCATTAGATCTCAGAGGGCTACCTATATAGCTTGTAAAATGAAAGGGCAAGAATGGAACCCAATTAAGCAGATCTAAGGAGACAGAACTGATGATACTCACCTCATATGTCCACCTATGGCCAGCAAGCAATATGTGGTCGAGAGAAGGCTGTCATAATTTGCATTTTTAAACATCCTTGTGAAGTTAAGCAATATCAACAGACAAGAGCTGCTGTCATACATGAACACCTTTAGTGTGCCAGTTACCATACTGTGCCCAGTATGAATGCTAAGTGTATCTCTGAGTGACTGAGTGTAAGTTTTTCAGCAGTGTTTTTTTTTTAACTCCTTTTTTTGTAGTATTAAACGATGAGACAGAATAAAACGTGACACAGTGTACCACAAAAAGATTACAAGTACATTATCATCTCTAATAGCATCAACATTTCTAGTATGACAAATCAAAATGAACACTATTCTTGCAGCCCAACATCATTCAAAACTTAGAGACAATTTTTATAAGATAGAATTTCCAAGCAAAGGCCACATACTTAGAATTTCAAATAGAGATTTAATCTTGTATCAGACAAAGACAAATCTATCGAAATTTGTGCAGTTGTTTGTCTCGTTTAGCATATATTAGGGGAAACGTCCATTTCAAC
The DNA here is from genome assembly GCA_963921515.1 of Calotriton arnoldi. Classification (NCBI taxonomy): domain Eukaryota; kingdom Metazoa; phylum Chordata; class Amphibia; order Caudata; family Salamandridae; genus Calotriton; species Calotriton arnoldi. The sequence goes on along the minus strand of CAWUFW010004282.1, from coordinate 962,907 downwards.
GCAGGCATTACATCGCAATGCCTTTACAACGCAACTTTTACAACGCAAGTGCCTTTACAACGCATGCCATTACAACGCATGCCATTACAACGTATGTCATTACAACACATGCCATTACAATGCATGCCATTACAACGCATGCTATGACAATGCATTATAAGGTTAGTAATGGAGATTTTTAAGTTTTAGGGTGGGTATAGGTTTTGGGATAGTTGGGAATAGTAATCTTTACCCCTACGCTATCCAACACTTTCCCTACTGTTGCACTCACTGGAGTTGGAATAGTAATTTTTACCCCTACGCTATCCAACACTTTCCCTACTGTTGCACTCACTGGAGGGAGAATAGTAAATTTTACCCCTACGCTATCCAACACTTACCCTACTGTTGCACTAAAAGTATTATGCGTTGTATTGGTATGCGTTGTAATGGTATGCGTTGTAATGGAATGCGTTGTAATGGTAGTTTAAAAAAATGCATTGTAATGGTATGCGTTGTAAAATCATGCGATGTAATGGTAGTTACGTTGTAAAAACTGCGAAGTAAAGGCATGCATTGTAATTGTTTGCGTTGTAACCTCATATATTCTATATTAGACCATTCAAACCCCTTGAATTTTGGTCTGTCATTGATTAAAAAACTGGCTTTTTGCCAATGCTGCAAGATCAAAGAACATGCAAGAAATAAAATTAGAAAAATACAAATTTGTTCCAATATGGATAATGTGCTTTTAAATATAGAATAACAAAATAAAACTGTACAGTGATCTGGGATTACACTTTTAGGAACTTGATGACTATTATGATCACAAACTTGAATCTAGAAAGCGCTCAAAACAAGACAAGTATAGAATTATGTAACTATTCACCCAAGGAAGCTATTCTACATCTAAAACATTGGTTTGTCACAGCTGGAAAGCATATGTGCAATAACTGTGATGTATAATAAACCATCTTTTTTAGAACAATTCCATCTCCTATAAAATTGGCAGCTCTGAGATGTTCGCATCAAAAAATAGAAATCTTCAATTAATGTCTAACAGGGAACTTACAGTTGGTAACAGTTTGGATTTTATCCAAAAATCTAGGGATGATCAAGTTATGTAAATTCTCATAAATAACTTTATAGCAGCAGCCAACACCCAGCATTTTTTTTAAAGTAGTTTTAAGAATGACTGAGTAAATTTGTCAAGAGCTCTAGAGTTTTTTTTAAGTATCTGCTGATTTGAGCAAAGCTGAACCAAAGTCCAACCCTGCATTCTAAACCATGTGAATTCACCTATTCCTAGGCCTTCTATGAGATTTTGATAATAAGATCAGGTATTGATCAAAACCTCAGTTGATTCCATTGCTCGATTGTTTTGTAAGATAGATGTAAACCCAAACTTGCAGTAAATCAGTGACATAAATGAATGGCAATCTGGAATCTTTTATTCCAGATTGATCTCACTTTTACACAATACCATATGTTTAATGCATTGTATCTTTTTTTGAATTGTTGATGTCATTAAAAATACCAGGAGTTGGATCTCTGCCTCCTTAAGCACTAAATCAAGAAACAATTATCGAAAAGGCATAGCATGATGACTAAGCCTGGGCGTAGTTCGTGAAGTAGCGCTACACGAAGCTACGCAAAGTGCAGTTCGCACTACGCGAGCTACGCGTAGCACTACGCGAACTGCGTAGTGCACTGTTCGCAATGATTGCACAGTGCCAGATGCTTGTCCGCACTGTGCAATCATTGAAAACGGCATCTTGCACAGTGCGAGCTGTCTTTTACTGCCGCTCGAGTAGATTTTTACTCGAGCGGCAGCTTTCTCAACGCGGACTGGTAGTTTCTCATCGCGAGCGGTCGCGAGCATACGCGACCACTCGCAATGAGAAACCTGACCTCCCGCGTTGAGAATCTCGCCGGGAGGTTTATTTTCCACGCTCGCGATCGGCAACTTGATGTTGCTGATCGCAAACCAGGAAAAAGTCTCGCCGGGATGTCATTTTGCTTGCTTGCGGTCGCCAACTTGACGTTGAGGACCGCGAGCAAGCAAAAAATGACCGCTGCACTATGCTACGCTACGCGTGTTTGCACTGTGCTACGTGCAATTCGCGTTGTGCAAAGTAGCGCAAACTTCGCAAACTACGCGAGCGTAGCGTAGTGCTTTGCCCAGGGTTAATGATGACGCTGAGGGGTGCTATCTCATAATGTAGCTTGATATAAAGTCGGAAATGAGGCAAGATGAGTCCCCCCTTCCCTTATATTGGTGATTTGAATATGAGGGCGTTGACTTTTCCAGTGAACTTTCTAATTAATGAGTCAATCTCCCTAAAATAACTGTTACTAACTTAAATCAGAACATTTGAAAATAAAAATAAATATTGAATTGAAATTTTGGTCATGGAAACAAATTTGATTACGGAAACTTTACCAATAATTGACAAGGGCAGATATTGCCATTACTTGAGCAACTTCTTTACCTTTCTTAACATAGCCATATAAATGAAATCCAATAAATCTGAATACTTTAATCTCAGCCTCTCTTGCATTAAATAAGAGTATCTCAGATTAATATAATTGGTCTTATATCCTCCTATTGAAGTAACATCTTTAATCTTATCTAAGGCTCTTTGAATATTAATTATTTCTGCTGATTGAAAGCAAATTATATCATCAGTAAACAATTTTAATTTTGGTTCGCGATTGTTTCATCATTATGAAGTAAATATGCCTAGGGTCCTATAAAAAATGTAATTAAATAAAGGACAGAAGACACCCCTCCCAGTAGTTCGAGATACTGTAATTTGAACAACTTTACTGCAGTTTATTTGATTCTAGTTGAGGTATCTAAATATATATTCCTTAAAATATGAATAAACTGCCCAGTACTGATAATCTGAAATACAGCTGTCCAGTTAGTTAAATCAAACACATTTCCTGCATCAATAATTATAATTACAGCTTTAATCTTAATAACTGTATACTAATCAATGGACTGGATTAAATAATTATTATTTATCATGATTGCCAAGATGTTAGTAAATAATTTATAATAAGCATAATGCAGGCTGATGGGCCAACACATATTGGATTATTAGAGGGTTATCTTTTTAAGGAAGTTTAGCACTATTGATTCAGAAGTTATACTGGTATTCGAGTACCTGATATAATTTGGCTAGACAGATTGACCAAAAATCCTGAAGTTGAGGGAAAAACTGTTTATAGACCTCGATAGGGATACCATCACTTTCATTTGCTCCCAGCAATGTGTTTCAAGACACAGTTTTCCAGTGTACTGGTAGGAAAGGTGAGCTCACAGGTGGAACAGTAATTGCCCAATTTAGTTTAGCTTGTTAGACATAGTTGTCCAGTTTTCATATATCTTGGTAAAACAATGTACAGTAGATTATTGATGTGGAAGTTATTGTCTGGATTCACAAGAACAAGTTGATTACTGATGGCACAGTAAATGGCCAATGGAAAGACAGTATTGTGTCATCCAACACAAACTAGAGTGATATAGGAGTTACAGCATGCAAAGTATTCTGGTTGATTGATTCATGATACAGAAAATACTCTAGTTCAGAAAGAGTCTCTAATGCATGCTGTACCACAAGCACATCACATGAGAAATTTAACTGGCAGCTTAAATTGAAAGATATAAACAGTCATGAAGCCAATCACTCCACCCTGGAGCTATGCTCCCAATGAAAAAAGTGAGAGGTTCTACACATTTTAGCTATTATCAATGCATTATGTGTAAGGCATCACAAAAGAAGTAAGATGCTCCTATGAGGAGAACAGGTATAAATGAAGCTAAAAATTGATTTTTTAATGTCACAGTTGATGGGCATCTTAAGCTCTGGATGGTGACAGTTACGTCCGTGAAAACACCTAAAATACTGGTGGCCCAATCTCTCATCCTCAAGACCATGACATGGAACTGTCAGAGACTGTGAAGAAAGTGGTGTAAAGAATCAGACATGGCATCAACTCAGACTCACTAACAATCGTAGATCACAGCTGTCCCAGCTGTCCCAGTACACCGTAAGACAACCCATAGCTAAAGCTGCACAGAATTGTGGTTGTATCTTAAAAGCTACCTAAGGAAGTTGGCCATTCACATACTGCCTTGGCCAGCAAGGGTTCCTCTACTGCAACAAGTATTTCAGTCCTTCCTGCTGCATAGAGACTTCACCAGATCCTGCTTTGAGGCTACTGCTGCAAAAAATAATTGAACTCCAAGAAAAACTTAAAGTTTATATAGGATGAAGAGACACTACAGCACAGAAAATATAAAAAAAATGACATTAAGTCAGATACAGCAGAAACCTTTCTTCTTTCCTATGTACTGGACTATCAACAGGTGTTGAATTGTGTGACACATTATAGATGCAAGAACTGAAGATCAAAATCTGTGGTTTCCATGTACAAAGCCAAATGATATCCCAGTTCTCCTAGGCTTTGTGCAAAAAGAATGAGAATTTGTAGCTTAGATTGACTTTTGGAGAGTAGGGGAGTGCACCAACTAAGCGTGCAATTCATTGTGTGGAACACTATGAAAAGAACAGTGCAATTGCACTATGCTGTGTGCAGAATATCATGCTACTAAAACTTTATTGCCAAGGCAAAGATATCAGGATGCAAACTATCCCCTCCACTTATATTGTTGCAGGGATTCTGCACATACACAGAACTATGCGCAGGAAAACAGGACCTCAGTGTATAGGGGTGTACCAACCTACCACATCAGTACCCAAAATCCCAAACCGACTAGCTATAGTGTCTCATTCGTTCTTCTCCAAATATCACGGAGCTACAAATGATTAGACAACCCAGAACACAACACTCCCAACTCTCTCAGGAATCGAGGGAGCAAGACGTACTCTTTCGCTCACTCACTCGTACTTGTCCACAATGAGAATAGGCAGAGTCAATAAATAGTTCAAAATGTTTATTTTAACTATCGTGCTCTACAATACAGTATACGTGCCACTACTAGCAGCAAAATGCATAAACTCAACACAGTTAGCATTGTTACAATTCCATAGAATACAAAGGGAGAAGTCATTTTATAAAGACAGTGGAAAACAAGGCATTCAGGCCTAACCACCCTCCCCTTGACTAGAAAAAGTTTATTTTATATAAAGGAAGATCTCTGGGCTTTGACAGCAGACCCCATACCTTAAAGCCTGGATGTAAGGTTTACATCAAAGGAGCAGCGTAGCTGGTCTCCATAGAAAGGCTCTCTCCAAGTGTGTGTTAAAACAACATGCACCCCCGTAATATCAAAGCACGAGTCTTCAGTACTGCAGCTGTGTGTAGCATGTTATGTCTAGGTGCTAGGGACTGACCAGAGCAGAATAACAAGGGGCATTGTTTATCGACCTTGCACATTGTGTTCAGACTAAACTCCAGGAAAGGCAGAGAACGCGAAAGGCAGCCCGTTCTCATGTGAAAGGCACAAGTAGAGTCTTGCAAAATAAAGTCATGTAGTAACGTGCGCAAAAGCAGCATCATGGCAGCGAAGCTCATGCTAACTTAGCAATGTTGACAATGTCCCTAAGGGCCATATAACAATATTGTTCGGTAAGTATTGCAGAAGCTAGTGTTAGGCTCAGGGAAGGGACTAGGGTTGGTTTAAGGGCTATGTTTAGGTCTGAGGCCAAGGTTGGCATTAAGCGAGGGCTAGGTTAGTGCTAGGTGTGCTCTCAAAGTTTAATATGAGGTATATAGTTTATGATTCCATTCTATTTTATGGTATGCATATGTAAAAAAATATATAATTTCATATGTTTTTAGTGTATACCATATCACAATAAAATACACATGCCACACAAAAAAAGCCCAATACATTTGAGTGGGATGTTTTGGAAACATCATATAGGTGACAGTCACTAACTGCAGAGAACTGTCTTTGCTGACACATCTTTTATATTCTATCAACTGAAACTGTATTTATTGTACTTCTCTGTGCCAATTCCAGTTCCTGGTGGACACGAAGGCTTGGATTTATAAATGCTTTCTATCACGTTTTTTTTCTAATTTTCTAACTCAAGCACAATGCAAAAGGTTCAGGAAAGATTCACTATTCAATAGAAACCCAAAGTAACACATAGTTGCACAATGCACTTCCTTGTGCTACCCTTGCATCAAAGGGGCGTTGCATGGGTGGTGCATCGGCGTTCCCATGCAAACACCCATGGGTTTTGACACACATTCCTACCCACAAAGAACTGTAGGGTTTGCACCAAATCCTATGCTTTAATGACAATAAATGCTTTAAATCCTCCTCATTTTTCTCACTTTGCATTATGCAGCACACATACAAATAGGTAATACCCCTAAAGCATACGTTTTGTACTGGAAGGGATTCTTTCAAGTGTAAAACCTATGCCTTGTTATGATCACAATGTTTTTCAAGGCAGAGACCTTTTCATTTTGATCTGAAGATGTGTGTTATTGATTATGTGAAATAACTGTGATTCAATCGATTGCACGTTTCTAGCATCTTTAATTCTTCTGTCTTCAAATGTGTCATGAATTGATGATAACTCAGTCTATGAAAAAGACATTCACAATAGCTAAATATCTGCATGATTGTTTATTTTAGAAATGTTCAACATGTAGCTGATAGAAACCTCGGATGTGCTGTGGTGTGTGTTATACCGGGGATGTCTTAACCGCTATGACACATTCCCTTTCAAATTTGATTATTTCCATCATTTCTCTCCCAACCTTTCTATTTCTCATCACTTGTATTTTCAGACTTTTCTATCTTTTTTGAAAGTGGGACGTTTTTAGACACCCGCAGATATATTGGCATTAATCTTGCTTACTGTTTAGGCTGACCACTTTTTTGTTTTCAGCTATGGATGCTACCATAAAATCATGGACACTGACCATATAAGATGACATGTTTTTGTTTATAATTGTGGAAGGTTTAGATGACTAGAAATGCTAGAAATATCTGCTCCCTGTGCATGTTACAATGCTCCCAGTCCCAGATTTGTTTTCAAAACATAAGATAGGATCAATACTCAAATCTTTTAAAAACCATGGGTATCCGGCTATAGGTAATAGTGGACATCACACGCCCGATTGAGATCAGGATGGGCGTGGCTCTCGCTTCAACCTTCACTGGAGAAGGCTCTGCCAGGGCCCTGTGAGGCTCTGGCTAAGATCTAAGCCTTCACTGACTGGTGCCAGGATGTGTTTGATCCAAAACAGAGACGTTTTTCCTTGCCGTCGTGCAGTGGTGTAACAAAGCTTGAGGAGGGGCCCCTGGCCAAGTACATGGAGGGGGGGCCCCCACACGGACCCAGTCAGGAGTTCTTAGGCCAGAGTCCTGCAGCCCATGCACAGTGCCCTATGGGGCCCACTGGAGCTCAGGGAAGTGGGGAATAATGTTACGCCACTGCCCTGGTGCCTAAAAGAGCAGGCATGCTGTTCCAGACAGAACAACAGACCTAGTTGACCCAAACCAGGTATGCCCACCACCTCTGAAACTCGAAGAGTAGGCTAATTGTTCACTGATTCTGCTAGAAAGTTGCATAGAGCCTAGAGATAGCACAGCTAGAGTGTTAGGGCTATAAAAAGTCAATATCCATGTTACAATCTTTTCCTGTTGTTTTTACTATGCATGAACTGCTTCACAGCTTTATTTTTTATCTTCTCTGATATTGCCATTCAGATTGTGTGCACTAGATTAGGAATTATAAAATATATGTTTTAAAATGTGTTATTCATCAACGAAAGAGGATTTGGAGTTCACTGTGGCCCTGAACCTAGCTTATGGGACTGAAAGTGGCCAGGAAACACTTCCTACACAACATTGCTCAGTGGGTTCTGCCTGGGTTGCAGTCCAATTGGATTTCTAATTTGTATTGATGCATTGACTGAGGCCTTGCACCATCTGGTTAGAAATCCTACCTCTGCAGCTGTAGGTCTGGGCCTCAGATTATATCAGTTTCAGACAGCGCAGAAACTATGCATTATGGGTCAAGGGTATCTGCGAAGGCGTGTGGCTGCCTAAAGTGCTTCAGTGCAGGAAAAAAGCAGAACAGCGCAACATCTCAGTAGATATAGTGCTGTTCTACTCTCTCCCTTTCACTCAGTGCTGCGCAGCACATTTACTTGCTTCCCCTACATTGCGTGACTTCTTGATAAATCAGGGCTGAAGTATTCTTTCCGTCTGGCCTCTTTTATCCCAGTGTCAGACCCTCAGCTGTGGCACTGGCTCTGTTAGTGGGTGTTGTTCCTCCATGTTGTAAGGCTGGTCGAATGTCAGAAGCAGGCAGGGTTAGAGGTGAAAATCATGAGGTGGATCAGATAAGGGTGAGGGCCTGGCCCTCCAACATGGTTCATAGACTAGGATCCATGCTAGGGGGGACTCCTGCAGCCAGACATGTAACCATGGCAGGTGGTGACTGCAGCCAGACATCTAACCATGGCAGGTGGTGACTGCAGCCAGACATCTAACCATGGCATGTGGTGACCGCCGCCAGACATCTAACCATGGCATGTGGTGACCGCCGCCAGACATCTAACCATGGCAGGTGGTGACTGCAGCCAGACATCTAACCATGGCAGGTGGTGACTGCAGCCAGACATCTAACCATGGCAGGTGGTGACTGAAGCCAGACATTTAACCATGGCATGTGGTGACCGCAGACAGACATTTAACTGTTGGAATGTGGTGACTGTGGCCAGACATTTAACCATGGCCGGTGGTGACTGCAGCCAGACATCTAACCATGACAGGTGGTGACTGCAACCAGACATCTAACCATGGCATGTGGTGAATGCAGTCAGACATCTAACCATGGCAAGTGGTGACCGCAGACAGACATTTAACTGTTGGAATGTGGTGACTGTGGCCAGACATTTAACCATGGCCGGTGGTGACTGCAGCCAGATGTCTAACCATGGCATGCGGTGACCGCAGCCAGACATTTAACCATGGCAGTGGTTGACTGCAGCCAGACATCTAACCATGGCCGGGGGTGACTGCAGTCAGAGATCTAACCATGGCATGTGGTAACCGCAGCCATACATCTAGCCATGGCCGGTGGTGACTGCAGCCAGACGTCTATCCATGGCATGTAGTGACCACAGCCAGACATCTAACCATGGCATGTGGTGACCACAGCCAGACATCTAACCATGGCATGTGGTGACCACAGCCAGACATCTAACCATGGCCGGTGGTGACTGCAGCCAGATGTCTAACCATGGCATGTGGTGACCACAGCCAGGCATCTAACCATGGCATGTGGTGACCACAGCCAGACATCTAACCATGGCATGTGGTGACTGCAGCCAGACATTTAACCATGGCATGTGGTGACTGCAGCAATCTGCAGCTATGGATACATGTAAAATTGACCTGACTTTCTAGAAGTTAGCACCATGATCAGTAGATTCAGACAATAATTCTGTGTCAGCCTCCCACACTGAACTAATTGAATGTGCTAAAGCTCCTGTCAGATAGACACTTTGTGATTGGTCAATACCATGTAGCACAAAGAAACAACACCAGAAGATGAGCTGAACATGTTTCCCATTCTTGAAAGTCTAGTAGCATTTAGTCATCGGGTTGTTTAGATTAAACCTTGCCGGACCGTGCGCTACCATAACAGCTCCACTGTCCATGGACCTCATGTTAATGATAAAGTTAGCGTTGTTTTTCAGTGCAATCATTGGACTTGGTACCAACTACAAATAACCCCAAAGATAGGTCTGGTCACCTTGTGCACACCATAGCCACATTGAAGCACAGTTAAGCCGCCTCTGCAGAGATCAGTGCAAATACCACAGTCTGTCCATGAACCCGAGAAAGGCCACACCTAACATCATCCCATGTGCGTCGATCTTCACTTTTACAAAACTTTCGATTAGGGATTCTTAGAGAACGTTTTGGTCAACAATTGTATTTTGATAATAAACTAACTTTTAATAATCAGCTTTCTGTTAATGAACAACTATCTTTAAATTACTTGGTGTCAGCAGCTGTACAATTACTGTGCTGTGTCCATCTTAAGGGATCATGTCTCCAAGGTCAATGAGGTGATGGAAAACTAGCTTATAAGAGCGCACAAGCAGAGAGGGACACTGTGGCCAATTTCTCACACAAAGCTGCTATATTTATGTTATGTATATCCGCCTGTGACTCTCTGCACTTTAGTGAAGTTGGCTATCCGAACCCCGTCTGCACCACTGAATTCACCCTGCCGACTTCAGGGCAGAACTGAAAACCAAAATCAACCCTGGCAAAAGGAAATTCAGACCAGCCCACATTGCATCTATGGGGTCATGGAAGCCCACCCTGCAGTGAAAGCAACGCCGCAGCCTACAGCCAACCAGGGAAATGCCAAGTGTGACCTGTGCCTGTAATATTTTTCTGCAGTTGTCTTTTTTCGAAGGTAAGTGGAGCTGTGTCACTGTGCATGAAATAGGAAGTCCATTAGGATAGATGTTCAGGATTGCCACATAAAATAAATGCAGGCTCAATAAACGTAATTAGCACTAATTTGCATAGCCACCAGTTATCCCAACCCATCTCCAGATGTTTAAGATCTGGCACGCCTGGAGCTCTGTAGGACACCCAACATTTCATCTCGATAAGCAGGTTTGTCTTATTCGGTCTGTTTTTGCTAATATTGTGATGGAGCGGAGGGTTACAGATCCTGTCAAGAAGTCCCATTTCCATTGTAGCAGGATCCGAATTGTAGTCACCCATATTTATTGCCACTCATATCTCACTCAAAGACCCCGGGCAGGCGTTCGGGCCAAATAACGATGAGGCAAGAACAAACATTGGTGCCCCCTATACACCTAGCAGGCATATTAGAGGAGTGTGCATTTACCCCCCAAGGAGTGTCATGGCACAACTGACAGATGACAGATGTTTATTGTTATGTAACTCAATGGGACTCATTTTATTTACTTTGCAAGGGTGAAAAGCAGAGTGGAGGGGCAGGATTTTACTCTACATCCATGAGCTCAAAAACACATAACTGCAGTGGATGCATTAATTAACTAGAAGAACCAGCTGCAAAAAAGACTCAAATGTGTTTATGACCATCACGGGTTTCCTCTCGGCACTGTTATCTATTATTAAGAAACATTTTCTGGCTTGAGTTGAACTGATAGATGGATTAAATGCATTAGTAAATGCAGGACCATAATCAGCCATGATAAAGTTGGTATATATGAGTGTGCGTTGTATGTGAAGCTACTGTGCAGCCAAGAGAGTACTTTCTCATTTCAGAAGTCTCACAACAATGCCTCCCACTGCACTCTCCTAAGGAGGGACAGTGCACGCTGGTAGGAAGTGCGAGAAGCTGCTGCCCTTCTCTGGAGGGTTACATCACTGTACTGTAAATGGGACAGAGCCAGGACTTCTCAGCATTACTACTAACCTTAAATAGGACAGTACCAACATTTCCTAGCAAGTTTGCTCGAAGTTCATTTCGAGGCTAGAGGCACTTATTAAAAGGGCTATTGTATTTTAATGGGGCAGTGAAGGCGCTTCTCAGCAGGACTTCTGTGCATTTAATGGGACAGTTTCAGCTCTTCCCAAAAAGATTGACATATTTTGATGGAGATGTTTTAGAGCACACAAGACTTCTTTAGTTTATTAATGAATTCACACCACCCCTCAGCATCGCTTCTATAATTTTTTCAGCACATTATTAGCACTTTAAAAAAGGGGCTATCCATGTAATTGGACAGTACCAGTATCCATGCTTTTCAGGTGAAAGTGCCAGAGCTTCTCAACAGATACTACCTATTCTTAGTGGAACAGTAGCAGAACTCCTTTGTAGCACTTCTATGTGTTTGCCTCAGCAGTACTGGAACTTCCCAGAAAGGTTCTGTGCTTTTATTACAGATAAATGTTTGCAGTCTCAGCAAAGAGACCAATATCTGAATGGACACGCACTGTAAATCCTCTTGTACATTCCAGAAATGGCATAATGGCTGATGATGGGACATTACCACAACTACTAAACATGTCTGCTCTGCCTCTAATCATCAAGCTCCATATCTTATCAGCAAAAATCAGATTTGTAGGATGTGCAGTATCAAAACTTCCCAGCAGGAATGACATCTGTTCATGTCAGCAGTGCCAGAACCTCTCAGCAGGGATGCTTTAGATGTTAGTCTAATACTGACAACTGATTACGGTCTCAGCATACAGACCAATATGTCAATGACCAGAATTGTGCGCTGTGCTGAACCCAGCGTTGCAAGCCTCGATCAGAAATTAAACAATCATTGGCAAAGCCAATAGGTCACACCTGAGCAAGAGCTAATGGCTTTTTCAATGTTTTGTTTATCCGCGTTGTACAGCAGTGCAGCATGGCTGTAAGAAAAGTAGAAAAAAATGGTATATGGCCAGCACTGACTGCATCATGTCACTGTTTTAGGTCTCGGCTAGACAGTGCAGGCGCTGACTCGAAGTGACATGCTGTTTTCAATCTATGGGCTTCAGCCTGCCCATAGGATTCCCATTTGCTTGTTCCATCGTCACTCTCATATCCTTTGTCCATGGCATGCATGAGTTATGCCTCTTCTTGGGTTTAGCCCTCCCCAGAGCATGCACCTAGTACTTGTGCCCATCCACTGCTCCTGTTTTAGAACCTACTTTTTTCATTCTATTTGAGCACTTCACACCAGTGCTCATGTTTTACAAGGTCTGTCACAACCATTGCAGAGCTCTCTCCCTGCAGCTTCCAGACAATCTGCTTATTGAGCTCTCCCTGCCCCTCCTCCTCCCATTCCCTTTTCATCTCTCAGCAGATTGGAATTTCCGAATTTCTAATGATTTCTTTTAGCACTCTGCTTTAAAAAGCCACTCTTCTGCATTAACTATTTTAGGTACATGCATTAAATAACAATCTACGCTGTGCCTGAGGAAAGGCTTTTATATTAGGGGAAAGTAATAAGAAGAGAAATATTGCCACAGAGAGATATACTTTGGTATTTTGGAGAGGTGTTTCCCCATTCCCCTATCGTGTGTCTCAGCCCGGGCTGCTGCAGCTTCCAGGACACATATACAGTTCCTGAGCTGGCCTGGGCTCGGCTGGGCAGTGTCTGGCATCTTATCTCAGCCTCACCGAGTATTTCGCAGGTCTTTAAAAGACCATTTACAAGCCTTTGTGAACTGGTTAATGAGGCTTTGCTTTTTAGGTCAAGCCTAGCATTGAAGCGCATGCGCTGCTCGCTTTGCGAGGCATGCTGTATTAGGGTATGTTTTAGAAGTGGTGTGGAAGCCCCGCCCATATTTTTCATTGGCTGGCGTCATCGTCCATGGTAAGTGCTGGCTTCCGATTGATAATGAGGCTTCGTAGTCCCTCCTTGTTACCACCCTGACTCCTTTTGTGATCGCCCATCAGGACTGGATATTTTACTTGCAGCGTTACACTATCTCCTTCATTAGTCGGTAGGCACTATATTTTTTTCACAATGGTGACAGCTTGTCTGGTATTTGTATTTGGGGATTTAGCGCGCAGCTGTAGAGCCTGAGAACCAGGTCAGCAGAACCGCTCTAGAGCCAGAGAACCAGGTCAGCATAGCAGCTCTAAAGCCAGAGACCCAGATCAGCAGAGCTGGTCTAGAGCCAGAGAACCAGGTCAGAAGAGCTGCTCTAGAGCCAGAGAACCAGGTCAGCAGAGCTGCTGTAGAGCCAGAGAACCAGGTCAGCAGAGCTGCTCTAGAGCCAGAGAACCAGGTCAGCAGAGCCACTGTAGAGCTAGAAAACCAGGTCAGCAGAGCCGCTCTAGAGCCAGAGAACCAGGTCAGCAGAGCCGCTCTAGAGCCAGAGAACCAGGTCAGCAGAGCCGCTCTAGAGCCAGAGAACCAGGTCAGCAGAGCTGCTCTAGAGCCAGAGAACCAGGTCAGCAGAGCTGCTGTAGAGTCAGAGAACCAGGTCAGCAGAGCATTTGTAGAGCCAGAGAACCAGGTCAGCAGAGCTGCTCTAGAGCCAGAGAACCAGGTCAGCAGAGCTGTTCTAGAGCCAGAGAACCAGGTCAGCAGAGCCGCTCTAGAGCCAGAGAATCAGGTCAGCAGAGCCGCTTTAGAGCCAGAGAACCAGGTCAGCAGAGCCGCTCTAGAGCCAGAGAACCAGGTCAGCAGAGCCACTCTAGAGCCAGAGAACCAGGTAGGCAAGCTGCTGTAGAGCCTGAGAACCAGGTCAGCAGAGCTGCTCTAGAGCCTGAGAACCAGGTCAGCAGAGCTGCTCTAGAGCCAGAGAATCAGGTCAGCAGAGCTGCTCTAGAGCCAGAGAACCAGGTCAGCAGAGCTGCTCTAGAGCCAGAGAACCAGGTCAGCAGAGCTGCTGTAGAGCCTGAGAACCAGGTCAGCAGAGCTGCTCTAGAGCCAGAGAACCAGGTCAGCAGAGCTGCTCTAGAGCCAGAGAACCAGGTCAGCAGAGCATTTTTAGAGCCAGAGAACCAGGTCAGCAGAGCTGCTCTAGAGCCAGAGAACCAGGTGAGCAGAGTCACTCTAGAGCCAGAGAACCAGGTCAGCAGAGCCGCTCTAGAGCCAGAGACCCAGGCCAGCAAGCTGCTGTAGAGCCTGAGAACCAAGTCAGCAGAGCCTATGTAGAGCCAGAGAACCAGGTCAGCAGATCTGCTGTAGAGCCAGAGAACCAGGTCAGCAGAGCTGCTGTAGAGCCAGAAAACCAGGTCAGCAGAGCCGCTCTAGAGCCTGAGAACCAGGTCAGCAGAGCTGCTGTAGAGCCAGAGAACCAGGTCAGCAGAGCTGCTGTAGAGCCAGAGAACCAGGTCAGCAGAGCTGCTGTAGAGACAGAGAACCAGGTCAGCAGAGTTGCTGTAGAGCCAGAGAACCAGGTCAGCAGAGCTGCTGTAGAGCCAGAGAACCAGGTCAGCAGAGCGGCTGTAGAGCCTGAGAACCAGGTCAGCAGAGCCATTGTAGAGCCAGAGAACCAAGTCAGCAGAGCTGTTGTAGAACCAGAGAACCAGGTCAGCAGAGCTGCTCTAGAGCCAGAGAACCAGGTCAGCAGAGCTGCTCTAGAGCCGGAGAAACAGGTCAGCAGAGCGGCTGTAGAGCCTGAGAACCAGGTCAGCAGAGCCGTTGTAGAGCCAGAGAACCAGGTCAGCAGAGCCGCTCTAGAGCCAGAGAACGAGGTCAGCAGAGCTGCTCTAGAGCCAGAGAACCAGGTCAGCAGAGCCGCTCTAGAGCCAGAGAACCAGGTCAGCAGAGCTGCTCTAGAGCCAGAGAACCAGGTCAGCAGAGCTGCTGTAGAGCCAGAGAACCAGGTCAGCAGAGCTGCTCTAGAGCCTGAGAACCAGGTCAGCAGAGCTGCTCTAGAGCCTGAGAACCAGGTCAGCAGAGCTGCTGTAGAGCCAGAGAACCAGGTCAGCAGAGCTGCTGTAGAGCCAGAGAACCAGGTCAGCAGAGCTTCTGTAGAGCCAGAGAACAAGGTCAGCAGAGCCACTGTAGAGCCAGAGAACCAGGTCAGCAGAGCCGCTCTGGAGCCAGAGAACCAGGTCAGCAGAGCCGCTCTAAAGCCAGAGAACCAGGTCAGCAGAGCCGTTATAGAGCCAGAGAACCAGGTCAGCAGAGCCGTTGTAGAGCCAGAGAACCAGGTCAGCAGACCTGCTGTAGAGCCAGAGAACCAGGTCAGCAGAGCTGCTGTAAAGCCAGAGAATCAGGTCAGCAGAACTGCTGTAAAGCCAGAGAACCAGGTCAGCAGAGCTGTTGTAGAGCCAGAGAACCAGGTCAGCAGAGCTGCTCTAGAGTCAGAGATCCAGGTCAGCAGAGCTGCTCTAGAGCCAGAGAACCAGGTCAGCAGAGGCGCTTTAGAGCCAGAGAACCAGGTCAGCAGAGCTGCTGTAGAGCTAGAGAACCAGGTCAGCAGAGCTGCTGTAGAGCCAGAGAACCAGGTCAGCAGAGCTGCTGTAGAGCCAGAGAACCAAGTCAGCAGAGCTGCTGTAGAGCCAGAGAACCAGGTCCGCAGTGCTGCTGTAGAGCCAGAGAACCAGGTCAGCAGAGCCGCTGTAGAGCCAGAGAACAAGGTCAGCAGAGTCGCCCTAGAGCCTGAGAAACAGGTCAGCAGAGCTGCTGTAGAGTCAGAGAATGAGGTCAGCAGAGCTGCTCTATGGCCAGAGAACTGGGCCAGAGAACCAGGTCAGTGAACCAGGTCAGCAGAGCTGCTGTAGAGCCAGAAAACCAGGTCAGCAAGCTGCTGTACATCCAGAGAACCAGGGCAGCAGAGCTGCTGTGGAGCCTTAGAACCAGGTCAGCAGAGCTGCTGTAGAGCCAGAGAACCGTCAGCAGAGCTGCTGAAGAGCAAGAGAAGCAGGTCATAAAGCTGCTGTAGAGCCAGAGAAGCAGGTCAGCAAGCTGCTGTAGAGCCATAGAACCAGGTCAGCAGAGCTTTTGTAGAGCCAGAGAACCAGGTCAGCAGAGCCGTTGTAGAGCCTGAGACCCAGGTAAGCAGAGCCGCTCAAGAGCCATAGAACCAGGTCAGCAGAGCCGTTGTAGAGCCATAGAACCAGGACAGCAGAGCTGCTGTTGAGCCATAGAACCAGGTCAGCAGAGCTGCTGTTGAGCCAGAGAACCAGGTCAGCAGAGCCGCTCTAGAGCCTGAGAACCAGGTCAGTAGAGCCGCTCTAGAGCCAGAGAACCAGGTCAGCAGAGCCGCTCTAGAGCCAGAGAACCAGGTCAGCAGAGCCACTCTAGAGCCAGAGAACCAGGTCAGCAGAGCCGCTCTAGAGCCTGAGAACCAGGTCTAAAAAGAGCTGCTCTAGAGCCTGAGAACCAGGTCAGCAAGCTGCTGTAGAGCCTGAGAACCAGGTCAGCAGAGCTGCTGTAGAGCCAGAGAACCAGGTCAGCAGAGCTGCTGTAGAGCCAGAGAACCAGGTCAGCAGAGCTGCTGCAGAGCCAGAGAACCAGGTGAGCAGAGCTGCTGTAGAGCCAGAGAACCAGGTCAGCAGAGCCGCCCTAGAGCCAGAGAATCAGGTCAGCAGAGCCACTCTAGAGCCAGAGAACAGTTCAGCAGAGCCGCTCTAGAGCCAGAGAACCAGGTCAGCAGAGCCGCTCTAGAGCCTGAGAACCAGGTAGGCAGAGCCGCTCTAGAGCCAGAGAACCAAGTCAGCAAGCTGCTGTAGAGCCTGAGAACCAGGTCAGCAGAGCTGCTGTAGAGCCAGAGAACCAGGTCAGCAGAGCTGATGTAGAACCAGAGAACCAGGTCAGCAGAGCTGCTGCAGATCCAGAGAACTAGGTCATCAGAGCTGCTGTAGAGCCAGAGAACCAGGTCAGCAGAGCCGCTCTAGAGCCAGAGAACCAGGTCAGCAGAGCCGCGCTAGAGCCAGAGAACCAGGTCAGCAGAGCTGCTGTAGAGCTAGAGAACCAGGTCAGCAGAGCTGCTGTAGAGCTAGAGAACCAGGTCAGCAGAGCTGCTGTAGAGCCAGAGAACCAGGTCAGCAGAGCTGCTGTAGAGCCAGAGAACCAGGTCAGCAGAGCTGCTGTAGAGCCAGAGAATCAAGTCAGCAGAGCTGCTGTACAGCCAGAGAACCAAGTCTGCAGTGCTGCTGTAGAGCCAGAGAACCAGGTCAGCAGAGCCGCTCTAGAGCCAGAGAACCAGGTCAGCAGAGCCGCTCTAGAGCCAGAGAACCAGGTCAGCAGAGCCACTCTAGAGCCAGAGAACCAGGTCAGCAGAGCCGCTCTAGAGCCTGAGAACCAGGTCTAAAAAGAGCTGCTCTAGAGCCTGAGAACCAGGTCAGCAAGCTGCTGTAGAGCCTGAGAATCAAGTCAGCAGAGCTGCTGTACAGCCAGAGAACCAAGTCTGCAGTGCTGCTGTAGAGCCAGAGAACCAGGTCAGCAGAGCCGCTCTAGAGCCAGAGAACCAGGTCAGCAGAGCCGCTCTAGAGCCTGAGAACCAGGTCTAAAAAGAGCTGCTCTAGAGCCTGAGAACCAGGTCAGCAAGCTGCTGTAGAGCCTGAGAACCAGGTCAGCAGAGCTGCTGTAGAGCCAGAGAACCAGGTCAGCAGAGCTGCTGTAGAGCCAGAGAACCAGGTCAGCAGAGCTGCTGCAGAGCCAGAGAACCAGGTGAGCAGAGCTGCTGTAGAGCCAGAGAACCAGGTCAGCAGAGCCGCCCTAGAGCCAGAGAATCAGGTCAGCAGAGCCACTCTAGAGCCAGAGAACAGGTCAGCAGAGCCGCTCTAGAGCCAGAGAACCAGGTCAGCAGAGCCGCTCTAGAGCCTGAGAACCAGGTAGGCAGAGCCGCTCTAGAGCCAGAGAACCAGGTCAGCAAGCTACTGTAGAGCCTGAGAACCAGGTCAGCAGAGCTGCTGTAGAGCCAGAGAACCAGGTCAGCAGAGCTGATGTAGAGCCAGAGAACCAGGTCAGCAGAGCTGCTGCAGATCCAGAGAACTAGGTCATCAGAGCTGCTGTAGAGCCAGAGAACCAGGTCAGCAGAGCCGCTCTAGAGCCAGAGAACCAGGTCAGCAGAGCCGCGCTAGAGCCAGAGAACCAGGTCAGCAGAGCTGCTGTAGAGCTAGAGAACCAGGTCAGCAGAGCTGCTGTAGAGCTAGAGAACCAGGTCAGCAGAGCTGCTGTAGAGCCAGAGAACCAGGTCAGCAGAGCTGCTGTAGAGCCAGAGAACCAGGTCAGCAGAGCTGCTGTAGAGCCAGAGAATCAAGTCAGCAGAGCTGCTGTACAGCCAGAGAACCAAGTCTGCAGTGCTGCTGTAGAGCCAGAGAACCAGGTCAGCAGAGCCGCTCTAGAGCCAGAGAACAAGGTCAGCAGAGTCGCCCTAGAGCCTGAGAACCAGGTCAGCAGAGCTGCTGTAGAGTCAGAGAACCAGGTCAGCAGAGCTGCTCTATGGCTAGAGAACTGGGCCAGAGAACAAGGTCAGTGAACCAGGTCAGCAGAGCTGCTGTAGAGCCAGAAAACCAGGTCAGCAAGCTGCTTTAGAGCCAGAGAAGCAGGTCAGCAAGCTGCTGTAGAGCCATAGAACCAGGTCAGCAGAGCTTTTGTAGAGCCAGAGAACCAGGTCAGCAGAGCCGTTGTAGAGCCTGAGACCCAGGTAAGCAGAGCAGCTCAAGAGCCAGAGAACCAGGTCAGCAGAGCCGCTCTAGAGCCAGAGAACCAAGTCAGCAGAGCTGCTGTAGAGCCATAGAACCAGGTCAGCAGAGCCGTTGTAGAGCCATAGAACCAGGTCAGCAGAGCTGCTGTTGAGCCATAGAACCAGGTCATCAGAGCTGCTGTTGAGCCAGAGAACCAGGTCAGCAGAGCCGCTCTAGAGCCTGAGAACCAGGTCAGTAGAGCCGCTCTAGAGCCAGAGAACCAGGTCAGCAGAGCCGCTCTAGAGCCAGAGAAACAGGTCAGCAGAGCCACTCTAGAGCCAGAGAACCAGGTCAGCAGAGCCGCTCTAGAGCCAGAGAATCTGGTCAGCAGAGCCGCTCTAGAGCCTGAGAACCAGGTCATCAGAGCCGCTCTAGAGCCTGAGAACCAGGCCAGCAAGCTGCTGTAGAGCCTGAGAACCAGGTCAGCAGAGCTGCTGTAGAGCCAGAGAACCAGGTCAGCAGAGGTGCTGTAGAGCCAGAGAACCAGGTCAGCAGAGCTGCTGCAGAGCCAGAGAACCAGGTGAGCAGAGCTGCTGTAGAGCCAGAGAACCAGGTTAGCAGAGGCGCTCTAGAGCCAGAGAACCAGGTCAGCAGAGCTGCTCTAGAGCCTGAGAACCAGGTAGGCAGAGCCGCTCTAGAGCCAGAGAACCAGGTCAGCAAGCTGCTGTAGAGCCTGAGAACCAGCTCAGCAGAGCTGCTGTAGAGCCAGAGAACCAGGTCAGCAGAGCTCCTGTAGAGCCAGAGAACCAGGTCAGCAGAGCTGCTGCAGATCCAGAGAACCAGGTCATCAGAGCTGCTGTAGAGCCAGAGAACCAGGTCAGCAGAGCCGCTCTAGAGCCAGAGAACCAGGTCAGCAGAGCCGCTCTAGAGCCAGAGAACCAGGTCAGCAGAGCTGCTCTAGAGCCAGAGAACCAGGTCAGCAGAGGCGCTTTAGAGCCAGAGAACCAGGTCAGCAGAACTGCTGTAGAGCCAGAGAACCAGGTCAGCAGAGCTGCTGTAGAGCCAGAGAACCAGGTCAGCAGAGCTGCTGTAGAGCCAGAGAACCAAGTCAGCAGAGCTGCTGTACAGCCAGAGAACCAGGTCCGCAGTGCTGCTGTAGAGCCAGAGAACCAGGTCAGCAGAGCCGCTGTAGAGCCAGAGAACAAGGTCAACAGAGTCGCCCTAGAGCCTGAGAACCAGGTCAGCAGAGCTGCTGTAGAGTCAGAGAACGAGGTCAGCAGAGCTGCTCTATGGCCAGAGAACTGGGCCAGAGAACCAGGTCAGTGAACCAGGTCAGCAGAGCTGCTGTAGAGCCAGAAAACCAGGTCAGCAAGCTGCTGTAGAGCCAGAGAACCAGGTCAGCAGAGCTGCTGAAGAGCAAGAGAAGCAGGTCATCAAGCTGCTGTAGAGCCAGAGAAGCAGGTCAGCAAGCTGCTGTAGAGCCATAGAACCAGGTCAGCAGAGCTTTTGTAGAGCCAGAGAACCAGGTCAGCAGAGCCGTTGTAGAGCCTGAGACCCAGGTAAGCAGAGCAGCTCAAGAGGCAGAGAACCAGGTCAGCAGAGCCGCTCTAGAGCCAGAGAACCAAGTCAGCAGAGCTGCTGTAGAGCCATAGAACCAGGTCAGCAGAGCCGTTGTAGAGCCATAGAACCAGGTCAGCAGAGCTGCTCTAGAGCCATAGAACCAGGTCAGCAGAGCTGCTCTAGAGCCAGAGAACCAGGTCAGCAGAGCCGCTCTAGAGCCAGAGAACCAGGTCAGCAGAGCCGCTCTAGAGCCAGAGAACCAGGTCAGCAGAGCCACTCTAGAGCCAGAGAACCAGGTCAGCAGAGCCGCTCTGGAGCCAGAGAATCTGGTCAGCAGAGCCGCTCTAGAGCCTGAGAACCAGGTCATCAGAGCCGCTCTAGAGCCAGAGAACCAGGTCAGCAGAGCTGCTGTAGAGCCAGATAACCAGGTCAGCAGAGCTGCTGCAGAGCCAGAGAACCAGGTGAGTAGAGCTGCTGTAGAGCCAGAGAACCAGGTCAGCAGAGCCGCCCTAGAGCCAGAGAATCAGGTCAGCAGAGCTGCTCTAGAGCCAGAGAACCAGGTCAGCAGAGGCGCTCTAGAGCCAGAGAACCAGGTCAGCAGAGCCACTCTAGAGCCAGAGAACAGGTCAGCAGAGCTGCTCTAGAGCCAGAGAACCAGGTCAGCAGAGCCGCTCTAGAGCCTGAGAACCAGGTAGGCAGAGCCACTCTAGAGCCAGAGAACCAGGTCAGCCAGCTGCTGTAGAACCTGAGAACCAGGTCAGCAGAGCTGCTGTAGAGCCAGAGAACCAGGTCAGCAGAGCTGCTGTAGAGCCAGAGAACCAGGTCAGCAGAGCTGCTGCAGATCCAGAGAACCAGGTCATCAGAGCTGCTGTAGAGCAAGAGAACCAGGTCAGCAGAGCCGCTCTAGAGCCAGAGAACCAGGTCAGCAAGCTACTGTAGAGCCTGAGAACCAGGTCAGCAGAGCCTATGTAGAGCCAGAGAACCAGGTCAGCAGGCTGATGTAGAGCCAGAGAACCAGGTCAGCAGAGCTGCTGTAGAGCTAGAAAACCAGGTCAGCAGAGCTGCTCTAGAGCCAGAGAACCAGGCCAGCAGATCTGCTGTAGAGCCAGAGAACCAGGTCAGCAGAGCTGCTGTAGAGCCAGAGAACCAGGTCAGCAGAGCTGCTGTAGAGCCAGAGAACCAGGTCAGCAGAGCTGTTGTAAAGCCTGAGACCCAGGTCAGAAGAGGTGCTTCAGGGACTGGAGAGGTACAAACGTAATCAGACACAGAAGAGGTGCAATGATGCAGCGTAATATGGCACATTCTGTCGCAATATTTTGCTATTTTTCATTTTACAACACAGTAGTACTTTCTGGACAAACGTTTCTCCTCATTAGCAGCACTCGAACACCCGAATACAGCCGTCAGCAATGAAATGGTGACAGTTCATCTTTGCAAAGCATATGTCCCCCCGGGGGACCATGGCTGATGCTTTTTAAAGCCTCTTTTGATCCATCTGAGCTAGAATCAATGTTTGCAACTGATACAGAAGATCTGAATCATGTGGCAAGTGTGGAAAATATGTAAATACTCAGAGAAAGCAGCGGCCACAATATTGCATTATTCCAGCGGTCCTGCCTATGAGCAAAGTCTTGTAGTGTAATGACCTTGATTTACTGACTGTGTTGTAAATCCATGGAACTGTCCCCCCGAAGAATATTTGGGCAAAAAATAACCTCGAAGTACTGATTCTGTGGTACTGATAAGGTAAGGGTAAAAGTGGAGGCCATGCAAAGTCTCTGAAGTCAGGAAGGAATGGGCAGTTCTGGACACTATTGTCAATCTCCAGGTAGGAATTCCCATGCAGGGCAGCGCCAAGTAGCTGGGATTAAACAAGCATTTGCAATGCAATAGGTCGCTCATTTACGCGAGTTGAAGCTATTGGCATTGAAATGACAATGTCTTTTATTTATGTTTTAAAAACCAAAACATAAATAAAAGGCATTGTTATTTACAATGCTAATAACTCAAACTTGCGTAAATGCGAGACCTATTGCATTGCAAATGTTTTTTTTTTCTGGTTCTAGTACCCCCTGGGTCTGCACTCTGCCTATTCCTTACATTTGTATTTTACTGTTACTGCCACAGTGGGAGAATGCATTTTGTGAAAAGCTGTATTATGAGTAGGGCTGCCACCTTTCTAAGAGTAAAATACAGTTTATTTGTTGTTCTTTAAAGAGTCTGCAAAGGTCTGGCCGTGATACTAAATATGGCTGTAAACAAAATTGTATGTATTCATTTGTAACAGGATTTTTCTGTCATTGTTTACTCAGATTATTAATCATGGATCATTAATGGAGCTCTAGAACACATTTAAAAGTTTTTTCTCTCAATATTTGCCATCGAAGTATGTACAGATACAGGCTTAAAAATACTGGCTTTATGTGATTTCGATAATTTTGTACCAGCCGGGACATTAAAATTCTGGTGGTGCCGGTAGAAATCCGGCCAGCTAGCAACTCAATCACAAGACTAAAAGTCTTTTGCAGGATCAGGAAATTATTTATTACCTTGACCCATCAACACTGATCGATTCAATAATAGCAATAGTTTAACTTATAGCCGAAACCCTACCTGCCAACCGTAAATAACATGCTGAGTTACTCCAAGTGTCTGGGAATACATCCTGCATTAAGACTACTCACTCCTCATTCTTACCACTCACCTTTCACTTTCACACTCACCCTGCACTCACAGCGATCACACTGCACTCACACCACTCAGCATGCACTCAGGCTGTTACCCTGCACTAACACCGTTAATCCTCCTCTTACACTGCTCTCACACAAGCACACTTCTCACCCTGCACTTACAGTGATCATGCTGCACTCACACCACTTAACATGCACTCACGCTGTTCACCCTGCACTCATCCTGCAATCCTCACATGTGCACTGCTCACTCTGCACTCATGTGACAATTCATTCACCTGTCACTCTCACTGCTCACCCTTCAAGCTCACTCAAACAAGCACATCACTCAACATGCATTTATTCGTCCCACGCTGCACTTTCACCCACACCCAAACTCATATGTTCCCATCACTCACCCATCAGTCACTCCTCCTACCCTACTTTTACAATGACTCGCTCACTGTGCACTCAAATAGGCATTTTTGTCACTCACACAGCTCATCCTTCACTCACATGGGCACACTATTCACCCTGGAATCACACCACTCCCCATGTACTCCCTCCACTCACCCTGCACTCACACGGACACACCTCTCAGCATGCACTCTGTTCGCCCTGCCTACACACAGGCACAATAGTAAGCCTGGGCATAGTTCGCAGAGTTTTGCTCCGTGGAACTCTGCGAAGTGCCAGAAAAACTCTGCCGCACTCCGTGGAATTCCGCCAGCAGTGGAGTCTGATAAGTTGTGCTGCTTGCACTAATTTTTAGTGCCAAGAGTTTGTCTCGCACTTAAGAATCAGCGCGAATGGCACTGCTGCTTTTTGCCACTCGAGTAGACATTCTAATCGAGTGGCAGCTTCCTCAACGCGGATGGCAGATTTCTTAACGGGAGCAACGATAAGAAATCTAACCAGCAGGAGGTCTAGCGATTGAGTTTTCTCACAAGCGCTCGACAACTTACCATTGGCAAGCCGCTCGAGAAAAAAAACACCGCTCTGCCTCACTTCGTGGAGTTTTTGGGAACTTTGCACATAGTGCAGAGTGGGCAAAACTCCACGAACTCTGCTGGCGGAGTGGAATTCTTCACCTACCCCAGCACAATATTCTGCCGGACCTCACAGGGATACACCTCTCACCCTGCACTAGCTCCTCTCACCATGCACTCACCAGTCACTCTCACAGTTCAAGCCTTCACTCTTGTCACTCACCCTGCATTCACACACAAGCACACTACTCACCCTGCATTTACACTGCTCACACTACCCTGCACTCACTCCTCTCACTCTGCACTCACATGGGCCCTCCTCTCACATTGCATTCATGTAGCTCATGCTACATTCACATCGGCATATTTTTCACCCTTCACTCGCTCCACTCATGCTGCACTCACTCATATCATTCACCATCACCTAGCACTTACATGAGTACACCTCTTATACTACACATATAAAAATGGAACAACTTTCATGAATATACACATAATTCTGCAAAGGCACCCACAGAATACCTGGTCTTTCCACAGTACTAGATGCTTACTTAATTCCATCGGCAACAACGGGGCTGGTGTAAGAGGGGAGAGTAGACTGAGGATGTGGAATGACGTGAGCAGAGAGACTAGGCTGAGGCTTTGGGGTATGGTGCTGGATTGAGAATCGTGTGACACTTTCAACCAGTCCTGGCTTCCATTCAACACGTTGCTTCATTCCGGAACATGTATTTCTTTTTGGTTTTTTTATTCCAAAATGCAAAGTGTTACTGGATAAAATCCATGATTGTCGAAGAAGTTAAGCATTTTTTATTATAAGATCAACAGGATGATGTGGTATTACATGTTAGAAAGTGGATTAGTTCATTTCTAATACTGTAACTGCTTGATCCATATGTGAAACCAAATACAAGCCCCGTACAGATATTTTAAGAAAGTGCACTTTTCATTCACATCATAATTGTAACAAACATTGACAAGGCAATATGTTATTATTTTTTAATAGTGTATAGAGAATGTTTTTATTGAGCTCCACTAAAAGGCAAGACAGGTATAGCAGAAGCAGCAAGGCAAGCTTTTCTAACACAATAAAAGCAGATTGACTAATGGCAGTGTGAGTGGCAGTGTGTGTGTATGTGAGGGTGTGACAGAGCACAAATGTACGACAGAGTGTAAGAGATATAGTGAGAACGAGTGTGAGAGTGTGTGAAACTTAGTGTGTGAGAGAATGTGTGTGTGTGTGTGCGTGTGTGTGTGTGTGTATGTGCGTGAGTGTATGTGTGTTATGCTTGCAAGTGTGCCTCTGGTCTGGCGTACTGGAGGTTATTCTTGCCTTATGGACAAGAGCACTAATGGCATATGAATGGGAAGTGTTACCTATGGCAAACTGCAGCCCAGACATGCTTTTGTTAAGACACCATCATTGGATGTGGGGACTCGAACTGCCTAATTGAGAAAGCCGCTAGCCCAGCAATACCCAGCAGCAGGGACACAGAACACATGCCACCAAACCTGGCTGAAGGCCCAGACATGATGCACATAATTCCAAGCATAATAGGGTGGATCCATAGCAAAATGCTAGCACTGATATTTAAGGTAATTCTGGTCATAAGAGATCCTGTACTCATTTTATAGGGGGAATCAATGGCAAAATGCTGACCCTTGTATACCGGAGGGGGGTTTTAGAGGTACCAATGACTATGGCAGACTTATCCATGTCAAATTTCTGGCACTGTCATGCTGTATGTACTCCTTGGTAAACTCCACTCCACTGTATGCCACCCTATTCCACTCTAAGACACTCCACTCTATGCCACTCTACTCCACTATAAGACACTCTACTCCACTCCACCAAACTCTACTCCAACCACATAAAAGTCTACTCCACTCTATGCCATTCCACTCTGCGCCACTCCACTGTATGACATACCAAGACACTGTACACCGCTCCATGCCACTCTCCTCTATGCCACTAATTTTTAGCCATGCTGGTTTACAACATGTCTAAAACACATTGGCAAAGCCAGTAGCTCTTACATAGGCAAGACCTATTGGCTTTGCCAATGGGTGTTTTTCTATACTTTCAGCCAAGCTGCGCAGCATCCATGCACACGTACAACATGGCTAAAACACCTTGACAAAGCCAATAGCTCTCACACAGATCTCGCCTTGGAACCTCCATAGGCCTTGTCAATTGCTTTTAGCCCTTCTGCACAGCCTCTGCGAAGCTGTACAACGTGGCTAAAGTTTATTTAAAAAAAGGCTTTGATGCGCCCACCAGATTCATTTTATAGGCATGAGCACCTACAAATTCCGGTCGCTTTTTTTCTTTTTAGTTACCTATCTGAGTTAGATCAGTAACTTAAATGAAAATGAAACATGTAAAAACATTTTTTAAAGTGAGGGGGGTGGACATCAGGAAATCAACACTGAGGGTGTGGGTAATAAAAAGGAACACATAAGGCACGGGCAGAAGCAGACGGGTGAGATCGAAAGGAAGGGATGCTTGAAGAAGCACTCGGGCAACAGAGAGCAAACATAAGTTTTGTTTGCTTGTACCCTTCTTGATGCATAAACTGTAAAGCGCTCTGATACCCTCGGTGGTCATGTTCGCGCTATATAAAACTTTCTAAATAAATAAAAATAAATAAGGAGAGAAGTACAAGTACAGCAGTAAAGAATGAAAAATAAAATGATATTAACAAAGGCTATTATCATTTTATTTTCCTTGCTCACTTCCTACAGCCGAGGGCAGGGCTGGGCCGTCCATTCCGACACGACACAGCTGCAGGAAGGAGGAGGTTGGTGGCACTGCTTGAAGTGCACATGACAGATGGCCGCTCCTCTAAGGCTGGCCAAACCATCATGCGCACTTCGATCTCTCCACCCGAGCTGTGCTGTACAACCGGGTGAAGAGCAAGCACAGGTTGTAGTCTCCTAGTGAGCACCTACCTAGGGTGCTCACACCAATCACAATGCTGCTCTCATGCTGGTTAATAACAGCATGAGACAAGAGCCCGGATTGGCGTAGGGGAGCCTGTGACATGCCTAGAGTCGATAAGCAGAGGCCAGAAGAGCACCAACGCTGCTAATGGCAGGTAAACATTTTTTCTATTTTTTTCCCGGCGCTGCCCCCCCACACCTCCTCGCCCGCACTGCCCCACCACTTTAATGCCCTGGCAGCCACCACTGGATTCCAGTCAATCAAAGAGATGGTAAAGCAGCAATGCTCCATGGGAAGGACAAGCAAAAGATTGACAAGCTGAGATGCCAATAAGAAGCAGGGAAATGAGTTCAATGAAAGGCAACCAATAGTAAGAAATTGGCGGGTTCCAAGCCCCTCTGTGTTCTTGGTAAGCTACAATGCATACCGCAACAGACAGCATATGCGCTGTCTCATAGTTGCCAAATTTTCCAGGTCCGTGCTTGTTGTGCTGCGTCATGCGTGTTGTGCTGCTTCATCCCAGGCTTTTCATTTGAGTTCTGGGACTTCTAGTCCTTTTTTATAATGGAATAAACAAGACTACAAAACCAACAATTCAACGAAAAAACTTAGACTGGAGCAACACAACAAACATGAAGCTGGAATTCTTGGCCAGACAGCTGTCTAGTAGGATCAACATAAAAAGACAACTCACAGAGCAGCACAAACAAGGGGAGAAAGATACATGCGTGGGGGGATGTCTGTGAGAAACAACATCTGTGTTCACCCATGAATGTAATAAACAATGTATTATGAAACTCAAGTACCATTATGCATGTATTGTTACACACTGGAGGGATGAGGTGGGATAACCCCATGTAGTCACAAACTGAATGAGGGAACCTCACGCACTGGCGAACATATAAACCTCCTGTTGCCACACGGTGGAAAAAAATCCCCCTGTTGGGAAACATGCCTTGAGGTGAACATTTATTGCGAGATTTAGATCTAAAAAAACTTCACAGTTTGTCACACAGTTGGGCTAATAAATCCTGTGCAGTTACTCATTGGGTGAGATGAACCTTGGGGGCCTATGTACAAGGACTTGATGCCACCAGAACGTCACTTTTTAAGACATTTTGGTGGCGTTAGGTCCATCGCCGTATTCACAAGGCGGCAATAAGCCACTTAACGTGGCTTAACACCACCTTGTAAGTAAGGCCCCCTTTCACGCTACACCCAGCATGAAATAGGTGGGCAATGGATTTTGCGGTGGGCGTTCACCCGCAGCACCCATTGATTTTGACGCTGCCCCCTATTTACAATATGGGGCAGTGCCAAAATTAAGTCCAAAAAAAACCTGGTCTTAACATGACGAAATGAGGAGAAATTATTAATTTCTACTCTTTTTTGCTGTTTCTATGTGTGCTGCATTGTGCAGCACACATAGAAACAGCAAATCGTCATGAATGATTGTTTACGTGCAGGGAGGTGTCCCTTCCTGCACATAAACAATCATTTAAAAAAATGACGGTTTCCAATAGGAGTTACAAATCACCATTAGTGATTGTTAATGTGCAGGAAGTAACACCGTCCAGCACATAAACAATCATTCTGCTAACGCAGGCACCCTTGCACTACAGTGCAAGGGTGCCTGCATTGAAGCTAGGCAGCTGAATTTAGTGCCAGCTCTAGCTAAAATGCAGGGATGCACCATATCATTGTAAATACAGCGCTTCCCTGTGTTTTCAGAATGGTGGTGCGCGGCGATAGCAATTTTGGCTTAACGCCGTGCTCCGCCATTCTTTTGTAAATATGCCCCATTGTGTTTTCAGACACTGGCAGTCAGACATCTTATGTTGACACATAGAGTGTGGAATAAACTGAAACCCAGGGCAAGAGGAATAACTCATTGCTGGGTGAGCACGAGATAAACCACATGTGCCTCACACAGTGTAAAATAAAACAGTAATTAAGTCCCCCTTGTGAGATAAACTCCCTTTTCATTCAGAGCCTAAGATAAACCACGTGTTGTCACATGCTGAAACATCCAAGCTATTAAACACTCAGGGGCAGATTTACGTTCCCTGGCGCATCCCTGCAAATCAGCAGGGATGCGCCAGGGAAGATGCGTGACTCCAGTTTACCCTTGCGCCACCACAGATGCGCCGCATTTACAATGCGGCGCATCATGGCGCAAGGATAAACAGATGCGTGACGCATCTGTCGGCGGAAGGGTGGCGCAGTACTGGAGTCGTGTCGCAAGTGCGACGTAACTCCAGTACTGCTCAGGGGTGCCCTATACCTAACATGCTGCGTCACTCCTTACGCCTGCTTGAAGCAGGCGTAAGGATTTGACGCAGCAGGGACGTAAAGTGACTCCGTGAAATCTTGTAGATTTCACTGCGTCACTTTTACTGGGCTTCCTTGCGCAGGAACGCCCCCCGCGCCGGCACGCCCACATGAAACCTGACGCAGGTTTCATGTGGCGCAGGGCTTACACGTGACGCATCTCCCTAGATGCGTCACGTTGTAAATCCCCCGCAGCATGGCGCATGATTTGCGCCGCCGCTGCGTCACAAAAGTGACGCAACGGCGGCGCAAAAGTGGCGTAAGGGGCTTGTAAATCTGCCCCGTAGTACTAGGAATAATGCCAGTTCAGTATTTGGAGGAAGGAATATCAAATATCCCCGTCCTTTGTATCCTTTCTCGCAGCTGCAGTCTGGGTCGGACTAGTCTTCAGGGCAGTCGGGCAATGCCAAAAGGGCTGGTCGGGCATCTCAGTTTGTCAATGTTTTTTGGTTGTTTGTGGGCCTGTTTTATGGTCAACTGGGTAAGTTTTTACTGTTCATTTCCCTGATATTAAAACAAACATTGCCTGCAGCAAGCACAAATGCATGCAGGCTCCTGCCCCTTGAAAACACTTATACCTCATGTCTTTATAATTGTTGAAAACTGCCCTGGTTTGTAAATATGGGTTACATTTTCAGCTATTTGATTTACTAATGGGGACCACTTTTATTTTGGTTCCGGTGTCTATTTCCTGTCGCAGTACAACCCTGGCAGCAGTGCAAGCTTCTCGGACACAAGAGAGGCACAGTAAAAGAGGGCCTTTGTGAAGACCTGCAAAGGGTGTATATTACACAGTCACCACTGAGTAGTTATGGTTCAGCTGCACTTTCCTAGTGACATAGAAAAGCTGCCATGAGCCCTAATGCAAGCAAGATCAATGGCTCCTCCTTACCCAGTAATGAATGACTAGATTCTTGTTTACACGATTCTCAATAGTGACGTTTATATGGGTACAATGTTTAAGGCATTTCCCCAAAGTATGTAGGGAGTGTATTGTTTAAATTTAGAGGTGCCAGTGAAATTGATGAGGAAATTATTTGAAGATGATTCAAGACAGATATTGGTGCTATATTCGCATAGATTTTTTTTCTGAAATT
This sequence comes from Calotriton arnoldi, assembly GCA_963921515.1. NCBI lineage: Eukaryota > Metazoa > Chordata > Amphibia > Caudata > Salamandridae > Calotriton > Calotriton arnoldi. Next base: position 932,289 of record CAWUFW010004282.1, on the reverse strand, counting down.
ATGTGGGAAGTGGTGCATTTCTACGCGGCGGGGGCAGTAAAACTGGTGAAAACAGTTCAGGATTTAGATACCAGTTTTAGGGCTGGGCACTTGGAAGATTTGTTAAGAAAGTTGTGGCAAATAGTTTGATTTGACATCATTGTGATACCTTTGCTGAAAATGGATATGATTTAAACAGAAGTGTGAAGGAGCGACACCCTCCCCCAATCCCTTGGAAATAATAGTGACAAACAGGGACCTTAGAATCACCTTCAGCCAAACACTGAATACGTTAATGTAATATCATGAGCCTCACAAGCACTCTAGGAGGCTCTGTCCTTAGAGTTCGTTATTGTAACTGTGGCGTCCTTCCCGGCACGGGTAATCACCAATGACTACGCCACACACGGAGCTTAGTGTAACAGGTCTTTTTTCTTCTGCATGTGACCTTGAACTCAGCATTCTAAACCTGCTTTGAATTCACTATGCTCTAACACTTATCTATGGAATCCATCAGGAGCCACTGAGGTTCCATCATTACGTGCCCACGTGACACTACAGTAACTGCCCCTCATCAGTAAAATAATCTATGCAGGTGACGCTGAGTCACAGGTTCCTCAACTATAATGGCAGAAGAGAACTAACACACGTACTGATCTAGCTTCTGCAACAGTTTACATAATGCTACAGTGATACATACCTTACCATGTCACTAGCATTATGTAGCAAGGCATATAGCTAAAGCCTACAATGCACATTAACCCATGAGCACTTTGCTCAACACACAATTTATTGCAGTAGGTGTATGGACCAACTGGGTATTCCCAATGGCAATTATTTTTCACTGATTTCTCTTCTTTATTATCATCCTCAATAATATTTCTATTCCACATACATAGCTATTTTACCTTTTAGTTAATTTTCTCTATCTCCTTTCATTAATTCATCTTGTCATGTTTCATGGTGTTTTCTGTCTCTCCATTTCTGTTCCCTTTGCCAGCTCAAGTAAATCTCTGCAATTTCTTTTCAGGCATTAAGATTTTGTTTCTCCCCTTTATTGTCCCTTTTTTCTATATCCACTTTTATATCTTTAAGAAAGGCACATTACAGGACAATTTTCTAATTTTCTACCTAGAAATCAAAGAATTGGTACACAGCTCTGACAAGGCACTAGCATAGTGGAAATGTGTAACTTTGCCTATAAAAATGTTTTAGCCTGCCGACTTTTGGCTTCCTCTGCCTTCCTATGCTGAACCAGTGTTTTTGGGCTGTTAGGACTTTTTTTCCCTGCTAAACAGTGGTAGAGTGCTTCTGCTCTCTCCTTAAAATATGATAAAATTGGCTTACACCAGATGGGTACATTTAATATTCTTATAAGTCTCTAGTATATGGTATTACATGTACCCAGGGCCTGTAAGTTAAATGCTACTAGTGGACTGCAGCACTCCTTGTGCCACCCACTAAAGTAGCCTTTTATGATATGTCTCAGGCCTGCCCCTGGAGCCTGTAGTGCAATATTAAATATTAATTTCAACCTGGCTAAATAAACTTTTTCCAGGTCTAAACCTTTCTTTTTAATATGTATAGGTTACCCCTAAGGTAAAAGGCTCATAGGGCATAAAACAGTAAGACAAGTGGATTCAAGTTTTAAATGTCCTGGCAGCGAAAAACTCAAAAAGTCGTTTTTTCACTGTTGTAAGGCCTATCTCTTCCATTGTTTAGCACTGGGTTACCTTATTACACTTTATAAGTGCAAACTTCATTTTGGGACCAGATAGCGATATGGTGTATACACTAAATTGAATTACAATCTAACATCCTCTCTAATGGTAAAGTAGGATTTTAAGTTACTATTCTGAAAATGCCACTTTTAGAAAGTTGGCATTTTTCTGCCCAAACCAACTGCGCCTTTCTGCCTGCATCAAGGGTCAGATGACTGTGAATGGTTCTCCTGTGATGTTTTGTGTATTGCTTCTAGACAGCGAGACAAAAGAGGCCCAGGTGTGGTGGGAGTTGGTCTTCCTGACAGGACGGCTGTGGAGGAGTTACGCCCTGCTCTGATTACACTTCAAAGGGCTATGCATGCAGCACACACAAAGCACCCCAACACTATGCCTGCCCTTGCCTTTGGCACCATAGGTAGTGTGGAGCCAAACCCAGGGGAAGGGGAAGAACTGACCAGAACCAGTTTTGGGTGTTGGTCAGGGAATTCCCACACACAAAGGCTTGTACCAAGTATTAAATGTGGAATCTTCAGAACCTCGCATCAGGAAACTCCTAGACCTGTGGTAGTTTCAGAAGAAGGATTGCCCTGCTGTCAGCAGAAGAATAAGATTAGACATTCTTGCCTTGAACCCAGGCTCCCTGTGATCTCCTTTTGAGGTACATGGACACAACAAGCTTCAAGAGGCCTCCCCAGAACTGTTAAGCTGGCCAGCACCAACTGAAACTATCTGGATCTGCCTGAGCCCTGCTGCTGGCCTATGCTAGAGAGAGTCATCATCCCCAAGAGATGACCCCAGGCCCTGGACACTTGGATGGCATCAGGGTATCCTCTTGAAGAAATAGCGAAGATACTGACATTTTTGGCTCCTTCCAACCGAGAAGTGACTTCTTCATTCAGAGAGATGGCCACCTGCCACGACTGCCAGTGGGAAGTTCCAGCAGGACCTGCGATTCACGCCAACAGTTACTGTCCATGATGACCGACAACGTGAGACCTGAATTTAATGCCAATAGTGTCAGCTTGCGACAACCGCCAACTTGAAGTTTCAGCGACCAATAGCTCTTGGTGTCACAACATCGACCATTAGTTCTGCTCGACCTGCTCCTCGTGCTGTCACTGACCTTCTCGCAGCCCCCACCAATGCGAATGGAAGGTCTTTGCACAGACTTGAGGAGGTAACTTTCCAACGCTATGAACCTGGTCTCTATATTCAACCCTCACTCCATCGCATTGGGACTGAACTTATAACCTTGAGTGGCGCTTTTTGCTGCTTGGTGCTATTTTCACCTAACATTTTAAAAACTCATATCTCCGGTTCTACTTACTACATTTTTCTCATTTTTGTGTCATTTTTTTTTTTTTTTAATTACTCTATTTTTCTAAATTGGTTTGGGATTTTTCTTGTGTTGTGTTTCCACTTTATTATTGTTTGAGTGCTGCATAAATACTTTACGCAGTGCCTCTAAGTTAAGCCTGAATGCTTTGGCGCCAAGATATCAAAGGGTTAAGCACATCTTAATTTAGCAACTTTTGTAGTTCACCTTGACAAGGCTTGTGTTTAGTATTTGGGTGGGTCTTCCACCCCTTTCAACTAACAACCCAAGTTCTTGCACTGCCTAAACAAGGCTACACAGCAGACACATATTTCCACTTAAGGAAAAGCAATGCATATCTGATACAATGTGACACAATTGAAAAAAAATGTTCAAATTCCTATAACAGGACAAAGAACACTAGCTTAAACTTCAGTCAAATTTATCCAGTTTTAGAAAGCACCTCTTTAGGCCGGTTCTATTTGCGTTACTTCTACCTGTGCTGTTGTCAGCACCAAGAAGCCCTTTGGCCTTTGTTGTGCTTAAAAAAACCTTATCAATATCAATAAATATGCGAGAAAGCTTCATGCCCAGTGTTGTTTCTGTACCAATTAATAGACCACATAATAAAATACTGGCAGAAACAATGTCAGTTTTCATATGAACGGGTGTAGTAACTACATATCTGCAGTGGCTTAAAATATCAGGTTGCTGTGTCAGGGTTCAGGCAAGACGACAGAGCCACACGGGAAGGATGTGCTGGAGAGTGGGTCAATGGAGGCTGAGAAAGGAACACTAGACCACTGTTAGTGACTCTCTCTGGCACACTTCCTGGGTTGGGGTCTTTATTGGGTAATTTGGGGTATGGCCCCGTTTATTCATCATGGGTGCTCAGTCCTGCGCCTCGCAACATGTTGTGGGGTTGCACTGGCTTTCCAATTTTCTCTTTAGTTCATACCCATTTTGGCATTCCTTCACTGTTTGTTGTTTTTCCCTTCTTAGTTCAAGCCCTGCCTTGTATTGTTGGTTGTGCTGTCTCTTGCCCCATTTCTTGTAGCTGGACTGGGTTCCAGGTTGTCTCCTGCTCATCATAGCCCCATCCGCTGCTGAAACCAGTAGCCTTTTTTCAACTGTTCTCTGTTCATGCCGGCCAGCTGGTACATTATACCTACTGTATTCCCTCTGTCTTCCAGCTGCTCAGACTTACTACATAACATAAATTCAAGACAGAGTGCTGCTATCTCTAGAAAAAATGAAATCTCAGAGTGGGCTCCAGTCAGGATATTCTCGGACTCACTCCCTTCCCTGGTTCTGCCTTGGTTTCTGTATCTGGTGATATGTTCCATCTTATTCACTAGCACAGACATCAAGGGACAGCAGGGGCTTTAGGCAGGTCCAGAGTCACGGAAGCCTGATATTCTTCCAGGCCTTCAAATGGACCCTTCTGAGTGTCTCATTCACAGTATGGCCCAAGCTATTACTGAGATCCATGAAGAGCTTTAGGCGGCTCCCCAGGAGCGAGCCCTTTTGTTTAATTGATTAAACCAATTAACAAATTTAAATAACGCTACACCACCCTTGCCTCAAACAAACAACAGAAGGGACATGGTGTAATGTCATAGTGAATTTAAAATACATCAGCCACTCCGAATTTGGCCTTAGCCCCTCCGCACAAATTCATAGCAGATCCTCTTAAGTTAAAAAAAAGTTTGGGCCCAGCGTCAGTTGCATTTTTTGCAAAACCACAACAGTTTAGCAATGATTCTTGCAAAATTACCCTTGTGCTCTCATATCTTAGTAAAGACGCTCTGATGTAGGCTTCACTATTTATTTTGAATCAGAATCCCACCTTATCTACAAATTATGGCACAGTTTAGTGGCTTGTTAACCCTCAAACAAGGTAGTCAGGATTTAGTGTGTTAAGACAACCATTTTCAGTACCTGATTTCAGAGGCTGTTCAGACAGAAGAGTAAGCAGCTACAAACTGTTATTAGGGGCTCAGACAGGAGTAAAGGATTCTTTGTGATTAACAGTGAACCAACTGACTGTGTCTTTGGCCCACATGCATCAAGCTAATTTGCGCCCGGAAAAATTGCGAATCGGTAAAAAAAGCCTTTACTGATCGCAAATTAGCTAGTTCAGATGCATTAAGCGAAACCGCAAGAAATAGTAGTACTCGCAATTTTAGCGCTTCATAAAATACAGAATCGGTAATACCGAATCTGTATTTTAGGAAGCGCAATTAAGAAATCGCAAAATGCGATGCATCAAGTTTTCGCTAATACAGAACCAGCCTAAATTCGCAATTTGCATTCCTTAAACTAGAAGACATCACATCAGGTGGTAAAAATCACACATAATCAAAAACAGGTAAAAATCATCAGCAAACTACTTAAACAGTCCCAGAATGCATCCCACAGACCCACCATGGCAGCGCTCTACGTTGTGGCGAGGAGGATGAGGCTGAGAGCAGCAGCACAGAGGAGAAGGAGGATCCAGGAGAGAATCTTTAGAGTGCGCGTCACATTGCTAGGGCAGACGGAGGAGGAGATCTATGATAAATATAGGCTGAATGCTGCAGCTATCTTGGCTCTAATTGCTGAGTTAGACCCTATACTGCAGCGGCAGACCCGCAGGACACATGCCATACCCACCCATGTGCAGGTCCTGTGTTCCCTGCATCTCCTAGCTTCATGGTCCTTCCAGGAGTAATTGCAGCAGCTGGCGGGGTCTCCCAAAGTGCCATATCCCGTTTTTTTAACAGTTTCCTAAATGCCATGTTGCAGAGGATACACAACCACATCAGGTTCCCCACCACACCACAGGAGTTGATGCAAACCAAATTAGATTTCTATCAGGTTGCACAGTTCCCGCATGTGATTGGTTGTATCGATGGGACGCATGTACCCATATGTCCCCCTGCAGTGAATGAGTATGTCTACCGCAACCGGAAATCTTACCACTCACTGAACATACAGGTAACATGCAACTCAAAAACACTAATTACTGACATTGTGGCAAGTTACCCTGGCAGTGCCCATGACGCATACATCTTCCGGCACAGTGGAATACACAGACGTCAACTTGCGGGGGAGTTCGGAGAAGGATATCTACTGGGTAAATCAATGTAATACTGTAATTTAAAAATGTACACCATGGTGACACATTGCAGTGACTAATGTATGTTGGTGTCTCACATCCTGTAGGTGATAGCGCATACCCTGTGAGGTCTTACATCCTCACCCCATACCTGAATCCTGCCACTCAAAGGGAGCGACGTTACAATCGTGCGCACATTGCGACGCGCAATGTTATTGAAAGGACATTTGGGGTACTCAAATCACGATTCCGCATCATACACAAGAGCGGTGGGGCATTACAGTACAGTCCTGAGAAATGCTGTAAGATTGTGGCAACGTGCGCTATGTTGCACAACATAGCCACCAATAGAGGCATCCCCTTGGTGGACTCTGACAGCGAGCCAGAACAGGACATACAGCCGATACAACCACCCCATGCAGCAGGCGGACCACATGCAGCAGAGGGCAGACGTAGAAGAGCAGAAATCACGCAACATTACTTCTAAGGTGAGTAAGCACATGACAACACAGAATTTGGTTAAAGGTTTAATGTGACAGTTGTGTGTATGTGTTAATGCACACATACCATGTACAGGCAATTACATTTCATTGCCTTGGGACTGCAACGGCAGTGCGTATTGGTAACACATATCTGGTTACATCACCAGATTGTTTGTATGTCCAAATGCCTAACGCTTCCTGTGACGCCCCCTGTGGCCCTTGTAGTAGGCCCAGCTGCATCTGACATGGTGTCTTCTGTGACTGCCTGACTCCTGCTACTGCGCCTCCTGCTATGTGCCACAGGCACCAGTAGGCTGCTAAGGCTGGAGGCCTCCTCACTCTCCCCCTCCATGCATGAGGTTCCCACTGGCTGCTGCTGTCTGCAGCCCTTCCACAGCAGTGGTGACCTGGATTAGGCCCCTGGCCACATCCCCACAGCAGTGGGTCATCTCGACCTGCATGGCGACTGCACGCCTGTATAGCTGAGCTGTCGTAGTACTCAGCCTGTTGATGGCCCTGGTGTATCCGCGCATGCGCCCCATAGCATGTTGTTGCCTCCTGGTATTGGAGATATGCTCAGCTGCATGACACTGCACATCTGTTCAATGGCTGTTGCAACACGGTCAAGTTTGTCACCGTGTGCCCTGAACCCCTCAACGAGTGCAGTCGTCTGCTCCTTCATGCAGTCACGAATCCCACCCATGTGTGTGGCCATTGTTCCCAATTGCTCCTGCATGAGTCGCATGTTCTTCTGTTGCAGGCGCTGGACCCTCAACATCTTGGTCTCAAGCACACTGCAGGCAGCTTCACCATCGTCCACAGCAGACCTCAGAAATGGACTTGGCCGTCGCCTGCGGAACGGACTGTGACGTGGTGGTATTGTTACCTCTGGTGGTGGGGGTGGGGGTGTATGGGCAGTGCCCTGTGGGTCTGCTCCTGTTTGTGTGTCCTCCTCACTATCCAAATCGGGCAGTGGCAGTACTCTTCTCCTGCGTTGAGTGGGAACAGGTAGGGGCGAGGATGCCAGCATCTCTTGTCCCTCATCTTGCTGGTCTGTATGTCCCTGTGAATCGTGGATGTCTGCCACGTCACTCTCCTGTGAAGCATCTGTGAGGGAAACAGTGCAAGATCATTTTGTTTTGTAAAATGTAAAAATTCTATTTTTTGCACGTTTGTGACATTGCGCTCACAGAGGTGTAATAAATGAACTTCTGTGATGTAGGAAGTCTACTGTTGTCACTGCCTTGCTGTACGCTGTTGCACTTGAACTGTGCTACTCCCCCATGCTTTGCCATTACATATGTTTGCATACAACTCCCACAATGCATTAGGGGTTGCAAGTAAGAGGTGGACTGGACTCATGCCTGCTACACTACGCAGGGTATGCATTTGTTGCACTTTGGCTTACAATTATTTTGCAATATGTTTGGATGTGCTCTTACCTTGGGAGGTCCCCGCATGTCCTGAGGTGTCAATCTGCGTGACCCCGACAACTGCCTCGGGCTGCAGAGTGGATTCCACCAAGTCGTCCATTGGGGTGTTTGCAGGCTGAGTGGATGTTCCCCTCCTGTTTTTCTTGCAGATGCCAGCCTTTCAGCCACTCTCTCTTTTGCCCGGCTGCGAAGGTCATACCATCGCTTCTGTAAGTTGCTGATGTCACGGTGTGTGACCCCCACAGAATTGACCCGGGCTTGTATCCCAAGCCAGATCTTCCGCTTGACAGACTCAGCAACATGCAGGGATTGTTTCCCAAACAGCTGGTCATTTTTTGGACGACTTCCTCAGTGAGTATTTCCAGTTCCCTCTCACTGAATTTAATTTTCCTCTTCCTGCCTTCTCCTTTCTGCTTTTTGTTTCCTGGGTCCATTGTAATTGTTGGTCTCAGATTCTGCTAGAAAATGTGTTTTCCAGGCTGTGCACCAACAGTCTTCCTCCTCCTCAGTCTCTAACTCTGCACAGGTGTGTGGTATCTGGGATTCACTTCCTGGTATGATGTCATCTCCATGAGACGATCGGAGCTTTCGCAAATACCGAATCGGTATTTGCGACTCGCAGATACCGAATCGGTATTTGCGAATTCGCAGATACCGATTCGGTAAATAAGTAATCGGTAAATATTTTAGCAATTTTTAAGGAATCGCAAATATTTACCGAATTATTTGGTGCATTCCGTTTAGCGAATCTGAAATAGCGAATCCTTAATTTTCGCTATTTTGGAGTCGCAATTTATTTCTTTGATGCATGTGGGCCTTTGTCTTTAATCAACTTAACTCTGCAGATCGACGCACAATAGCGACTCAGGAAAACAAAGTGACAAAATTACATTAATCTTAGTTGGTCCATCAAACCACCTGAAAATAGTAAAGTATGGCTATTTCTGAACAGTAGATGCAAATTGGGAAATCACTAGGGGTGGGTGATAATTTTCGCTTGCCGGCAGAGTTCGCAGAATTTTGGCCACTCCGCGTTACGCTTGTAACTTGGAGTTCCGGCCAAACTCTGCCAACCGCTGCATGGTAGAGTTTCTTCTTGCGTGTGACGCACCATCGGCAAGTTAGCAAACGGGAAATGGCATACCCTAGCACCATTTTCAGGCACTACGACGGCAGCCGGTGAGAGTTTATCAACGCGGGAGGTTGTGGGCATTTGCGACCATTCACGGAGAGAAAGCTGCCTCTCAAGTAGAAAATGTACTCGACCGACAGCAAATAAGCAGCACCCTCTGGTGCGCCGTGTCGTACTGTTCACATTGATTTTGCAGCCTGGAACAAGCAGCCTATGCTAGAAATCAGTGTGAGCAGCATGCCGTGCTGATTTCAGACCGCTCACAGAATTCCCCAAATTCTTGCAGAGTTTCATGTAACTCCAAGGAATTCTGCTGAGTGAAACTCCGCGAGTTCCACCGACCCCTAGAATTCACAAAAGACTTTGCCTTGTGAGGAATGTAAGCAATGTAAGCAAAAAGGTCTTTGCTTTACGGTGTGAAAGCAGGCCATTTGGAGACAGCATGCCCAATGTTACCGGGAATCGAATCAGTCCATTCCAGAATCATGGGCCCAGGACGGGCTCACTAATTATTAAGTATTCATTATAGACAAGGCACTATGCTTTTTATAAGTTATGATATCCACATCTCAAGGACCAGTCATAGGGCAATCAGATGTTTTATAGACAATTTAATAGACAATCAGTTCCAAGCAAGTTGACGGACTCCAATCAAGGAAAAAACAGAAAAGAAAAATTTCAAGGAACTGAAGAGATTGATCTCAACTCCAGTGGTATGTCTGTTGGACACTTCCTTTACTAATGGCTACTCACAAGGGGCAGGTACAGAAGATTCAGGTTTGATTTATTTATTTTGAAGGTTTTATATAGCGCGAACAAGACCCTTGCGGGTATCAGAGCGCTTTACAGGGCAGATGTTGGAAACAGGTACAAGCATAGAAAAATAAAATATAGGTGATTCAAATACAAAGTGATCACTAATACAGACTAGTAATTATATTACAGTGATAAGTAAGTAATTCAAGTAAATTTAGCCATGAGAATCGATTTCACTTCTTTTTTGAAGGAGGCAGTAGAAGGGTTCAGTCTTGTTTCTGTGGGCAAAGCATTCCAGATCCTGGGAGCCATTCCTGGGAAGGTCCGGTTGTAAGTTTTCTTCTTGGCAAATCGTTGTGGTTTCAGTAGAAGATTCCTGGAGCTCCTGGAGGATCTATTACCACAAGAGAGTACCAGTTTCTGAGCTAGATAACTCGGCGTATTGTGATGTAAGGCCTTGTGCGTCATACATGCGATTTTCAGATTAATTCTAGCCTCGAACGGTAGCCAGTTGAGGGCTCTAAGGTCTGGGGAGATGCAACAGTTTCTTTTTGAGCCTGTGATGAGTCTAGCAACTGAGTTCATTGAGGCTCTTAGAGGGTCCGTCGTCGATCTGGGAAGGCCGCATAGGGCGACAACCCCATATTCCACTCTTGGGATTACTAGGGCTTGAACTGCCTGTTTGAAGTCGTTTGCTGGCAGGAAGGGTTTCAGTCTTCTCAGGGTGTTCATGTGGAAATTTGCTCCTTTTGTAGAGGCGCTGATATGTTTCTGCATCTTTGGTTTCTGTCCAGCGCCACTCCCAGCGATTTTGCTGAGTCGACAATGAGAGGTTGCCCTTTGAGTGCTGTTAGGTGCTTCATCCAGTCGAGGATGATGGACGATTGGTTGAGGGGGGCGTTTAAGAGGAATTCAGTTTTGAGGGAGTTTAGTTTCAAATGGTTTTCGGCCAGCCATGTTTGAGTTTTTTGTAGCGTTGAGTTGAGAGATTTGATGTCCTCAAGTGAGTGGATCTTCATGTAGAGTTGGGTGTCATCTGCGTACATGTGAAAGTGGACATTGGAGAGACTGAGAAGTTCGGTGAGTGGTTCCATGAAAAGGTTGAAAAGTGTGGGTGAAAGGGAAGATCCCTGTGGTACTCCTAACGTGACTGGGACAGGGTTGGATAAGGATTGATTGACCTTGAATATTTGAGATCTATTTTGGAGGAAAGAGGTGAACCAAGTAAGCACAGATCCAGATAATCCCATTCTGTGTTTCAGGAGCTCTAGCAGGTTGTCGTGTTTGACGGTGTCAAATGCCGATGAAAGGTCAAGTAAGATTAGTTAACAGGCTTTGTTTTGGTCAAGGATTTTTAGTGCATCGTCTATTATGTGGGTCATGACTGATTCCGTACTGTGACCCGCACGGAAGCCTGACTGGAATTGGTTGAGCAGGTTGAATTGTTCAATGTGGTTGCTAAGCTACGTGTGAACACATTTTTCCAAGAGCTTGGCCAGAATGGGGATGTTGGATATCGGGCGATAGTTATTTAAGTTCGATGGGTCGGCCGTTGTTTTCTTTAGGATAGGGGATACCTGACCTGTTTTAAGGATTTCTGGGATGGTTCCTTGAAGAAGGGAGGAATTTATAATCTAGGTCCATAGAGGTAGTAACAGTGGAATTAAGTCTTTTAAGTAGTTTGCGGGAAGAGGGTCTGTGAAGTGGCTGGAGGGATTCAAAGCAGTTAGCGTTTTTAGTATAGTATCTTCACTGTAAGTGTTGAAGGAGGACCAGGATGCGTTGTTTTTAAGGTTGAATTTTGCGGAGCATATGAGTGGGGCACATGTCAGGGGCAGTCAGGTGTTCTTCTGCGTGTCAGTAAGGGATAAAAGGTCGTTGAGCAGGTCGGTTTTTATGGTTTCTGTCTTCAAAATGAAAAAGGAGGCAAATTCCTCACAATTGGGTAGGGTGTTGGGTATAGCCTTGGGGTGGGTGGGTACACCCTTGGTTTGGGCTTTGATTAGTTCGAATAGCTTTTTGAGATGGTTCTTGGCTTGGTCTAGTTGATTACTGAACAAGTCAGCTTTAGATCGTCTGATCTTTCTAAAGTAGGAGTTTCTCGTGGTTCTTAGTAGCTTGAGGTGATCAGAGGATGGAGCAGATCTCCATCGTCGTTCAATTAATCTTAGTGATCGTATGTCTTCATTTAGCCTACCATCATACCAGGGTTTTGAGTCTTTTGTGGTGACTCTTTTCAATTGTAAAGGAGCTATTTTGTCTAATAACCTGTTCATGGAGTGGAAGTAATGGTTAGTCAGACCTTGTACATCGGCTAGGCCTTCAGGGGAAGCAGGATGTTAGGATTAGAGGTTGAGAGTAGGTCGGAACCGACGTTTTTTAGATTCCTCTTCCAGATCTTCGTTCTCGTGGGTTGTGCAGAGAGTAGTTTAACTGATTCCATGACGTGGAATGTAATGATGTGATGGTCAGACCAGTCACAAGGGAGGATCGATTCAAGCTGAGTGGAGTCAACTTTGGAGATTACTAGATCGAGGGTTGAGCCTTTGTCGTGTGTGGGGCTGTTATAGATTTGGTTAAGGTTAAGGTCTGAGAGGAAAGCTTTGAGGCTGTTGACCCCTGGGTCGTTCTGGTCATCCCAGTGGAGGTTGAAGTCACCCAGGAATATTTGAATATTTTGTTGACCGTCATTTGTAGCTAGAATATCCATGAGGTGTTCTATGAAGGTGAGGTTATCCCCTGGAGGGTGGTAGAATGTGTGTAGTGAACATATTGATTTGTTATTACTAGAGATGTTTAAACAAAGGTATTCACAGGAGGATAGTGCAGGGGCGTTGGAGCTGGTCACTGTTAGATTGCTCTGATGTATGCAAGCGATACCACAACCTGGCCAATTAATTCTGTCTAGTCTAGTGATGTCATAGTTTGGGGGTACTAGTATGTCCAGGATGGGCATAGATGATTCATTTAGCCATGTTTCCGTCAGGATTAGTATGTCAGGTTCATTAGCCAGTATAAGGTCAGCTATATCGGTTGCATGTCTAGCTGCCGACCTACAGTTTAGGAGTATACATTTTAGCCGCGTCTTGTTGGGTGCTGTGTTGGGTTCAAGTGTGAGGGGGATTCGCGTGAGGTTGTTTTCAACTATGCCTCTGGAATTGTGTCTTGTAGCTCTGTGGGTATTGATAGGGATAGATTGGATTAGGGAATGTATACGTAAGTTATCTGGGTGCCCAGAATTAGGTGGGAGGTACGGTAGCTCATAAGAACGGAGTAGGGAGATTAAGGGGCCGATTCCGATTCAGGCCGGAAATCTCCCCGACCAAGCCGGACCCGGAGAGATTTCCGACCGAATCGGACCCTAGCAGTCCGACCGAATGAGTACGATGCGTTCGCATGCAATCAGACTCGATTCGGTCGGACTCCCGCTGAAGTCAATGGGAGCCGGTCGTACAACGCGTATGCGGGCTCCCATTGACTCAATGGGTGCGAGGTGAACAAGGGCGCCCCCTACAGCGGGTACGCGTCGAAGCGACTCGCGCCGTACATGCACAGGTAGGGGGGACCCATGGGTCCCCCCTGTGTGCGACTTGCGCGGCTACGCGTACAGGGGGGTCCGACACGGACCCCCAAAGTGCGGCTCCGACTGCTCTTTGGAGCCGGACTGCACGAGTCGGTCGGACTGCTCGAGGCGCGCATCATACTTACCCGGCCGGGGAACGTCTCCATTGCGCGGTGCGAGTCGTGTCCGTGCGAGTCGGTCAGAGCGGTTGGGTCCCGCGAACGAGTCGGTCGGCGATTTCGCGAGCGCTCGCATCGTACTCGCTCGCCCGGACGCACGTACGACTCGGTCGGGAAAGAGGGCTCCGAATCGGATCCGGTAAAGCCGAATCCGATTCGGTGCCCTACCGGCCGAGATCGGAATCGACCCCTAAGTCTTTAGATGATAGGAGGTTTTTCATCCTGACTGGACGGGATAAGACATTGAGGTAAGGCACTGTTCTCCATCTTGGAGGCTCATGATTCTGGGAGCTTACATGTAGTTGTTGGGTGTGTTTTGAATTTTTGAAGTGTGGGTATGTTCTGGATTCTGGTTCAGGGCGCGCAAACTTGGGTTGCTGAAGAATCAGATTGTGTAGAGCTTGAATGTCAGCTTTGACTTGTTGTAGTGATAGTAATATCCCATCTAGTCTGGGGTCTGGAGTTAGAATTGCCATATTTAATGGATGGACTGTGGGTGAGGGAGGTGTAGTTGAGCTATGTATGTAGTTTGAGGGGGGTCGTAATCAGGATCCTTGTGTTGAAATCGTCCTGTGTGGTTATCTATGGAGGGGAGGAGTGTAAAGGCCGGGAGTGAGGTGGTCTGGATGTGGGTTATGTCTGGGACTGTGGTGGTAGATGTGAGGGTAGAAGGGATGGTTGGGACGGCGGGATGAGGGGAGGTAAGGGTTTAGGGTGTGATTGGGACAGTGTGAATATTAGTGTTATTGGGGGAGGAGTAAGAGTAGGGGAGATGTGTGGCGCCCTGAGGATGTGCAGTGGATTGGATAAGGGGTGTGAGAGGGACAGTGGGAGTATTGGTGCGGGGAGAAGGGGTGTGGTAAAGCGGGGTGAGAGGAGAGAGGAGATAGGGGTGTGGGGTGTGAGTGGAACCGTGGGGGTAATGGTGGTGTTGGGGTGCGAGTAGGGCTTGGGGAGGTATGTGTTCTCACCCTGGGTGACGGTTAGGTCTGGGGTGGGTGTATATGTAGGAAGGGACAACTGGGGACAATGATTTAATGGGGAATCAGACCGGGAGTTGGTAAGTGAACTGTGATTGGCTGGGGAGGCGGGATGGGGTCTTATAACTTTTTCCTTGATGAGAGGAAAGATGTTATCCAGATGGTTTAGGTTGCGGTCCGATGCTTGCATGAGGATGATCCCATTATGATAGTGATTGTAGCTGCTGCTTTATAGATTGGGGAGGGGATGATAGATAGCGTGAGTCCGTGTGCTGTTTTCCTCATGGAGGCGATCGTGAATAGGGCGAGAAAGGCTTTTCTCCATTGAGCTCTTCTTTTAGTATAGAAGATGATGTCATTAGTAATATGACCTTTGTTAATTGAGAAGTAAGGATCAGAGTTTGGGGTTTCAGGGTGAGATTTTAAAATATTGTGTTTAAATCCTTTAGCTGCTTTTTTTGTAAGGTTGGGGGGGTAATTAATGGAATAGGTGTGGAGACCAGTGCGCTCCATAGTGGGGTTGAAGCTTGTAAGAGGGGGAAGAGCAGGGTCAGGGGAGTACATGCTGTGGTTTGCACTATGGGGAAGAGGTGGCGCTAGGTCTGATGGGCGGAACTCTCACCTTTGAGATTGTTATGTGAGGAGATGAGGATGTTGTCCGTGTTCTTTGGGAACCAACCCATTTAGAGTGCGTCAGTCCAAGATGGCCGCCCTGTTTACTAACTAGACCTGTTCCTGCGATGTAGTCCTCTTTCGCTTTCCATTAAGTGGTCCTCTTGGGGTGTAGTCCTGTCTCTGTGTTTGTCTGCACTGTGGTGATTGGTACTTTCTTTATTTTCCAAGTAGTGAATAATATGGAGAAGTCCTATGTTTCTTTCTAATTAAATCCATGACTAGATAGTCCTTTATCCCTGTTTATAACTATTGCTGCCATTTTGAGGAGTGTGTAGAGGCAGCTGGTGATCTTCGCCTGACCTATGTGAATGTGATTCTAAGATGGGTTCCCCAGCGTTTGCCCACCAGTCTTTGGCAAACCAACACACCCACCAAGGTCATGAACATCTCGATGTGCTCCTCCTATTGTGCCCCGACGATTGTAGTCTACAAAGTGGCTTGCGTGCGCAAAGTGAGATCAGTGACAGTAATATACTGCAATCCTCAATCATAGCAGGAATGAGGTTTAGGGGTCCTGCATGCGCCCCTTGAACAATCCCCGCCTGCAAATGATCCTCATAGAATGTGCAGTGCCTGCAGTCCTGTCTGCATTCATATCGGGCGCATTGACCCACCTGAGTATCGGGTCCTGCCGTATCCTTGGGAGATCTGTTGTCCACGTTATCACTCCTGAGCACGGGTTAGCCTCTGCCTCCACCCCGGTCAGCTTCTACAGTTGCTCCGGGTCGTTCGCTAGAGGGGCAGGGGAGGCGCCAAACCTGTGCGCTACCCAAATCCTAAACGCACCGGTCCCAAGCACGACTGAGTATTGGGGGGCTCCGCACCGCCCCGCCTCCCGGAAGATCTGTGTGCGTGTTCACGTTAGCTGGGACCCCTCTGCTGACAAGGGGAGGTTCGGGAGGCCGTCTTGCTCCTGGTCGCGGTCTTGAGGGAGGGGGGTCACGGCATGGAACTGGAAAGGAGACAGCAGGGAGACAGCGCCGAACGCCACCCGAGTCCTGGATCTTGGGCCCGCCGCAGTCATCCCACAGTCGTGGCCTCACCACAAGCGGGGGGCAACTCAGTCTTCAGGGATACCCAACGATCGGGGAGACCTCCGGGACCTCCACCTTGGTGTGTAGTGACTTTATGGGTGAGTGAGTGGGTGCCTGAGTGGGTGTTTGGTTAGGCAAGCTGGTGTGAGTGGCTGTAAAGGACAGTGAGTGTCTTTGTAAATGGATGTATAGGTGAGCACGTGGCTGCGTGAGTGCTTGTATGGATGTGTGAATGGGTATATAAGTGGTTGTGTGAGTGAGTGTATGAGGGCATGTATGAGTCAGTGAGTGTCTGTGTTGAGAGGCTAATTGGGTGTGTGAGTGGATGTGTGAGTGACTTGGTAGGTAAATAAGTGGGTGTGTGAGTAGCTGTATGGGTGAGTGTGTGGTTATATGACTGGCTGTATAGGTGAGTAACTCGATGTATGAGTGGATGTATGGGTGAGTGAATGGTTCTGTGAATGACTGTACGAGTGAGTGGGTGTGTATGTGGCACAATGGAGGAGTGAGTGGGTGTGTGAGCACTGGTATAGGTCTGTGAATTGGTATGTGAGTAATTGTGTGGATGTGTGAGTGGGTGTATGAGATGTTGTATGGGGGTGTGAGTGGTTCTGTAGATGACACCATCATTGCTGTCATCAGTGATGTCATTTGAGATGCCATCAGTGATGTCACTGACCATGTCATGAGTAATGAAATATGTGAGGTCATAAGCAATACATTGTGGAGGCGTAAGCTATAGTTAGCTCAGGTAACTAACTGCCGAATTTCACAAGGTTTAACTCTAAATATGTAGTAGATATTCCTTTAACTTTTCTTTCTATGATCAATTTAGAAGAAAGCCACCTTCTCACAAAAATGTTTTAGTCGCGACTACCGAAGTCATCGCAATGACATCGGTAGTCACGAAGAGCATGTGGTTTCTATAAAGTGTAAAACTTAATCTACAGTATATTTAACAGTAGAGGTTTATTGGTGTACTTTTTAGACTTATATTTTTCTAGTGAGTTTCCATATTATTCGCCTTCAAAGATTTCTTCCCATTTCTGCGAAGACAGAGGAAGTCGCGATGATGTCAGTAGTCACGGATAGGGCACATTTTTCAACAACTCTGAAATGAATATGTAGAGGTACTGTGAACAAGTTTAGTATATCTGTTCACTATTATAATATTGAAAGTTCTGCTTTTCTTTCCATTTTTAAACAAAACTACTTTAAACTTATATTTTGCATTTCCGCTTCACCGCGGTAACTGCGACTATTTTGGTCACCGCGAATATCACATGACCAGGAAAGCAAGGAATATGATTGGGCAATATACTTTTCAGTAAAATCAATAGGAAGTACACACCCAGTCCTCCTTCTTGAATCTTCTTTCATAGAACTTCACTCTGAGCAGGTGGATTCTTTTTGCTCTGGAAACCTTTTGCTGTTTTATTCTGTCAGAAATGGCAACACGGAAAAGAAATGGGGGTCAGCAGGAACAACAGATGGACCAGGATGTGGAGGAGGTGGAGAGTGAAGAAGATCTGGAAGAACAGGAACCTCCATAAAAGAGAGCCAGTGTGGCTTGGGATTTTTTTTGCACTCCCATCAGGTGAATCAAAAACAGCTGCTAAACTTGTGCAGTGCACAATTTGCAAAATGACCCTCTCTAGAGGTACCAACAAGAAGTATTCATGTGGGACAACGTCCATGTTATACTATCGAAAAACCCATCATAAAAAACCTTTCCAACTGGTGATCAAGCAGAGGGAAGCTGGACAAACATCTACTTCAGTGTCAGCAGCAACAATTCCTGGTCAAAAACTCCCTTCTGAGGTGTACAGTACTGCAACATAAATGGCTCAAGAGATGTCAAGAATGGGCACGTACTGCATGGACTGTAGTGTTGTCATAAGTGCTGCTGAGCAGTCTCTTACAGCTATTCACAATGCTGAAAAACAGCATACATGCTCATTTAGTCCTCTTTTATATGTTTTGCACATTTTTCAGTGCACATTTTTTCAGTTCCTTCTGTCCAGGTTGCCATTTTTGTTATCATAAAAACAACAAAATAATTTTAAAACTTAACAAAAGCCTTAAAAAAAAGCTTTCTTTTGGAACTGTCTTTTACAGTTAAAAAAGATAAAGTATGTATATATGTTGGAATGAGTGTATGACTGCTGCATGGATAATTGAATGAGTGCACAACTGGTGCATGGATGTTACAATGAGTGCAGCAGTGGTGCCTGTGTAAATCTGTGAGTACATAAGTAGTGACTGAGTGATTGGATGAGTGCAAACGTAGTGAATGGGTGATTGCATGTGTGCATGGGTAGTGTGTGGCTGAATGAATCAGTGCATACCTAGTGCCTGAGTGAATGTAAGAGTGAAACGGTAGTGCCTGAGTGAATGGATGAGTGCATGGATAATGGCTGGGTGAATGAATGAGTGCATGGATAGTACCTGGGTGATTGGATGACTGTATAGGTAGTGCCTGAGTAAATGGATGAGCACATGCATAGTACCTAAGTAAACAGATGAGTGCAAGGGTAGTGCCTGAATGATTGGGTGTGTCCATGGGTAGTGCCTGGTTGAATTGATGAGTGCATGGGTAGTGCCTGAAAGAATAGGTGAGCGCATGGGTACTGGCTGGGTGATTCAATATGTGCATGGTTAGTGCCTGGGTGAATGCATGAGTGAATGGATGAGTACAAGTGTACTGTCAGGGTCATTAAAAAAGAGTTTGGATAGTGCCTGAGTGAATGGATGAACGCATGCATAGTGCCTGGGTGAATGGATGAGTAGAAGGGTAGTGCCTGGGTGATTGGATGTGTGCATGCAAAGTGCCTGGGTGAATGGATGAGTGCCTGGATAATGCCAGAGTGAATAAATGAGTGCATGGGTAGTGCTTGGATCATTCAATGAGTGTATGGGTAGTGCTTGAGTGAATGGATGAGTGCATGCATACTGCCTGATAAGTGCAAGGGTAGTGCCTGGGTGATTGGAAGAATGTATGAGTAGTGCCTGGTTGAGTGCATCAGTACTTCCTGGGATATTGGATGAGTGCATGACTAATGACTGGGTGAGTAGATGAGTGCATAGGTAATGCCTCAGTGAATGAATGAGTGCAAGGGTAGTGCTTGGGTGATTGGGTGAGTGCATGGATAGTGCCTAGGTGATTGGAGAGTGCATAGATAGTGTATGAGAGAATGGATGAGTGCATGGGTACTGCTTGGGTGATTGGATTAGAGCATGGGTAGGGCCTCAGTAAATGGATGAGCACATGCATAGTGCCTCAGTGAATGGATGAGTGCAAGGGTAGTGCCTGGGTGATTGGATATGTCCACAGGTAGTGCCTGGGTGAATGGATAAGTGCAAAGGTAGTGCCTGGGCGATTGGTTGTGTATGGTTAGTACGTGGGTGAATAGATGAGTGCATGGGTATTGAATGAGTGAACCGATCAGTGCAAGGGTACTGCTTGAGTAAATGAATGAGTGGAAGGTTAACACCTGAGTGATTGGATAAGTGCAAGGTAGTGCCTGGGTAATTGCATGAGTGCAAGGTTAGTGTCTAGGTGATTAGGTGAGTGCATGAATAGTGCCTGGGTGACTGAGTAAATGAATGCATAGTGTCTGTGTGATTGTATGAGTGCATGGATAGTGCCTGGGTGATTGTATGGGTACATGGGTACTGCCTGGGTGATTGGATGAGTACATGAGTAGTGCCTGGATACATGGATGAGTGCATGGATAATGCCTGGGTGAAAGAATGACTGTAAGGATAGTGCCTGTGTGAATGGATGAGTACATGGGTAGTGGCTGAGTGAATTGAGGAGTGTAAGGGTACTGCCTGAGTGAATCGATGAGAGCATGAATAATGTCTGGGTGAATGAATGAGTGTATAGGTAGTGCCTGGATGACTGGATGAGTAGAAGGGTAGTGCCAGGGTGATTTGATATGTGCATGGTTAGTACCTGGGTGAATAGATAAGTGCATAGGTAGCGCACAAGTGAATGGATCAGTGCAACAGTAGTACCTGAGTAAATGAATGAGTGGAAGGATAACGACTGAGTGATTGGATGAGTGCAAAGTAGTGCCTTGGTAATTGCATTAGTGCAAGGGTAGTCCCTGGGCAATTGGGTGAGTGCATAGATAGTGCCTGGGTCATTGGGTGAAAGAATGCATAGTGCCTGCATGATTAGGTAAGTACATGGATAGTGCCTGGGAGAATAGATGAGTGCCTTGGTAGTGCCTCAGTGAATGGATGAGTGCAAGGGTAGTGCCTGTGTGCATGGATAATGTCTGGGTGAATGAATCAGTGCATGGGTAGCGCCTGAGTGATTGGATGTGTCCATGGGTCATGCCTGGGTGAATGGATGAGTGCGTGGGTAGTGCCTGAGTGAATAGATGAGTGCATGGGTACTGGCTGAGTGATTCAATATGTGCATGGTTAGTGCCTGGGTGAATGCATGGGTGAATGGATGAGTGCAAGTATAGTGCCCGGGTCATTAGATGAGTGTTTGGATGGTACCTGATTGAATGGATGAACACATGCTTAGTGTCTGAGTGAATGGATGAGTGGAAGGGTACTGCCTGGGTGATTGGTTGTGTGCATGTGTAGTGCATGGGTTAATGGATAAGTGCATGGATATGCCAGAGTGAATGAACGAGTGTGTGGGTAGTGCCTGGATCATTGGATGAGTGTATGGGTAGTGCCTGAGTAAATGGATGACTGCCTGCATACTGCTTGAGTAAATGGATGAGCACAAGGGTAGTGTCTGGGTGATTGGACAAATGTATGAGTGGTGCCTGGTTGATTGGATGAGTGCATGGATAATGTCTGGGTAAATGAATGAGTGTATGGTTAGTGCCTGGGTGTTTGGATGAGGCATGGACAGTGGCTGGGTGACTAGATGAGTGCACGAGTAGTGCCTGGGTGAATGGATGAGTAGAAGGGTAGTACCTGGGGGATTCAATATGTGCATGGTTAGTACCTGGGTGAATAGATGAGTGCATGGGTAGTGAGCGAGTGAATGGATCAGTGTAACTTTAGTACCTGAGTAAATGAATGAGTGGAAGAGTAATGCCTGAGTGATTGGATAAGTGCAAGAGGGTGCTTCGGAAATTGTATTAGTGCAAGGGTAGTGGCTGGGTGATTGGGTGAGTGCATAGATAGTGCCTGGGTGATTAGGAGAATTAATACATAGTGCCTGAATGATTGGGTGAGTATATGGATAGTGCCTGGATGATTGCATGAGTGCATGGGTAGTGCCTCAGTGAATGGATGAGTGCATGGGTAGTGCCTGAGTGAATGGATGAGCACAAGCATAGTGCCTCAGTGAATGCATGAGTGCAAGCGTAGGGCCTGGGTGAATGAATGAGCAGAAGGGTATTGCATGGGTGAATGAAGGAGTGCATGGGTAGTGCCTCAGTGAATGGATGAGTGCAAGGGTAATGCCTAAATAAAAGGATCAGTGCATGGATAATGTGTAGGTGAATGAATTAGTGCATGGGTATTGCCTGGGTGAATCGATGAGTGCATGGGTAGTACCTCAGTGAATGCATGAGTGAAAGCGTAGTGTCTGGGTGATTAGATCAGTGCATGGATAGTGCATTGGGGATTCTGTGAGTGCATAGATAGTGCCTGAGTTAATGGATAAGTGCATGGGTACTTCTTGGGTATGTGGATATGTGCATGGGTAGTGCCTAGTTGATTGTATGAGAGCGTGAGTAGCCCATAGCAGAGTAGATGTCTGCAAAAGTAGCGCCTGGGTGATTGGATGAGTTCAAGGTTAGACCCTGGGTCTTTGGATGAGTGCAAGGGTAGTGGCTTGGTGTTTGGGTGAGTACACACATAGGGTCTGGGTGATTCGGTGAATGCATGGATACTGTCTGCATGATTGGGTGAGCACATGGATAGTGCCTGGGTGATTGCATGAGTGCATGGGTACTGCCTGGGTGATTGGATGAGTTCATGAGTAGTGCCGGGGTGAGTGGATGAGTGCATGGGTAGTGCCTCAGTGAATGGATGAGTGCATACAAGTGTCTTGGGGGCCTATTATGATCACGGGCAGATCGCCACCGCCGGCCCAGCGGTGGCGATCCGCCCGCCATATGACCCATTTTCACCCCCGCCATATTAGTATGGCGAGGGGCACCGCGGCGGATGGAAAGACCGTCCGCCGCTTTTCCGCCGGTCGGATTGCCGGCCGGGCGGAAAGGGCACAGGTTATGGTGGCGGTGCCTTGCAGGCACCGTCATCCATATTAGGATGCATGTCTTTCCATGGCGGAGACTCTGCCATGGAAAGGCATGCTAGAAATCACCGTGGGGGCCCATTGCGGGCCTTCGGGGGGTGTGGGTGGCTGCACTGGGGGGTACCCATGGTACCCCCCATCATTGCCATGCACAAGGTGGCAGGCACCGCGCGGTGCCTGTCACATTTTGCATGGCAATGCACAACATGGGCTTCAACATTGCGGCGGGTGCTGCTTACAGCACCGCCCGCCGCAATTTTAAAGTCGAGGATGCACCCGCCAGTGTGGCGGGCGCATCCTAATTGGCCTGGCGGGACCGCCGCAACTTCGGCGGTCGGTCCCGTGCTCCGTTGCGGTGGCGGGCGGACATCGTAATAGGCCCCTTGGTGTTTGCATAGTGCATGGGTAGCACCTGGGTGATTGGATGAGTGCCTGAGTAGTGGCTGGGAGATTAGATGAATTCAAGTGCAGTACCTGAGTGATTGAATAACTGCTTACGTAGTGGCTGAATGATTGGACTAGTGCAACTGTTGTACTTGGGGGATGGGATAAGTACATGAGTAGTAACTCAATGAATCCATTACTAGATTAGTGATTTGACACACGTAATATATCTTGACCTCCACCCACTTTTGAGAAATAATAAAAATGTCAAAAACGTATTAGAATTTTATTTCGAATATTTGGCAACCAAACAACATACAATATTTTTTTTACCAAAACTGTAATTCATCATAGACAAATGTTTTACTGTTTTTTCCTGTTTTCAGCTTTTATACTTGTTGACTTTCAACAGTGCCTTGTATGAAGACTCATCATGAAACTGTGGAAAAAAACAATCAATGGATTGTAAAAAACAAATGTGCACAGTAGATCATTATAACAATGTCATACTGTCCACTGCACTCACTACACGTTTTTTAATACTGGCTTGCTGATAGCTTACTACCTTAATGAAAACAACTATGGGGCCGATTCCGATCTCGTTCGGAAGCTCACCGAACGTGATTCGCCCGGGAAAAATACGAGCCGTGCGCGTTTTTTCCGACCGACTCGTACAGCTGTCCGAACGAGCTAGTACGATGCGATTGTACACGTTGTTTCCGACCGACTCGTTTCCGGGTCTGAACCGCTCCGACCGACTCGTACGGACACGATTCACACCACGCAATGGAGACGTTACCCGACCGAGCCAGTACGATGCGCGCTTCGAACAGGCCGACCGACTTGTACCGTCCGGCTCCTAAGAGCTTTCGGAGCCGTACTTCGGGGGTCCGTGTCGTACCCCCCTTCACCCGTAGCCACACGAGTCGCACACAGGGGGGACCCAAGGCTCCCCCCTACACATGCATGTACGGTGCGGGTTGCACCGACGCGCACCCACTGTAGGGGGCGCCCTTGTCCAAGACGTACCCATTCAGTCAATGGGAGCCCATGTACGCGTCGTGCGACCGGCTCCCATTGACCGAATCGCGTCAGGCAGCACACGGACGCATCGTACTGCCCCGGTCGGACTGCAGGAGTCCGGCTCTGTCGGAAATCTCTCCGGGTCCGGCTCGGTCGGAGAGATTTACGTCCCAGATCGGATTCGGTCCCTATATGGTCAAATTGTTTCTCATATTATTATATCTGGAACAAAATGTCCAACAATTATGAAGCAGTCTTCATTTTTGCATATCCTTTTGTAAACATCATTCCTGTTAGGCCAAATGATGTCTACACTGTTCTTAGTTTATGTATGAAAAACATAACTCATAGTACAATGTAGAAGTTGCTGTAGCAGAAACAAAAGGGGACTTTTTTTAGTGGTGAAGAGATTTTTCACATGCAACTTAAGGCTACTGGTATTATAGTACCTCCATTTACTTTTTATCTGTAGTAACACAATGTAGTCCTCAAATATCTATAAATTCATTTCCCGCAGTTAAAAAGAGTCCTTTGTTTCTTACAGCTTGCTGTAGACAATACACTCAATAGGCCAAATAATGTCTCAGAAACACATAATCCCTATATATATTAACACAATAGCACATTTTCTTATCTTAGATTCTCCTTAGAACTTTAGTTCTAGAAACAGCAGACAGGAGTTTGGTAACTTTTTGGGTAGTCTTGATTTGAATGCCCCTTGTATGTCATTGCACTCTGTCCATCCTGAATGACAACCTAAATATATTGTGTAATGCCCAGAGGTTATATTAGCTCCTTCATGAAATATGATTGCTATAGTTGAGAAAGTTCTTTTTGAGATGGAAATATGCGCAGCTTTAAAGTTTGTAATTTCAGTTCCTAACATATTACCATCCACTCTGCATCGTTGTAGCATGACTCTGATATATTTTCCATAGCTCTGTAGGAACTTCGTTGATCTAAGTTCTGATCTGCAGTTCCGACAGGTCATATCTTGATGGACGTTTGTAGTTAAATCTTCAAACGGTACAGCTTCACAATCTGGTAATGTCAAATAGAGAAATTGTTCGGAATTGATTTCAGTGCTAGACGTAAATTCACAATCTTCACAGTTATGAGTCCATTTATGAGTTAAACCAAATAATTCATTGATATTCACATCTTCTTCATCTAATAGTCCTAGAATTACCATTAGCAATTCTTGAGTATCCTGCTGAAGATTTTGAGAGAACATTACTGATCTAGTACAGTCAATGAGTTTTCTTATTCCAGTAGCAGAATGTATAATACTTCTATCACTTCTTAATTATTCAAGTAAACTACACATTTGTGAAGACATTCTTTTATCTACCTTTTCTTTAATAGAATATGTAAAATGAGGCAAATGATTTAGTCCATTTAACACTACATTTGCATAACAGTTCACTCCAGATTTATTATCAAAGTGATAGCCTTGTATAACCTCATTGTGCTCTAGTTTTCTTTTCTTTCCTTCTTGTTGATTTGCTTTTTGTTCATCTTTCTGTTCAACTGCGATAGACTGTTTAGATATTTTCCGCTTTGGAAACAATATTGCTTTTTGAACCACAGGATACTCCCCTAAACGAGGTGCATTTTGAGTTCTTAACTGATTATACCCCGTTAGCTCACATCAGCACTTAGGGGCTGATTAGGATGGCGGGCGGATGTCCACCGCCGGGCCGGCGGTGGACATCCGCCCGCGATCGCAACCCAGATCAGATTAGGATGGCGGTGGTGACCGCGGCGGTGGGAAATTCCGACCGCCGCTTTTCCGCCGGTTGCCATCCGCACTCCTTCCTGGCGGACGGAGCAGGACCGGGATAATGGTGGCAGTGCCGATCAGGCTCCGCCGGCACGATTATGATGCCGGCGATAGCCAGCCTTTCCGCAGCGGTCAAACCGCCATGGAAAGGCTGGCGGAGATTGTCTTCTGGGGGCCCGTTGCAGGCCCCCAATGTGTTGGGGGGGTGTGAGTGCACCCCCGCTACATTTCCCTGTACCAGGTGGCAGGCACTGTGCAGTGCCTGCCACGCAGTGCAGGGAAATGCAGGACATGCTCCTTTCGACATCGCGGCGGTGCTGTGGGCAGCAGCAACCGCCGCAATGTTAAAGCCCGCGATCGTACTGCCGTGGTCGGATTTCGACCGCGGGCCATCGTAATTCGACCAGCGGTTATGTCGCGGTCCATGCAGGCGGTCTTTTCCCGCTACCATGGCGGTCGGGGAGGTTTTTCGACCGCCATCCTAATCAGCCCCTTACTTTCTTCTCATCGAAATCAATCAGAAATAAACCAGACAATTTTCTAATTCGTGACAAAGCAACATATGACATTCCTTCTTTGAATACACTACTACGAATTTATGAATAGTTACTGCATACGCTGAAAAACACTGGGAACTGCTTTTGCTGGACATACAAGTCTTTCACAAGTAGGAAATGTACAACACATCTATCAATCTGCTTAACTTCAGCAATATCATCAAATTTTATGGCTAAGTATTCCACATCATTTCTGTTTGGATAATTAACAAACTTCATAACTTTACCCATTGCACCATTCACTAGCCTTCTTCAACATTTAAATTATGATGTAAGATTACTCAACAATTTTTACAGATACGTAACTGTTTTTTTAATCCTGCAGTTTTTGACACAGACTTTTCTAAACTATCCAATTTGAATTGCAGTTTTTCTGTTAGTAGCACTGTAACTCCTTGATGTTCCATTTTATCATTTGCTCTAATTTCGACGATCTCTTCTTTTTTCAGATACAACAATTGTTCATTAAATTTACTACATTCCTCAAGAGTTGGCATCAAACAAACAATAGACTTCTCTTCCTTAACAAAATTGTATATTACTTCAGCTGCTGAAACATTACTTGGAAACACATTTTTGATGAGACAGGTTTTTAATACTGTCTTTCCCTCTTTAGTGAAGACTCCCACTCTTATATCCTTTAGTATATCTGCATAATGCATATCTGATGCTTGGCAAATATTTTGGATTATCTCTTTGTATTGAAAGATTTCCCAAATGTTTATATTTCCAATACTTCCTAGTAAATCCTTGTTTCATTATGTAGTAGTTTCTTGAATACAGGTTGTCCTTTTACAGGAGTTAGTTGTAGCAGGTCTCCAAAGACTATTAAGTTTTCTCCTCCAAAAAGTACAGCGTAGTCACTTATCAATATTTGCTGCATTTTTAAATGTGTAAAAGCCAACATTAGGTTAGGCACCATATTGACTTAATCAATAATTAGGAGCTTTAATTTCTTTAATACTCTTCCCACTTCATGACAAGCATCACCAGATAATTTGCTGTATTGTAATTTGATGTCATGTTCAACAGGCAGCATTAACAATCAATGAAGGGTAACTCATTTAACATTATTAGCAGCTAGGCCTGTTGGTGCAGTGACTACACATGACAAATTGGAGTCTGTTCTGTTCTGTAGGTAACTTGTCAGTAATTAATCAAGAAGCTTTTTCCAGTTCCTTGACCACTTATGTAAATAGAACTGGTTTATATGTAGAACATGCACACTTTTTATTCTCATGGAGAAACCAATGTTCTACTTTTCCTTTTTACCTCTTCAAATATTTCTTTCTGATCTGCATTCAATTGCTCTATTAGTAGTTCTAGATCCAGAGTTTCCTTTCTTACTTGCTGCATTGCATTCTCCACCTCATTTATAGCTATTGCAGCTTCATTTTCAATGATTGGCTTTTCAAGAGGATCTTGACTTCCAGGTGCTGAACTTTGACTGCTCTGAGAACTCTCTCTTGCTATCTCAGCAGCAATTGTTTCTTCTTGTTCATTCTCATATCTCAATATTTGAAGATACACTGGAAACACAAAGCAACCAATGCTTTCTTTCACAGTGTTGAAAGGGATCACTGACATAATATCGACGGACCGAATATCGACCTATAACAATATCGACTCCAGAATATCGATGGACAGAATATCGACATCCTATCTCTACAAAGGTAAGTACAAAAATATCGAAACCAAAATATTGTTGTTTAAAATATCGTTGTATAAAATATCGTTTTTTTTAAATGTCTTAAAAATAATGTAAAATTAATTAAAAAAGAATATAAATAATAAAAACATAGTAACAATTATTTAAAATAGTTAAAAATGATAAACAATAAATGTAATATATAAAAAAATAAAACACATATTTTGAGAAAATTATATATATTAACTTAAAAATATTAATAAATTATTGTATTTAATTATAAAATGTTAGAAACATAATAAAAAGTATAAATACATATATATATACATAAATCTGTAATATAAATATAAAAATAAATTATATATATAATAAATTAAAATATTAAAATTAATATTTATTTCTAAAAAATATTTTACATTTCATTAACTATAACAATAGGAAAATTTTGGATAGCGTAGGGAATAAAATTACTATTCCCACTCCAAAAACTCCAACAGTAGGGAAAGTTTTGGATAGCGGAAGGGAATAATTTACTATTCCCACTCCACAAAGTGTAACAGTAGGGAAAGTGTTGGATAGTGGAGGGGTTAAAATTTCCATTCCCACTCCAGTTATTGCAACAGTAGGGAAAGTGTTGGATACCGTAGGGTAAAAATTACTATTCCCACTCCAGCAAATGCAACAGTAGGGTAAGTGTTGGATAGCGGGTGGGTAAAAATTACTATTCCCACTCCACTGAGTGCAACAGTAGGGAAAGTGTTGGATAGCAAAGAGGTAAAAATTACTATTCCCACTCCAGCAAATGCAACAGTAGGGTAAGTGTTGGATAGCGGGTAGGTAAAAATTACTATTCCCACTGCAATGAGTGCAACACTAGGGAAAGTGTTGGATAACGGGTATGTAAAAATTACTATCCCACTCCAGCGAGTGCAACAGTAGGGAAAGTGTTGGATAGCGGGGGGGTAAAAATTACTATTCCCACTCCAGTGAGTGCAACAGTAGGGAAAGTGTTGGATAGCGGAGGGGAATAATTTAGTATGCCCACTCCTGCAAAATAATTAACATTACTTAACAAATATTTAATTTCTCAAAAATAATTAACCTCCCACCATATTCCCCTATAAACAACAACACCAACATTATAAAATATTACACAATTAACATAATTAAATATCAATTAATTAATTAATAACAATTAACAAGCAAATTAAAAACCATCAAAAATAAATTAGATCACACAATTAACGCTGTAAAATAACTTTAAATAAATATTATATATGAAAATATTAAAAAATGTATTACAATTAAATTACTTCCCACCCTACTCCCCTATCAACCCACAACCCACCCCTAAAAAATTACACAATTAACATATTTACCAATTAATTATTAATAATTCATATCTAATTAATAACTAATAAAAACATTGTTTACACAATTAATATAAAATATTAATTGCATAAATATTAATTAATAAAATTATTAATTAATTAATTATAATTTCATTACTTCCCACCCTACTCCCCTATAAAACCACAACCCACACCTAAAAAAATTACACAGTTACCATATTTACCAATTAATTATTATTAATTAATAATCAATTACAATGTAATTAATAACTAATTAATTAACACAATTAACATTATAAATTATTAAATACATTAATATTAATTAATTAATTTTCAATTAAATTACTTTCCACCCTATTTCCCTATAAACCCACAACCCGCTACGGAACTAAAACGCAATATTTATTTATTTTAAAAATTAATAACTTTAAAAAAATTATTAATTAATATATTATAATTAAATTTCTTCCCACCCTATTCCCCTATAAACCCACAACCCGCTACGCAACTAAAATACACACAAAAAATGTAACATAAAATTAATTACTTATAAAAAATTCAAACATACATTAAAAAAATAACCTATACTTTTAACACATATACTAACATAAAAAACACTAAAAGATTTTTCGATATTATTAACAACGATATTTTGACTTACGATATTACTAACTTCGATATTAAGTAAAACGATATTTCTTACCTGCATGTTGATATTCTTGTAGTCGATATTCTTGCAGGTCGATATTCTGTCATATCGAAATTTAAACATCGATATTATGACATATCGATATTTACAACTCGATATTATGTCTGCGTACCCGTTGAAAGAGTCTTCATAACAGTCAAATTCTTCAAATAGCTCACTTTTAGTTCACCATGGCTTAAACAACTGACAAGGCTAAATAGAAAAACTCTGGGGGATATTCTCAAGAACGTGCGATAATAATCGCCAAAATAGTTCAACGCAATTTCTCATATCGCCGTCCATCGTGGAAAAATAACTCTGTGTTAACGTCTCATTCTCAACACGACGGTAACATGCGATAGTGTCCTGATAACGCGTCAAATGTCTGCGATAAAATCACCGGGACGGCGATAAAAATCTAAAGCCTAACGTGAAAAAAGTTGTGGTGGGCCCAACTGCGATAAAAAATACAGTGATAAGCAGCGCCAGGCCTGCAAGTCCCACAAGTCAGGCAGGAAAAACCACTATAAAAGCGGCAACAAAAAACACAACCAACTGCGAAGCACCATGGAGGTAGCCGGAGCGAGTACAGAGGACAACCAGAACCCCACAAGCCCCACGGAGGACCAGCCTGGGACCTCGGGGTCAGGGAAGGGCAAGGAGAAGAAGAAGAGGAACCCGCCTTTCAGTACGCAGGAAAACCAGATCCTCATTACGGAGGTGATAGAACACCACCACCAACTGTTCATCACCTCCACCGCGTCATTGGCAACTAAAAATACAATATGGCAGTCCATTTTGGAACAAGGTGAATGCAGTCGGAGTGAAGAGAAGGGAAGTGGACGACTGCAAGAAGCGCTGGACTGATGTGAAGCGCAAAACCAAGCTGAAACTCGCAGCCAACCTGAAAGCAGCAATGCAGACTGGAGGTGGGAGTCCAGCGACATACCAGGATCTGGATGAGATGGAGGAAATGGTGACCCGAGTCATCATTGGGGAGACGGTGGCAGGAGTTGGGGGACCGGACACTGCACAACATGACCTGTGCCAACAGCAACAGGGTGAGTAACGACCAGGGACTGGGTGGATGGGGGGAGACGGGCACAATAGCACACATGCACAATTAAGTATAGCACATCTGCGCACAACTCCGACCAAGAGCCCAAGTTACCCCAAGTCTGCAACATCTCAGCACTGTATAAGCACAGAAGTGTAAGGCACACCGCCTGAAAGGGATAAGGGCCAGCAAAATCAGAGCTGAAGGGGCAGCACACCCACAATGCAGCACACACACATAAGAATCAGAGCACCTCAACATTGACAACAATGTGGTACAAACTGCAACACTTTCACAACGGAACAGAGGACCCAATTGCCGCCGCTTGTGTGTAGAAAATGGCCATTCGCATTTGGCATAGCAGGAAACTGTGAGATGACAATGTACAAGTACAACCTCACATCCCTGATGGTGTAGAAATGTCAACTGTACCGCATCACATAGGCATCTCCTCACAAACAGTCACAATGTACATGCAGTCTGTAAGTAAACTTGTCCAATGCGTCAACATACATGTGAACACAATGTCAATATGCATCTCCCCTTCACATTGCAGAGGGAGAATCAACACCTCCTGCAGAGCAGACCCAACAACTCAGCCCTGATGATGAAGAGGACCTCCCCAACATCGACACCGACGCCCTCCAACAGCCCATGGACAGCTTCGGCACCCCACCTCCAGGAGCAGTGCAGCCCAGCTGCATCGAGGAGACCCCACCCCCTGCACAGACCACACAGCAGGAAGCAACCACCACCACGGCTGTCTACCAGGACCCCCACGACCAACACATGGCATTCCAACGCCGTGTGTTAGGGTGCCAGGAGAAGATGGCTGATCAGCTGCGGGTGGGGTTCAACCTCATGGCAGCCAAACTAGATGTCATACATGGGTGTCTATGTCCCATCAGGGACCACTTACAGTCCCTAATGGACACCCACGGTCCGCTCCATGCTCTCCAATGAGCCATGGCTGACATTGCTGGAGTCATGACTCTGAGCCAAGAACAACTGTCTAGTCAGAGTGGCTCCAGCGATGTCAGCCGGGAGTTGGGACACATGCGGAGGATCATGTTGAACATGGAGCGGATGCAGGCGGAAAGAATGTTTGCCACTGCTGCACACCAGCGAGATGTAGCTGTGATCTTCCATGCCCTGCAGATCCTCGTCATGGCATTGCCGCCACAAGGCCTGGCGCGGATGAATGCTGCTGCTACTACTCCATACACATCTCCGCCCCCCGAAGTGTCAGTGCCACACAGTGCGGCAGACATTCCACCTCCGGCCCCTGATGTGTCAGTGCCACACAGTGATGCAGACTAAACACCACCACCCACATGTGAGGCACCTGACACATCAGAGGACGAAGATGATGATGAATCTGGCTTTGTGGTAAGAATGAATTGGTAGCATTCATCTCCGTCATATGGCCTGTTTCAGCTTGGTTCTGCCCTCTGCATCATGCCCTGGAATAACACCTTCCACTGTCCCCCGATACACTCAGCGACACTCACCTTGGACCTCGACATGGACTGGCATCTTTTGATTGGTTACCAATGACACAGCAATCACACTGCGGACTGAAGTCTCCCTCTTCCGATGAACTTGTCAATCCCTAAAGGACTCTGGCTGGCCCTCCACGGGGCAACAATGTAAAGTGGGGTTT
The DNA here is from genome assembly GCA_963921515.1 of Calotriton arnoldi. Classification (NCBI taxonomy): domain Eukaryota; kingdom Metazoa; phylum Chordata; class Amphibia; order Caudata; family Salamandridae; genus Calotriton; species Calotriton arnoldi. The sequence goes on along the minus strand of CAWUFW010004282.1, from coordinate 899,542 downwards.
ACATGGCCCTGTACTGCTCCAGCTTCAACACTCCACTGAATGCGAATAAAACCTTCCAATTCACACAGATGTGTCGTGGCTATGAGCAATCAAATATGAAAGTATGGATGAATGTAGGGACAGCGATTCCACAAAAAGGTACTCCCTCAGTAATGCTATCAATGCGCATGTATGGCCGTGACCCAGATAGGCAGTGAGACACACATTGTCATTCAAATCAACACTCATCATAGTTGAATACAAGTGAAGGTGCGTAGACTTTATTAGCATATGCGTGTCAGTACGGGCAAGATAAGTGCCACAACATGCAGACCAATGCAGCAGTATGTCAGGATGAGGAACGTTGCCAAGCGCCGCTGTCCACTCCGTGGGAGTGCCTCACCTTTCATAGGTGTGTGTTAACCCGCGTTGTTGTCCGCTCATGTATTCTGAGTCCAGGCGAATGCAGCCATGTCCACTGTTGTCGTGGGACATGTGACCAGATCTCCAAGATGCAACAAGGTGTTGGGACATGTGCAATGGGTTCCAATCTGTTGTGGCTGCAGGTACGTAGTTACTCGTCCATGAAAGCGATTGCAGCTTCGTAGGCTATCATTTCCAACATGAGCTTGTTGTCGACTTCATCAAACAGGACGGCGAGGCGATCCATTAGCAGGTCCTGACAGATGTGCTGCGTCCACCCCCTTTCACCAATTAGCACTACAGCTCAATAGGGGAGCGGTTCAATGTGGTCACTGCACACGAGGAGTTGTGCAATCTCCCAGGTCCAGCTGCCAGCATGTATGCCAAGTATCAAGGCATCCCATAAACGGGTATCACGGTGACACTCCTGGTCGTGGGCCAACAGAGGGCGCACACACATGTCAAAATCCACTTCAGCTACCGTCCTGTTGGATAGGCAGACATCCATGGACCACTAGAATATGCACAATCGACAATGCAACACAGGCTGAACGCAGGTGACGTTGGCAATGCGGAAGCTTAGCCGGTAACTGATCCGCAGCACTGCCAATGGCAGTGCCCCCAGTAAACGCAGCATACGTGCACGGTACAGTTCCACGTGACAGGGGTTGTGCATGTGTCCGGGATGTTCTGCCATTGCGTTAGTGCCTCTGGTTGAAGCGGCACTGTTCTGACCTGCGCCAGTTCTGTGGATGAAATGCCACAGCTCGGGTCAATGAGTTGTTTTAGTGTGCAACGGTTGTACGCCTGGGATGGTGTGGCAATAACTGTGAAGGCCAATCCATGCAAGATAACTTCGAGCAAGGACTTCTGTGTTTGGGGTGTGTATACGTTGGTCTTTCGTCGGGCTGTGCGTAGTGTGGGAGTCGTCATCAGCTGCTATAGTATCTGTCAGGGGGTGCCGGGCACATGCAATTCCGAGGTCGGAGGTGCAGATGTGCTTCCGCCTGATAGTTCAGATAAAGGAGCTTTCATCCCTAATGTTAGTTTCTCATCTGCTTGCATTCAGGAAATGTGAAGTGGCTTGTTGGGGGTGGGGTGTGTGCGACTTTCGGATTCATGTTTGACATGTCTTGCATGTGGCAAATGAGCGGCATCACTGTGTGTTACGTTGCCTCACAGCTGCTCCTCCCTCCCCCGAGCCTATTTACATGTGTGCGCTGCGCGGTTGCATCACTTGCACACCTACGGCACACCATTGTCATGCCTGTCTGCGCATGTCCACAAGCCTGACAATGACACTGTTATGTTGGCCTTTGAAGGTGGGCGGCCATGTGAGTGTAGGCCTGTGGGAAGGATAGGGCGGATACAGATGTAGAGTTCATGCCTGGCTGAACTCGCGCTGCGATTAAGGCTAGGCATTTGGCTCATACTGCGGCAATACAGATACACACAACACTTGGCATGTATGAGCCAAGACCCAGAGCGGTCTTGCGCTCCTTCATTTCTCCGTTCGTGCGAGACCGCCCTCCGGGTCCATGCTACATTGCAACATTGTCGATTGCGGGCCGGGTGGCGCCGACACTACAACAGAGACACATGCATTAGTCACTTCCTTGTCCAGGCCAGCACTGAACCACGCCCAGAGCCCCGGGCAAATTCTTCACACCCCTACGCTGGACTGGAGTACGCCAGCCCAGCCCACTCCGCTTACGCTTACAGGGGGGGGGACAAAGCTACATGTCCAAGGTCTTACCCACTGCTTGAGGTGACATGGTTGTGTCCGCTGTGCACAGCACAATGTAATGTGGTGGGGCCCGGGGCCATCATGCATACATAATGACCACACGGACACACTTAGATAGATAGTGGAACTGGCTACGGGCACGTGCCCCGGCCCCTTTTTATTACCAGAGTCACATGTCCAGTGATGCCTGTGTTGGATGGGTGTGGGGTGAGTGTAAGTAAGCCCTCAGGAAGTGGTTGGTGCTGGCAACAACTAGAACAGTGATCATCGGATCACACACACAGATTCAATCATAAAGGGTCCATGACTTGCAGTGCACTGAGGTAGGGGCACCAGATCTGAAATCACACACACAAGATTCAATCATAAAGGGTCCATGACTTGTGGTGCACTGAGTTAGTGGCACCGGATGCACAGCGGCCGGCATGGGCTTATCGCCACATGGCGATGACTTGAGCTGCACTGAGGTAGGGGCACCAGAGCTGAGCGTGCTCATGTGAAGAAATTGTTAATGAGTTTGTCCCTTCGGGATATTCCTGCTGCAGCTGCAGTGGGGTGTGGTACACCTGCCTCATCTTCATCATCATCGTCCCAGGTCTTCCCCATTGCCTGAGGTGACATTGTTGCGTCCGCTGTCCACAGCACAAAACTCAATCATGAAGGATCCATGAGTTGTGGTGCACTGAGTTAGTGGCACCTGAAGCGCTCAGCGGGTGCGCAGCCTGCGATGATGCGTCTTCCGGGAGGCCGCACTGGAAGCAATGTCTGTTGCCTACTGGACTGTGCCATAAATAAATCAAGACTGGATTCGAATTGTGAGCCCTGCTGACCGCAGTGTAGGCCGGAGGCAGTGGTCAGGAAGGGCCCACAGCCACGTGGCGATGACTTGTGGTGCACTGAGTTAGTGGCACCTGAAGCGCTCAGCGGGTGCGCAGCCTGCGATGATGCGTCGTCCGGGCGGGACGCACTGGAAGCAATGTCTGTTGCGGGTGTGCAGCCAGCGATGATGGCGTGTCCTTGCAGATCAGGATTGGATTTGATTTGTGAGCCCTGCTGACCGCAGTGTAGGCCGGAGGCAGCGGTCAGACAGGGCCCACAGCCACGTGGCGATGACTTGTGGTGCACTGAGTTGGTGGCACCTGAAGCGCTCAGTGGGTGTGCAGCCAGCGATGATGGTGTGTCCTTGCAGGTCAGGATTGGATTTGATTTGTGAGCCCTGCTGACCACAGTGTAGGCCGGAGGCAGCAGTCAGAAAGGGCCCACAGCCACGTGGCGATGACTTGTGGTGCACTGAGTTGGTGGCACCTGAAGCGCTCAGCGGGTGTGCAGCCAGCGATTATGACGTGTCCTTGCAGGTCAGGATTGGATTTGATTTGTGAGCCCTGCTGACCGCAGTGTAGGCCGGAGGCCGCGATCAGAAAGGGCCCACAGCCACGTGGTGATGACTTGTGGTGCACTGAGTTAGTGGCACCTGAAGTGCTCAGCAGGTGTGCAGCCTGCGATGATGCGTCGTCCGGGCGGGCCGCACTGGAAGCAATGTCTGTTGCCTACTGGACTGCGCCTTAAATAAATCAAGACTCAATTTGAATTGGGGGACCTGCTGACTGCAGTGTAGGCCGCAGACAGTAGTCAGCACACACATAACTCCGCTGTGCTGTGCCGCTGGGTGCGCTGGGGGCCAGGGTCGCGGGAGCCAGCGATCGGCTGAGGAGGCTGGCGGCCATGGCGGCGGACTCGTGGCAGGGTGAGGGGCGCTGCCCTGGCAGACGCGTTGGCCATCCCGGAGGTGTACCACGCCCAGAGCCCCGGTGGGTGTTGTGGCCCTCTTGGGTCTCCAAGCTGCATGATCATTGGCTCCATGCCATCTGTTGGTCTTCAGATGTGGCTCTGGGCTGGGCTCCCTTTCATACTGCAGGTTGTCATCCTGCTTAACACCAGTAAAAGGCAGGTGTTAAATCCCTGCTGCTAACGCGCCTTATCGCCTGTTTTTGGATCGCTTCGCCGATCTGGCTGGTCGTTGGGAATATCGCGAAGTGGTGTTTTCGTGTGTTTTTGTATGGGAACGCCTACTCTGCATATCATTAGCATTAGTTGTCTCTCTCATCCGTGGCGATATTTTTTGCGGCAGCTGTCGCTGGAAAACTGGCGATATCGGCAGTTTGCACCAGCTTGAGAATAGGGCGATAAATCTATCGCCACTTTTGCGGCGCTAAAGTGCCGATAAATCGGCGATAAGTCCTTGAGAAAATGCCCCTCTTTTGTCTGGAGTTTGGCAACTTAGCTTTCGATGGTTGATTATATTTCCTTTGTTATGTCTCACTAAACATCCTTCATATCCAGCCACAGCAAATTTTCCTTCATCTATGTTTTCACTGACATTAAATCTGAAAGATTAATGTTGAAGTGTTTCATAAAGACTCAACTTTTCCAGATGAGGACTTCTTCTTGGATAATACGTATCCAGAATGTTACGTCGGTATTCAGACGGTGTAGGCGGGCGGATTTTTGCCGCTTTCATGGATGGCGGATTTTTTTACGCCCGGTATCGTAATGGGCCTTTAAAATATTAAAAGAAATTAAAACATACATTTCGCAGCACAATAAATACAACAGTAGGGTAAATGTTGGATAGCTGAAGAATTACATTTACTATTGCAACTCCAGTGAGTGCAACAGTATGGAAAATGTTGGATAGCGGAGGAGTAAAAATTACTATTCCCACTCCAGTGATTGCAACAGTAAGGAAAGTGCTTGATAGCGAAGGGGTAATAATTACTATTCCCATTCCAGTGAGTGCAACAGTAGGGAAAGTATTGGATAGCGGAGGGGTAAAAATTTCTAATCCCACTCCAGCGAGTGCAACAGTATGGAAAGTATTGGATAGCGGAGGGGTAAAAATTACTATTCCCACTCCAGTGAGTGCAACAGTAGGGAAAGTGTTGGATAGCGGAGGGGTAAAAATTACTATTCCCACTCCAGTGAGTGCAACAGTAGGGAAAGTGCTGGATAGCGGAGGGGTAAAAATTACTATTCCCTCTCCAATGAGTGCAACAGTAGAGAAAGTGCTGGATAGTGGAGGGGTAAAAATTACTATTCCCACTCCAATGAGTGCAACAGTAGGGAAAGTGCTGGATAGCGGTGAGGTAAAAATTATTATTCCCACTCCCAGGAGTGCAACAGTAGAGAAAGTGCTGGATTGCGGAGGGGTAAAAATTACTATTCGCACTCCAATGAGTGCAACAGTAGGGAAAGTGCTGGATAGCGGAGGGGTAAAAATTACTATTCCTACTCCAGTGAGTGCAACAGTAAGGAAAGTGTTGGATAGCAGAGAAACAAAAATTACTAATAACATTTAAACAATTGAAATTTTTTTAATAATCTTAAAAATAAATAAACAATATTTAAAAAATATACGATTAAATAAATCAAACATATAAAAAGAACACATATTATAATATTAATTACATATAACAAAAAGGTACAAATAATGTATAGAATAAATTATTAAATACATTTATAAACAATATTTATTTAAAAGGAGCAAATATTAACAAAAATTATTTAAAACATAAATGTATTTATTGTATTTCCTACCCTATAACACCACAACAATAAAAAAAGACTTCCACATTTTTATTTAAATTTAATTCCATAATTAACATATTTAAAAATGAATTAAAACAATATTAATAAAAAAATAAACATTCATTGAGTACACATTCTTTAACACTATAATATCCACAACACACATCTAAAATTAATTACACAATTACCATAATTAATTACTAATTAATGTAATTCAATTAACTACTAATTAATAATTCATCAATAAAAAATAAATTACTTCCCACCCTTTCCACCATATACACCTATAAACACCACAACACACACCTAAAATTAATTACACAATTACCATAATTAATTACTAATTAATAAATGTAAATTAATTAACTAATTAATAATTCATCAAAAAATAAATTACTTCTCCCCTTCCCACCATTTACACCTTTAAACACCACAACACACACCTAAAATTAATTACACAATTACCATCATTAATTACTAATTAATTAATTAAAATTAATTAACAACTATTTATTAAATAATTAATAATAAACTAATTTACACATTTAACACTATAACATCTCAATTAAACAAATATTAGTAAATAAAAATTATTCAATAAATGTAATATAATTAAATTACTTCCCACCCTATTCCCCTATAAAACCACAACCCGCTACGGAACTAAAAACACAAATTTCAAATAAAAAAAAATAATACCTACTAAAAATAATCAATACATTTTATATAATTAAATTACTTCCCACCCTATTCCCCTAAAAACCCACAACCCGTTACAGAACTAAAAACGCAAAATTCAAATGAAAAAAAAATTAACTACTAAAATTTTAACACATAATAAAATTACAAGCAATTCTTATACAAAAACCAAACATCACACATATAAAATATATACTAAAATACATAAAATTAATAAAAGTTCAATATTTTTAACTATATTTTTGCAAATGATATTAAACACTTCGATATGTTTTAAATTGATACTACTTACCTAAAATCGATATTCTTGACCACGAGAATTTGTCTGTCGATCTTCCTGACCCACGATATTTTTGCGACGATATTTGTGCAATTCAATATTTTTTGCTCGATATTCTGTCTCTGCACCGTTTTGTACCAGATATAAAGTTGCTTTTTTAACTTTGGTAACATCTACTAACTCCTGCAATATGTTCTTGTTCTTGATAGGCACACCTTTTACAAGAATTACTTGTCCTTCCTCTAAATCTCTATCTACCACTACCGTTTCAATTTCTTTCTTGACATCTAATGGCAAATACACCACTCTACCTTTTAGACCTTTTTGCAACTCTCTTGGGGGTAACTTGCCTGTCTTTGGCTCCATACTTACTATAGCCTGAAATGGATGTATAGTTTGGATAAGAATGGACTCATAAATACTTTAACCTTTAAGTGCTTCTGGAATGGGAACCAGTTCTAACTTGTTATGCACAGCTCTAGCAGGCATTTTATTATCCCCTAATTTATTGTAGCAGTACTTACATATACATTTTCGTGTGCAGTGCAAACTTTTGCCAGTCATCATTATTCTCTATTTCACTTTTTAAATATAAGTCAACAGTCTGGGGTCGATTCCGATTCGGGCCGTAAAAAGCACCGACCGACTCGGATCCGGAAAAAATACCGACCGACACGTACCCGTGGCGCACGACACGCCAAGTACGATGCAAGGCGCGAAAAATCCGACCGACACGTACCGAAACCAAGTCGACCGACCGAGCCGCACGGAAAACAGCAATGCGGCCGGAAAAGCACGCGAATCCAACCGACCGACACGCACCCGGAACAAATCCGACCGAAACGTACACGCGAACTCCAAAACGCAAAGTACGATGCAAGGCGCGAAAACCACGACCGAGTCGGACGGAGGACAAGCCGTACGACCGACACGCATACAAAACCGAGCCGAAGCAACACAATACACCGCGACCGACGCGTACGCAGCATAGAAAACTGCACAAACACAGCGTGAACGAAACGGAGAACACCGTACGAGACCAATGCAGGGTCCGACTCGGTCACAAGAACGTTTCCAACATACACAAACAGCACAAAGGAAAAATCACCCAAAAAAAGGCCAAACAAGCAATTACCAAGCCAATAAATACTGGGGGGTGGGGACAGAGAACTAAGACACACCCACAACTCCACCTATATAAAGGACACAAATCACTACCATGAGCCTTTGCAAATGCCATTCCACTGCCAGCACCCAAGAGAAAGCAACCACACACCCACAGCTCATCCCTCACACAAGCCACACACCATCAGCACACCAACAAATACCTACCTCACATACACCCAGCAAAACACACACTCACACACCCTCACCTGCACACCAACACACACATCACCCACCATCACCATGCCCCCCAAGAAGAATCCCAAGTTCCTAGATAGTGAATTGGAAGTCATGGTAGACGAGATCCTCAGGGTGGAGCCACAGCTGTTTGGCACACTGGTCCAACAGACCCCCATGTCGCAGAAAACCAAGATGTGGGAGAGGATCATCAACAGGGTGAACGCCCAATCACCATGTCGGCGCACAAAGACCGACATCCAGAACAGGTGGTATGACGTGCGCAGGAGGGTACAGGACCTGCTGAAGAAAGACTACATCAACAGCCAATACACCGGCAGTGGCCCTCCTGCCAAGCCAATATACCTCAGGCCCTGGGAGGAGAAGGTGCGGGCCATCCTTCCGCCAGTGAGCGTATATGGACTAGAGGACATCCCAGAGCCTGGTGAGTACACAACAAATGTACACAATATACTGCCACAAAACACACACATCACTGTCAAGGGGAGAGTCAAACCATGCACTCATAGCAATTACACAGCAACCAGAACAGAATCATCCCAAAATGTGTATGTCAGTCAGATAAACACAACACATGCCATCAAAAAAGTCACATCCAACTGTGCCAACACATGTACAAACACAACTACAACTACAGCTAGGCAGTGGCACAAATAGAACTAACAAACACATCCACACATGTAGCCACCACAACAACACCAACACACAGTGAAGACCACTCAAAGGAAGGAATTCTGTGTATGCTGGCCAAGTCAGTGTAGCCAATAGCATCATGGGAGTCGCAGTCACACATATTGCCCCCCCACAACTGTCCCATCAACACCACCATGAACCATGCGCACATCACAGGGAGTGGAGAAGGACTCACAAGATGGCTGACACTGGCTACTGCTGTGCGGAGCACAAGGCCCTGCTGGCAACTGTGCACCAACAAACAGCAGGACACCACTGACTGACATCCTGAGAGACAACTTACACTCCCTGCAATGCAAGCACGTTCCATGGTGGGATAACTGGCTGGCTGGCTGGGTGGGAAGGAGGACTTGCAGCACTAACCATAGTCACAAGCACCTCCCCTCACACACACCCCAACACAAACTCCACAGTACCCACCTGGTAGAATGCAATGCCCCCATCCTAACACAAGATCCCACAAAGAACCACCACCCTGGGTTATGTTGTGTGAAGCACAGGGACACTCTTGGGACTCTTAGCCAAACAACTGCCAGGACAACACTCCCAGCCATCCTGTCAGCACAGCCAGCCCACCCCACAGGGAAGCAGAATCAAAGGAAGGAAGCATGGGCATGCTGGGAAGGGGGGTGGAGGCAATAGCATGATGGGGGTCGTAGTCACTGATATTGGTCACCCCCACAACTGGCCCATCAACACCACCCTGAACCATGCTCACATCACAGGAAGTGGAGAAGGACTCACAAGATGGCTGACACTGGCTACTGCTGTGGGGAGCACAAGGCCCTGCTGGCAACTGTGCACCAACAAACAGCAGGACACCACTGACTGACATCCTGAGAGACAACTTACACTCCCTGCAATGCAAGCACGTTCCATGGTGGGATAACTGGCTGGCTGGCTGGGTGGGAAGGAGGACTTGCAGCACTAACCATAGTCACAAGCACCTCCCCTCACACACACCCCAACACAAACTCCACAGTACCCACCTGGTAGAATGCAATGCCCCCATCCTAACACAAGATCCCACAAAGAACCACCACCCTGGGTTATGTTGTGTGAAGCACAGGGACACTCTTGGGACTCTTAGCCAAACAACTGCCAGGACAACACTCCCAGCCATCCTGTCAGCACAGCCAGCCCACCCCACAGGGAAGCAGAATCAAAAGGAAGGAAGCATGGGCATGCTGGGAAGGGGGTGGAGGCAATAGCATGATGGGAGTCGTAGTCACTGATATTGGTCACCCCCACAACTGGCCCATCAACACCACCCTGAACCATGCTCACATCACAGGAAGTGGAGAAGGACTCACAAGATGGCTGACACTGGCTACTGCTGTGGGGAGCACAAGGCCCTGCTGGCAACTGTGCACCAACAAACAGCAGGACACCACTGACTGACATCCTGAGAGACAACTTACACTCCCTGCAATGCAAGCACGTTCCATGGTGGGATATCTGGCTAGCTGGGTGGGAAGGGGGACTTGCAGCACTGACCATAGTCACAAGCACCTCCCCTCACACCCCCCAACACAAACTCCACAGAACCCACCTGGTAGAATGCAATGCCCCCCATCCTAACACAAGATCCCACAAAGAACCACCACCCTGGGTTATGTTGTGTGAAGCACAGGGACACTCTTGGGACTCTTAGCCAAACAACTGCCAGGACAACACTCCCAGCCATCCTGTCAGCACAGCCAGCCCACCCCACAGGGAAGCAGAGTCAAAAGGAAGGAAGCATGGGCATACTGGGAAGGGGGAGGAGGCAATAGCATGATGGGAGTCGTAGTCACAGCTCTACATCCCCACCACATGGCCCAGCAAGCTCACACTCACGCATGCACATCCCACAGAGAGTGGAAAGGCCCATCAAAGATGTCTGACACTGTTGCTGTGTCGTGGGGAGCACAAGGGCATGCTGGGTACTGCACACCAACCAACAGCAGGACACCACTGTCAGCCATCTTGCCATTGCTCTCACACCCACACACACTGAACTCCACACAAATGCAAGTAAGTATGGGAATGCTGGGAAGTGGGGTGGAGGCAATGGCATGATGGGAGTCGTAGTCACAGACATAGCTCACCCCCACAACTGTCCCATCAACACCACCCTGAACCATGCTCACATCACAGGGAGTGGAGAAGGACTCACAAGATGGCTGACACTGGCTACTGCTGTGGGGAGCACAAGGCCCTGCTGGCAAATGTGCACCAACAAACAGCAGGACACCACTGACTGACATCCTGAGAGACAACTTACACTCCCTGCAATGCAAGCACAGTCCATGGTGGGATATCTGGCTAGCTGGGTGGGAAGGGGGACTTGCAGCACTGACCATAGTCACAAGCACCTCCCCTCACACCCCCAACACAAACTCCACAGAACCCACCTGGTAGAATGCAATGCCCCCATCCTAACACAAGATCCCACAAAGAACCACCCCCTGGGTTATGTTGTGTGAAGCACAGGGACACTCTTGGGACTCTTAGCCAAACAACTGCCAGGACAACACTCCCAGCCATCCTGTCAGCACAGCCAGCCCACCCCACAGGGAAGCAGAGTCAAAAGGAAGGAAGCATGTGCATGCTGGGAAGGGGGAGGAGGCAATAGCATGATGGGAGTCGTAGTCACAGCTCTACATCCCCCACCACATGGCCCAGCAAGCTCACACTCACGCATGCACATCCCACAGAGAGTGGAAAGGCCCATCAAAGATGTCTGACACTGTTGCTGTGTCGTGGGGAGCACAAGGGCATGCTGGGTACTGCACACCAACAAACAGCAGGACACCACTGACTGACATCCTGAGAGACAACTTACACTCCCTGCAACGCAAGCACGTTCCATGGTGGGATAACTGACTGGCTGGGTGGGTGGGAAGGAGGGCCGGCTGTAAACCAAACACAACCAATGCAGACCATGTTCACACCCCAGAAAATACATAGAAGTGCCCAAATAATGCAGGACAATGTGCCACAACAATATCAACCCCTGACTGTGACGACTTAGGACAATGCAATGTACAGGCCCGCACCCAGAGGCACAGTCACAACTGTCATGTGTGTCAACCATTGATGCCTGCAGAAACATAACATACATTGTTTGTGTCTCCCAAAAACAGGTGATGATGGGGACACAGCAGCAGACGCTGAGGAGTCCCAGTCCCAGGCTCAAGAGGATGCCGAGCTCACTGGCGTCGTACAGCCTCTGTCCTCCTCGGACGATGAAGAACAACCTGGCACATCCGGTGCAAGTCAACATGCAGCACCAGCAGGACCACCAGCTGCAGCACCTGCACCCACCCCTCCAACGACTGTCACCACGAATACCATCCCTGCCGACATGGACAGAACAAGGAGCAACACCAGCACAGTGACCCTGGACCAACCTGGGGCCATGGACACCACCACCACCACCAACCCCCAAGGTGGACCAGGGTTATCTGTGCGTGCCACTGCACACACTGCACATGTCAGCAGGGGTGGTGGGAGGGGTGAGAGACAGAGGTCGCTGCTTGCAGACGTTGCTGGTGTGCATGATGACCCACAACTGGTACGCATAGCTGATGCGTACCAGTCCAGCACCGGAGAGCTCAGCCAGGTAGTGGGGCTCCTCAGAGACATTAAACAGCAGCAGGCTGCCCATCATGCCCGCTTGGACTCCCACATGTCCCACGTGGAGTCACACATGTCCCGTGTGGACTCACACATGTCCCGCGTGGAGTCCAAGTGGGATGCACTGCATGAGATGACGGCGGTGCACAGGGACATTTTACAATGCCTCCGCCAGATGAACAGCAACCAGTCCACACCTCCCTGTGTGCCAACAACATCTGGTGCCGAACAAACTGCAACTGCCACAGGGAGGGAGGAGGACTCTGGCGGAGAGTCCCCTGCACCGCAGCAGCCTGTACTTGAGGGGCCCCCCAAGAAGAGGGGTCGTCCGAGGAGGGAAAAGTGAGAGGCCGATGGCCAAGCGCAACTCCCAGGAAGCCTGAACCTGTTCTGGATGTTCGCCTTTGTGCACAGACTGTTCACCCTGTTGACGGCAACACTACTCCCACACATTGCATGGGGAGTACAAGTTGGACCAATGTGTCAGACAACTGTGGCCCCGATACTGGGGATCCTGTCTACCAGGACTTTCAATTCACCTAGGAACTTGGGATTGCAAGATTTATGTACAGCACAACCCATCCTATGCACTATTAACACAAATGTATCACAATAAACACACTAATACACCATACTTGCCTCTGTCGTGATTCCAACGTGGGTGCTGTTATGGGGATGATGAACTGCAAAATTACACTGTGTATGCGAACTGCAACAGCAAGGACAACACAGGCATGTGAGTACAGGCAACGTGACACACATGAGGGAGACACACCACCAGGGCTACACAACACATACACACCTAGGCCATCTGACTCATTGCCTACACTGATGTTGCCAGGGAAGACGGTGCAATGCACAGACACCACACCCATTCCCAGTTGTAGTCAAGTAGCCCACAGGTGCAGTAAGCAAATGACAGTCAAATGTGTGACCACAGACAACGCACATCACAAAGTGAAGCACAGGTTTATTACACAGTTGCAACATGCCGTAACCACTACAGATGCAAGGTAACCCCACCTGGCAGCGGGCACACAGTCAACACCTGTAGACGGAAGGAAGTCCATGGGTGTGGCGCACATCACCTGTAGGGACACAACAGCTACCAGCCTGGATGTGCAATCACGTCGTCGGTGGACACAGTTGACCAAACGAATCTGAAAGTACCCTGTGAAGGACAGAAATGACACACAGTCAAAAGCAATGGAGTACAGGACAGAACAGCAAAACTCATGCACAATACATGTTACAAGATACCCACCCAGAACCAAGTTAGCATGTCAACACTGTTGGGGAGTACAGCCCACCTGTCACCACACATCGCAACACACATCCAGTCAAGTAGCCCATGGACACACTCCAACAGCACCAGAGCACCACCCACACATCATGCCAACTCACATCATTGACATGACACCTCAGGATACTCACATTCAGCTAAAGAAGTTGGTGATGAGCTGTGTGCGGACATCACCATCACCATCATCATCATCATCGTCACTGGCATCGTGGTCCAGGCCAGGATCCTCCACAGGTGGCGGATGTTGGTCATTGTCATCCTGGATGAGAGGCAACTCCTTCCGCACTGCCAGGTTGTGGAGCATGCAGCAGACGATGATAATCTTGCACACTTTCGCAGGGGCATATGGGAGGGACCCTCCGGTCTTGTCCAGGCAGCGGAAGCGGCTCTTCAGGAGACCAAAGGTCCGCTCAATCACTCTCCTGGTCCGACCATGTGCCTCATTGTAGCGCATCTGGGCTGGTGTCACAGGGTTCCTGAGGGGTGTCAGCAACCACGGCATGTTGGGGTATCCCGAGTCACCTACGGACAGACAAGTGCACATTAGCTGACTTGGAAAAGTGGGCAGAATACTACAGATCAGATCACACACAATGGCACAAAGTCAGTACACACCGACAAGCCAGGCACGCTGGTTCTGCATCTGTGCCATCATCCTGGGGATGCAACTACTCCTCATCACAAAGGCATCGTGTGCTGAACCAGGGAAACGGGCACACACGTGTGTGATGGTCATGTCTGCAAGACACACCACCAGTGCATTGACCGAGTGGTAGTGCTTGCGGTTCCTGTAGGCCTGCTCCTGGGCCTGTGGTGGTACCAAAGCCACATGTGTCCCATCAATGGAGCCAATTACATGCAGCATCCTCCCCAGGGCATAAAAGTCACTCTTCACGTCAGTGAGTCGTCGCAGTCTAGGGAAATAGATGTACCGTTTCAGGAAGAGCAACATTGCCGCCAAAACATCACGGAGCACACGGCTGAACATGGTCTGTGACATCCCACCAGCAGTCGCCACAGTATGTTGGAAGGTACCGGTGGCAAAGAAGTGTAGGGCTGCCATCACCTTCACCTTGGGGGTCAGCGCTGTAGGATACGGCCGGCCAGGCTGCAAATGTGGGGACAACTGCACTGCCAAATCCTCAATCAGCTGCCTGGTGAAGCGGTACCGTCGGATGCTGTCCCGTTTCACCATCGTTGCCAGGTCTGGGAATGGCCGATGGACAGCAGGAGCCCTGGAGTGCAGAGGAGAAGTAAGCAAGATTGTCAGTCACCCCACATATGCGGCATTGAACACACTCAAGATCCCAACATACATCATTATGAGGCACAACTACATGAAGTGTGCAGTACCGGAAGGACATGTATGGTACATACATGGCCAACATCTGTCAACACGGTCCAACAGGTGGCATCAATTAGTCCCAGGTTGGCCCATTGGATATCATGAGGCCGTGTCACAGTTCCCATCTCCTGCTGCCGTGTCACAATAACCCCCACAGTGACATGTGAGGACAGATGTGCCCCAGGCACCACAGCTCAACGACAGGTACATTCCCAGGGACCCTGTAATGCCACATGGACACTGGCATTACATGGAGTATCATGTATACACCACAGCAAAACAACCATGACCCCCACAGGTAGTGGCCCCACTTGCCACGGCAGGACAGACATGGACGTCTGTGACACACACGCACAACATCAGAGTCCATGCACACACAACGTGGATGTGGAGACTGTCTCCCATTGTGCACATGAAATCAGAGACATTGTAAACACTACATGCACAAAGACTGTGGAGGACCATCACTATTGTGCCACTGGGACACCCTGGCTCAAACATACCATCCCACATGGGACTCACGGGGTATGTGACATGACATACACATACACCACTGTGAAATGTGACCATGGCACATGCACAGATATGAACAGTTGCACATCACAGTGGTCATATACATGTAACACCCAGGTTCCTGTCCCCATGAACACGTGCACAGCCTGGGGTTGGCTGCCCACAGGTGACACCCACAGGACAACATGTACACCAACATACACACAATAGGAAATGCATCCTTACATGCCTTATGATAAAGTTTGGACAGGCTGTCGTGATGTAGGTGTGCCCCTCACTCCCTGGGAGCTATCTGTGGCTGGCATATGTCCATCTGAGACAGGCATGCTGACATATGCCAGTCACATGTACAGTGATGCGTTGTACCGCAATGGACCGATCGGTGCCTCCGGCCGGCCCATTGCATTCAATGTGTGCGGGTACGCATTGTACCCCTGTGCGCGTTGAACTGCAATGGACCGATCGGTGCCTCCGGCCGGCCCATTGCATTCAATGTGTGCGGGTACGCGTTGTACCCCTGTGCGCGTTGAACTGCAATGGACCGATCGGTGCCTCCGGCCGGCCCATTGCATTCAATGTGTGCGGGTACGCGTTGTACCCCTGTGCGCGTTGAACCGCAATGGACCGATCGGTGCCTCCAGCTGGCCCATTGCATTCAATGTGTGCGGGTACGCATTGTACCCCTGTGCGCGTTGAACCGCAATGGACCGATCGGTGCCTCCGGCCGGCCCATTGCATTCAATGTGTGCGGTGCACGCGTTGTACCCCTGTGCGCGTTGTACCGCAATGGACCGATCGGTGCCTCCGGCCGGCCCATTGCATTCAATGTGTGCGGGTACGCGTTGTACCCCTGTGCGCGTTGTACCGCAATGGACCGATCGGTGCCTCCGGCCGGCCCATTGCATTCAATGTGTGCGGGTACGCGTTGTACCCCTGTGCGCGTTGAACTGCAATGGACCGATCGGTGCCTCCGGCCGGCCCATTGCATTCAATGTGTGCGGGTACGCGTTGTACCCCTGTGCGCGTTGAACCGCAATGGACCGATCGGTGCCTCCGGCCGGCCCATTGCATTCAATGTGTGCGGGTACGCGTTGTACCCCTGTGCTGCGTTGAACCGCAATGGACCGATCGGTGCCTCCGGCCGGCCCATTGCATTCAATGTGTGCGGGTACGCGTTGTACCCCTGTGCGCGTTAGTACCGCAATGGACCGATCGGTGCCTCCGGCCGGCCCATTGCATTCAATGTGTGCGGGTACAGCGTTGTACCCCTGTGCGCGTTGTACCGCAATGGACCGATCGGTGCCTCCGGCCGGCCCATTACATTCAATGTGTGCGGGTACGCGTTGTACCCCTGTGCGCGTTGTACCGCAATGGACCGATCGGTGCCTCCGGCCGGCCCATTGCATTCAATGTGTGCGGGTACGCGTTGTACACCTGTGCGCGTTGTACCGCAATGGACCGATCGGTGCCTCCGGCCGGCCCATTGCATTCAATGTGTGCGGGTACGCGTTGTACCCCTGTGCGCGTTGTACCGCAATGGACCGATCGGTGCCTCCGGCCGGCCCATTGCATTCAATGTGTCGCGGTACGCGTTGTACCCCTGTGCGCGTTGAACCGCAATGGACCGATCGGTGCCTCCGGCCGGCCCATTGCATTCAATGTGTGCGGGTACGCGTTGTACACCTGTGCGCGTTGAACCGCAATGGACCGATCGGTGCCTCCGGCCGGCCCATTGCATTCAATGTGTGTGGGTACGCGTTGTACCCCTGTGCGCGTTGTACCGCAATGGACCGATCGGTGCGCACCCATTGACAATGGGCTTGCCTGGCAACGGACGCGTTTTCGAATTTCGAACGAGTCGGTTGCTGTAAATTCAGTTGGTCACCCACAACAATGTTGCAAAATCATGTATGTCATGAAGTTGAGGATTTGAAGGATGCTGTGGGCGTGTTTTGGTGCTGCTATTCCATGGATTGGCCAGATTCAGAAGATGCAAACGACTTGGACCTATCACTTTGGACACAAGGGACAGTATCTGCCTCTCCAGCACATATATATTGCTGGCTGTTCCCCTGAGAGCTCACTTGCCTGCACTACATGCTCCAGGACGACATCTGCCACTGCACTGCTGCTGTCTCTGCCCCTCTGGACCCTGCAATGGCACGTACTGTGGAGAGAGCCCCAGCCTTCAGCCTTGAAGAGAACCAGGACCTGCTGGACAGCCTACTTCCACAGTACAGCAAGCTGTATGGGACACCAGGGGAGCAGGTGAGTGTTCTGTGCACTGCCTTTCTGAATGTGCATTTTGTCTGACTAGCAAGGCTGGAAGTCTGCACGCCACTGGCTAGCAGGCTCACTGAGTAGTTGTCACCCCCATAGTGTGTAGTGACTTGCACTGGACAGGTATGGTGCAGTGACAGTGCATTTGAACATGGTTTTACTTCCCATGCAATGATACCATGTAGTGACGTCTGGCAAACTGTCCATGGTCAGCTTTGCACTGCCTGTGTACATCATGTGCCCCTGTGATTGAGACATGTATATACAACTGTGTCATGCACGGATATGTTGCATGTGTGGTAATGGCCTTTTCACTTTGTCATCCTGACAGGTTAATGCCCATCGGAAGCAGGAAATCTGGAAGGACATCGTCCGGGCTGTCCGGTCCGTGGGGGTCTACAAGCGCCGGATCCGCAACTGCCAGAAGAGGTGGCAGGACCTTCGGGGCTGGACCCGGAGGATTGCACGGGTCCAGCTGAAGCTGTCACCTCCTCGCAGGAGGGGCGGAACACGGACCCTGACCCCCACATGCTCCAGATCCTGGCGGTGGTGTTTCCAGACCTGGATGGGCAGCTGAAGGCCAGACAGCAGCAAGGAGGGGTGAGTCAAAGACTGCACTGTGAACTCTGTATTACATGCTTTGTGCCCTCCTCTGGCCTGGTTCAACTGCCACAGTGCAGCAGTCATGTTGTCCAGGAGCCATGTCCCTCTATTGTGCACTGCCCACTGCTCATCTGATACCCAGGTGTGGCCCTTACATTCAGGGAATTGTGTCACTTGGGACTGTGTCCTTGCAGTTTGCTTCACTAAAGGTGGGGGACAGCATCTGTTTCCCTAACTCTGTTGTGGGCATCATGGGTGGGTCCATTGTTCACACAACGCCTGGGTTTGGACATGTGATCTGCGTGTTGCTTTGATATGCGGTCCACTTGCTGAGCTGAGCCACCACATGTGCCTGGGGTATGTGGCACACGCACATGCAGCGGGTGGGAACAATGTTTGGGCCCCAGGAGTGTGCAGATTACGTGTGTCACACATACATAGCCAGCTATCCACTGTCCAGGGCACATCCCTCATTCATGTGGAGCAGGACAGTCATGCCTACTCCAGGCCATGCAATGCACTCTGTACTCCCACTCCCGTGTATCAGCTGACACATTGTGCACAGTGATTTGACCCCTCAGGTGTCTGCCTCTGTGTCAGTGTGCTGTGGATTAGTTGCCAGGACTGCTGGGGTGTTTCTTGGTAGGGGCTCAGCATGCCCCTGGAGATGTGACCATAGGAGACGATACTTGTGTGTCACATAGGTGTTTGATCAGCTGCCCGTGCAGACTGGGGTATGCGAATGTGAAGTTCAGGCAGCTGTTCCCCATTCACAGCAAATTGTGAGGGGCTCAGGTTCCGAGGGTAGTGTCACAGGTCTCCCATATGTCCAATAGGTGTGACCTGGACAGATGAGGGTTAAGATGATGTGTTGTGTGGGGGATGTACATGTGCACTTGTGCAGCTCCAGGACTTGCATTCCCCATGACCTACTATTGTGACACAGTGCATAGTGTTGTTGTCTGGCTGCCAAGTCATACATCACTGAGACAGTGATGTATGACTTAGCAGTCATGCCTCTGCCATGGCATGTGTCAACTTATTGGTGGTCCTGCAGGGGAGTGACATGTGCTACATGCACACCATAGTGGCGCTGGCTATCAGGACATGGGTGCATCATGGTGTCTGTCGCTGGTATGCATCACATGCATTTCCTATTTGACTCTGGGCATCCCTTTCATCCGGAAACCTGTACTGACTCAGTGGCAAGAGCTGTGATGTGTGCATGTCCACATGCCACACCGTGTCCTCTGCACTGTCCAACTACTGTGTACTTGGTGCATGTGTCCACACTGGGGTGTTGCAATCCAACAGACACCAGACAGATGGGTGCAAGGCCATGTGGGATGTGAGTGCCATGCTTGGCATCAGACTGACAATTGGCTTCTCCTGTTCAGTTAGGGCACTTTTAGCAATGTACAACTAATGATGCCAGGGCTTGCTCTGTAATGTGCTGTGCTCACAGTGGTGTGTGTGTTTGGTGCAGGTGACTGATGTCTGTCTGTTTCCCCATTGTTTGCAGATACATCCATGGCCACGGAAGGGGACAGCTCCACGGACCAGGAGGAGCCAGAGAGCCAGACTGGGTCAGCAGCCGAGGAGTGGTCGGAGGGACCCAGTGGCACGGAGGGCGAGGGGAGCCACACCAAGGAGTCCTCAGCACCATCCACCTCAGCTGAGGACCAGAGCAACTCGGAGGATGACTCCCTTGTGGAGGCGGGTGTCAGCAGCCACCACACCCCAGCTAGTGTTGCTGTCCCCGCCACCACCAGCACCACCACCGCCCTCCCATCGGCTCCCATTCCCCAGGTCCGTGGAGGCTCCCATGTTCGGGAGCGTGTCTCCTTTGGCCCAGGCACCGCATCCCCTGCCCCTGTGTCCCCTGCTGCCCTGAGTGAGGAGTCTGTGTACCTCCTTCGCCAGCTCCATGTAGGGCAGACAGCCATGCTGAGTGTCCTCCATGCGCACACCGCACTGTTGACTCAGCTGGTGTCGTTCATGGAGGGCATCTCATCGGGCATGTCTGACCTACAGAGGGGCAACAGGTCCATGGACTCCTCCCTGACGGCAGCAGTGTCCCTCCTCAGACAGTCCCTCACCCCTCCTGCCTCTGCTCCATCCACACTCCCCAGCACCTTACCCGTCCCAAGCACACACACACCGGCACAGGCACACACCAGCACACACACATCCAGCACACAGACACACACGCCACAAACTAAACGCACACGCACGCACAGTCAGGGGACTGAAACCAGACTCACAGGGGATGGGGCACTGGTACACACACACGCATCCACGGGCACTGCACAGTCCTCAGTTGCCTCTCCCTCCAAAGCACCCTCCCTTGCCTCACCTGCAACCCCAAAGACCCAGCGCCTCTTCCTCAGTGACCTCGGCCTCTTCCCCTCCGATCCAGCTGCCCCAGCATCCAGGGGGAAGAGGAAGCCCCCACACGGAGCAGAGTGCCCCTCGCCCCTGGACACCCTCCCCCAGGCGCAGACAGACTGAGGCCCCCACCCGCAAGTCCCCCGGAGTGCTAAGAGCAAGACCCCGCCGCCGCCCTGCAGCTCAAGCACCAGGTCTCCTTCCTCCATCCCTCAGGCCCCCACTCCACAGGTGCCCCCACCACACCCTGCCCCAGGTTCCCCCACCCACAGATATACCATCCCCAAGAGGCTCCGGCCTTCTCCCCCTGCCACTTGCTCTCCCGGCACCACACCCCCCGCTGCGCTTGTCTGTGCCACTGATGTGGTGAGGGTGTCCTCCCCCTCTGTCCAGCCCACCTTGCCTATTCCCCTTTCTCCTCCCCTGGTGGTGGTAGGCACTGCAGTGGAGTCCACTACCACCGTGTCTGACTTGGGCACTGCAGTGGCGGACCTGTCCACTCCATCTGCAGGGTCCACTGCAGTCGTGCCGGCACCCACAACATCTGAGCCATGCCCCCAGTTGTGCCGGCACACACCATGTCAGACACCTCCACTGCAGTTGTCAGTGGCTCTTCAGCACCCACCACCCCTTCCCTGCTTCCTCCTGGTGAGCCCTGATCCTGTCCCTGCGGTGCCTGGCCTACCCCCCCCGGTTGCCCCTCCTAGTGGATTGTCCCTGGTTTTGTGCAGGCATGTGTAGGGTGGCATCTGCCACTGTCACCCACTTGTGACTTTGTTGATGGACTGGCCATTGGCCTTTGTTTATGTTCTACCGGACTTCTACTTTTAATGCCACATATGCTGAATAAAGCAACTTTCTGTTCTCTAGTGCTTTTGCTTCTGATGTACATGATGTTGATGATGCTAACCATGCCCTTGCTGCAGTGATGGTGATATTTGGTCTCATGATAATGAAGTGTTACTGTGCAGGAACCCATGTGGTCCCGGGGAATGTGTCCTATCCTGTGGTGTATCCATGTCATCCATAGCAGCATCTGAGGGTGTCATGTGTTCAGTATTTGGCAATGGGATTTCCTACTTAGATTGGCAATTTCACATCTGTGGCTTCCACCCCTGCACATCTGTTGTGCCTGCCATTGTTCTATTCGTCTACTTCCTGACCGTGTGGCCATCTCCAGTGAACATGCAGGTTTGGGCATCAATGGGGAAGGACTCATCTGTGTTGTCAGTGCAACATTGCTATACAAGTGTGTTGGATCTGTGCTGATGATTCCGTTGGCACTTCCATGACCAGGCTGATGGGACGGGAGCCCTCATTTGGTGCTAATTGTTGATTGTGTGTCCCATTGCTGCCATGGTATGGTATCTGTTCGCCTCACATCTGCAGTCTCCACAGGGTATCTGCATGTGTGTGCCCATTGGTGCAAATATGTGGGTCTGCATTCGGATGGTCACTTCTGTCATTGTGTCATTGATGATTGTTGACGGTGTCAGCCCCCATGGGTGTTGTTTGTCTGCACATGGCCAAAGTTATGTCTTATTTGCACTGCAGGATTTGGCTCCCCCAATTTATGTTGCAATGGGACACATACACTACTTTGCCACTGATGTGTTTGTTGTTCTGTGACCAGGAATCATCCATGCAGTTTGGCAGTTGCACCTCTTACTTTGTCAACACTTACCTTTTGGTCACTATGATGATGGGGGTTTGGACCCCATTGCCACAATGTTCAAAATGTGCTGCAGCTATGGACCCCACACTTACCTTTTGGTCACTGTGATGATGGGTGTTTGGACCCCATTGCCACAATGTTCAAAATGTGCTGCTGCTATGGACCCCACACTTACCTTTTGGGCAATGTGATGATGGGGGTTTGGACCCCATTGCCACAATGTTCAAAATGTGCTGCAGCTATGGACCCCACACTTACCTTTTGGTCACTGTGATGATGGGTGTTTGGACCCCATTGCCACAATGTTCAAAATGTGCTGCAACTATGGACCCCACACTTACCTTTTGGTCACTGTGATGATGGGGGTTTGGACCCCATTGCCACAATGTTCAAAATGTGCTGCAGCTATGGACCCCACACTTGCCTTTTGGTCACTGTGATGATGGGGGTTTGGACCCCATTGCCACAATGGTCATGGCCTGCTTGCGTTGTGTGTGCCACACACATATTTGTGTGGCACATGTGCTAGGGGGTCACATTGTATGTTCGAAGACATGTTCGGTGTTGTAGGCATTTGACACAGTCTACCACGCTTGTCATGGTGTTGGGGGATGTCTTCTTCTTGCATTCCCTAGGTTGTGGTGTGCTGGTTGTGTCATGCATTGTCCATCCTATGGGTGGTGGTGGTAGTGGTGGTAGGCATCCTGCCCCCTGGGTGAGGGTGGTAGTAGTGGTAGGCATCCTGCCCCCCTGGGTGAGGGTGGTAGTAGTGGTAGGCATCCTGCCCCCCTGGCTAAGGGTGGTAGTAGTGGTAAGCATCCTGCACCCCCTGGGTGAGGGTGGTAGTAGTGGTAGGCATCCTGCCCCCTGGCTAAGGGTGGTAGTAGTGGTAGGCATCCTGCCCCCACTGGGTGAGGGTGGTAGTAGTGGTAGGCATCCTGCCCCCCTGGCTAAGGGTGGTAGTAGTGGTAGGCATCCTGCCCCCTGGGTGAGGGTGGTACTAGTGGTAGGCATCCAGCCCACCCTGGGTGAGGGTGGTAGTAGTGGTAGGCATCCTGCCCCCCTGGCTAAGGGTGGTAGTAGTGGTAGGCATCCTGCCCCCCTGGGTGAGGGTGGTACTAGTGGTAGGCATCCTGCCCCCCTGGGTGAGGGTGGTACTAGTGGTAGGCATCCAGGCCACCCTGGGTGAGGGTGGTAGTAGTGGTAGGCATCCTGCCCCCCCTGGGTGAGGGTGGTAGTAGTGGTAGGCATCCTGCCCCCCCTGGATGAGGGTGTTAGTAGTGGTAGGCATCCTGCCCCCTGGGTGAGGGTGGTAGTAGTGGTAGGCATCCTGCCCCCCTGGCTAAGGGTGGTAGTAGTGGTAGGCATCCTGCCCCCCTGGGTGAGGGTGGTAGTAGTGGTAGGCATCCTGCTCCCCTGGGTGAGGGTGGTAGTAGTGGTAGGCATCCAGCCCACCCTGGGTGAGGGTGGTAGTAGTGGTAGGCATCCTGCCCCCCTGGCTAAGGGTGGTAGTAGTGGTAGGCATCCTGCACCCCCTGGGTGAGGGTGGTAGTAGTGGTAGGCATCCTGCCCCCCCTGGCTGAGGGTGGTAGTAGTGGTAGGCATCCTGCCCCCCTGGGTGAGGGTGGTAGTAGTGGTAGGCATCCTGCCCCCTGGGTGAGGGTGGTAGTAGTGGTAGGCATCCTGCCCCCCTGGCTAAGGGTGGTAGTAGTGGTAGGCATCCTGCCCCCCTGGGTGAGGGTGGTAGTAGTGGTAGGCATCCTGCCCCCATGGCTAAGGATGGTAGTAGTGGTAGGCATCCTGCCCCCTGGGTGAGGGTGGTACTAGTGGTAGGCATCCTGCCCCCTGGGTGAGGGTGGTACTAGTGGTAGGCATCCAGCCCACCCTGGGTGAGGGTGGTAGTAGTGGTAGGCATCCTGCCCCCTGGCTAAGGGTGGTAGTAGTGGTAGGCATCCTGCACCCCCTGGGTGAGGTGGTAGTAGTGGTAGGCATCCAGCCCCCCTGGGTGAGGGTGGTACTAGTGGTAGGCATCCAGCCCACCCTGGGTGAGGGTGGTAGTAGTGGTAGGCATCCAGCCCACCCTGGGTGAGGGTGGTAGTAGTGGTAGGCATCCTGCACCCCTGGGTGAGGGTGGTAGTAGTGGTAGGCATCCTGCCCCCCGGCTAAGGGTGGTAGTAGTGGTAGGCATCCTGCCCCCCTGGGTGAGGGTGGTACTAGTGGTAGGCATCCAGCCCACCCTGGGTGAGGGTGGTAGTAGTGGTAGGCATCCTGCCCCCTGGGTGAGGGTGGTAGTAGTGGTAGGCATCCTGCCCCCTGGGTGAGGGTGGTAGTAGTGGTAGGCATCCTGCCCCCCTGGGTGAGGGTGGTACTAGTGGTAGGCATCCAGCCCACCCTGGGTGAGGGTGGTAGTAGTGGTAGGCATCCTGCCCCCCTGGGTGAGGGTGGTAGTAGTGGTAGGCATCCTGCCCCTGGGTGAGGGTGGTAGTAGTGGTAGGCATCCTGCCCCCCCTGGGTGAGGGTGGTAGTAGTGGTAGGCATCCTGCCCCCCTGGGTGAGGGTGGTAGTAGTGGTAGGCATCCAGCCCACCCTGGGTGAGGGTGGTAGTAGTGGTAGGCATCCTGCCCCCCTGGGTGAGGGTGGTAGTAGTGGTAGGCATCCTGCCCCCCTGGGTGAGGGTGGTAGTAGTGGTAGGCATCCTGCCCCCTGGCTAAGGGTGGTAGTAGTGGTAGGCATCCTGCCCCCCTGGGTGAGGGTGGTAGTAGTGGTAGGCATCCTGCCCCCCTGGGTGAGAGTGGTAGTAGTGGTAGGCATCCTGTCCCCCTGGCTAAGGGTGGTAGTAGTGGTAGGCATCCTGCACCCCCTGGGTGAGGGTGGTAGTAGTGGTAGGCATCCTGCCCCCCTGGCTAAGGGTGGTAGTAGTGGTAGGCATCCTGCCCCCCTGGGTGAGGGTGGTAGTAGTGGTAGGCATCCTGCCCCCTGGCTAAGGGTGATAGTAGTGGTAGGCATCCTGCCCCCTGGGTGAGGGTGGTACTAGTGGTAGGCATCCAGCCCACCCTGGGTGAGGGTGGTAGTAGTGGTAGGCATCCTGCCCCCCTGGCTAAGGGTGGTAGTAGTGGTAGGCATCCTGCCCCCTGGGTGAGGGTGGTACTAGTGGTAGGCATCCTGCCCCCCTGGGTGAGGGTGGTACTAGTGGTAGGCATCCAGCCCACCCTGGGTGAGGGTGGTAGTAGTGGTAGGCATCCTGTCCCCCTGGCTAAGGGTGGTAGTAGTGATAAGCATCCTGCACCCCTGGGTGAGGGTGGTAGTAGTGGTAGGCATCTTGCCCCCCTGGCTAAGGGTGGTAGTAGTGGTAGGCATCCTGCCCCCCTGGGTGAGGGTGGTACTAGTGGTAGGCATCCAGCCCACCCTGGGTGAGGGTGGTAGTAGTGGTAGGCATCCTGCCCCCCTGGCTAAGGGTGGTAGTAGTGGTAGGCATCCTGCCCCCCTGGGTGAGGGTGGTACTAGTGGTAGGCATCCTGCCCCCTGGGTGAGGGTGGTACTAGTGGTAGGCATCCAGCCCACCCTGGGTGAGGGTGGTAGTAGTGGTAGGCATCCTGCCCCCTGGGTGAGGGTGGTAGTAGTGGTAGGCATCCTACCCCCTGGATGAGGGTGTTAGTAGTGGTAGGCATCCTGCCCCCTGGGTGAGGGTGGTAGTAGTGGTAGGCATCCTGCCCCCTGGCTAAGGGTGGTAGTAGTGGTAGGCATCCTGCCCCCTGGGTGAGGGTGGTAGTAGTGGTAGGCATCCTGCCCCCTGGGTGAGGGTGGTAGTAGTGGTAGGCATCCAGCCCACCCTGGGTGAGGGTGGTAGTAGTGGTAGGCATCCTGCCCCCCTGGCTAAGGGTGGTAGTAGTGGTAGGCATCCTGCACCCCTGGGTGAGGGTGGTAGTAGTGGTAGGCATCCTGCCCCCTGGCTAAGGGTGGTAGTAGTGGTAGGCATCCTGCCCCCCTGGGTGAGGGTGGTAGTAGTGGTAGGCATCCTGCCCCCCTGGGTGAGGGTGGTAGTAGTGGTAGGCATCCTGCCCCCTGGGTGAGGGTGGTAGTAGTGGTAGGCATCCTGCCCCCCTGGCTAAGGGTGGTAGTAGTGGTAGGCATCCTGCCCCCCTGGGTGAGGGTGGTAGTAGTGGTAGGCATCCTGCCCCCTGGCTAAGGATGGTAGTAGTGGTAGGCATCCTGCCCCCTGGGTGAGGGTGGTACTAGTGGTAGGCATCCTGCCCCCTGGGTGAGGGTGGTACTAGTGGTAGGCATCCAGCCCACCCTGGGTGAGGGTGGTAGTAGTGGTAGGCATCCTGCCCCCTGGCTAAGGGTGGTAGTAGTGGTAGGCATCCTGCACCCCTGGGTGAGGGTGGTAGTAGTGGTAGGCATCCAGCCCCCTGGGTGAGGGTGGTACTAGTGGTAGGCATCCAGCCCACCCTGGGTGAGGGTGGTAGTAGTGGTAGGCATCCAGCCCACCCTGGGTGAGGGTGGTAGTAGTGGTAGGCATCCTGCACCCCCTGGGTGAGGGTGGTAGTAGTGGTAGGCATCCTGCCCCCCCCGGCTAAGGGTGGTAGTAGTGGTAGGCATCCTGCCCCCCTGGGTGAGGGTGGTACTAGTGGTAGGCATCCAGCCCACCCTGGGTGAGGGTGGTAGTAGTGGTAGGCATCCTGCCCCCTGGGTGAGGGTGGTAGTAGTGGTAGGCATCCTGCCCCCTGGGTGAGGGTGGTAGTAGTGGTAGGCATCCTGCCCCCCTGGGTGAGGGTGGTACTAGTGGTAGGCATCCAGCCCACCCTGGGTGAGGGTGGTAGTAGTGGTAGGCATCCTGCCCCCCTGGGTGAGGGTGGTAGTAGTGGTAGGCATCCTGCCCCCTGGGTGAGGGTGGTAGTAGTGGTAGAGCATCCAGCCCACCCTGGGTGAGGGTGGTAGTAGTGGTAGGCATCCTGCCCCCCCTGGGTGAGGGTGGTAGTAGTGGTAGGCATCCTGCCCCCCCTGGGTGAGGGTGGTAGGGTGGTAGTAGTGGTAGGCATCCTGCCCCCCTGGGTGAGGGTGGTAGTAGTGGTAGGCATCCTGCCCCCCTGGCTAAGGGTGGTAGTAGTGGTAGGCATCCTGCCCCCTGGGTGAGGGTGGTAGTAGTGGTAGGCATCCTGCCCCCTGGGTGAGGGTGGTAGTAGTGGTAGGCATCCTGCCCCCTGGCTAAGGGTGGTAGTAGTGGTAGGCATCCTGCACCCCTGGGTGAGGGTGGTAGTAGTGGTAGGCATCCTGCCCCCTGGCTAAGGGTGGTAGTAGTGGTAGGCATCCTGCCCCCCTGGGTGAGGGTGGTAGTAGTGGTAGGCATCCTGCCCCCCTTGCTAAGGGTGGTAGTAGTGGTAGGCATCCTGCCCCCCTGGGTGAGGGTGGTACTAGTGGTAGGCATCCAGCCCACCCTGGGTGAGGGTGGTAGTAGTGGTAGGCATCCTGCCCCCCTGGCTAAGGGTGGTAGTAGTGGTAGGCATCCTGCCCCCCTGGGTGAGGGTGGTACTAGTGGTAGGCATCCTGCCCCCCTGGGTGAGGGTGGTACTAGTGGTAGGCATCCAGCCCACCCTGGGTGAGGGTGGTAGTAGTGGTAGGCATCCTGTCCCCCCTGGCTAAGGGTGGTAGTAGTGATAAGCATCCTGCACCCCCTGGGTGAGGGTGGTAGTAGTGGTAGGCATCTTGCCCCCCCTGGCTAAGGGTGGTAGTAGTGGTAGGCATCCTGCCCCCCCCTGGGTGAGGGTGGTACTAGTGGTAGGCATCCAGCCCACCCTGGGTGAGGGTGGTAGTAGTGGTAGGCATCCTGCCCCCTGGGTGAGGGTGGTAGTAGTGGTAGGCATCCTGCCCCCTGGCTAAGGGTGGTAGTAGTGGTAGGCATCCTGCCCCCCTGGGTGAGGGTGGTACTAGTGGTAGGCATCCAGCCCACCCTGGGTGAGGGTGGTAGTAGTGGTAGGCATCCTGCCCCCCTGGATGAGGGTGTTAGTAATGGTAGGCATCCTGCCCCCCTGGGTGAGGGTGGTAGTAGTGGTAGGCATCCTGCCCCCCTGGCTAAGGGTGGTAGTAGTGGTAGGCATCCTGCCCCCTGGGTGAGGGTGGTAGTAGTGGTAGGCATCCTGCCCCCTGGGTGAGGGTGGTAGTAGTGGTAGGCATCCTGCCCCCTGGGTGAGGGTGGTACTAGTGGTAGGCAACCTGCCCCCCCTGGCTAAGTGTGGTAGGCATCCTGCCCCCCCTGGGTGAGGGTGGTAGTAGTGGTAGGCATCCTGCCCCCCCTGGCTAAGGATGGTAGTAGTGGTAGGCATCCTGCCCCCCCTGGGTGAGGGTGGTATTAGTGGTAGGCATCCTGCCCCCCCTGGGTGAGGGTGGTACTAGTGGTAGGCATCCAGCCCACCCTGGGTGAGGGTGGTAGTAGTGGTAGGCATCCTGCCCCCCCTGGCTAAGGGTGGTAGTAGTGGTAGGCATCCTGCACCTACCTGGGTGAGGGTGGTAGTAGTGGTAGGCATCCAGCCCCCCCTGGGTGAGGGTGGTACTAGTGGTAGGCATCCAGCCCACCCTGGGTGAGGGTGGTAGTAGTGGTAGGCATCCAGCCCACCCTGGGTGAGGGTGGTAGTAGTGGTAGGCATCCTGCACCCCCTGGGTGAGGGTGGTAGTAGTGGTAGGCATCCTGCCCCCCCCGGCTAAGGGTGGTAGTAGTGGTAGGCATCCTGCCCCCCCCGGCTAAGGGTGGTAGTAGTGGTAGGCATCCTGCCCCCTGGGTGAGGGTGGTACTAGTGGTAGGCATCCAGCCCACCCTGGGTGAGGGTGGTAGTAGTGGTAGGCATCCTGCCCCCTGGGTGAGGGTGGTAGTAGTGGTAGGCATCCTGCCCCCTGGGTGAGGGTGGTACTAGTGGTAGGCATCCTGCCCCCTGGGTGAGGGTGGTACTAGTGGTAGGCATCCAGCCCACCCTGGGTGAGGGTGGTAGTAGTGGTAGGCATCCTGCCCCCTGGGTGAGGGTGGTAGTAGTGGTAGGCATCCTGCCCCCTGGGTGAGGGTGGTAGTAGTTATAGGCATCCTGCCCCCCTGGGTGAGGGTGGTAGTAGTGGTAGGCATCCAGCCCACCCTGGGTGAGGGTGGTAGTAGTGGTAGGCATCCTGCCCCCCTGGGTGAGGGTGGTAGTAGTGGTAGGCATCCTGCCCCCCTGGGTGAGGGTGGTAGTAGTGGTAGGCATCCTGCCCCCCTGGCTAAGGGTGGTAGTAGTGGTAGGCATCCTGCCCCCCTGGGTGAGGGTGGTAGTAGTGGTAGGCATCCTGCCCCCTGGGTGAGGGTGGTACTAGTGGTAGGCATCCTGCCCCCCTGGGTGAGGGTGGTACTAGTGGTAGGCATCCAGCCCACCCTGGGTGAGGGTGGTAGTAGTGGTAGGCATCCTGCCCCCTGGGTGAGGGTGGTAGTAGTGGTAGGCATCCTGCCCCCCTGGCTAAGGGTGGTAGTAGTGGTAGGCATCCTGCCCCCTGGGTGAGGGTGGTAGTAGTGGTAGGCATCCTGCCCCCCTGGGTGAGGGTGGTAGTAGTGGTAGGCATCCTGCCCCCTGGGTGAGGGTGGTACTAGTGGTAGGCATCCAGCCCACCCTGGGTGAGGGTGGTAGTAGTGGTAGGCATCCTGCCCCCCTGGGTGAGGGTGGTAGTAGTGGTAGGCATCCTGCCCCCCTGGCTAAGGGTGGTAGTAGTGGTAGGCATCCTGCCCCCCTGGGTGAGGGTGGTAGTAGTGGTAGGCATCCTGCCCCCTGGGTGAGGGTGGTACTAGTGGTAGGCATCCTGCCCCCTGGGTGAGGGTGGTACTAGTGGTAGGCATCCAGCCCACCCTGGGTGAGGGTGGTAGTAGTGGTAGGCATCCTGCCCCCCTGGGTGAGGGTGGTAGTAGTGGTAGGCATCCTGCCCCCCTGGGTGAGGGTGGTAGTAGTGGTAGGCATCCTGCCCCCCTGGGTGAGGGTGGTAGTAGTGGTAGGCATCCAGCCCACCCTGGGTGAGGGTGGTAGTAGTGGTAGGCATCCTGCCCCCTGGGTGAGGGTGGTAGTAGTGGTAGGCATCCTGCCCCCCTGGGTGAGGGTGGTAGTAGTGGTAGGCATCCTGCCCCCTGGCTAAGGGTGGTAGTAGTGGTAGGCATCCTGCCCCCCTGGGTGAGGGTGGTAGTAGTGGTAGGCATCCTGCCCCCCTGGCTAAGGGTGGTAGTAGTGGTAGGCATCCTGCCCCCCTTGGTGAGGCTGGTACTAGTGGTAGGCATCCTGCCCCCCCTGGGTGAGGGTGGTACTAGTGGTAGGCATCCAGCCCACCCTGGGTGAGGGTGGTACTAGTGGTAGGCATCCTGCCCCCCCTGGCTAAGGGTGGTTGTAGTGGTAGGCATCCTGCCCCCCCTGGGTGAGGGTGGTACTAGTGGTAGGCATCCTGCCCCCTGGGTGAGGGTGGTACTAGTGGTAGGCATCCAGCCCACCCTGGGTGAGGGTGGTAGTAGTGGTAGGCATTCTGCCCCCCTGGCTAAGGGTGGTAGTAGTGGTAGGCATCCTGCACCCCTGGGTGAGGGTGGTAGTAGTGGTAGGCATCCTGCCCCCCTGGCTAAGGGTGGTAGTAGTGGTAGGCATCCTGCACCCCTGGGTGAGGGTGGTAGTAGTGGTAGGCATCCTGCCCCCCTGGCTAAGGGTGGTAGTAGTGGTAGGCATCCTGCCCCCTGGGTGAGGGTGGTACTAGTGGTAGGCATCCAGCCCACCCTGGGTGAGGGTGGTAGTAGTGGTAGGCATTCTGCCCCCCCTGGCTAAGGGTGGTAGTAGTGGTAGGCATCCTGCACCCCCTGGGTGAGGGTGGTAGTAGTGGTAGGCATCCTGCCCCCCCTGGCTAAGGGTGGTAGTAGTGGTAGGCATCCTGCACCCCCTGGGTGAGGGTGGTAGTAGTGGTAGGCATCCTGCCCCCTGGCTAAGGGTGGTAGTAGTGGTAGGCATCCTGCCCCCTGGGTGAGGGTGGTACTAGTGGTAGGCATCCAGCCCACCCTGGGTGAGGGTGGTAGCAGTGGTAGGCATCCTGCCCCCCTGGGTGAGGGTGGTAGTAGTGGTAGGCATCCTGCCCCCCTGGCTAAGGGTGGTAGTAGTGGTAGGCATCCTGCCCCCTGGGTGAGGGTGGTAGTAGTGGTAGGCATCCTGCCCCCTGGGTGAGGGTGGTAGTAGTGGTAGGCATCCTGCCCCCTGGGTGAGGGTGGTAGTAGTGGTAGGCATCCTGCCCCCCTGGCTAAGGGTGGTAGTAGTGGTAGGCATCCTGCCCCCTGGGTGAGGGTGGTACTAGTGGTAGGCATCCTGCCCCCCTGGCTAAGGGTGGTAGTAGTGGTAGGCATCCTGCCCCCCTGGGTGAGGGTGGTAGTAGTGGTAGGCATCCTGCCCCCTGGGTGAGGGTGGTACTAGTGGTAGGCATCCTGCCCCCCTGGGTGAGGGTGGTACTAGTGGTAGGCATCCAGCCCACCCTGGGTGAGGGTGGTAGTAGTGGTAGGCATCCTGCCCCCCTGGGTGAGGGTGGTAGTAGTGGTAGGCATCCTGCCCCCCTGGGTGAGGGTGGTAGTAGTGGTAGGCATCCTGCCCCCCTGGGTGAGGGTGGTAGTAGTGGTAGGCATCCAGCCCACCCTGGGTGAGGGTGGTAGTAGTGGTAGGCATCCTGCCCCCCTGGGTGAGGGTGGTAGTAGTGGTAGGCATCCAGCCCACCCTGGGTGAGGGTGGTAGTAGTGGTAGGCATCCTGCCCCCCTGGCTAAGGGTGGTAGTAGTGGTAGGCATCCTGCCCCCCTGGGTGAGGGTGGTACTAGTGGTAGGCATCCTGCCCCCCCTGGGTGAGGGTGGTACTAGTGGTAGGCATCCAGCCCACCCTGGGTGAGGGTGGTAGTAGTGGTAGGCATCCTGCCGCCCCTGGCTAAGGGTGGTAGTAGTGGTAGGCATCCTGCACCCCCTGGGTGAGGGTGGTAGTAGTGGTAGGCATCCTGCCCCCCTGGCTAAGGGTGGTAGTAGTGGTAGGCATCCTGCCCCCCTGGGTGAGGGTGGTACTAGTGGTAGGCATCCTGCCCCCCTGGGTGAGGGTGGTAGTAGTGGTAGGCATCCTGCCCCCTGGCTAAGGGTGGTAGTAGTGGTAGGCATCCTGCCCCCTGGGTGAGGGTGGTACTAGTGGTAGGCATCCACCCACCCTGGGTGAGGGTGGTAGTAGTGGTAGGCATCCTGCCCCCCTGGGTGAGGGTGGTAGTAGTGGTAGGCATCCTGCCCCCCTGGCTAAGGGTGGTAGTAGTGGTAGGCATCCTGCCCACCCTGGGTGAGGGTGGTAGTAGTGGTAGAGCATCCTGCCCACCCTGGGTGAGGGTGGTAGTAGTGGTAGGCATCCTGCCCCCTTGGGTGAGGGTGGTAGTAGTGGTAGGCATCCTGCCCCCCCTGGCTACGGGTGGTAGTAGTGGTAGGCATCCTGCCCCCCCTGGGTGAGGGTGGTACTAGTGGTAGGCATCCACCCACCCTGGGTGAGGGTGGTAGTAGTGGTAGGCATCCTGCCCCCTGGGTGAGGGTGGTAGTAGTGGTAGGCATCCTGCCCCCCTGGGTGAGGGTGGTAGTAGTGGTAGGCATCCTGCCCCCCTGGCTAAGGGTGGTAGTAGTGGTAGGCATCCTGCCCCCCTGGGTGAGGGTGGTAGTAGTGGTAGGCATCCTGCCCCCCTGGGTGAGGGTGGTAGTAGTGGTAGGCATCCTGCCCCCCTGGGTGAGGGTGGTAGTAGTGGTAGGCATCCTGCCCCCCTGGCTAAGGGTGGTAGTAGTGGTAGGCATCCTGCCCCCTGGGTGAGGGTGGTACTAGTGGTAGGCATCCTGCCCCCCTGGGTGAGGGTGGTACTTGTGGTAGGCATCCAGCCCACCCTGGGTGAGGGTGATAGTAGTGGTAGGCATCCTGCCCCCTGGCTAAGGGTGGTAGTAGTGGTAGGCATCCTGCCCCCTGGGTGAGGTGGTACTAGTGGTAGGCATCCTGCCCCCTGGGTGAGGGTGGTACTAGTGGTAGGCATCCAGCCCACCCTGGGTGAGGGTGGTACTAGTGGTAGGCATCCAGCCCACCCTGGGTGAGGGTGGTAGTAGTGGTAGGCATCCTGCCCCCCCCCTGGCTAAGGGTGGTAGTAGTGGTAGGTATCCTGCACCCCCTGGGTGAGGGTGGTAGTAGTGGTAGGCATCCTGCCCCCCCTGGCTAAGGGTGGTAGTAGTGGTAGGCATCCTGCCCCCCCTGGGTGAGGGTGGTACTAGTGGTAGGCATCCAGCCCACCCTGGGTGAGGGTGGTAGTAGTGGTAGGCATCCTGCCCCCCTGGGTGAGGGTGGTAGTAGTGGTAGGCATCCTGCCCCCCTGGCTAAGGGTGGTAGTAGTGGTAGGCATCCTGCCCCCCTGGGTGAGGGTGGTACTAGTGGTAGGCATCCAGCCCACCCTGGGTGAGGGTGGTAGTAGTGGTAGGCATCCTGCCCCCTGGGTGAGGGTGGTAGTAGTGGTAGGCATCCTGCCCCCCTGGATGAGGGTGTTAGTAGTGGTAGGCATCCTGCCCCCTGGGTGAGGGTGGTAGTAGTGGTAGGCATCCTGCCCCCTGGCTAAGGGTGGTAGTAGTGGTAGGCATCCTGCCCCCCTGGGTGAGGGTGGTAGTAGTGGTAGGCATCCTGCCCCCCTGGGTGAGGGTGGTAGTAGTGGTAGGCATCCAGCCCACCCTGGGTGAGGGTGGTAGTAGTGGTAGGCATCCTGCCCCCTGGCTAAGGGTGGTAGTAGTGGTAGGCATCCTGCACCCCCTGGGTGAGGGTGGTAGTAGTGGTAGGCATCCTGCCCCCCTGGCTAAGGGTGGTAGTAGTGGTAGGCATCCTGCCCCCCTGGGTGAGGGTGGTAGTAGTGGTAGGCATCCTGCCCCCTGGGTGAGGGTGGTAGTAGTGGTAGGCATCCTGCCCCCTGGGTGAGGGTGGTACTAGTGGTAGGCAACCTGCCCCCCTGGCTAAGGGTGGTAGTAGTGGTAGGCATCCTGCCCCCTGGGTGAGGGTGGTACTAGTGGTAGGCATCCAGCCCACCCTGGGTGAGGGTGGTAGTAGTGGTAGGCATCCTGCCCCCTGGGTGAGGGTGGTAGCAGTGGTAGGCATCCTGCCCCCTGGGTGAGGGTGGTAGTAGTGGTAGGCATCCTGCCCCCTGGGTGAGGGTGGTAGTAGTGGTAGGCATCCAGCCCACCCTGGGTGAGGGTGGTAGTAGTGGTAGGCATCCTGCCCCCCTGGGTGAGGGTGGTAGTAGTGGTAGGCATCCTGCCCCCCTGGGTGAGGGTGGTAGTAGTGGTAGGCATCCTGCCCCCCTGGCTAAGGGTGGTAGTAGTGGTAGGCATCCTGCCCCCCTGGGTGAGGGTGGTAGTAGTGGTAGGCATCCTGCCCCCCCGGCTAAGGGTGGTAGTAGTGGTAGGCATCCTGCCCCCTGGGTGAGGGTGGTACTAGTGGTAGGCATCCTGCCCCCCTGGGTGAGGGTGGTACTAGTGGTAGGCATCCAGCCCACCCTGGGTGAGGGTGGTAGTAGTGGTAGGCATCCTGCCCCCCTGGCTAAGGGTGGTAGTAGTGGTAGGCATCCTGCCCCCCTGGGTGAGGGTGGTACTAGTGGTAGGCATCCTGCCCCCTGGGTGAGGGTGGTACTAGTGGTAGGCATCCAGCCCACCCTGGGTGAGGGTGGTAGTAGTGGTAGGCATTCTGCCCCCCTGGCTAAGGGTGGTAGTAGTGGTAGGCATCCTGCACCCCCTGGGTGAGGGTGGTAGTAGTGGTAGGGCATCCTGCCCCCCTGGCTAAGGGTGGTAGTAGTGGTAGGCATCCTGCACCCCCTGGGTGAGGGTGGTAGTAGTGGTAGGCATCCTGCCCCCTGGCTAAGGGTGGTAGTAGTGGTAGGCATCCTGCCCCCCTGGGTGAGGGTGGTACTAGTGGTAGGCATCCAGCCCACCCTGGGTGAGGGTGGTAGTAGTGGTAGGCATCCTGCCCCCTGGGTGAGGGTGGTAGTAGTGGTAGGCATCCTGACCCCCTGGCTAAGGGTGGTAGTAGTGGTAGGCATCCTGCCCCCCTGGGTGACGGTGGTACTAGTGGTAGGCATCCAGCCCACCCTGGGTGAGGGTGGTAGTAGTGGTAGGCATCCTGCCCCCATGGGTGAGGGTGGTAGTAGTGGTAGGCATCCTGCCCCCCTGGGTGAGGGTGGTAGTAGTGGTAGGCATCCTGCCCCCTGGCTAAGGGTGGTAGTAGTGGTAGGCATCCTGCCCCCCTGGGTGAGGGTGGTAGTAGTGGTAGGCATCCTGCCCCCTGGGTGAGGGTGGTAGTGGTAGGGCATCCTGCCCCCCTGGCTAAGGGTGGTAGTAGTGGTAGGCATCCTGCCCCCCTGGGTGAGGGTGGTACTAGTGGTAGGCATCCTGCCCCCCTGGGTGAGGGTGGTACTAGTGGTAGGCATCCAGCCCACCCTGGGTGAGGGTGGTAGTAGTGGTAGGCATCCTGCCCCCCTGGCTAAGGGTGGTAGTAGTGGTAGGCATCCTGCCCCCCTGGGTGAGAGTGGTACTAGTGGTAGGCATCCTGCCCCCTGGGTGAGGGTGGTACTAGTGGTAGGCATCCAGCCCACCCTGGGTGAGGGTGGTAGTAGTGGTAGGCATCCTGCCCCCCTGGCTAAGGGTGGTAGTAGTGGTAGGCATCCTGCACCCCTGGGTGAGGGTGGTAGTAGAGGTAGGCATCCTGCCCCCCTGGCTAAGGGTGGTAGTAGTGGTAGGCATCCTGCCCCCCTGGGTGAGGGTGGTACTAGTGGTAGGCATCCTGCCCCCCTGGGTGAGGGTGGTACTAGTGGTAGGCATCCAGCCCACCCTGGGTGAGGGTGGTAGTAGTGGTAGACATCCTGCCCCCTGGGTGAGGGTGGTAGTAGTGGTAGGCATCCTGCCCCCTGGGTGAGGGTGGTACTAGTGGTAGGCATCCACCCACCCTGGGTGAGGGTGGTAGTAGTGGTAGGCATCCTGCCCCCCTGGGTGAGGGTGGTAGTAGTGGTAGGCATCCTGCCCCCTGGGTGAGGGTGGTAGTAGTGGTAGGCATCCTGCCCCCTGGGTGAGGGTGGTAGTAGTGGTAGGCATCCTGCCCCCCTGGCTAAGGGTGGTAGTAGTGGTAGGCATCCTGCCCCCTGGGTGAGGGTGGTAGTAGTGGTAGGCATCCTGCCCCCCTGGGTGAGGGTGGTAGTAGTGGTAGGCATCCTGCCCCCCCTGGCTAAGGGTGGTAGTAGTGGTAGGCATCCTGCCCCCACTGGGTGAGGGTGGTACTAGTGGTAGGCATCCTGCCCCCCCTGGGTGAGGGTGGTACTTGTGGTAGGCATCCAGCCCACCCTGGGTGAGAGTGGTAGTAGTGGTAGGCATCCTGCCCCCCTGGCTAAGGGTGGTAGTAGTGGTAGGCATCCTGCCCCCTGGGTGAGGGTGGTACTAGTGGTAGGCATCCTGCCCCCTGGGTGAGGGTGGTACTAGTGGTAGGCATCCAGCCCACCCTGGGTGAGGGTGGTAGTAGTGGTAGGCATCCTGCCCCCTGGCTAAGGGTGGTAGTAGTGGTAGGCATCCTGCACCCCTGGGTGAGGGTGGTAGTAGTGGTAGGCATCCTGCCCCCTGGCTAAGGGTGGTAGTAGTGGTAGGCATCCTGCCCCCCTGGGTGAGGGTGGTACTAGTGGTAGGCATCCAGCCCACCCTGGGTGAGGGTGGTAGTAGTGGTAGGCATCCTGCCCCCTGGGTGAGGGTGGTAGTAGTGGTAGGCATCCTGCCCCCCTGGCTAAGGGTGGTAGTAGTGGTAGGCATCCTGCCCCCTGGGTGAGGGTGATACTAGTGGTAGGCATCCAGCCCACCCTGGGTGAGGGTGGTAGTAGTGGTAGGCATCCTGCCCCCTGGGTGAGGGTGGTAGTAGTGGTAGGCATCCTGCCCCCCTGGGTGAGGGTGGTAGTAGTGGTAGGCATCGTGCCCCCCTGGCTAAGGGTGGTAGTAGTGGTAGGCATCCTGCCCCCCTGGGTGAGGGTGGTAGTAGTGGTAGGCATTCTGCCCCCCTGGGTGAGGGTGGTAGTAGTGGTAGGCATCCTGCCCCCCTGGCTAAGGGTGGTAGTAGTGGTAGGCATCCTGCCCCCCTGGCTAAGGGTGGTAGTAGTGGTAGGCATCCTGCCCCCTGGGTGAGGGTGGTAGTAGTGGTAGGCATCCTGCCCTCCCTGGGTGAGGGTGGTACTAGTGGTAGGCATCCAGCCCACCCTGGGTGAGGGTGGTAGTAGTGGTAGGCATCCTGCCCCCCTGGGTGAGGGTGGTAGTAGTGGTAGGCATCCTGCCCCCTGGTTAAGGGTGGTAGTAGTGGTAGGCATCCTGCCCCCTGGGTGAGGGTGGTACTAGTGGTAGGCATCCTGCCCCCCTGGGTGAGGGTGGTACTAGTGGTAGAGCATCCAGCCCACCCTGGGTGAGGGTGGTAGTAGTGGTAGGCATCCTGCCCCCCTGGCTACGGGTGGTAGTAGTGGTAGGCATCCTGCCCCCCTGGGTGAGGGTGGTACTAGTGGTAGGCATCCTGCCCCCTGGGTGAGGGTGGTACTAGTGGTAGGCATCCAGCCCACCCTGGGTGAGGGTGGTAGTAGTGGTAGGCATCCTGCCCCCCTGGCTAAGGGTGGTAGTAGTGGTAGGCATCCTGGCACCCCTGGGTGAGGGTGGTAGTAGTGGTAGGCATCCTGCCCCCTGGCTAAGGGTGGTAGTAGTGGTAGGCATCCTGCCCCCCTGGGTGAGGGTGGTACTAGTGGTAGGCATCCAGCCCACCCTGGGTGAGGGTGGTAGTAGTGGTAGGCATCCTGCCCCCCTGGGTTAGGGTGGTAGTAGTGGTAGGCATACTGCCCCCTGGCTAAGGGTGGTAGTAGTGGTAGGCATCCTGCCCCCCTGGGTGAGGGTGGTACTAGTGGTAGGCATCCAGCCCACCCTGGGTGAGGGTGGTAGTAGTGGTAGGCATCCTGCCCCCCTGGGTGAGGGTGGTAGTGGTAGGCATCCTGCCCCCCTGGGTGAGGGTGGTAGTAGTGGTAGGCATCCTGCCCCCCTGGCTAAGGGTGGTAGTAGTGGTAGGCATCCTGCCCCCTGGGTGAGGGTGGTAGTAGTGGTAGGCATCCTGCCCCCTGGGTGAGGGTGGTAGTAGTGGTAGGCATCCTGCCCCCCTGGCTAAGGGTGGTAGTAGTGGTAGGCATCCCACCCCCCTGTGTGAGGGTGGTAGTAGTGGTAGGCATCCTGCCCCCTTGGCTAAGGGTGGTAGTAGTGGTAGGCATCCTGCCCCCCTGGGTGAGGGTGGTAGTAGTGGTAGGCAACCTGCCCCCCTGGGTGAGGGTGGTACTAGTGGTAGGCATCCAGCCCACCCTGGGTGAGGGTGGTAGTAGTGGTAGGCATCCAGCCCCCCCTGGCTAAGGGTGGTGGTAGTGGTAGGCATTCTGCCCCCCTTGGGTGAGGGTGGTAGTAGTGGTAGGCATCCTGCCCGCCCTGGCTAAGGGTGGTAGTAGTGGTAGGCATCCTGTCCCCCTGGGTGAGGGTGGTAGTAGTGGTAGGCATCCTGCCCCCTGGGTGAGGGTGGTACTAGGTGGTAGGCATCCAGCCCACCCTGGGTGAGGGTGGTAGTAGTGGTAGGCATCCTGCCCCCTGGGTGAGGGTGGTAGTAGTGGTAGGCATCCTGCCCCCCTGGCTAAGGGTGGTAGTAGTGGTAGGCATCCTGCCCCCCTGGGTGAGGGTGGTACTAGTGGTAGGCATTCAGCCCACCCTGGGTGAGGGTGGTAGTAGTGGTAGGCATCCTGCCCCCCTGGGTGAGGGTGGTAGTAGTGGTAGGCATCCTGCCCCCTGGCTAAGGGTGGTAGTAGTGGTTGGCATCCTGCCCCCTGGGTGAGGGTGGTACTAGTGGTAGGCATCCTGCCCCCTGGCTAAGGGTGGTAGTAGTGGTAGGCAACCTGCCCCCCTGGGTGAGGGTGGTAGTAGTGGTAGGCATCCTGCCCCCCTGGCTAAGGGTGGTGGTAGTGGTAGGCATTCTGCCCCCCTGGGTGAGGGTGGTAGTAGTGGTAGGCATCCTGCCCCCCTGGCTAAGGGTGGTAGTAGTGGTAGGCATCCTGCCCCCTGGGTGAGGGTGGTAGTAGTGGTAGGGTGGTAGTAGTGGTAGGCATCCTGCCCCCCCTGGGTGAGGGTGGTAGTAGTGGTAGGCATCCTGCCCCCCTGGGTGAGGGTGGTAGTAGTGGTAGGCATCCTGCCCCCTGGCTAAGGGTGGTAGTAGTGGTTGGCATCCTGCCTCCCTGGGTGAGGGTGGTACTAGTGGTAGGCATCCTGCCCCCCTGGCTAAGGGTGGTAGTAGTGGTAGGCATCCTGCCCCCCTGGGTGAGGGTGGTAGTAGTGGTAGGCATCCTGCCCCTGGCTGAGGGTGGTAGTAGTGGTAGGCATCCTGCCCCCCTGGGTGAGGGTGGTAGTAGTGGTAGGCATCCTGCCCACCCTGGGTGAGGTGGTAGTAGTGGTAGGCATCCTGCCCCCCTGGGTGAGGGTGGTAGTAGTGGTAGGCATCCAGCCCCCCTGGCTAAGGGTGGTGGTAGTGGTAGGCATTCTGCCCCCCTGGGTGAGGGTGGTAGTAGTGGTAGGCATCCTGCCCCCCTGGCTAAGGGTGGTAGTAGTGGTAGGCATCCTGCCCCCCTGGGTGAGGGTGGTAGTAGTGGTAGGCATCCTGCCCCCCCTGGCTAAGGGTGGTAGTAGTGGTAGGCATCCTGCACCCCCTGGGTGAGGGTGGTAGTAGTGGCAGGCATCCAGCCCACCCTGGGTGAGGGTGGTAGTAGTGGTAGGCATCCAGCCCCCCTGGGCAAGGGTGGTAGTGGTGGTAGGCATCCTGCCCCCTGGGTAGGGGTGGTGGTGCGCATTCAGGCCTCTGTGTGCATATGTGGCATTGGTGATGGGCATCCCGCCCCTATGGTGCTGCTGTTGCTGGTGTAAGTATATTCTGCATCCCTGTGTGTGTGTGTGATGTGTCGTGTCACGTGTTGTATGTGTTTTGTGGTTGGTGTCTGGCTTACCTTCTGCGCCGTACAGCGTCCGTGCCTGTTCCGGTAGTAAATGTAGAATATTGG
Source organism: Calotriton arnoldi (assembly GCA_963921515.1). Classification (NCBI taxonomy): domain Eukaryota; kingdom Metazoa; phylum Chordata; class Amphibia; order Caudata; family Salamandridae; genus Calotriton; species Calotriton arnoldi. Next base: position 858,915 of record CAWUFW010004282.1, on the reverse strand, counting down.
TATGATCGGGACGAAGGGATTCATGGTTGGTTCGTGTCGTTCGTCCTTCTCGTTGCTTCGCGTCGTCCTCGTCGCTTCACCTCGCCCTCGCCGCCTCGCGTCGTCCTCGTCGCTGCCGTGTTCGTCTCGGAGCCGTGGATCGTGTTGTGGCGCGAATCGGAGCTTATGTGCGCCTCTCCCGGATGCTTTGACGTGCCGTGCGTAGCGACGGGTTCGGCGCGTACGGAAAGCGCATCGTACTTGTCCGGCCGGACGGGGCTGCATTTTCCTTCCGTGCGACTCGATTCGGCGTTTCCGGATTCGCCTCGGTCGGAGAACAGGACCTGGTTTGGGTGAGTACGGCTCGGCCGGATTCTTTGCTGTTGTGCGCATCGTACTTACTCGCTCGGTGTGCTGTACGGATCGGTCGGGAAACAGGCTTTCGCATGGCTTTTTTCCCGACCGAATGGTTTTGGGTGCGCCTCCGACCGAGATCGGAATCGGCCCCTCTGTGTTTGATTCTTGTAGTGAGTGTGCCAACAACATATACAAACATACTATTGTTTTTCAGCACATACTGTTTTAAATTTTGTAATCTCTTTTTCAAAACTATTAACTGTAGTACCTGTGTCCTGTTCTACAACTCCTCCTGTTATCAACTCTTCAATTTCCCTACAGTCCTGTTCTGGACCAAAGAAACAAAACTGCACATCATCAAAATCCTTTACTACCTCTGCCACAGTGCCATGCAAATGTGTCCTATTCATTTCTTCTAAATATAAAGCAGGAGTTTTCACATACTACAACCTCCTAACTAAAGTTTGCATTGTTGAGTGGTGTACTACTAACATCCTAAAATGATGAAATGTGATTTGGCACACTTTCTTTGATAAACAAGGTAGTGAGTGTCCATGTAAAATTGTATGCTTTCTCAACTTGCAAGGATCCAAACCTTGTAAAGTACTTATTTTATATTTTAAACTTTGCCTTGGAAATATACGTAGGAATTTCCTTTATATATCAATGGATTGCTGTCTAATACTACAAATACTACTACAATTCCATTTGTATACAGGGGCCTGACTACGCCTCCCTTTCACCTCTTCTGCAATAACATAACTATACATTTCTAGGTACAACCACTTCTTTTCCTACAGGACTGCCATTCTTTATTTCATAACATCGTCCGCTTTCATCAATAGCATGAACTATTCTGTTATCCTGGAGATAGCTTTCTTCTTAAAGAAAGGCTCTGTACTAGACGTATGCATCCATTCTCCACTAAAAACTGTACAAAAGTTACTTCTATTCACTAATCTTTTCTTCTGGTTTTGTCTCTTCATGCACAACACTTTTTTATCAAAAGTCTTCAGTCTATTTAGAATCAAAATGAAAAACTTCCTCTTCAAAGCAAAGACCTTATCAACTACTCTCTCAACTCGTTGTCTCTGTTTCAATGCCTCTCTCCTTCCATTCTTCTTCATAGTTCACTGTAGATTTATAACCGCTCGAAACATTCTGGCTCTGAATTCCTTAAACTGCTTCTGTCTCCTGGTTAAGGTGCGTCCATGTCTTTTACAGTCTTTTCTGTTCTTGCAATGTACAGTTTGTCCACTCATCGTATCTCATAGTCATAATTTAATTTTCTTTATTTTGTATTGTTTGTAAGTAAGTTAATATACTTTTAGGAAATGACTTTGGCCTCTTACCAGTCTTTTCCTTTCAACACTTTTTCTGCATTTTGCCACTTTTGTAACTCATTTCTGCAAACATACTTTAGTTGCTTCTGTTGCTTTTTCGTTCAAGCTTTTGTAGGCATTGTAACTGTGTGTAGTTATGTAGTTATTGGTCTGTAAAAAAACCAACTATATTTACCCTAGCCAATTTACCAACTACTTTTCTACTAACTTACTCATAATACAATACAGTTTTCATGTTATGTATGTTGCAGTTTTAAATCTACAGATAAACCTAGAAATATTACTACATGCACTTACGTCAATATAACAAACCCAGGGCAAAACACAACACTTTATTTATTAGTTACCTTTTAAAATGTTAGCACCCTCTTGTACAACACAGCTACAGCATATCTCACTTTTCACTTATACATGGTGTAAGAACAGTTTATTTCTTCTGCAGTAAATTTTAAAATGAACATCAATGCAAGAAGACATATATTCACAGGCCCCATGCACTTTCCGAAGCCTCACTTTTTTGACACACCGGTACCGTAATGTGGTGCTCTATATTTACAAAGCCACATAAAGCCACTCATAGCTTTTCATGGCCGTATAAATACAAGTGCTTTTCAGGCAGCACTATGCGTGAAAGAAGCATGGCATGGGAGTTGCTGTGGGTGGTGCTCTCCAGGGGAGGTGTAGGGAGATGCAACGTGGAAAACTACTTTTGTTTTGCAAAACCCTGCATAACTCTAACTCCTGTTATTACTATCCAGCCAGAGGTGGGTACAAATGTCCTAACGACCATGGAGCAATCCGCGTTGAGTAATGAGATAATTGCAGACTCTATAACCCCATTTCTAAACAACATCACAGTTCTATGTTGGAACGTAGCGGGGCTGCGTAGTAAGCTCAACTCACCAGAATGGCTTGAATTTAAAACAAATTTTACTATTATCTGTTTACAGGAAACCTGGGTCACTGAACCATGCCACCCTAATGGTTTTAAAACATTTACTTCCCCACGCATTCCATCAAGGCATGGCAGACCCAAGGGTTGTCTTTGCATCTACGTGTCAAATAACCTACCCTCATCTACTATAAACATTAAGGGGCCGATTCGGGCCGGAAATCTCTCCGACCGAGCCGGACCCGGAGAGATTTCCGACCGAACCGGACCCTAGCAGTCCGACCGAACGAGTACGATGCGTTCGTAGGCTATCGGACTCGATTCGGTCGGACTCCCATTGAAGTCAATGGGAGCCGGTCGTACAACGCGTACGCGGGCTCCCATTGACTCAATGGGTGCGAGGCGAACAAGGGCGCCCCCTACAGCGGGTACGCCTCGCAGTGACTCGCGCCGTACACGCACAGGTAGGGGGGGACCCATGGGTCCCCCCTGTGTGCGCCTCGCGCGGCTACACGTACAGGGGGGTCCGACACGGACCCCCAAAGTACGGCTCCGACTGCTCTTTCGAGCCAGAGTGCGCGGCTCGGTCGGACTGCTTGCGGCGCGCATCGTACTTACCCGGCCGGGGAACGTCGAGTCCGAGCGAGTCAGTCGGTGCGGTTAGACCCGGGAACGAGTCGGTCGGAGCGGTCGGGACGCCCGGACGAGTCGTTCGGCGATTTCGCATTGTACTCGCTCGCCCGGATGCGCGTACGAATCGGTCGGGAAACAGGGCTCCGAATCGGATCCGGTAAAGCCGAATCCGATTCGGAGCCCTACCGGCCGAGATCGGAATCGGCCCCTAAGTCGCCGAGTACCTATTTTCAAATTGCTACTGTTGAGTTTTCTGTATCCTCTGAGCTGATCTTAGTTAATTTTTACAACAATGCGTGTGATCCTGACATACTGGTTATATTGGGCCTACTTGATACTGAGCTAGAATCTATACTTTCTAAGGGGAATGGGGACAAAATCCTAACATGGGGGACTTTAATATCATACCCTGTAAATTGCCTTCTAACAGTATTTGCAGCATGACCTCACCATTAAACGACGACGTCACTCACTTCCTACACTCAGGTTACGGTAAGAAACTTAACAAGCTTATTCTAAATATGATTTAGGCTTCAGTAATGAATTTGGGGTTAGCCCAGTTGAGGTAACATGCACCTTCGATGGCACTATGGGTAAAAGTCTTATCGATTTTTTGTTATTTTCCAATCGTTATTCGGCACTAGTCACAAACTTTACATTACATGACTGTGCAATGAGTGACCATTATCCTCAGAGTTTAGTGCTGAACTCTGGGTGAGCTAAAGTTCAAAGGGCCTGCCATCACACGTTAGCCGTAGAGAACTTAGAGCTCTCTTGCATGAATGGCTATACTTTACGATGGTCCATGGTTGACCCGACTAGCTTCCTAGAGCAATTAATCCAGCAACAAAGGAGTGCCTTTGAGGTTTGCTTGGATACCTCGGAGGAAGCCTCTGTCGTCATGGAGTCTTTCGGCCAAATAACTAGAGCTATTAAAGTGGGGTTAGCATCTAAACAGAAGACAAGAGTGGCAAAGAGGAAGGGCTGGTTTGACCATGCATGCAGTGAGGCCCATAAACAACTCATAAGAGCTCTGAAAAACAAACCTAGGAATCATGGGGAGGTTCAGCATGGGAGACGGCTATACAGGCTTACGCAAAAAATCGTAAAAAAGCCTTAAAAGAGGAGGCCTGGGAAAAATTGTATGAGGCTAGCTGTAGTAACGACACCACCGCATTCTGGCATGTCATTAATTCTCCATTCTTTAAGGAAGATGATAAGCCAAAAATAGAGGTTGCGGTAACCGAAGAGGACTGAGTAGCATATTTTTCCAGCTTGTATGGGGCTACTACAGAATGTGGTATTATTCATCCTTAGACTGCCCCCTCGATGCCTACTCCCGCCTTAGATTGGTCTGCTCTAAACTTTACCCTGGAAGAGGTTTCCCTTGCAATCAACTCAAGTAAGGGAAATAAAGCTCCAGGCCCAGATGGGGTCCCGATTGACCTGTTTAAAGCTAATATTGATCTTTGGGGCCCTCTTCTCACCCATGTTTTTAGATCTTGCCAGAGTGCGGGGTTCCCTTCGTCTTGGGCGGAGTCTCGGATTGTACCAATCGCAACTACCCAGCGCATTACAGACCCATCTCCTTGCTAGATTCGCTAGTTAAGGCGGTGGGCCGCATTCTCTTAGGCAGATTACAAAGCTGGGCGGATTGTAATAATAAGATTTCTGATTTACAATATGGATTCCACCAGGGAATTGGGACCACGGAGCAAGCCATCAACTTGAACCTGCTATTGGGCAAATATGTGTACATCAAGAGTGGCAACCTGTATATGTTTTTTGTTGATTTATCACCAGCTTTCGATTGTGTAATCCACGACAAGCTTTGGTCTGTAATGAGTTCGATGGGTATTGATTGTACCATTGTTAACTTTTTAAGATACCCTAAGGGGCTCATTACGATGGCGGAGGGACCGCCACCGCTGGGCCGGCGGTGGCGGTCCCTCCGCCATTTGGCTCCCATTTCCCCCCGCCACATTAGGTTGGCGGGGGGAATCGCTTACTGACCGCGGCAGTCAGAAAGACCGCCCTCCACGCTTCCGCCACGGCAATCATCACGATTGCCTGGCGGAGCGGTCAGTCAGCATGTGTGAAATGGCGGCGGTGACTAGCAGGCACCGCCCGCCAGACTACAGTGCTGGCGTCAGCCAGCCTTTCCATGGCGGTTCCACCGTGGAAATGCACTACGTGCCATTTGTGCATTGCGAACGGTGCTGCAGCCAGCAGCACCGTCCGCAATGATCATAGGCCTGGATGCGCCCGCCATAGTGGCGGGCACATCCTAATGCACTCAGCGGGACCGCTGCCTTACCGGCGGGTGGTCCCAGCTCCGCAGCGATGGCGGGCGGACTGATGTCCGCCCACCATCGTAATGAGCCCCTTATATTCAACTAGTTATGCAAGGGCACATTTTGATATAAAGGGTGAGTGTACACGTCCCTTTAGCATTGAAAAAGGGGTACGTCAGGGGTGCGTACTTGCCCCTTTTTTATTTGACCTGTACATTAACAATCTGGTCAACACTCTCGCTAGTACATGCACGGATTTGCCACAAATTAAGTACCGGCCAGTACCTGTTCTGCTTTATGCGGATGACACAGTACTTATGGCGCACACCCCACTGGCTTTACAGCGTCTCCTTGACAGCTTTGTCATTTTTATGGAAAACTTGGGGTTAAAAATTAACATAAGCAAGACATTTGTTATGAAAGTGGGCCGTAACTCACCCAAGTGTCGTAACATTTTCATAGGAAAAGCCATTTTACCTTTAACCCCGAGCTTCTCATATCTGGGAATTTTATTTGAATGTGAAGGGAATTGGAAAACTGCTATTAATTCGAAAAGGCTGCAATTTGTTAGATCTATTATGGCTCTTCGTAACTTCGCAAGGAAACTGGGGAATAGTCAGCCGAAATAAATGTTAACCATTTACAATGCAAAATGTAGAACTATTGCAATGTATGGTTCTGGAATATGGGGATACGCAAATGTTGAATCACTACAGGTGGTGGAAAATGCTTTTTTAAAAAATCTTTTAGTACTCCCTTCTAGTTGCTCAAACTTTGTATGTCACTCTGAACTGGGAGCTAAATATTTAATAGACTTGATCAAGATTCAGTCAGTCCTTCTTTGGCACAAAATATGGACCTCAGACTACATGGATTTGAACCGTGCTATAGTAAAGGACTGCTGTCATTCAGAGTTTGCTTTAAGAATCTCCTGGTTAAAGTTCATTAGAGTTTTATGTCAGATATTAATCGCCCGGAGTTTTACGATCAACCTGAAACTTTGAGACACATCTCCCGGAAAGCACTAAAGACAGAGGGGTCGATTCCGATCTCGGGCAGAGGCGCACCTAACACTATTCGTCCGGAAAAAAACCGAGCCGAACGCGTGTTTCCCGACCGATTCGAACATTCGTACGAACGAGCAAGTACGATGCGCATAACTGCCCAGATCCCGACCCAGCCGTACTTACCCAATCCAGCTCCTGTTCCCCGCCCGAGCCGGATCCGTAAACGCAGAATCGAGTCGCACGGAAGCCAAAATGCAGCACCTTACGGCCGGACCAGTACGATGCGCCTTCCGTACGCGCCGAACCCGTCGCTACGTCCGCCACGTCAGAGCATCCGGGAGAGCCGCACATAAGCTCCGATTCGTGCCACAAGACGATCCACGGCTACGAGACGAACACGCCAGCCACGAGTACGAGTCGAAGCAACGAGAAAGCCGAACGAGACGAACCAACCATGAATCCCATCACGCAGGTCCTACCAATACTCTACATCTATTACCGGAACAGGTACGGACGCGTACGGCGCAGAAGGTAAGTTAAACACCCACTACACAAACAAACGACACATACCCGACATATAACACACACACATAGGGATGCAGAAATGACTTACACTAGCAACAGCAGAACCATAGGGGCGGGATGGCTATCACCAATGCCATATACACCCATAGGGGCCTGGATGCCAACCACTAACACCACCCCTACTCATGGGGGGCTGGATGCCTGTCACTACTACCATCCCCACTCATAGGGGGCTGGATGCCTACCACCAACACCACCCCTACTCAGGGGGTCTGGATGTCTACCACTACCACCACCCTTACTCAGGGGGGGCTGGATGCCTACCACTACCACCACCCCTACTCATGGGGGGCTGGATGCCTACCACTACCACCAACCCTACTCAGGGGGGGATGGATGCCTACCACTACCACCACCCCTACTCATAGGGGGCTGGATGCCTACCACTACCACCACCCCTACTCAGGGGGGGCTGGATGCCTACCACTACCACCACCCCTACTCATGGGGGGCTGGATGCCTACCACGACCACCACCACCCCTACTCAGGGGGGGCTGGATGCCTACCACTACCACCACCCCTACTCATGGGGGGCTAGATGCCTATCACTACTACCATCCCCACTCAGAGGGGGATGGATGCCTACCACCAACACCACCCCTACCCAGGGGGGCTGGATGCCTACCACTACCACCACCCCTACTCATGGGGGGCTGGATGCCTACCACTACCACCACCCCTACTCAGAGGACGGGTAATGCATGACACAACCAGCAAACTCCAACATAAGGAATGTCAGAAAAACACATCCCCCAACACCATGACAAGCGTGTGTAGACTGTGTCAAATGCCTACAACACTGAACATGACATTGAACATACAATGTGACCTCCTATCACATGTGTCACACATAAATGTGGGTGGCCTCCACAATGCAAGCAGACCATGACCACTGTGGCAATGGGGTCTAACCCCCCATCATCACAGTGACCAAAAGGTAAGTATGGGGTCCATAGCTGGGGCACATTTTGAACATTGTGGCAATGGGGTCTAAACCCCCATCATCACAGTGACCAAAAGGTAAGTGTGGGGTCCATAGCTGGGGCACATTTTGAACATTGTGGCAATGGGGTCTAACCCCCCATCATCACAGTGACCAAAAGGTAAGTGTGGGGTCCATAGCTGGGGCACATTTTGAACATTGTGGCAATGGGGTCTAAACTCCCATCATCACAGTGACCAAAAGGTAGGTGTTGTCATGGAAAAAGCTGCAAATGCCAAACAGCATGGATGGTTCCTGGTCACAGAACAACAAACACATCAGTGGCATAGTAGTGCTTGTGTCCCATAGCAACATAGATTGGGTGAGGCAAACAGTGCAGTGCAAATAAGACATACCTTTGGCCATGTGCAGACAAACATCACCCATGGGGGCTGACATTGTCAACATTCATCAATAACACAATGACAGAAGTGACCATCATAATGCATACCCACATATCTGCACCAATGGGCACACAAATGTAGATATCCTGTGGAGACTGTAGATGTGAGGTGAACAAATACCATACCATGGCAGCAATGGGACATACAAACCATGATCATTGTGCTGACTGATGACCTAGGAGTCCCAGGGACAGCAGGGGAAACCCACCAAACAACATACAGCCAATGGCACACTAAAGATATGCCAATGCAGTGGTGCAGATGCACAAACACAAACAGGCAGCCCCACACTGCATATCAAACACAACAGGTGATAGGGGGTGTGCCAGTGTCCCCAGGCAACCACACAACACATGAGGAGGCCTGAATCCCAATTACACAGATGTGCATACAGTGCCACACAAAAGTAACTCATGGATCGGATTCCCCTATGTGGGCAATCAGGCATTGTTAGATGAGAGGGAGCCCAAATTACACATGTCACACAAGCTTATAGGAACAGCAACTAACACAGCAAGACACAGACCCACCACAGCACTACCCCCAGGGACCCCACATTATGGTGACACTGGCCTGCATGATAATCCCACTGTGATGACAAAGCTAGATGTTGTTCACACTGTGAACCACAGTCATGTGTCCTGAGCAACAAACTACCATCACACCTACACAAGCACAAATCAATCAGCACGGCCTGTCAGCCAAGGCCAATATGGAGGCAGGGGTCTAGCCGTGAAACAACTCTCATTTGCACACACTCAACACCACACACCTTGATCTCCACCAATGTGCATCAGTGAAGCTCACATGGACTGCTGACATTGCACATGCACCCATGACAATCCCAGGGGTGGTGGTGGGAACTAAGGTGCAGAAACACATCACACATGGCCAGTCAACAAGACTTGTGAATGTCTGACACACTGCACAGTACGCCGTACATGGGCATGACGTCAAATCCACACCAACCAATGGGATCCCGGCCACAGTCACACACCAATGAAGAAGCCAAGGTCACCCACAAAGAACACACATAGACAACTTCCAACATTGCAGCTCTGACCCTGAGGAGTGGCAGCAGTCACACACACAACGTGTCACAATCACTGAAAGCTACCACAAACTGTAAATTACATGACTTGTGTAACCAACAAGTGCCAAGGGGAATCCTGACTGTGTCTCATCTGCGTTTGCCCACAAACTCAGCCCTGACAGCAAACACACCTATGGGTGACACCCTGATGACCAGTAATGTGCCATGCACCCACATCCCAGAGAACCCAGGGAGAAGACTTTGGGGGAACATAGGTCAACTCAGCAAGCATCACAAACAGGAACATCACTAGGGATCCCAGCCTGCCTAGCAAAATGGAAGTGAACACACACAGACATGCTCACACAACACACACCTTGGGCTCAGGCAATGTCACGGAGTTACACACTGCCATGAGGGGACTCCACTCCTGTGTAAGGAAAGCTGTGCCATATGTTGTCTCTGCAGGGCTCTATCATGTCAGCAGAACACTTGGTCACTCAGTCAACAATTAGCACAAAATGAAGGCTCTCGTCATATCAGCCTGGTCATGGGAGTGTCACCGAAATCATCTGCACAGATCCAACACACATGTATAGCAAGTTGCACTGATAACACAGATGAGTCCTTCCCCATTGATGCCCAAACTTGCATGTCCAGTGGAGATGGTCACACGGTCAGGGAAATAGACAAATTGAACAATGGCAAGCACAACAGATGTGCAGGGGTGTAAGCCACAGATGTGATATTGCAAATAAAAGTAGGAAATCCCATTGCCAAATATTGAAAACATGACACCCTCATATTGCTGCAAAGGATGACATGGATACACACCAGGATAGGACACATTCCCCCTGGACCACATGGGGTCCTGCACAGTAACACTTCATTTTCCTGATATCAAAAATCACCATCACTGCAGCAAGGGCATGGTTAGCATCATCAACATCATGTACATCAGAAGCAAAACCACTAGAGAACAGAAAGTAGCTTTATTCAGCATATGTGTGTTTAAAAGTGAAAGTCCAGAAAAAACACAAAGGCCAATGGCCAGTCCATTATAAAAGTCCAAACAGGGTGACAGTGGCAGATGTCACCCTTTGCATGCCTGCACTGCTACATACCAGGGACATTCCCCTCGGAGGGGCATACGGGGGGCAGGCCAGGCACCGCAGGGACAGGATCAGGGCTCACCAGAAGGAGGCAGGGAAGGGGTGGTGGGTGCTGGAGAGTCACTGACAACTGCAGTGGAGGTGTCTGACATGGTGTGTGCCGGCACAACTGGGGGGCATGAGTCAGATGGTGTGGGTGCCGGCACGACTGCAGTGGGCTGGGCAGGTGGAGTGGACAGGTTCCCCACTGCAGTGCCCAAGTCAGACGGGGTGGTAGTGGACTCCACTGCAGTGCCTATCTCCAGGGGAGTAGAATGGGGTTCAGGTAAGGTGGGCAGGACAGAGGGGAGGACACGGTCTCCACACCAGTGGCACAAACATGCGCAGCGGGGGTGTGGTGCTGGAAGAGCAAGTGGTAGGGGGAGAAGGCCGGATCATTTTGGGGATGGTGTATCTGTGGGTGGGGGAACCTGGGGCAGGGTGTGGTGGGGGAACCTGTGGAGTGGGGGCCTGAGGGATGGAGGAAGGAGACTTGGTGGTTGAGCTGCAGGGCAGCGGCGGGGTCTTGCTCTTCCGGGTCCGGGGGACTTGCGGATGGGGGCCTCAGTCTGTCTGTGCCTGGGGGAGGGTGTCCGGGGGTGAGAGGCAATCCCCTCTGTGTGGTTGGACTTCCTCTTCCCCCTGTATGCTGGATCAGCTGGATCGGAGGGGAAGAGGCCGAGGTCACAGAGGAAGAGCTGCTTTGTAGGTGGGGTTGCAGGTGAGGCAAGGGAAGGGGCCTTGGAGGGAGAGGTATCGGAGGACTGCGGAGTGACTGTGGATGCCTGTGTGTGTGTCTGTTCCCCATCCCCTGTGGGTGTGGTATCAGTCCCCTGAGGATGCTTGCGTGCACGTTTTGTTTTTGTTTTGGGTGTTCCTGTGCTGCTCGTGTCTGTGTGTTTGGGTGATTGTGCAGGTGTGCATGTGCTTGGGACAGGTAGGGTGCCAGGAAGTGTGGATGGGGCAGAGGTAGGAGGGGTGAGGGACTGTTGGAGGAGGGACACTGCTGCCGTCAGGGAGGAGTCCATGGACCTATTGCTCCTCTGTAGGACAGACATGCCCGATGACATGCCCTCCATGAACGACACCAGCTGTGTCAACAGAGTGGTGTGGGCATGGAGGACACTCAGCATTGCTTTCTGCCCTACATGGAGCTGGCGAAGTAGGTACACAGACTCCTCACTCAGGGCAGCAGGGGACACAGGGGCAGGGGGTGCGGTGCCTGGCACGAAGGAGTCATGCTCCCGAACACGGGAGCCTCCACGGACCTCTGGAATGGGAGCCGATGGGAGGGCGGTGGTGGTGGTGGTGGTGGTGGCGGGGACAGCAATACTAGCTGGGGTGTGGTGGCTGCTGACACCCGCCTCCACAAGGGAGTCATCCTCCGAGCTGCTGTGGATGGTGCTGAGGACTCCTCGGTGTGGCTCCCCTCGCCCTCAGTGCCACTGTGTCCCTCCGACCACTCATCGGCTGCTGACCCAGTCTGGCTCTGCGGCTCCTCCTGGTCCGTGGAGCTGTCCCCTCCTGTGGCCGTGGATGTATCTGCAAACAATTAGGGAAACAGACAAACATCAGTCACCTGCACTGACCGCACACACCACAGTAAGTACAGCACATTACAGAGCAAGCCCTGGCATCCTTAGTTGAACATTGCCAAAAGTGCTCAAACAGAGTAGGAGAAGCCAATTGTCAGTCTGATGGTCAACCATGGCACTCACATCCCTCCTGGCCTTGCACCCATCTGTCTGGTGCCTGTCGGATGGTAATACCCCAGTGTGGACACATGCACCACCTACACAGTAGTTGGACATTGCAGAGAACACGGTGAAGTATGTAAACATGCACACATCACATCTCTTGCCACTGAGTCAGTACAGGTGTCCGGATAAAGGGATGGCCAGAGTCTATTTTGAAATGCATGTGATGCATACCAGCACCAGACACCATGATGCACCCATGTCCTGATAGTCAATGCCACAATGGGGTGCATGTAGCACATGTCACTCACCTGCAGGATCACTCTTAAGGAGTTTAATGCCATGGCACAGGCATGCCTGCAAAGTCATACATCACTGTCTCCAGTCACATGGGCAGGGCAGCCAGCCAACAACAGTCTGCACTGTGTCACAATCCTAGGTCATGGGGAATGCAAGTTCTGTAGCTGACAAGTGCACATGTCCATCCCCCACAAACCACATCATCTGAACTCTTATTTGTCCACGTCATACCAATTGGACATATGGGAGACATGGAACACAACCCTCTGAACCTGAGCACCTCACAATCTGCTGTGAATGGGAAACAGCTGCCTGAACTTCACAGTTGCATACCCCAGTCTGCACAGTCAAGTGATCAAACACCTATATGTCACACAAGTATCGTCTCCTATGGTCACATCTCAGGTGGCATGCTGAGCCCTCATCGATAAACACCCCAGTAGTCCTGACAACGGAGCCACAGCACAATGACACAGAGGCAGACACCTGAGGGAACATTTCACTGAGCACAACGTGTCAGCTGATACACGGGAGTGGGAGTGCAGAGTGTATTGTATGGCCTGGAGTAGGCATGACTGTCCTGCTCCACGTGAAAGAGGGATGAGCCCTGGACAGTAGGCAGGTGGCTAAGTATGTGTGACACACGTAATATACACACCCCTGGGGCCCAAACATTGTTCACAACCGCAGCATGGGTGTGTGCCAAATACCCCAGGCACATGTTGTGAGTCAGATCAGCAATTGGACCACATATCAAAGTTACACGCAGATTACATGTCAGAACTCAGGCATTGTGTAAGCAATTGACCCACCCATGAAGGCCACCACAAAGTTACGGGAACAAATGCTGTCCCCCACCTTGAGCTAAGCAAAATGCAAGGACACAGTACCCAAGTGACACAATTTCCTGACTGTAAGGGCCACACCTGGGTATCGGATGAGGAGTGGGCATGTCACAATTGAGGGACATGGGTCCTGGACAACAAGACTGATGTACTGTAGAAGTTTAACCAGGCCAGAGGAGGGCACATAGCATGTCAGACAAAGTTCACAGTGCAGTCATGGACTCACCCCCTCCTTGCTGCTGTCTGGCCTTCAGCTGCCCATCCAGGTCAGGGAAGACCACCGCCAGGATCCTGAGCATGTGGGGGTCAGGGTCCGGTGTCCGCCCCTCCTGCGAGGAGGCGACAGCTTCAGCTGGACCCTTACGATCCTCCGGGTACAGCCCCGAAGGTCCTGCCACCTCCTCTGGCAGTTGCGGATCCGGCACTTGTAGACCCCCACGGATCTTAATGCCCGGGCGATGGTCAGCCAGATTTCCTGCTTCTGGTGGGCATCAACCTGTGAGGATGACAAAGTGAAAAGGCCATTACTACACATGCAACATATCCGTGCATCACACATTTGGATATACATGTCTCAATCACAGGGGCACATGATGTACACAGGCAGTGCAACGATGGCTATGAACAGTTTGCCAGCAGTTACTACATGGTATCATTGCCTGGGAAGTAAAACCTTGTTGGAATGCACTGTTACTGCACTATACCTGTTCAGTGCATGCAACTACACACTTTGGGGGGTGACAACTACTCAGTGAGCATGCTAGCCAGTGGCGTGCACACTGTAAGTCTTGCTAGTCAGACAACATGCACATTTAGTAAGGCAGTGGACAGCACACTCACCTGCTCCCCTGGTTTCCCATACAGCTTGCTGTACTGTGGAAGGAGGCTGTCCAGCAGGGCCTGGTTCTCCTCAGTGCTGAAGGCAGGGGCTCTCTCCACAGTACGTGCCATTGCAGTAGCCAGAGGATGCAGATACAGCAGCAGTGGTAGTGGCAGATGTCATCCTGGAGCATGTAGTGCAGGCAAGTGAGCTCTCAGGGGAACAGCCAGCATTATATGTGTGCTGCAGAGGCAAATACTGTCCCATGTGTCCAAAGTGATAGGTCCAAGTCGTTTGCATCTTCTGAATCTGGCCAATCCATGGAATTGCACCACTCATGCACGCCCACAGCATCCTTCAAAAGTTCAACTTCATGACACCCATGATTTTGCAACATTGTTGTGGGTGGCCAACTGAATTCACTGCATCAGACTCGTTAAAGGTTCGAAAACGCGTCCGTTGCCATGCCAGGCCATAGCCAATGCGTGCGCACCGATCGGTCCATTGCTGTACAACGCGTATTTCTGACCACATCATATGCAATGGCCAATGCGTGCACACCGATCGGTCCATTGCTGTACAACGCGTACCCGTTCACATCATATGCAATGGCCAATGCGTGCGCACCGATCGGTCCATTGCTGTACAACGCGTATTTCTGACCACATCATATGCAACCGGACAATGCGTGCGCACCGATCGGTCCATTGCTGTACAACGCGTCCCTGTACAAATCACTTGCATATGTCACCATGGTTGTCACTGGTGAACATATGCCAGCCACAATTACTTGCCAGGGACTCTGGGGCACACCTACAACACCACAGCCTGTCCACACTGTATCCTAAGGCATGTAAGGCTGCATTACCTGTGTGTGTATGGGGGTCAACCTGTGTTTTTTTTGGTGGCACTTGTGGGCAGCCACTCCCAGGCCATGCACGTGTTCATGGGGACAGAATCCTTTGTGTGTTGTGCACATGACCACTGTGATGTGCAACTGTTCAGTTCAGGGCATGTTGCATGGTCACATTTCCAGGTTGTGTATGTGTATGTCATGTCACATACACCCTGAGTCCCATGTGGGAAGGTATGTACGTCACAGGGTGACCCATTGCCACAATAGTGATGGCCCTCCACAGTCTGTGTGCATGTTGTGTTTCAGATGTCTCTGATTCAATGTGCACAATGGGAGACAGTCTCCACATCCACGTTGTTTGTGCATCGACTTTGATGTTGTGCGTGTGTGTGTCACAGACGTCCATGTCTGTCCTGCAGAGGCAACAGGGGCCACTACCTGTGTGAGTCATGGTTGTATTGCTGACGTGTACATGATACGCCATGTCATGCCAATGTCCATGTGGCAATACAGGGTCCCTGGGAATCTACCTGTCAATGAGCTGTGATGCCTGTGGCACATCTGTCCTCACTTGTCACTGTGGTGTGTGTTTGGAACGTGACAGCAGTACATGGGTACTGTGACACAGCCTAATGATTTCCCATAGCACGACCTGGAACTTGTTGTCAACACATGTTGAACTGTGATGTTAGATGTTGGCCATGTAGGTGCCATATATGTCCATACAGAACGGCACACACATCAAGTACTTGTGTCTTGTAATGATGTATCATGTGATATTGAGTATGGTCAATGCCACATATGTGGGGTGACTGACAATCTTTCTTTGTTCACCTATGCACTGCAGGGCACCAGCTGTCCATAGACCATTCCCTGACCTTGCAACCATGGTTGAACGTGACTGCATCCGACGGTACCGCTTCAACAGGCCGCTGATTGAGGAATTGACGGTGCGGTTGGCCCCACATTTGCAACCTGGCCGGACATACCCTACAGCGCTGACCCTCAAGGTGAAGGTGATGGCAGCCCTACACTTCTTTGCCACCGGTACCTTTCAACACACTGTGGCGTCTGCTGGTGGGATGTCACAGACCATGTTCAGCCGTGTGCTACGTGATGTTTTGGAGGCAATGTTGGGATTCCTGAACCAGTACATCCATTTCCCTAAACCTCAACAACTCACTGACGTCAAGAGTGATTTCTATGCCCTGGGGAGGATGCCACATGTCATTGGCTCCATTAATGGGACACATGTGGCTTTGGTACCACCACAGGCACATGAGCAGGCATACAGGAACAGGAAACATTACCATTCGATCAATGCTCTGGTGGTATGTCTTGCAGATATGACCATCTCACATGTGTGTGCACGTTTCCCCTGTTCTGCACACGATGCCTACGTGATGAGGAGTAGTCGCATCCCGAGGATAATATCACAGATGCCGAACCAGCGTGCCTGGCTTGTCGGTGGGTGCTGACTTTGTACCATTGTGTGTGTTCTGCAATGTTGTATTCCACCCTCTTTTCCAACTCAGCTAATGTGCAATTGTCTGTATGTAGGTGACTCCGGATACCCCAACATGCCGTGGTTGCTGACACCCCTCAGGAACCCTGTGACACCAGCCCAGATGCGCTACAATGAGGCACATGGTCGGACCAGGAGAGTGATCGAGCGGACATTTGGTCTCCTGAAGAGCCGCTTTCGCGGCCTGGACAAGACAGGAGGCGCCCTCCCATATGCCCCAGCAAAGGTGTGCAAGATTTTCATCGTCTGCTGCATGCTACAACCTGGCAGTGCGGAAGGAGTTGCCTCTCATCCTGGATGACGATGACCAACATCCGCCACCTGTGGAGGATCCTGGCCTGGGCCACGATGCAAGTGATGATGATGGTGGTGATGTCCGCACACAGCTCATCACCACCTTCTTCAGCTGAATGCGAGTATCCAGAGATGTCATGTCAATGATTTGAGTTTGCATGATATGTGTTGGTGGTGCTCTGTTGCTGTTTGAGTGTGGCTATGTGCTACTTGACTGGATGCGTGCAGCGGTGTGTCCTTACAGGTAGTCTGTACTCCCCAACAGTGTTGACATGCTAACTTGGTTTTGTGTAGGTATCTTGTGACATGTATTGGGCATGAGTATTGCAGTTCTGTCCTGTTCTTCAGTGCTTTTGACTGTGTGTCATGTCTGTCCTTCACAGGGTGCTTTCAGAGTTGTTTGGTCCACTCGGATCCCCCGACACCATGGTTCAACTTCCAGGGTGGAAGCAGTCGTTTCCCTACAGGTGATGTGCCCCACACCCCTGGACTTTATTTCTTCTACATTTGTTGACTGTGTGGCCACAGCCACATGGGATTACCTTGCATCTGTGTGGAAACAACATGTTGCAAATGTGTAATAAACCTGTGCTTCACTTTGGGATGTGCGTTGTCTGTGGTCACACATCTGACTGACATTTGCTTACTGCACCTGTGGGCTAGTTAACACAGACTCTGAATAGGTGTGGTGTCTGTGCATTCCACTGTATTTCCTGGCAACATCAGCGTAGGTGATGAGTCCGATGGCCCTGGTGTGTATGTGCTGTGTAGCCCTAGTGGTGTGTCTCCCTCATATGTGTCACGTCGCCATGACTCACATGACGGTGTTGAACTTGCTGTAGCAGTTAGCATGCACAGTGTCATTTAGCAGATCATCATCTCCATGACAGAAACAACGTTGGAATCACAACAGAGGCAAGTATGGTGTATTAGTGATTTTATTTACATACATGTGTGAGGACAGTGCACAGGATGGTGGGTGCTGTACATTGGGATTGTAATCCAAAGTTCCCAGATGAGTTGGAAGTGTTGGTAGCAGAAATGTCCTGAGTAAAGTCCACAGTCATCTGATACATTGGTCCAACTTAAACTCCCCATGTCATGTGAGAGAGTTGGGTTGCATTTGACAGGGTGAACAGTTTCACACAAAGGTGGATTTCCAGAACAGGTGTTGGGTTCCTGGGGGATGTACATGGCCATCGGCCTCTCAGTTCTCCTTCCTCAGACGACCCCTCTTCTTTGGGGGGGGACCCTCACGTGCAGGCTGCTGCGGTGCAGAGGACTCTCCGCCTGAGTCATCCTCCCTCCCTGTGGCTGTTGCAGTTGTTGCGTCACCAGATGTTGTGGGCACACAGGGAGGTGTGGCCATGTTGGTGCTAATATGGCGGAGGCATGTCAATATGTCCCTATGCACCGCTGTCAGTTCTTGCAATGTGTCCCACTTGGACTCCATACCAGCCATGTGTGTCTCCACACAGGACATGTGTGTCTCCACACGGGACATGTGTGAGTCCAAGCGGGCATGATGGGCAGCCTGCTGCTGTTGAATGTCCTTGAGGATCCCCACTACCTGGCTGACCTCTCCGGTGCTATTCTGGTACGCATCAGCAATGCGTACCAGTTGTGGGTCATCATGCAGTCCAGACCCCTCTGCAATCAGCGACCTCTGCCTACCACCCCTCCCACCACCCCTGGCCACACGTGCGGGACCTGCGGTGGCACGCACAGGTGACCCTAGGCCCCCTTGGGGGTTGGTACTGGGGTTGTTGTCCATTGCTTCACGGTGGGCCGGGGTCACTGTGCTGTTGTCATTGGTGGTCCTTGGTCTGTCCGTGTCGGCGGGGGTGGTCTGTGTGTTGGCAGTTGTTGGAGGAGTGGGTGCAGGTGGTGCAGATGGTGGTCCTGCTGGTACTGCATGATGACTCACACCGGAGGTGCCAGGTAGGTCTTCGCCATCCGAGGAGGGCAGGGGCTGTTCCACACCAGAGAGCTCAGGGTCACCCGGAGCCTGGGACAGGGACTCCTCATTGTCTGCTGCTGTGTCCCCATCATCACCTGTTTTTGGAAGAGACACACAATGTATGTTATGTTTCTACAGGCATCAATGGTTCAAACACCTGACAGTTGTGACTGTACCTCTGGATGCGGGCCTGTACATTGCATTGTCCTAAGTTGTCACAGTCAGAGGTTGGTATTGGTGTAGCACATTGTCCTGCCAACCTGAAGCATTTCAATGTGAATGTTGAGGTGTGTGCATGGCCAGCATTGGTGGTATTTTGTTGACATCCGGCCCTCCGTCTCCCCCCAGCCCAGTTATCCCACCATGAAGCATGCCACTGTTGCAGTGGGTGCAGGTTGACTCTCAGGATGTCAGTCAGTGGTGTCCTGCTGTTGGTTGGTGCCCAGTTCCCAGCAGGGCCTTGTGCTACCCACAACAGAGCACCATTGTCAGACATCTTTGAAGTGGTTTTTCACTCCCTGTGAGCTTGCTGGGCCATGCGGGTGGGGGATGTTGAGCTGTGACTACCACTCCCATCATGCTATTGCCTACACCCCCCTTCCCAGCATGCCCATACTTCCTTCCTTTTGACTCTGCTTCCCTGTGGGGTAGTGTGCCTGTGCTGACAGGATGGTTGACAGTGTTGTCCTGGCGTTATTTTGGCTACAAGTCCCAAAAGTGTCCCTGTGCTTCACACAGCATAACCCAGGGTGGTTGTTCTTTGTGGGATATTTAATTTGAGTGTGAGGCAATGCATTCTCCCAGGTGAGTTGTGTGGAGTTTGTGTTAAGGGTGTGTGTGAGAAGAGCTGCTGGTAACTATGGTCAGTGCTGTCAGTCCTCCTTCCCACCCAGCCAGATATCCCACCATGGAACGTGCTTCCATTGCAGGGAGTGCAAGTTGGCTTTCAGGATGTCAGTCAGTGGTGTCCTGCTGTTGGTTGGTGCCCAGTTCCCAGCAGGGCCTTGTGCTCCCCACAGCAGTACCCAGTGTCAGCCATCTTGTCAGTTCTTTTCCACTCCCTGTGATGTGAGCATGGTTCAGAGTGGTGTTGATGGGCCAATTGTGAGGGTGACCAATATCTGTGACTACCACTCCCATCATGCTATTGCCTACACCCCCTTCCCAGCAGGCCCATACTTCCTTCCTTTTGAGTGGACTTCACTGTGTGTGAGTGTGACAGCAATGGCAAGATGGCTGACAGTGGTGTCCTGTTGTTGGTTGGTGCCCAGTTCCCAGCAGGGCCTTGTGCTCCCCACAACGGGAAACGTTGTTTACATCGCGGTTTTTACACCGCATACCTGTACAATGCAGGTGATTACAACGCGAGTCGTTACAGCGACTATGCGTTGGGGGCGCTCTAACATAAGTGAATAGTATGCGTTATACTATTCCAACACCTTCCCTACTGTATGTAGACTGGTCGTTGGAATAGTAAATCATACTACTCTAAGTCAGCGCCCCCAACGACAAGATCGTTGTAACGACTTGCGTTGTAATACCTGCGTTGATTGGTATCCAGTGTAAAAACCAGCATGTGACCGTCATATTCCCCACAACAGAGCACCATTGTCAGACATCTTTGAAGTGGGTTTTCACTCCCTGGGAGGTGTGCATGCTTCAGTGTGAGCTTGCTGGGCCATGCGGGTGGGGGATGTTGAGCTGTGACTACCACTCCCATCATGCTATTGCCTACACCCCCCTTCCCAGCATGCCCATACTTCCTTCCTTTTGAGTGGACTTCACTGTGTGTGTGTGTGAGACAGCAATGGCAAGATGGCTGACAGTGGTGTCCTGTTGGTTGGTGCCCAGTTCCCAGCAGGGCCTTGTGCTCCCCACAACAGAGCACCATTGTCAGACATCTTTGAAGTGGCTTTTCACTCCCTGTGAGGTGTGCATGCTTCAGTGTGAGCTTGCTGGGCCATGCGGGTGGGGGATGTTGAGCTGTGACTACCACTCCCATCATGCTATTGCCTACACCCCCCTTCCCAGCATGCCCATACTTTCTTCCTTTTGACTCTGCTTCCCTGTGGGGTAGTGTGCCTGTGCTGACAGGATGGCTGACAGTGTTGTCCTGGCGTTAGTTTGGCTGCAAGTCCCAAAAGTGTCCCTGTGCTTCACACAGCACAACCCAGGGTGGTGGTTCTTAGTGGGATATTTAATTAGAGTGTGAGGCAATGCATTCTCCCAGGTGAGTTGTGTGGAGTTTGTGTTAAGGGTGTGTGTGAGAGGAGCTGCTGGTAACTATGGTCAGTGCTGTCAGTCCTCCTTCCCACCCAGCCAGATATCCCACCATGGAACGTGCTTCCATTGCAGGGAGTGCAAGTTTGCTTTCAGGATGTCAGTCAGTGGTGTCCTGCTGTTGGTTGGTGCCCAGTTCCCAGCAGGGCCTTGTGCTCCCCACAGCAGTACCCAGTGTCAGCCATCTTGTCAGTTCTTTTCCACTCCCTGTGATGTGAGCATGGTTCAGAGTGGTGTTGATGGGCCAATTGTGAGGGTGAGCAATATCTGTGACTACAACTCCCATCATGCTATTGGCTACACTGACTTCACCAGCATACACAAAATTCCTTCCTTTCAGTGAGCTTCCCTGTGAGGTGGTGTTCTGGTGGTGGCAATATGTCTGACAGTGTTTGTTGGTTAGATTTGTGCGGCTGCCTTGCTCTATTTGTTGTTGGGTTTGTACATGTCATGACAGTTACATTTCACTTTGGGATGGCAGGTATTGTGTTTGTCTAACTAACATACACATCTTGGGATGATTCTGTTTTGGTTACTGTGGCTTTGCTGACGGTGCATGGTTTGACTATCCCCTTGACAGTGATGTGTGTGTATTGTCACACGATATTGGGTATATTGGTTGTGTACTCACCAGGCTCTGGGATGTTTGATAGTCCATGTACGCTCTCTGGTGGTAGGATGGCCCGCACCTTCTCCTCCCAGGGCCTGAGGTATACTGGTTTGGCAGGAGGGCCACTGCCGGTGCAATGGCTCAAGGTGTAATCCTTCTTCAGTAGGGCCTTGACCCTCCTGCGCACATCATACCACCTGTTCTGGATGTCTTCCTTTGTGCGCAAACATGGTGATTGTGCATTCACCCTGTCGACGATCCTCTCCCACATCTTGGTTTTCTGCGACATGGGGGTCTGTTGGACCAGCGTACCAAACAATTGTGGCTCTACCCTGAGGATTTCATCTACCAACACTTCCAATTCACTGTCTAGGAACTTTGGATTCTTCTTTGGGGGCATGGTGATGGGTGGTGGTGGGGATTGGTGTGTGTGTGTGTGAGTGTGCAAGTGAGGGTAGGTGTGTGTAGGTTTTGCTGGGTGTATGTGAGGGTGCTATTAGGGAGTTGCTAATGGTGTGTGGCTTGTGTTATGGATGAGTTGTGGGTGTGTCTGTGGTTGCTGTCTGATGGTGTTCTGTGCTGGCAGGTCATTTGGATTTGCAAAGGAACATGGTAGGGATTTGTGGCCTTTATATGGGTGGAGTTGTGGGTGTGTCTTTGTTCCATTTCCCCCCCCCCAGTATTTATTGACTTTGTCATTGCTTGTTTGGCCCTTTTTTTTGTATTTATTCCTTTGTAGTTTTGGGGCATGTAGGAGACGTTCTCCTGACCGAGTAGGACGCTGCAGTTGGCTCGTGCGAGCTTCTCCGAGTCTTTCAGGCTGTGTTTTATGTGGGGCGTACGCGTCGGTCGCGTAGTATTGGGTTGCTTCGGCTCCGTTTTGTATGCGTGTCGGTCGTACGGCTTGAGCTCCGTGCGACTCGGTTTCGTTTTACACGCATTGCATCGTACTGCGCGGGTCGGAGTTCGCGGGTACGTTTCTGTCGGCTTCATTCCTGCTGCGTGTCGGTCGGTTCGAATCGCGTGTTTTTCCGGCCGGGTAGCTGGTTTCCGTGCGGTTCGGTCGCTCGGATTGTATTCCGTACGAGTCGGTCGTGTTCCACGTGCATTGCATCGTACTAGGCGGATCGGGCAGCGCCGATACGTGTCGATCGGACTAAATTCCCGTACCGAGTCGGTCGGTACGTTTTCCGGCCCAGATCGGAATCGGCCCCAGAGTGCCTAAATTTATTGGAGGAACTGAGGTTGTGTGTGGAAACAACAAAAACAACTGTTCAACATAATCAAATGGTTTTACCCACAATTTCAATGCAACCGTACCTTCTTAATGTTCTTAATGTTCATCACAGATTTGTTTTAACGCGTTTCAGGTTAGATATATTCCTCTGCCTGATAAGTTTCCCAAATGTTACCAAATGGTCAAACGATTTAATCCCCTGTCCTTGTGACAACGTGTCTAAACAATCAACCATTCATTCAGTGTTCTTTTGTGAATTTTATACAGACCTGAGAAGATCTTTTATTCTACCATTAATGAAATCTCTAAACTTTAAACAATGTAGGCCGGCATTTTTATACTTGCAATTTCTTCCAAATCTGTTTACATGCGTGTACTTGCAAGAATTCTTAGGGCTATATTAATGAGAAGAAAGATTTTACCCGCTGTATGTTAAAGTGTGATTTGCATTTTATTGTATTTGTTTTATACTACTATATTTGTCTTTTAATGAACTGCAGTTTTTTATGTATTCTTTTATGATACACCTTGCGTGAATCGAATAAAGATGAATTGAATTGAATATCTTTTGTTTCTCCTCATTGTTTCCTGTTTCTATGTGTGCTGCATTCTACAGCATGCATACAAGGAGTAAAATGCCTCTTGTCATTGTTTTTGTACAGGAAGGTGTCCCTTCCTGCACAAAAACAATCATTCCCACTACACAGGTACCCTTGCACCATGGTGCAAGGGTGCCTCCGTTGGTGCATGGCAGCCAGTTCTGCACCAGCACAGGGGAGAGCATAGGGATCCATCCTATGCTAAGAGAGGTATTGACAGAGACTTGTTGTAAATATGATGCATCCCTGTGCTTTGAAAGTAATGCAGCATGGCGCAGCCAAATGGTTTGCAGCTCCGCACTGCATTACTTTCTTCTAAATTTAGCCCCAAGTATATAAGTACATGCAATGTGCTCCATTTATTATCTCAGTACTGTTCTAATTAAATGTATCCGGTTGAAATTTTGGGAAACGGTGCATATAACAATCTGCACGTTAATGTCTATCAAAGCAGATACCGCACTAATTCTTCCAACTACATCCAAGAGTATGTTACAGCTTGTTTCATATATAATTTACCAGATGATACTAAAAGACTACATATTCTTCAGTAAAACTTGTAAAAACCTGCATTCGTGGTTGAATACATGAATACTCCCTGGATGAATGAATTGGTGCATACATAGTATGTAGGTGATCCTTTGAGGATTCAGGTACTGCCTAGATGATTCCCTGAGGTTATCAGAACTCCATGGGTCGTTCCATATCTGCATATTCTAGATGCAGTCTGCTCCAATTTCCCTCTAGTTGCCCAGGAACCACTTCCCGTCTCCTGGTCCGACCATTTTTTAATCCAATTTTCATGGACTATCCAGACACCATATCCGACCATGAGGTCTCTTAAGGACAGACCTCCCCAACGAATTGAGCCCGGTGCCCTGTGCAGAGTCCTGTCAGGCACCCGCCCTCCCGTTGCTAAGGACTTGACTGACGCTGTGGGGGGTTTTAATAACTGGGTCTCACGGGCTGTGGAACACCTCTCCCTACCTTTGGTCAATAAGAGAGCAAGAAACACTCCATCCAAACCATGGTTCTCTGACAAGCTTAAAGAGCTAAAGCAATCATGTAAAAAGATGGAGCGCAGCTGGAGACAGGCCTACTACCCATTGGCCAAAATAATACTAAGGAAATTCCAGAAAGATTATTATGCCGCTATTAAGAAGGCCAAAGGCAATTTTTACGCGGAGCGCATCGCTCAGTCGAAAAATAACTCGAAAGAAATCTTTTCCATTGTCCAGAGTTTTCTGAAGACTTGCGCGGAACGTATTGCCTTTCCTGCCTCCAACTCTTGGTGTGAGAAGCTGTCCGGCTTCTTTATAGACAAGATCCAATCAATCCAGGACAGCTTCGGGCCAAGTATCCAAGTGCAGGAGGAACACCCCTCCCGGTCTGCCCCGACCCCTGACCCAGCCCGCACTTCCCTGACAGTTTTTTCACCTATTCCACTGTTGGATACACTGACCATTCTCAAATCTCTCAAATCAGGTTCCCCAGCTGACCCGTGCTTAGCTGGGCAGTTAGCAGCTGCGGTGGAGGTGGTTAACCTTGAAGTGAATAATATCATCAATTTATCGCTTCAAACCGCTATGGTTCCACCGGAGTGGAAACAGGCTAAATTACTCCCCCTGCTAAAAAAGCCCTCTTTAAATCCTGATACACTAGCCAGTTACTGACCTATCTCACTTCTCCCGGCTGTGGCGAAGGTGTGTGAGAAGGCTGTCCACAAACAACTTTCTAAGTTTGTTGAGACTTCTGGTGCCCTCCACCCAGCCCAGTCGGGATTTCGGGCCACATACAGCACTGAGACTGCCCTGGTTGAGATGTCGGAGGCCATCAGAGAATGCCTAGATACAGGTGGCAGAGCGGCCCTGATTTTATTGGACCTCTCTGCCGCCTTTGATACGGTGCCACATCGCCAACTTTTGGCCCGTCTCTCTAATATTGGAATTTCTGGGTCGGCGTGGGATTGGATTGAATCCTTTCTAGAGAATAGAACACAACAGGTTTGGATGCCTCCGTTTTCT
This sequence comes from Calotriton arnoldi, assembly GCA_963921515.1. Lineage (NCBI taxonomy): Eukaryota > Metazoa > Chordata > Amphibia > Caudata > Salamandridae > Calotriton > Calotriton arnoldi. Next base: position 833,207 of record CAWUFW010004282.1, on the reverse strand, counting down.
TCAGCACCAAGAAAGGTGACTATGGGAGTTCCTCAAGGTTCAACTCTGAGTCCCCTTCTCTTCAATGTATACATCATGCCGTTAATCTATCTGGCGGAGGAGCTGGGTGCAAAGATCATAGCTTACGCTGATGATACCCAGCTCCTCTTTACGTGGAAGGAAAAAGATCTGTCTCCGGATCTAGCCAAAAACTGCCTTGCAGCAGTCTTTAAATGGCTCGCAGGGGCTCAGCTCAAATGCAATGAGGGCAAGTCTGAGGTACTCCTCTATGGGTCCTTCCCTCCGCATTTCAGGGATGACCTTTGGCCAGCAGGTTACCCCATGCCCAATTCAAAGGGGAGCCCAGTGAAGAATCTGGGGGTTTGGTTCAGTGAGGACCTCAGATTCTCTCCACAGATAAAAAAACTGGCCGGAGTGTGCTTCGGCACACTGAAACTACTTAGGAAATTCCTGCCACTTCTGCCCAGATCAGCAAAGGAAATGGTGACTCGTGTCCTCATCTTGTCGCGCATCGATTACGCCAATGCGTTATATATTGGCCTTCCCGGTTATCAGCTGAAAAGGCTACAGACCATTCAGAATGCGGCAGCGAGAGCGCTGTTGGGCATTTCTGGTAGGTCTAGTACAACGCAACATCTCCGGGATTTGCATTGGCTCCCGGTAGGGCAACGTGTTCTGTTTAAGGCCCTCACCCTTGCCCATGGTGCCTTATACAAATCCGGGCCCTCCTATCTCAGGAGACGCTTTAACTTCTATGTGCGTCAAAGACACTTACGCTCTACAGCGCAATGCCTCGCCGTTATCCCACGCTACCGCCTGGCTAGAACAGGGCGAACAAAGCGATACCAAAGGGGATGATGGACGGAGCGTTAGAGCTCCGTCCATCATCCCCTTTGGTATTGCTTTGTTCGCCCTAAGTTGGCAGGGTATGCCCAGACGTGGGTCCCTTGCTCACTTTGCCACTGGATTCAAGATAGCCTGGCTGAAGAGGGTTTTGAACCCGAAACCGGTCCCAGGATGCTTGTTTCCGGTCCAGGGAAGACATGGCTTGGCAGTTCGGGCTGGACTGTTCCCATGAGGCACAGGGTCAGACTGATTTGCATATGGCCATGTCTGAACTGGGGTGGTGGAGTGAGCTAAAGAATGATGATGGATTAAACCCAGATCAGTTGACTGGGGGTGAGTGTTTGATTTGCTCTAATGCTCCGTCCATCATCCCCTTTGGTATCGCTTTGTTCGCCCTAAGTTGGCAGGGTATGCCCAGACGTGGGTCCCTTGCTCACTTTGCCACTGGATTCAAGATAGCCTGGCTGAAGAGGGTTTTGAACCCGAAACCGGTCCCAGGATGCTTGTTTCTGGTCCAGGGAAGACATGGCTTGGCAGTTCGGGCTGGACTGTTCCCATGAGGCACAGGGTCAGACTGATTTGCATATGGCCATGTCTGAACTGGGGTGGTGGAGTGAGCTAAAGAATGATGATGGAGTAAACCCAGATCAGTTGACTGGGGGTGAGTGTTTGATTTGCTCTAATGCTCCGTCCATCATCCCCTTTGGTATCGCTTTGTTCACCCTAAGTTGGCAGGGTATGCCCAGACGTGGGTCCCTTGCTCACTTTGCCACTGGATTCAAGATAGCCTGGCTGAAGAGGGTTTTGAACCCGAAACCGGTCCCAGGATGCTTGTTTCCGGTCCAGGGAAGACATGGCTTGGCAGTTCGGGCTGGACTGTTCCCATGAGGCACAGGGTCAGACTGATTTGCATATGGCCATGTCTGAACTGGGGTGGTGGAGTGAGCTAAAGAATGATGATGGATTAAACCCAGATCAGTTGACTGGGTGTGAGTGTTTGATTTGCTCTAATGCTCCGTCCATCATCCCCTTTGGTATCGGTTGGCTAGAACAGGGGGCAGCTCCCTCTCATTCAGGGCAGCCAAAGCCTGGAATGCCCTTCCATACGATCTGCGAAATACCCAAGACCTTAGGCTGTTTAAAAAGCAGTTAAAAACGTTGCTTTTTAATTAACATCCAGCCTTGACACACGCCCTTCTGTCTCCTTCAATTAGCTCCCGCGCCGGGACACTCCTGAGTATCCGTGCACGCTATAAATGTCGTATAACATAACATAGTTACTGCCTGCATGTTTACATGAGTATATCACTGCTATCTGGGTGTTTGGATGAGTGCATGAGGGGATGAGTGTAAGGGTAGTGCCTGCATCTTTAAGTAAACACAAAAGTTCCACCATTTCTATAACTATGTGCAACCACAAGAACCATATCTCACCATCTAAGCATATGTAGAGCAGTCATATAAGTTAAAAACCACATTGACAAACACTTCCCAATACATACCTAACAAGTATTACTTCTTTCTGATTCATATACAAGTGGACAACATGTTCTCATCTTTTAATTGTGACTACACTTCTCCTGTGATATATCTTTTCATATCACTGTGATACTCTTTTTTATCAAACTCCCATATAAATCTTCTTTTCTTATGTAATTTTTTATAAAGAATTGAAAAGTTATGTGCATATCAGTGAATTCAATTTGTAGATTATATTGTTGTTTTACCTCTTTCTGGATAGTTTTGACACTGTCAGGTTTTCTGAAAACTAAGCACAAGAATGGTACACCACTCTCATACAAAGCAACCATAAAATGGCAACCTCTTCAACCTTGCACTCTGTGATCACGAGAAAGGCAGCAAATGAAATCATGTCTTTCATCTTAGACTACACTATCTCCTCTTGTGAATGGTTAGTATCTGTTAACCCTTTCCCTCTCTTTCAAAAAGAGATTCCTATCTATGTGTGTTTGCGATGTATTTGCGATGATCGCAGAGAAATCCCCAAAAAACGGAAGTCCAAACCTGTCTCTAGCTTCATTTTTTTTAAATTTAAATACTACACAACATTTTGTTACATAGTCTTGAGTTGGAAATTAAATTGTGCCATTACTTAAATTGTGTCATCAATCCTCAACTTTGAAAAAAATGTTCTGTCTCTTTAGCACCCTTCCCCCTGATACACTCTTACCTCAGTGTACCTAGCAACCCAGTGCAACCAGTAGGTCACAAGTTCATAACACATTCTAGAAGGAACATGCTGCTTCCAAATAAGATACAGCAAGTGCGCTTTACTCCACAGATTCAAAAGCATATCAATGTCTGTATTACATTTCTTTCCTTAAACAGCCAATAATAAGACTTCTTGCTAAGGCATCCAACACACTACCTAATTTTATTCACTTTCATGCTGACAGCATCCAATGAAATATAACCGAAAAACAAACACCTCCATTTTAACCATTTTTTATTTGGAAAACTACCTACTTCAGCTCTAGCCTTCTCCTGACTGTTATAGCTCCTTCACTTTAAAATGCTTAGAGTATGGATTGTGGGCCACAGCTATATCTATTGGGCTAAAGAGGCTGCAAAAAAAGAGAGGTATTGAAAGAGACTTGGGTTTGCCAAATGTGCAGATTACATGGTTTGTCCAGAGAGGGTTAAAGTTTCATCAGTTGCTTCCATTGATAAATCCATTCTGGATTCCCAAGCTCCTCACCTTATGATTGTGCACTGTGGTGGCACATTGACTAGGGTAGGGCTGGAAATCCTAATGAATGAAAACTTTGCAGAACTGATGTTGCTTTTTCCTCACACTGTCTTGGTGTACTCTAATATAAGCCAAAGACAGAAATGGAAGTGGTTAATCAATTCTGTCCACAGCTTGACAAAGCCAGGAAACATGTTAAAAAAACTGTTTCTGCATTCCTCAGAGACCATCGCATTGGTTGTATCTATAATGACAACCTGCGTTTTGACATGCGTGGAATTTATAGAAATGATGGAGTGCACTTTACAGATGAAGGCAACAGGGGGTTTCTAACTAAACTGAAACTCTGCATCTGCTCTTATGTGTAGCAGCCATATACACACAACCAACGCAAAGGCTCTTGTAAGAGCCACCCTAGTACCCAAAATATTGTGAAGTGTTTTTCTTAAGGTCTTTTTTTTCCTTTAGTTTTTGGGGATATTCGCAACGACATTGCGATCCCCGTGGATACGTCGTGAAAACGGAAAACAAAAGTGGACATTCAATGGCCACCAACATATCCAAAAATAATATGTAAAAAAATCCATTCTGAACATTGCACTACACATATTACTATATACATACTTCTTTCAAAGCATATTTAAACCTATATTTTTGCACTAAGTTTCTTTTAAAACCATCTTTCAGACCTACCTTTCGTTTTTGCGGTTATTCGGAACGTCGCAACGACTTTGTTAACGCCGCTCCTCCCGCGCCTTTCCCATAAAGTGAAAACACACACATATATATATATATATATATATATATACACACACATTACAGTATTCTACACACTAGAGGTTTATTACTGTACACTTCAAACATGTTTTTCTACTGTATTTCTAGAACAACCATCTCTAAAACCTATTTTCTGTTTTCGCAGTGAGTTCGGAGATCGCGATGACATAGGTAATCGCGATCCCCCCAGACGCGTCGTGAAAGCATGAAGCAAAAGTAGATATTCAATGGCCACCAACAAATAAAAAAATATGTCAAAAAATCCATTCTGAACATTGCACTACACATTACTATATACATACTTCTTTCAGAAATTATTAAACCCATAATTTTGAACTAAGTTTATATAAAAACCATCTTTCAGACCTATTTTCCATTTTAGCGGTCATTCGGGACGGCGCGATGACATCGTTAACCGTGACGATTGCGCCTTTTCCATAAAGTGAAAAAACATACATGCACACACATTACAGTATTTTACACACTAGAGGTTTAGTACTGTACACATGTTTTTCTAGTGAATTTCTAGAACAACCATCTCTAAAATCTATTTTCTGTTTTTGCGGTGAGGCGGGGGATCGTGATGACTGACGTCATCGCGATCCCCGCGGGTAAATCTCAAAAGCAGAAAGTAAAAGCAGGAATTCAATAGCCACCACCACGTTCAAAAATTATAATTATATAATTAATTCTAACCATCACAGTAGATAACACAACCTGACACTTTTTTGGCAAAATTTCAGTGCAAATTGGTCAAAGGACACCAAAGTTATAGCCAAGTCAAAAAATGATTTTCCTATGGAAACTAGGTCCTAACTATAACTACCTACTGGCGACTGCCAGTAGGATAGATAAATATATATATATATATATATATATATCCTTATTAACTTATTAACCACAACCCTTGAACCCTACCCACCCTAAACCTTAAAAGTACCCTTGCCACCCAAATACCCCTTCCCACCATAAATCCTAAAAATACTAAGGGGCGTATTAGGATGGCGGGCGAACTCAGTCCGCCCGCCACCCTAGCTGGGACCGTCCGCCAGCGGTGTGGCGGTCCCGCACCACCAATTAGGATGCGACCGCCACCGTGGCAGTCGCATCCCGCATCTCCATTGCGGCAGCCGCTGCTGGATGCAGCACCCGCCGCAATGCCAAAGAGGCATGTTGTGCATTGCCATGCACAACGTGACAGGCACCACGCGGTGCCTGCCACCTTGAGCTTGGCAATGTAGGGGGGTACCATAGGTACCCCCCAAGTGCAGCCCCCCACCCTCCCGGGGGCCCGCAACGGGCCCCCACAGAAATTCCTGCCAGAACCGCTAGGCATCATGATATGGATGGCGGTGCCTTACAGGCACCGCCATCATATTGTGCCCGAGTTCCGCCCGGCCGGCAATCGTGACGATTGCCGACCGGCGGAAAAACGGCGGACAGACATTCGGTCCGCCGGGGTACCCCCGCCATAGTAATATGGCGGGCTGAATTGTGTTGTGATGGCGGGCGGATCTCCACCGCCGGCCGGGTGGTGGCGATCTGCCCGCCATCATAATGACCCTCTAAGAGTGGAACTTCAAGAAGTTGCAAAAAAACTTTGCCGCCCTATGCGGAGTTCCTTGTCCCGCCCATTCGCATGATGTTTCAGCCGTACACAATGCGAATTGCGTTTTCGGTTGGAAATATCGTGCAAACTGCACCACGCGGTCACGCATGGGCGCAGCCATCTTATTTTTGGTGCTGGGGCCTACTTTTTGATCTTTCTTGAATCTTTGCAATCCTTGTGTCCTAAACCTTTTTTTCCCATCTTTTTGATTTATTATCTTACCCTTTGTATTTTTGAGTGTGTATTTTTGTTTTTTTTCAACTTTTTTGTTTGTTTTTGGTGAGTTTTTCTCTTTACTTTCTTCCCAATTTATTTTACTTCCTTTCCTCTTAGTCCTGTTTCTATACTTTCTACATTTTCTCTCGTCCGCCCCCCCAGCACGATGGCAGATGAGGGTACCCCCAAAAAAGCCGACAAGGAGTCAGGAAGGGGTGCAGCCCCAGGCCTTGCTTTTCGAGGTGAAGGTGGCAGCCCTGAGATGACGTCTGCGATACTAGTCTACGACTAGTCGTTGTTATTGCGATTGCCTTTTCCTGTCCAAAAATCTTTTTGGAGAGATTATTTTTTTACCACCAATCTTTTTTTGTCTTTATGTCTTACAAGAAGATGGTGCCTCCCAGTCTGAACCTTCCTCTGCCGATGGCTCTGATGGCCGCAGTAAGTCCTCCTGTTTCCCTAACTTTTACAGCTCCTTATTTTGAATTATTTCTAACAGTTTCCTAATGTTTTTTTCAATTCCTCTTCGATCTATCCATTCCTAAATTCTGGTTATCCCTGCATTATCCTATTTACTTACTTTCTATATTACTAGTGTCTGTACTTTACTTCAAACTGTCTCTCTGTATACTAGTCTGTCTGTAGCTTCCTTTCTTCTGCTTTTTCAGTCAGCTTTCCCTCTCCCCTTATATTATATTTTGTGTACTGCCTAGTAATGGGGCTGTGTAAGACACTGAGAACCCAGTGGTCACGTACTACTACTGCTACCCTGCTGTGCAGATTGAATGCCCAAATAAGGTATTATTCTACGCATGTTTGTTGAGATGAGGATGAAGGCTTTCTTTTACTTTCTAATGCTCAATCAGTAAAACAAGAGATTGGCCATTGTCACGTTGGCACCCCAAAGCTGTGTCTTCTTTTTAGGTAACCCTAGTATTATTAGCAGCAGTTGGTGAACTGATAATGGTGCACCATAGCTTGAACTGGAAGGAAGTATGAGGAGGATGGCCCCATTTAATTTGCCAACCAAGACCATATGTCCAGTCCATTTGTCCACTCTTTTATTTCTTTTCAAAAACTCAGATTCATCAATATCTCTAGCCACTCCTTTACAGTTTGTCTTTAGACGTTTTCAAAAATTGTCACCAGCAAAATGCCCAACCTGATATTTTTGATAGACGATACTGTCTGTATTCGAATTGTAGTGATGTGTGTGGTGTATTTTGCTATAAAAACAAATAAATAGGGGGAGGCGTATCTGGCATCTAAAAAATGTGTAATGTTTTTTCTAGCTGCATCGACCACCAGTGCCAGGGCCAGCAGCGACACCGGTGCCAGCCTGTCAGAAGATGTAGCAGCAGTAGGGGCTGAGCCAGCAGCAGTGGCGGGCGGTGGTAAGTCATATTCCTTGCTTATTGACAATTAATTATATACTCACTGCAAGGGACTTGTGTGAACAGTTGAACACACCCCTCTTTACTTAGCATATACAGCAGGAGTTGAGTAACTAATGGCCTCGTCTATCTTCAACTCAGCAGAGAAAGTTTCATGAAGACCTTTAGCTATGATGGGTTGATGGAAAAAGGAAAGAAGGATGGAAGGAGAAAGGACGGGTAATGGACGGGTAATATGTTATATGATTAGAAGAGAAGGATGCATGTGTGAAAGGATACATATACTATAGGTGGCTGATAGGATGCATGGGTGGGTGAAGGATGGATGAAAGGTGATAGTATGTTTTCCTAGGTGGGTGAAAGTGTACAGGTGCAAGGAGGCCTGCATGGGTGGGTGAAAGGAATCCTCCAGTGGGTTTGATGGGTCAAAGGATGCATGGGTGGGTAAATTACAGATGTATGTTGGTGAAAGGTTTGTTGAGACTCAGAGCCAGAATAAGATAATTGTCTAGTACAGCTGCCCCACCTGCAGACAGCAGCAAAGTAATGCGATACGAATGTGTGTCTAGTGCGCCAGCCGAGCTAGCATGCCTACATTAATTTAGCTCAACAAGAGAGAGAATACTTGTATACACCATAGTGCACAATGCCTGAAACTTTCATCACATAAAAATCGAATGGCTCTGATACCAGCAAATGTACTGCTACTGTGCCACTATATAATTTTATGTGTTTTGCATGACCAGCCCAAAATGTAGATCTGATTGTATGTCTATGCTACAAATACACAGAAATGGTAATTATATTATATTGATGCTTCAAAGATATAGACTAAATGGATCAAAAATAGAAACTAAAGTTTCAAACTTTAAAGCTGGACAAATTTTAATTGCTTGAAGAACGTACACAACACTAGCTATAATTTTTCATGAAGGAATACATATAATTTTAAGACACTACACTGTGAACTTAAAAACTCTAAGTGGAGAACGGAATGCAATGACACTAACCTAGCATTTATACATAAACTGCCTTTCAAACTTCCAAATTCATAACTTTTCTTTTTTCAACCAAAGTTCCACAAGGGTCTATCTTTAAAAAGTGGTTTACCATGTTTGTACTGTATGGATGATAAGTCTTTAAGACATCATTCGACCTAGGGTAATGTCTTGAAAATGAGCTTTTACACTTGGACATATGTTACATCTATTTTCATAAATGGACTACTTGAATATCATACTACCTTTTGGAGATATGTTTATTCATAGCAGTTGAGTAGGTAAAGTGAAATGAATTTTCAACGGTTTGTAGTGAATGCATGCATAGTATAATATGCTTACAGTGTTATACTGTGTAAGTCTGTTTTCTTTCTACAATTTATGTGATAGTTTTTTCCCCGCTGTTCAACGATGAAACTTCCTTCAGTACATTGTTTAAGGTGTACTAGAATGAAACCTGAGAACAGCAAAAAAATAAATATTAAATGTATAAGATACATCTTCAATTGCTTTAGAGATGTGCAACTCTATGTTTCTTTATTTAATAAACTATTTATATAACAGAAACCTAAACTTTACCATGTAAATCTATACTGTATACCATTAACTTATCTTTATGTTTTTATATTTTATCACAGATCGCAGTAATGATTTATTGCAGTAATGTAGTTACCTAATCATAAGTTTACTTTTATAGTAAGGAAAAATGAGAAAAATTAACAAAAGAGACTCTCCTATTTCTTCAACTTGAAAATATTGTCCTCATATTTTCAAATGACGTCTCGCAGCAAGCACTATTTAAACTTTAATACTTTTGATGAAGTTTTAATTTTCAAAGATGGTTGGCTGATAGTACATCTTCCTGCATCTCTGTCACTTGAGGAACTTCCAAGTGTCTTTAACAAGTATAACATTAGCACATCTCCTTGTGCTTTTACCATGAAACAAAACAAACAAAAAGGATTTAACAAGGGTGTTCCTTTATATTCTCCAAAATGGTGATAATGTCATTGATTTCTTTCAAAACAAGTGGTTAGAACAGTAAACAATCATTTAGATAAACTCTATGAAAGTTTGTACGGTGGTGATATTTGCAAAAGGTTGTTTGGGCATAGATGATGATCCTCTTACATCAGTAGGACACCAATTCCTTGGTGAAACCTTCTCGAGTAAAAATCCCTATCAATGCCTTTGCCATTGCAGGTGCAGTTGTGGTCCTCAGAGGGATGGCCTTTTGGTACCTAGTGGCATGACCCACCAGAACCAGGATAAAGCTGTTGCCTGAAGCAGTCTGGGGGAATCCATAAACCCTACAATGTCGATACCCACCCTCTCAAAGAGCGGGCCAATGACAGGCAAGAAATTAAGGGGGGCTTTAAGCCTCTGCCCTGTCTTCCCACTGGCCTGGAAGGTCACATAAGTCCTACAGAATATATCTGAGGAAGTTTTTATCCTAGGCTAATGGAAGTGGGGGACAAGCCTTACAAATGTCTTGGCTAGGCCCAGGTGTCTTTCCACTGGAATTTCATGAGACGGCTCCAACATGAAGGCCCTGTAGCATTAGGGGCCCACCAGGGCCCTTGTTGTCCCATGGACAGGAACCTTAGGCTCACTGTAAAGAGGTTGCCCTCCCAGTAAATGTGATGACTCCTAGAGGCATCATCTGCTGCTTGGGCCTCAGCCTGTTGCCTCGTTCCCTTAAGGGTTGGACATTCCCTCATCAGTAGGCTGCATGACAAGACCCCAGATAGGTTAGCTCCAATTCCTCTTCAGACTCTGACTCCTCTACCACATCATCTGCATTGGTCTTGTGGGCTGCGAGCAAAGCTCTTTTTGAAGCAATGTCTTCGTGGTACTTCCCTTAGTGAACAGCCTCCTTTCTTGCAGAACCCCTTGAGCTGGGCCAATGTGTAGGCCTCCAGATTGGCCAGCTCAAATTCCATATTACCAGATAAGGCCGCACGCATTGAAGATAAAAATGAGCATTAGGAAACAGACTTTTGGAAAAATCAAAGATGTCAGTTAAGGATAATTGAAAAAGGTTTTAATTGGTCTAGATATGGAGTAATAGTGTGCATCAAGTCACTGTACAGGACTGCACAAATACAAGTCCTATTCTCACCTCTGACCACCAATTTAAGAACTTGGGTTTCTGGTTGGCAGAGTATGCACCCTGTCCCAGCAGGAACCACTATCCTAGTTATGGTAAGCCAGATTCACGCTAAAAAATAACCTGTTCTCACCCTCTGGTAGCTTGGCACAGAGTAGTCGGGTTTATCTAAAGAAGCAATGTGTAGAGCATTTGTGCAATACAACCACAGTAAAACAGTGAAAACACCACAAAAAGACTCCACACAGGTTTAGAAAAATAGATGATTTTAAAATAAAAGTAGACCAAAACGACAAAAATCCAATAAGAAGAAGTTGAGTTTTTAATTTTTAAAGAATAAAAAGAGTTCTAGTGCTTAGAAGCAACAAGCGTTTTTGGGGTTAACTGAGGTTCCACTGGACCAGGGCAAAGTCAACAGCTCAATCAGAAAACTATGGAGCGTGGGCCGGGTACAGGAGCCACGCAGTCCCAGGGAACAGAGTGCCTTGATCCTGGTCGCAATCATGAGATGCGGGGACGATGAATCGATATAATTTGCGCAGTTGAAGAGATGCGTTGATTTCACATGCACGTTCCTGGCGATGGGTTGATTTCCGAAGGTGAGCATTGATTCTGAAGCCGATGTGCCTGATGTCTCCACACTTGTCGAAGGGATGCATCAGTCGTCGTTCTGTGGTGGCGGTTATGCGTCGGTCGATGTGGCACTTCCAGTGAAGCTGCTCGAGCCCCAAATGTAATGCGCCGCTTCTACTCCTGCAGCAGGGTCTATGCAATCGTTCTGCTTCCAGCTGACAGGAGATGCATCGATTTCACTGGTGCAAGTATCTGGGTCCACTTCCAGTGAATTAGTCACAGGAGAAGGGGTAGAGACTTTGCTTTCCCTGAGTTTCGACAACAGGAATCAAGCCAACAAGCCCTTGGAGCACACTTGGATTGGAAGGCAGGGTCCAGCTCTGCTTCAGCAGAGTCAGAGAGCAGCAGGCCAGTAGGGCAGTACAAGAGAAAAGCAGGCCTTCCAGGTCAGCAATCCAGCAATGAGTCCTTTAAGCAGCACAGCAGTTCTTCTGATATAGTTTCAGTTGTAGATCCAGAGATGTCTGATTAGGTGGGGTCAAAGACCCAGTATTTATACCCAAATGTGTCTTTGAAGAGGGGGTGACTTCAAAGAAGAGTCTTTAAAGTGAGCAAGTATCCTTTCAACTGAGCCCTGGCCCCAGACTACCTGTGGGGGTTAATCAGCCCGTTATATGGGATCAGGCCACTACTATTGGAGTGTAAGTGCCTGCCCCCCTTCCATCCCAGGAAGAGCCATCAGAATGCAGATGTATGTAGATGGGCACTCAGACACACCTAGACTTCTTGTGTTTGCGGCTATCTAGAGGGGATGCACAAAGTGTCGCTGTCACCCACCCCAGACATGTATTGGAAACAGGCGCAAGAAGGACAGAGCTATAAGTACGGAGAAATGTTCACTTTCTAAAAGTGGCATTTCTAAAACAGTATTATTATATCCAACTTCACCAGTAAGGAGGATTTATCAATACTATTCAAAAGATATAAAACTTGAAACAGTTACTCCTTTCTAATCAGGAATTTCAACTTAAAAGTACATTAAGGAATTCCCAATGTTAAGCTATGAGAGTAGCAGGCATCACAGCAGTGAAAACAAATGTAGCTGTTTGTCACTACCAGGACATGCAAAACATAGAAGTACATGTCATACTTTTTACTTATACAGCACAATACCCTTCGGGCTGCCTAGGGCCCACCTTAGGGGTGACGTATGTGTAATAAAAGTGAAGTTTAAGGCTTGGCAAGTAGTTTTAAATGCCAAGTCAAAGTGGCAGTAAACTGCACACAGAGGCCCTGCAATGTAGCATTTAGTTTAGAGCCCTTGGGTATATGGTACACCACTTATAAGGGAATTACAGGTAAACTAAATAGGTCAATTGTGTAAACACCAATGTCACCTTGTTTGCAAGAGAAACACATGCACTTTAGCACTGGTTAGCAGTGGAGAAGTGCTCAGAGTACTAAGGCCAACAGAAAGAAACAGAAAAAAGAGAATGCAAGCAGGCAAAAGGTTGGGGGAAAGACTGCCCTAAGAATGACAGGTCAAATAACCAGTTTTGGATCTTTCATAAGATCGGCAAGGTGGCCTCATTGCATTTGTGCCTTTTATCAAAGTGGTCTACCACAACATACCAACCTTACAACTTCAATTGACGGAATCCTAAACACTCTTCAGAGTGATAAAAAGCTCACACTCTACACCTGTAGGTGCATTTCGAGAACCCAGAACAAGATCATGTCTTACAGGGCAAGGTTGGGAGAGACATAGTGCCTATTAGGGTGCGTCCATATCATATGTGAATGGCAAAACTTTTTGGTGAAAAAACTGGTAACTTGGTGACCCTCATTCTTTCTTCCTTTGGACGCTTGTGGCTGTGCTTGACCTTAAGAGTCATCTGATCCCTATGAGGAGATCACTTTGATGATCCACTCCCGTTTCAATATCACCAGGTCTATTTTTGAAAGAGGGTCTCTTGAAATAGGGCTACCTATTTTTTAGTTGCCAAGTACAAGATCATTTTTTTGTCTTATTGTACTGAGAGAGGCTATTCACATTACTAAATGACCAGTTCTTAATGTTTGTAAGCAGCCATCTTTACTAATAAGGGTATAATGAATGTCAAATCATTCTCAGTGTCACTTCAGGTGAGACCACCAGTTTGTGTAAGGATAGGCAGTGTACTTGTTTTCAGCAATGACAAACAATCCTGTTGGTGTGGTTGTCCTGGATAATTGAAAGGAATCAGAGTCAAACAGATCATAAACTCTAACCTTAATCGGGTATTAGGTCACTAATGTTAGCTATAAGCATGCCTTTAACCTGTTGATTCTTGGAGGGCCTCATAATGTTGTATTTTTACTCTTACTTTCAGCAGATGGTTTAGCAGTGTGATATTGCATGGAAACTGGTTGGGGGTCCACTGGTCAAGGGGTCTTAACCTTCAGAGGGGATCTCAAGTTATCTCTGTCTTTAGTGGTAGGCTTCAGTTACTATTGGCATAGTTGCGTATGGAAGGGGATGATAATTCTGTGTTTTGCATATTATTAGGTTGGAGACCTATATCCATGTCTATAGGCCACTTTGTCATGTACTCCAGTATCTTTTCCAGTTCATTGGGATCACAAAATTCTATTGTTGGCCCGGTGGTTGTCATTATCATAATGGCCAGATCCAGTAGTCCATGCTTTCTACCTTTTTTGCTCCTCTGCTCTTTTTTTTTATCACTTTCCTTTTTTCTATTTCTGCTTTCTTGTCACCTTCTCTCTTTTCTCCTTATTTGTGCCTTTTTTCCCTTTCCCTTGCCACTGCTCGTCCCCACGGCCCGCCGCCCTCCAGAGCTATTTTCCCACTTCCCACCTCCCAGATATCCAGCCCTCTTCAACACTATTTAATGGCGGCCGCTGTGCGACCGCACCACTGGGTGCTTCAAAGACAAGCCCGTCCGTGCCTGGACCATGCCCAGCGCCATGGACCCTGGTCCCTGGACAATCTACTACTACGACTCCAGCACCCTCCAGGCCTTCCACACAAGACGTTCCACCGCCTGCCATGTTGCATCGCCGAAGAACAGCCAAGGCCTGTTTACCTGCCACACCTGCAACTGCACCTTCGGTGGCCTCTGCACACCAGACCCACCGACCACACAACCCTCAATAACCGGACCCAAGCACCTCAGATGCATCCTACTCAACACCCGCTCCCTCAAAAGACACGCTGTGGAGATCTGGGATCTGCCCCGACTCCACGTCCCCCAACATCGCCGTCTTCACAGAAACCTGAAAGTACTCCAGCTCAGCCCCGGACATCACTACAAAATCATCCATAAGGACACGCCAACCAGTCAGGAGGAGGCATCGCCATCATACACAAAAACACACTCCGCCTCACAACCAGCTCAGACGACCACTCACCTGACATGGAGCACCTCCACTTCCAGATCCAACGCCACCCTCCCCGACACTCTTGTCTACAGACCTCTTGGAAACTGCACCCCCTTCATTAAAACCATAACCGACTTCATCACTCACCACACTGTAGCCTCAAGGGACTACATCCTCCTTGGTGACCTCAATTCCCACCTGGACAACCTCGAAGACCACAACACCTCATCCCTACTGAAGAACTTCGCCACCATCAGACTCAGACAACTGGTCACAATGCCAACCCATTCAGCAGGGCACACGCTCGACCCCATCTTCTCGGCAAGCAGCAACTTCTCTGTCAGCCACACCTCTGAGCCACACTGGACCGACCACCACTGCATCCATTTCTCCTTCACCTAACCACCCATACACCACCATGCCCACTGCAATCCTCGCAGAAACTGGTACAAGGTCACTGAAGACCAGCTCACCACCTCCTTCAGCAAGACCCCACCACCCGCATCCACGGACGCCAATTCCTCAGCACGCAACCTCCACCACTGGATCTCCGACTGTGCCAACACACTGCTCCCTCAGGAAACCCTCAGGCAAACAGCCCTCCAAGAAAGCCAGTTGATTCTTCCCCACTCACCAAGAGTCCAGGTGCCCCTGGATACAGCTCGAGAAAAGATGGCAGAGCAGCAAGATCACAGCAGACCACGCAGCCTTCAAGGCTGCCGTCACTGCATACCACTGCCTCATCAGAACAACAAAGATAGCAGGCATCCAGGAACGCATCAACACCAAGGCACCCAACAGCAAAGAGCTCTTTGCTGTGGTCAAAGATTTCACTAAATTCAGCACAGAGACAGCAGGCATTCCCACGTCTCAAGACCTCTGCGACAACCTTGCCACCTTTAGTTGTTTATAAAGCCTCAGGGGTGTTTTTCTAAGTGAGGTATTGGCGCCTCCCTAATATGCGCTGTTTTATTATCTCGGATATTAGTGCGGTGCATAGGCGAGGGAAGCTAACACCCTAAACCCTCAGTCGGGGACCCAAGGGCGGTCCACTATAGACATAAACTCCAATCCTATGCACACGCTATTAGATTAGTAAAACATGACCATGTTCGGCCAATTTCATGTTAAATCATAATCATATATCATCTTCAGGGCTGTAGGAAAGGTGAAAATTAACTTTTTGGTTCTCCCCACCAGTTCATCAACACGCACGCACGGAGACGACCAGAACTCTAGCGTACTCGCTATGAGATAATCAGATGCCTACATACACAGGCAGGAATTACTAATTGGATGTTTTTAATACGCACGCACGGAGACGGCCAGAACTGTAGCGCACTTGCTATGGGATAATCATATTATGCGGGATTGAAGCATCTATCTACGCGCTTAAAAAATATTGAAACAGGGGACACACACTAAACACAGCCGGGACGGAAGTAGAACTGGTGGGGAGAACCAAAAAGTAAATTTTCACCTTTCCTACAGCCCTGAAGAAGTCGATTGGGCAATCACCCACGACGAAACACGTGTTGGCTGGGCGTTCGAATTGAATAAAAGAAACAAGAAACATTCCATAAAAACCTCTGTCAATAAGAATATATGTGTGATATATGATTATGATTTAACATGAAATTGGCCGAACATGGTCATGTTTTACTAACCTTGCCACCTTCTTCCACTGCAAGATCAAGGAGATCTACGATAGCTTTGCATCCCAAGACTCACCTGCAACCACTGCACCCAATGGCTCAAACCCCAGCAGACCTTGACCAGTTGGACTAAACTCACCTCTGAATACACCCTCAGGATCATGAAGAACATCCACTCTGAAGCCCCCTCGGCTCCCTGCCCTCACCACATCTTCAACAGAGCCAGCTCCTCCATTGCACCTGAACTTTGCCTCACCATCAACTGCTCCATCGAGTCTGCAACCTTCCCGGAAGACTGGAAGCAAGCACAGATCAACCCCCTGCTGAAGAAACCCTCTGCCAACCCAACAGACCTCAAGAACTACAAACACATCTTTCTGCCCCTTTCCAAGCCAAAGTCATCGAGAAAGCCATCAATGTCCAACTCTTTAAGTTCATAGAAATGAGCAACATCCTGGACCTCTTCCAATCGGACTTCAGAAGCAACCACAGCACCGAGACTGCTCTCCTCGGCGCAACGGATGACATTCACACACATCTTGACCGAGGAGAGACTGCTGCTCTCATCCTCCAGAACATCTCAGCTGCCTTCGACACCGTCTACCACCACACCCTCTGCTCAATACTCCATGAGCCAGCATCCATGTCAAAGCCCTAGAATGGATCCGCTCCTTCCTCATCAGCCGAACACAGAGAGTCAGACTTCGGCCATTGAACTTCAAACCCACAGAGTCAGCTGCAGAGTGCCTCAGGGATCCTCTCTGAGCCCCACCCTCTTCAACATCTATACAGCCCTGCTTACAGCTACCATCAGAAGCCACAGACTAAACATTGTCTCCTATGCTGATGACACCCTGCTAATTCTGTCCCTCACAGACTAACCCACTGCCGCCAAGAGCAACTTCCACAATGGATTGAAGGCAGTCACCACCTGGATGAAGGACATCTGCCTCAAGCTTAACTCAGAGGAGACCTAAGTCCTCATTCTGGGCTCCTCCACCTGGGATGACTCTCGGTGATCCGCAGTGCTTGGAACCCCCCCACACCCATGGACCACGCACGAAACCTCAGCATCATCCTGGACTCCTCGCTCTCAATGAACTGCCAATTCAACGCTGTTTTATCCTCCTACTTTCACACGCTCCACCTGCTTTGGAAGATCTTCAAGTGGATCCCCACTGAGTCCAGGAAAACAGTCACCCATGTGCTCACCATCAGCAGACTTGGCTACGGCAAAGCCTTCTACACCGGCACCACCAAGAACCTCTGGAAAAAACTGCAGAACGTCCAGAATGGCTCTGTCAGACTCATCCTGGACATCCCATACCACAACCACATCACCGCCACCTGAGACCTACACTGGCAACCTGTCAACAAAAGAACCACCTTCAAGCTCCTCACGCACACCAACAAAGCCCTACACAATGCCGGACCTGCATACCTCAACCACCACGTCTCCTTCTACACTCCCACCAGACTACTCCGCTCCACCCAACTGGCCCTGGCACCCATCGCACGGATCATCAAGACCACGGCTGGAGGAAGATCCTTCTCCTACCTCGCTGCAAAGACCTGGAACTCCCTGCATCTGCACCACAGGCAGTCACCATTGCTGCCGCAAATCAGGAAGGACCTCAAGACCTGGATCTTTGCCAAACACCCCCACTGAGCGCCTTGAGACCCTCACGGGTGGGTTGTCACGCTATATAAGATTACAGATTGATTGAGTGATCGAATGTCTTTATCTTAGAGTGCATGGAGGAGGGCTAAAAATGTCTTTCTTTTCCTTGTTCCTAAAGAGTCATTGCAGATAATAATCACCTGTACGAGGGGGAGATTGAAAAAAAGGACTGCACTTCTTGCAAAGGAGTTTCTGTTACTAGAGCTGAATCTCCTGATGTACATTTCTTTGACACTCCCAACATCCCTGTGAATTGCACACAATATCACCACT
This sequence comes from Calotriton arnoldi, assembly GCA_963921515.1. Classification (NCBI taxonomy): domain Eukaryota; kingdom Metazoa; phylum Chordata; class Amphibia; order Caudata; family Salamandridae; genus Calotriton; species Calotriton arnoldi. The sequence goes on along the minus strand of CAWUFW010004282.1, from coordinate 814,984 downwards.
AGCAACAAGATGTATTTTTAATACGCCCCATCATCTCTGGCACATTGGGATTTTTCTGGCCCTTTTCAAGCCTCTTTCGTCTGTGCATTTTGTTAAAGTTTCCATTTGCTTCAGTGGAGGAGCTTCAAATGAAAAGTGAACAACAACTGTAAAATATGGCAAGCTATTTGAAGTTTACTGCAAACACAAACTTCGAAATCAAAATGGTGGTGGTGTATAACATTAATGAATGGAAAGCTAAAGTAGCTCTTCTGGGTCTGATCCTTTCAGAATCTGTGACCTCTTCTTGCTAACGACAGCCAAAAATAACACAATTTCTTTGTTATTCATTTAAGAGTAACACAGAGATATATCACAAGTGCAGCAAACAAGGTAGACTGTTATGACACTCTATACACAGCGATATCTTGCCCAGTACAGTTCCCCCTGAGGGCAGCAATATACATTCACGTAATTGCCATACATTGTATGACTGAAGGGTCACTCACCTCTGACAATGACTTGGATGTGGCAGAACAGAAGGACCCGGTCCAGAAGTGCAGAAACCAGAAGAACCTGTGGGAGAGCGGTCCCGATCGGAGCACTGAATTACGGTGGTGGTCATCTTTAATTCTCTGGCTATATAAACACGCCCCTAACGTGCTTCTGCGCTTGCTATTCTTTTGAGTGCCCAAGGGCAGGAACGGTCCAGCCGCTGGTGGGGCGTATTCACTGCCTGTGTCCGGACATTTTTCTGCCCCTGAGTGAGCGATGTACCGCTTCTGGGAATTAACCGAGTGTTTCTATTTGCCGGTAGAGGTGTCTCAGCAGTTTGAATGTGAGCCCTTAGCATATAACATTACAGTATTCATTTTGTGACTTTGTCTGATTCAGAGTGAATGCTTATCTCTGTATTCTTTGCATTATTGATGTCTGCAGTTTCCGCATGGATTTCCAAGGCTTTAGAGACAAAGGGGCATATTAGCAAGAAGAGGCGATAATCATCGCTAACCCTGCTTAGCGTGATTTTTTTTATCGCCGGCTATCGCTGGAATATATCGCCACGCTAACGCTGTATTAGCAACGATTAGCGCTATGGCGATGAATATTCCAGCGATAGCGGGAAAATGGGCCAACATCGCTGAAAAACCAGCGATGTTGCATGGAGAAGGGAGAACACCTTGCTGATACGACCCTGTGGTCGTATCAGCATAATCCACCCCCCATGTTAGGTATGGCTAACACCTGCTAATTGCAGGTGTTAAATAAATGGCGATGACCCCGGTTAGCGCGACTTTTCACGTCGCTAACTGGGGCCATGGCCACCTTGCTAATAGGCGATAGGCCTGTTAGCGAGTGTTTCCCAGCTTTGTTCGTCGGGAACGCCCACTTTGCATGTCATTAGCGATAAATATCGCTGACATGCAAAGCGATAAAAACGGGCGCTAATGCCCGCAAACTGTCGCTAACTGCTGTTAGAGACAGTTTGCTGATAGGGCGATATAAATATCGCCGCTTTAGCGGCAAAAAGTGCCGCTAAAGCGGCGATAGTGCCCTTGCTAATATGCCCCAAAGTTTATTTCCAAAGAAAGCAATGAGATGAATCATTTTCTTATGCTATGAACCCAGAGTAACGATTATTAACTCCTTCATTGCTCTGCAATTCGATCCACAGTCTTTACAGTGCATGTGAGTGACTCCTTATAGATGAGTGACTGTATGTTTATCATAGTGTGATTGGCTGGGGGAGCATTTAGTTAATCCATCCTCTCTCTTTTCTTTATCAACTGACGGTTTCACACTGTGGTATTGGCTCCTTGCACAAGCTGTTTGTAGGAAAGATCCCCGGAGAGACAGCAAGGGAGGCTCCCTCTGGTGGCAGAGGGTTACCAGACTGCTGTTTATTGTTTTATCCAATCTCCCATTCCCTTGGGCATGGTTTTTGGGGAGCAGGGCTATCTGTTCTCCAATTGGAACACTAAGGCGATTGGCCAGACTATCCTCATGCCATTGTCCCCATCAGCAGGTCTTGCCAGGTTAGAATTTTAGTTATTCTGTACTAACCAATCTGACAGAATAACAAGCACACATAGTTAGCTGGTCTGGGTGATGGATTCCAATGCAGTTCTCACTACTATATTGGAAACCATCATGAATTTACAAATAGAAGTGCACACTTCACGGGTAGATAATCAGGAGTTGAGGAAGGAATTATGAATGGTTAGGAGAGAGGTTGCAGGTCTCACTATTAAGGGTAATTCAGAGCATAGCAAAGGGGGAGGTGCACGCATAAAAGCATGGACTCTACCAACCACCCTTTCTTCGTCAGGGACCCCATCTGATCATACAACCATACCCTCAATGGGGGGGCACAGGGCTTGGGGTTTTATTCTCCTCCACAAGTCCCCAAAGTAATGTTAGGTGTCCTTCTCCCCCAAACAAGTGGTTCATGCCCCACAAATACCTTTGGCTCCACAAAAACGTTTTTATGGGGACCCAAAGAAATAAGGCATCTTTATTAGCCAGTGTCATCTCCATTTCCACAAGAACGTTTTTATGGGGACCCAAAGAAGTAAGGCATCTTTATTAGCCAGTGTCATCTCCATCTCTTGTGCAAACCAACAGTTTTTTCGGTTGGGCAAACAAAGACTACATTTGTGCTGTCCTACATAGGAGGCAATGCCGCCAACTGGTCTATTTCCTTGATAGAAAGATACGATCCCTTGTTCTTTAACGCATTCTGTGGAGAAATGCGAAAACTATTTGATTGCAAGACACACCTCCTTGCTTTAGACCGTGAGGTCATCACCCTCAAACAGGGATCCCAAGACCTGCTCAAGTAGGTCACTATGTTTAAACATCCGCTACTGGAGACAGACTAGTGTGTGAAGAAGAAAAAAACATCCTTGTTCTATCAGAGTTTACATAGTGAACCGAAGGACGGGTTGACTCAAGTGGTACAGTTGTACCATACCTCTGAGGACTTGATAGAATTGATGGTGCAAATCAACCATAGACTACAGGAGAGAAGAAGACACAACCATTGAGGAGAATTGAGATTTGGAGCCCCTTGTTCTAGAGCCGGTACGGAGGACGGTGTACAAAACACCAATGGGGTTGAACAAATTCAGGTTAATCGCATCCGTGGTATCCTGTCTACCAAAGAGCAAGAGTAAAGATAAAATAATGACTTTGCTTGTATTTTGACAATAGTAGGCATTTCATTAAGGATTTCTGTGCAAGAACTAGGCCCTTGGATGAGCAAATGCCAATAAAAGCCCAAGCAGAGGTGCATAGGGACAGTGATACAGGAGAGGCAGCGGAAAAATGATGTTTCCGAACAAGAAGGAGGTCCCTTATTCAGGAGAAGCAGAGATAGCGATTTCACCAGCCTTTGCCAACACTGCCCAAACGAGGGTGGCTCATTGGAATGTGTGTGCAACACTGAGAATGTTCGATGAGCATCAACGGAGGGTTCCTGCCCTGCTGGATTCAGGGGCCACTGGAAACTTTATTGACCAAACATACACTCAGCAAATGGGCATATCATGTATTAGGAAACCCAATCTGGAACCAGTCAAGGTGATAGATGGTTCCGCTCTAACCTCAGGTCTTCTACAGTACCATACCCAGTCAATCATCATGCGGTTTGGGGTGAGCACTTTGGACCAATCCAGTTTGATCTTATTGATGCACCTCACTTCTGTTTAATCCTGGGTATGCTGTGGCTCACACTGTATGATCAGACTGTGTCTATGGAGTCACCTTACTGTAGAGAACATTGCACCAAGCAACACTCAGACAGTTCTCTGAGTCACGATAATCCGGCGAGACACTTAGCTCAGGGGAGTACAGAAATGCACACTTGTTGTACTATGACAACGCATCCCGAGTACATGAAATATAAGTCTGTTTTTGATAAACAAAAAGCGAGTCAGCTCCCTCCTCATGGAGAGTATGATTGTAGGATTGACTTGGTCTCCAGGAGCTACCATACCGTGCAGCCAGATCTATGCCTTGACCGAGCCGGAAACACACCACCGGAAAATCTACATACAGGAAATTCTAGCTACAGGAATCATACATCCATCATACTCTCCTGCATCTTCTCCCCTCTTCTACATCTCAAAGAAAGAAAGGGATCTAAGAACCTGCTTTGACTACCGTGCCTTCAACAGAATAAGGATAAAAACGATCAGTACCCTCTGCCCCTCATCCCGGTGTTATTGGACCAACTTTAGGGGGCCTCTATATTCACGAAACTTGATCTCTGAGGGGTTTACTAACTTGTCTGGTTGAGGGAGGGGTGTGCCACTTCTGAGGATTAACCACCTGTTTCTATTTGGAAATAGTGGTGTCTTGCTGTGTACAGCATGCTTGTTCCTGGGGCCCCGCTGGGTCAGATTGCTGCGGAACGGAGCAAATGGAAGTGTTCCCTGACTACGCTAAACTTTCCAAGAGAGGCGGAAAGCCAACGAACCTCACAGTGGGGCAAAAGTAAAGTGTACTAGCAATTGGAATGCAGCGCTTAGCTTATAACATTACAGTATTAATTTTATGACTTTTTCTGATTCAGAGTGAGCGCTTATCTCTGTATTCCTTGCATTATTGATGTCTGCAATTTCCTCATGGATTTCCAAGGCTTTCGAGACAAGGTTTATTTCTAAAGAAAGCAATTAGATGTATCATCACTTTTTTCTTATGCTATAAACCTGGAATGACGATGATTAACTCCTTCATTGCTCTGCAATTCCATTAACAGTCTTTACAGTACATGCGAGTGATTCCTTATGGATGAGTGACTGTATGTTTATCATAGTGTGAGTGGCTGAGGGAGCATTTAGTTAATCCATCCACTCTCTTTTCTTTATTAACTGCCGCTATCACACTGTGGTATTGGCTCCTTGCATAAGCTGTTTCTAGGAAAGAACCCCAAAGAGGCAGCAAGGGAGGCTCTTTCTGGTTGCAGAGGGTTACCAGACTGCTGTTTATTGATTTATCTACTCCCCATTCCCTTGGGTGTGCTTTTTTGGGGAGCTGTGCTATCTGTTCTCCGAATGGACCACCAAAAGGAGTGGTCAGGCTATCTTCACGCCTTTGTCCCCGTCAGCAGGTCATGCCAGGTTGGTGTTTTAGTTATTCTGTACTAACCGATCGGACACGGACATCTGTAAAGTAAGAATGAAATGTGAAGTAATTGATACTCTTTATAAACTGGGCAGTGTACAACCATTTACACGCTTTTACATACTGGTATTTGGAAATAGAAAAACAATCACATACACATGCCTATCCTATTTCTAAATTGCTTGAGTTTAAAGATCAGAAAATGACGAGCAAGATTTAAATGGCACACAATTTAGAAACAAATCGAATCACTCTTTTATATTAAACTATGCTCGACATACGGATGCTACCTTAATCCTATCATACATATATCTGAACAGTTTAAGCTCTGTCATTTGTCGCTGCTACTTATCGTGGGCTTTGGAGGCGGTGGTGGCTCCAAGTCGATTGTCTGCTTTACTTACAGCTCTGCTCCAAAGAGCTAGAAAAGTTCATTTTCCACTTTGAATTGCAATAGAAATTCTGCAAACATGACGCCTCCCTGAAAATGGTCACATTATTTTCTTACACTAGTAATAACAAACATGTCCATTTTATTTACCTTTTTATTTAGGCAACCGTTCTTTGTATATGACGTGGGGGCACTGAAATAATGACCCTTTAAGTGACTATAAGGACACAACTCCACATCTGTATTCAAATGGAGATGAGAAATAAAACCTATAGATGTGCATAAGCGTTTCTGCGCCAGAATGAATCGAACTAAAAAAAGGAAAAGGTTTGTGGTGGAATGTTTCATCCAATATTGTTAGTGGTTAACAGCCATACACAAGTTACCTACTGTCATATATTAGGGAGAAATGTAAGGTAAATAACGGGCATGTGGATGTTGGTGCAGAAAGTACCAAGATCCACTTACTAAGCCCCTTTTTGGCAATAACCATAAATAAAACTATGCTATTTATTGCACCTGATAAACTCAAATTCATTCAGCTTTAGAAATATATATCGGGTGAGAAATACCACTCTCCTCCAGGCCAGCTAGATTTGAGCCATTAATAGTTACCGCTATGTATTTTGGAAATATTAGAAAAATACATCGTTAATTAAAGTGGCCTGTAGAGACTTGCTAAAATCTCTTCTCCCTGATTTGTAGAAGCTGCATCTTCTCTTTGGAACTATCAATATGAAGTTTGATAGTGAGTTATTCTTGAGATAATTCAGATAAGCAAAACCCAGACAAAAATCAATCGATGGCGGAAACTAGGTCCCATTTTATATTGTGCATCATGTACTGAATGCTTTCCTTTGTGGAACGCTGCTATCCTATGCATAACTAATCCTTTGGGAGAAGAGTTTCTCTAGTCCAGCACCCAGCACTAAATATTGCCCCATAGTTGGGCCTGCTTTATTTGCACCATATACCATTACTGCTTCCCATTTGTGGACCACATTGATTCACAAGCCATCCTCTCTCCGCAGGGAGGATATATTCGACCTCCACTCCCCAGCATCCCTGGCCTATTCTTTGAAATAGATTGGATAGGAAGGTCCATCATCATCAGTGAACCTACATCAGGTATGTACTGTGTCTCAATCTCCAAAAATAGCCCCAAAGTGGAGGAAACCGAGGGAGTCAGACATCCCAGAAACAATCCATGGGAAATAAATTGAAGAATCAATAAATCAAAAACTCCTTAAAAAAATACAAATAAATAAAATGAAAAAAACAGACGTGGTGGCAGGGATGAAAAAAATAAAGTTAGAGTGAAGAAATACTACAGAAAGTACTATTGCACCCAGAACGAGTGCCACCTGGTGAGTACGATTCATGCTATTATATTATAATCTTGGGGGGGGGGGAGCCTTTGCTAATAGAAACTATACATATTATATTATTTCCAAATCCAAATTTTGTGGATAATTGGTACAATAAAATACCGTATTTTAGAGAGTATAAAACTTTTTCTCCATAAAAGTCTAAGCGGAAATAACCATTTTAGGCACACACATTCTGCAATGAATATTGACCCCATCTCTGAAATTCAAATGATAAAACTCCACTAATACTATTGTGCAACTGAAAATATTTGGTGTTAGCATGTTTGAAAGAAACCAATGCGTTTTGAGCATTTGCAAATGATGAAATTAGGAGCTTTTTATAAGACCACAAACATAACTTTACAAGTCAAACCAGTTTGTCAAATAATGTATTCACATTGCTGGTGTGCTTTATTTCAGCCTGCCTTCAAATCGCAATAAATCTGGACAAATGAAAGTAGAAAACATGACTTCAGAGGAACAGTTCCTGATTATAGGGTTTTCGGATCTTCCACTGCTGCAAGTTCCCCTTTTTATTACATTTACAATAATTTACGTGATGACTTTGATTGGAAACCTTCTTATTGTGTCAATAGTATACTCCAGCTCACACTTGCACACCCCCATGTATTTTTTCCTTATAAATGTTGCCTTCATTGACATCACTTACATCTCTCTCACTTTTCCACGCATGCTGATACACTTCTTTCAGAGAGGTGCACTCATTTCTCTCACTGAATGTCTGCTGCAGATATATTTCTTTATCTTCTTGGTGGGGACAGAGTTTCTGATCCTCACAGTTATGGCCTATGATAGGTATGTGGCCATATGTTATCCCTTACATTACATGAGTATCGTGAACAAAAACATGTGCATACAGCTGGCCACTGGAAGTTGGCTTTGTGGTATCCTGATCCCTCTACCCTACGCTGTAGTACTCTCGGGGTTCTCCTACTGTCAATCCCACACCATCAACCACTTCTTCTGTGATTTCACTGCCCTGATGAAGCTTTCTTGCACTAGCACCCACATTATTGAGACACTAAACTATGTAAATGGATGCACTTTTGGACTGTTTCCTTTCATTTTTGTCTTCGCATCTTATGTCAAGATCATCTCAGCGATACTGAACATGAAGTCTACGGAGGGGAGATGCAAGACCTTTTCAACCTGTGGTTCTCATCTCACTGTGGTTATTTTATTCTTTGGGTCTGCTTGTTCTACGTACATGAGACCAACATCAAATTTTTCAATAAAAGAGAACAAGATGTTGGCTTTGCTGTACACTGCTGTTACTCCACTGTGCAACCCTATCATATACACCCTGAAAAACAAAGAATTTACAAATGTCCTAAGAAGGAGAGAAAAATTGTAGTATTCACAACAGGACCAAAACAATCCACACATTTTACAAGGTTTTTAAAAACTTTAAGGTGAAAATGTAACTGTAAACTGTGGATGGAGTCTTGTACAACAGAACACTTTATCACTGAGTGCCAGGTGTTTGGGTGATTATTTACAACACATCTTGCACATAAATTAGGGGTAGTTGAGTGTAGCAGCTGCTGCTTCTCTTTTTCTTTGGTCCTCCTTGCTCTGCTGTTACTACCCCTGGTCTGAGGAGCCATAAAGGTAGTTGTATAGAAAGATAAACAGAGTTGACTGGGTCTTGTTTACTTTCTGTAGTTTCACCCCTGGTGTATCCTCTAACTCTTTAGCAGCAAATAAGAGTATTTGGCGTCCCTGAGTAGGGGGGGAATAGGTCAATATTGAAAAGTTATCAGTGGTCAAAGGGTGTGTGATGTTACTTTGGATATTTTTGACATTTTAGGGAAGTGATGGTAATAAATGATGTAATGAAATCATGTTCAACAGTAGTGTTTTTGTGGGCATAGTAAACTGCCATTTAGAGGAAGAAGAACAAAACAACCACTAATGTGTGGGCAGTGCACATTTGCAATAACAGTCAGCTGAGGCAACAAAACATTTAAATGGAGTAACAAAATCCTTATCAGATATGAGACAGTCATTAAATCACTACTGGTTTGATTTTGGGGGCAAGAAGTATGATCAGATATGAAACGGAACTTATGTGTGAGGAGAGTAAGTAATGCAGTAGGGAATGGGAGACGCATATATCATTTATTCTGGTTAAAAAGCGATTAAAAGGGGAAAAAATAATTATTCTAAAAATTCTGGGTGCAAGATCGCCATAAGTCAAATAATGATGCAAAAGTTGTTTTAAAAACTTTTTTAGATGTATCTGGTTTAGACACACATTTAGATTAAGATCATAAACAGATCATGTATTTCATTGAAATCCCCTCCTAAAAGAAGAGTCAGGTTTTATTGGACCTTATACATCGAAAAATGAAATAGTTCTGATCCCATTTAACACTAACCAAAACCCAACTACCATCATTAGCACATTCTTGAGATAGCATAGCATGTTTCAGTGATTTATGGAACAAAATAGCATGTTCACATTCCCTCCAAATTGCAAGAGAAAAAACAACATTACCCATTACCCAATATATTTTTTATGTTTTGAGATTCATCTGCATTACAATGTGATTCCTGCAACAACAAAAAAAATAGTATTAAGTTTAGAAAGATAAGACAATACCTTTTGACACTTGGCAGGATCACACACTCCACAGACATTCCATGAAACACTGTTAATCATGGGAATAGGAAACACATGAGGATGAACAACAGGATTTAGTAAACTGCAAATAAAAGAAAGAAATAATAATAGGCGATAACTAATAAAACAATAATAGAGACTGTTATTCGTAAAACATGCAGAAAAGATAAAAGTGTCAAATAGAAACATAATAGAGAAAGAATGAGATAGTAAATAAGAAGGTAAAAAGCAAGAAAAAGTGTAAGAGGAAACATAGTATAGTGGCAGATCAAGGGACAGAACCTAGATCTGAGGAAGAAGAGCAAGATTACAAGACACGAAGTAGCGACAGAGCAAGATGATCAGAGGAGCATATATAATGAAGGAACATGACAAATTTAGGCTCAGGTACAATATAATATTTGAAAATTGTGATTGTGTGTAGGAAAGTGTTCATATTTGAAGAGGAGAAATCACAAATACATTCTTTCAATTTTATAGGATCCTCAAAGGATTTGGTATTGCCATTATAAGTAAATTTACAGATGCACATATGAAGGATGCTGAAAACAATGTTCAGTTGTCTCACCAAAGGAAGGAGGGCAAATCATTTATTTTTCTGGCATTGATAGCAATAGAGAGATTCAGATAAATGTAGAGGTTTTGTCCTGACCAAAATAATTTCCTCTTTTGTTTCGTAGCATTAAGCACTCATGCTAAATTATTGTATACCAATATTAACATAATTATCTTCCTTGGCTTAGAAGATGAATTGGATTTAAGACCAAGATGATGAACTCTGTGAATCATGAGATTTGGTGATTTAGAGATGCCTAACAAATCCAGCAGAAATGACCAAACTATTCTTTCAGGGCGATCATATAAACAAATTTTATTACATTGATTACGATTTTCCAAATCTTCAGAGTGCTTTTGAAGTCGTGTATTCTCCTTTTCCATCTTGGTTATCTTCTTCGAAATAACATGTTTTTTGTTCATTTGTAATTCCACTTCTACGAGTCTGTTTTCCATCAACACTCATCTGTCTTCAATTTGCTTTAATTTATCGTTAGTAACATCGCAAATGGCTCCACTCCCCTGATTTTGTCCAGAATAGTATCTAAGACTGGAATATTTGATGAGGCAATAGGAGAATGGGGATTATTTTTAAGCCTCTTTTGTTTAGTTGTAGTAGAAGATTGAGACTTAATATTCAGATGAGATTCAGAGGCCATTTTTCCAGAGGCCAATGAAAAATAATTTATTTCACTATCAGAGGGAAATGGTATGAGGAAAATTATATTACCACTATATATACTCTGAAAATCAAACCGAGGTCTCAAGGCTGTGAAAAGACCCTCAGTGAAGAATACATTTAATATAACAACTGTTGAATGCTGAGTAAGAACAGTTATTATAAAGATATCAACCATTAAGCAAAAATGGCAGAGAGTCATAAAACAGGCTGGCCTTCCATAAATAATCCTCATAAAAGCTGATAAGATGGCCATGGGTAGTACGTTCCAAAGAGTCTTATAAACTAAAATGGCCTCAAATGCACAAAATAGGCGCTGGAATCCTTAGTCACAGTTCCTTCTAAGGGTACATTGTAACTTACCCAAAGCAAGTTGTGGTATCCTCTGTAATGGAATGTTTAGTGAAGTCATGAGGAAACATTCCATTGAGAGGAGAGGAAAGCAGTTGGTGTGGGGAGAGATGAAGGGAGGTCTTACTCTTGCTTGGATGAGGTGTATTACTCTGGACCATTAAATAAATCCTTCTTCTGCAATGCAACTACATACTCCGATTCCTCATTACAATTAGCAACGAGCATGAAGACCCAGATTCACCTTAACAGCAAGACTGCGTTCTACAGTGCTAACCTGTTGAAGTCTATTTATAAGCGGTACGTGCGAAGCACTTAGGTGAACTACCGTGATCTAGTGTCTGACAAGTTTCCCGGACTAATCAATGCAAATTCGAGTTTCCTGATGTATTCATTTTGGCTTAGTGCGTTCAAGTACTGGTTGGGGGGGTTGTATTTATCTTTTCTGCCTATTACTGTTTGCACATACTTAACAGTGATTAAGGGCAAGGTGGCCGCGCAATGACCATTTTCCATGTGAGGAGTTTAACGGACACTTAAACTGGCATTGGCTTCTCTGTCGCACTGCTTCACAAGACCTTCACGAGCTTCTTTCTCACACACTGTTGACTCACCTCAAGCTTCTCTCACCTCTCTTTAGCATTACTCAGAGTACTTGACTCTGCTCCTTGCGTCCTGGTATGCATAGGCTTCACAAGAAAGTTCCTTACTGGTGATGGCACCATCTTCCTCTCGACATGCTCTTCTACGCTGTGACAAGGCTGGCTGGGTGTGGTTAAGTCACTCATGTTTCTGCAATTCCTGCGAGGCTTTTGGTGGTTCCTGCCACGATTGTTTGGGATGGGCAACAGTAATAGTACAAGAGCCCCATTCTGGAGCTATGTGGAGAATTTATTTTAAGAACTGTTCGAGCCGTCTTCTAGTGCTAACTGAAGAACTCCTCTAACATCTATGTTATTTCAAAACCTCTAAACTGGACTATAGTTTTGGTCAAATGTAGTTTGATGTCCCTTTGTTTTCTTGTGATTATAATTTTGTTTTTCAGGTTGGCAATCGGGTATTAGATCGAATACTGGTGCAGAGACATTATCCATTACACATACCGTCTTATCATATTGGAACTTTTACTTATATCAATCAAATATTACCTTAGATTTTGATATGCAGAATGTTAATCCACCCCATGTTCCCTGTTTTTTGACAAGTCCTGGTTATCAAGTTTCACCATGGGGAAGGTCGAAAAAATGATTCTCGCATTACACCAGGGAGTGTGGAACGTCGTTAATTGCAGAAAGGAAATCTTCTCTGCTGCTACATTGGTTGTGGTCAGAAAGCGAGGAGATATTCTTTTTTTTAAGTTCAAGTAAAGGTTTATTGAAAAATTAAAGTGGTGATGAAAACAATACTTCGTACAGACAATCATTTACCAATGCATAAAGACAGAAGAGGATACTTAAAAATACTATTGATATACAGAAATCTTCAAGGTAATAAAGGTATAACTTAGGAAATGATATGAATACTTTCAAAGGTTCACAGATATTGCGAATAGTAACATGTCAAAAAATATACAGTTGAAAGGGTATAATAAGGAATGACAAGTTGAACGGAATTATATAAAGACAAACAGAAGGAAGTCAGGGAGGCTTGGTAACTTCTTGCATTGAAGGAGCGAGGGAAGAAGTGTTCTTTGCTGTTGTATTTAGAAAGTGTGAGGGGGGACCAGAGGTGTAATCTTTTCGTGGCTAGAGAGATAGGGTGAACGAGGGCCGTATCTAGACGATGATTATGGCATACAGCATACCACCATGCTAAATAGGACAATTTAGAAGAGTCTTTCCAATTCTTTGAAATCTGTTGGAACGCCACAGCCAGTAGCAGATCAATGAGTTTTAGTTAGGATTGATTTTCCCCCCATTCCCGTGCTAAGCTACCTAGGAAAATGTTGGTAAGGGATAGGGGTGTTGTGGTATGAAAAATGATGTTGATTTGGTGCCAAACTTGTTCCCAAAATTTAAAAACATGTGTGCATGTAAATAGCATGTGTTTGAAGTCAGCGTCACCTTGGGAGCATGTCCAACATGTGGTGGGATTTGTGTTATGTATCTTATTTAGGTAAGCTGGGGTAAAAAATAAAGAAAAGTGTTTGTGTTGTGCTGGCTGCTCTAGAGGATTTCCTGAGTTTGATCCAAATTCTGTTCCATAGAGTAATGGGCCACTTCATTTCCAAATCAGATTCCCATGAAAGTTCTACTTTGGTTTTGTGTCTATTTTCAGGAGGTGCCATTAGACGAGAATAAATATGGGAGGCCTTGGGGTGTATGAGCAAGAGATTGTGCCATGGGAAGAGGGGCTGGGGTTTTGAGGGGGGTGAAGTTGTAAATTTAGCGTGTGCCTCAATTATTACGTTCTGCAAAGTCAGAAATTTAGGTTTAAAGGAAGGAGGTAAGTGATAAAGAGTTTGTAATTGTGTAAATGGAATGGGTGAGCCTTGGTCAAAAAGTTGGTGAACCCAAAGCAGACCTTTGTTCCTCCAAACCGTCCAGTATATAGATTTTCCTTTAAAAAGGATCAGTTTGTTATGCCAGATTGTGGAATTGAGAAAAGTTTCTGAGTTGTGTATAGCTAAATGAGGTGCAGTGGATAATAGTTTACATGATTGCTTAATTATGGGAGTAGAGAGCTTTTGTGGCTTCCGGTTAAAGGAAAGATATTCCTGGAATGAGAAAGGGGTTAAAAAAGAGAGTTCGAGATCAACCCAAAGAGGCCTATTTTCAGATTGAGTAGTGATCCAATTTTATAATTTTCTTAGTTGGAAGGCTTTATGATAATTAGAGAAATGGGGAAAGTTAACCCCTCCTTCGGATTTGGGTCTTGTTAATTTCTGTAACGCCATTCTTGACTTTTTAGCATTCCATAAAAAGGAAGTAAGAATGGAGTTAATTTTTTGAAAGGAGTTAGATGGAATGGATGTTGGAATGGATGTACAGAACTATAGGTGTTAGGATCATTTTAATGGTGTCCAAGCGACCCCACCAAGATAGATGGAGGGTATGCCATCTTGCAGTTAGTGCTTTAAGTTTGGTAGAACATTTATCAATGTTTAGAGAGATGGATGTTTTAATAGAGGAAGAGAACCAGATGCTGAGATATTTTATATGCTTAGAGTTCCAGGTGAAATTAGAAATCTTAAAATCATCTTTGAAGGTGTATTTGGTTAAGGGTAATATCTCGCATTCCCTCCGTTTAATTTATAACCTGACACCAGACCATAATCTTCTACTTCTCCTAAAAAGGCTGTGAGAGAGGATTGTGGTTGGGAGAGAAAGACTAAAATATCGTCAGCATATGCTGCTAATTTAATTTGTTGAGGGTCCGAGACAAAGCCTGTGATGGAATGATTTTGGCGAATTTTTGACAGGAAGGGTTCTAAAGCTAAATTAAAAAGAAAAGGTGATAGGGGACATCCTTGACGAACACCTCGCTTGAGATTGAAGTAAGGAGAGATGAGACCATTAGTTGATATTGCAGCTTTGGGTTCCAAATAAAGTAGAGCAATTAAGGACGTGATTTTTGGTCCAAAACCGTACCATTTGAGAGCGTGGAAGATAAATGGCCAATAAACCCGATCAAAGGCTTTTTCCGCGTCTAACGCAATTCCTGCCAGAGAATCCGAATAGTGTGATGATTTGGATATAATGTTAAAAAATAAACGTGTGTTGTCAGTAATATTGCGACCTTTGACAAAGCCTGATTGTTCCTTGCCAAGTAACAGGGGAAGATGCGGTTCTAGTCTTAGAGCTAAAGCTTTGGAAAAGATTTTATAGTCCGCGTTAACTAAGGAGATGGGTCTGTAATTTTTACAAAAGCGTAAGTCCTTTTCGGCTTTTGGTATTAGACAGATCAAGGCTTCAGAAAAAGAGCCAATGGACTTACGGGAAGTGATAAAGGAAGAAATAAGAGTGTGCAAGTGTGGGAGTAATAAATGAGCAAAGTGTAGATAAAATTCCACTGTAAAGCCATCAGGGCCAGGGGCTTTGTCCTTTTTAAGGGTTTTTAAAGCATTTAATAATTCTGTTTGTGTAAGATCAGATTCCAGTGTTGTTAAATGCAATTGGGGATGGATGTGTTTTTGGATTGTGGAGAAGTAATGGGAAAGATCTGTATCTGAAGGTGTGCTTTCTGGTGTGTATAAAGATTTATAGAAGTGTACAAATTCTTGGAGAATTTCAGGGTCTTTGTGTTTTGGTACTTGATTATCATCTATAATGGAATCAATATGGAGTTTTTGTTGTTTAATTTTCAAATAATTAGCCAGAAGTTTGCCTGATTTATTTTGGCCCCCATAGTACTTTGCTGAGGATTTAAGTAAATATAAGGAGGCCTGTTTAGTGGCCGATTCATTAAAGGCGATCTTTGCATTAATGAGATCTTTGAGAGATTCCTTTGATTTAGAGGTATGGAAAGAGTTTAAGCTTTTTAATCTTATCAAGAAGTGTATTGTGTGTTATGCGGAAGGCTTTGTGTTTGTTTGACACAAATCTAATAATGAAGTCTCTAGTAGTAGCTTTGAAGGCATCCCATACTGTGTGAAAGGAAACATCTTTCGGTAGGTTAATAGAGAAAAACTCTTGAGAAAAGGAGACAAAAGATGAGTTAAACTTAGGGTCGAGAAGTAAAGAGTTGTTGAAATGCCATTTTTTTGATGATGTGGAGTGGCTCAAAAGGTCCAATTGAACCGAAACAGGGGCATGATCTGAAATAAGTATAGGGCCTTTATCAGCAGAACGTAGGGATTGGGAGACATTTCGTGAAATAAAAATGTGGTCGATTCGGGATTGTGTTTGGTGTGGATGGGAGAAAAAAGAATATTCTCTTGTGGATGGGTTACAAAGGCGCCATGAATCAAATACATTTCTTTGTTTAATGGTTTGTATGAAAGTTTTGTGTGCTGCATTTGAGTTAAAATGGGAGTTAGAATTTCTGTCGATGAACGGATCCATCACTTGATTGCAATCGCCTGCAAGGATGAAGTTATCTGACGGATATTTGAGTAACAATTGAGAGATGCATGACCAGAAACTAGTGTCGCCGTTGGTAGGGGCATAAATATTGAGCAAGGATAAGGAGGTCTTCCCTAACAATAGATTTGTGAAAACCCATCTACCTTCTGTGTCAGATTCTTGACAGACAAGCTGAGCTTTCAGTGCTTTGTGGCAAAGAGTTAAAACCCCATTTCTTTTACCGTCACCTGGCGAGAAAAAAACTTCACCAACCCAATTTCTTTTGAGTTTTAGTGATTCGCTTTCAGTGAGATGAGTTTCTTGTAATAATGCAATATTAGCATCTAACTTTGATAAGTGGGATAAGACTTTCTGTCTTTTAATGGGGGAGTTCAAGCCTCTGACATTCCATGAGATAATTTTTAAGAACGTGTGGATTAGAAGTAATAGAGACATAAGTGAACCAATAAAACTATGTACATTGCGAACAATACTGTTTCCAAAAAATTCAGCAACAATAAAAACGTAAAGCATTGGAAGAAAGCTTATATTAAGTACGAAGATATTGGATGTGAAAACCAATTGAAGAAAAAAGAAGGGATAGAGTAGATAAAGATATAGAGAAAGAAAACAAGGTATAGGAAAGATTGATGCACATGAGAGAGTTGAGTGAGAGAATAGTAGATATATAAGTGAAATATTGAAGGATGAAACCAATTGAATGAAGCTGAAAAGATAAAAAAGACAGAGAAGAGAAAAAAGCAAGATTGGAAAAGGAGACATATGATAGAAATATGTGAGGTGGAGAGAAAGAAGAGGAAATAAAGGAGAAGGGGTGAAGACTGTAAAGAAGAATATAAGAAAAAGGATCATATGTATATAAAGATCAAAACAATGGAAGGATGGGGGGGGAGAGACCACATGGAAAGATGGCGCATCCGGACTCCACGAGGTAAGGCAGGGGAGACTTCGGGACGTAAACACTATACAAAACTAATAGGTCAGGCACATGAGGTTAGGTCCTGTGTAAACAGAAACAAAGGAACATAAAAGGAAAAAAAAAAAAATGGTTAATACGAACAGAAGGGAGTATGACACGAGATGTTGTGACATATTGTGATATCAGACATTATAAGGTCATAACCTGAAATGAAAGGGGTTAATAAAAATAAACAAACATTTTACCATGGTAGAAACTATGCTAAACTTCTATAAGTAAAACGTCATACTGAAAACTAAACCCTATTCCAGTGTATAACAAACAAAAGGCTATTTAAAGTGAGTGCTGGAAAAGTCCATCTTTTCTGGGCATTGTGTATTAGGGAAACTCTTCAGCTTTGTTGGGTCCTCGTAAGTCACGGTGTTGTTATGAAGAGTGACTTTAAACAAGCAGGGATGAAATAATCCAAATCGTGCTCCGATTGAAAGCAACGCTGGGCGCATAGCAAGGAATTCTTTACGTCTGTCCGCTGTGGGCTTGGCATAGTCCTGTGAAAATAACAATTGGTGACCTGAAGATGAAATACGCTTCAGGAGCCTAACTGCTGATAGAACTTTGAGGAGATCCGTATACTCAAGAAAATACAATATGACTCCTCTTGGTCTTTTCGTACTTGAGGATGCTGAATGCATTGGGCCCAGTCTGTGTGCACGTTGTATGTTGAGAGTAGTGTCTTCCAGTAGATTTAGTATTGACGGTAAAAATTTCTGAAAAAAGGAGATGGGATCCGACCCTTCCACGCCTTCCGATAATCCATAAATGCGAAGGTTGTTGCGCCTATTTCTGTTTTCAAGGTTTACAACCTGTTTTTGCAGGGATGTAATTTGGGAATGAAGAATGTCCACTTTAGTGTAAGATGTATTGAGAGTTTCAACATTATGTTCAACCTTGGTGACTCTTTCTTCCAGTCTTTCCCACCCGTCGGTTAGAATTTGTATTTTAGAGTTAGTCTCTTCAACAAATGGTCGCAAAGCTCGAATTTCCTCCAGAAGAAGATCCATGGAGACGGACGAAGATGACTTCGGTGGAGAAGGTGGATCCTTTTTAAGGCGTTTAGTTGTGACTTTAGTAAGAGAAGAGGAGCCTCTAGCCACAGCTGAAGAAGTAGCTGTCTTGGGTATTGGTACTTGGGAATCTTCCATTTTAGCGACATTCGCACGTGGCTTTGAATGAACAATGAAACTGCGATGTGAAGATACTTGCAAAGAAGATACTTTTTTAACCTACCCATGCAATAGGAAAAGTTAAAACCTATACATAAGAGGTTGTGAAAAACTGCAAGGTATAACGTAAGTGCGCAATTCCATCTAATAATAATGGAGAAGATGCACTGTAATGGGGATTGCGTGCATTTGGTGCATGACAGAATATCAAAGTACACATTTACCAATAAGCATGAAGTAAGATATGAAAGTGGTAACTGTATGCTCAAAGGGAAAAAAAATATATACGAAATGTAAGTCACCACAATTCATTACAGAAACGTTTCCACAACAGAGCAGACCATACAACATGCTAAATTTAATATCATAGCAAAAAGAAAGCCACTTTAAATAAATAACTTTGTGGTTCATTCATATGGCATTTGCAGGCTCTGAGAAAAATCAACTGAGAAATGCAGATGGTTTCATCTACACAGACTGGCAATATATAAAAAAAAAATGAGGTTGCTGAAATGCCTATTTAAAGCATATTAATAAAGAAGACAAGCGTATGAAAGTGAGGACAAAATTCACTTTTCTACATAGCTTCTAGTGTCAAACATCAAGAGTCAGTAATTTGAAGACAGTAAATGAAAGAATCACTGCCCCTCTTGAGAAGACACAGCGCACGGTGAAAACAATCTCCTCAGCATGCAGGCTGCTTTGAAATAACAGTTCTCATTATGTTAGTCAGGAAGTGAGAGGGTTCAGAGAGGGGTCATCACTTATGGAAGTGAGGCAGTAAATCATTTCAAAGCTTGACATTAAAATCCATCTCACGCTGGTAATTAGTTGTCATAAATCTGTGCTAGCAGTGAAAGTGTAACGTGCAAAAGAGACGGCTTCCTCAGCGAATGGGCAGCAATTAGTCAACTGTTACAGGTACCTCAGCTGTGAGCAAAATTCTTATTAAAAGGTCTAGGCTTACCGGAGAAGAGACGAAAATGCTTCCATCTGGAGGCCCTTACATTCCGACCTTGATTTATGCCATTTGCCGACCTTCAGGACCCGGGTGGTGCTGGAAAATCCCTCAGAGAGCCCTGTCACCATGAGCGAGTCACGGGAGTGCCGCCATCTTCCTCGGGCGCTAGCCACGCCCCCCAAGCGAGGAGATATTCAAGCACCTAACTGAGTTGTCTTCTGAGACTGCGTCCGGAATGAATGAGTATGGAAAATCTATTAATGGTCCACTGCATGCAGAAACCTAAAATGGGACCCCGGAGTGGCCTACTTCCTGTACAAAGTACTTTTTGAGTGCCATTCTTACCCCAAAACTATTGACGGACCACTGCATGGAGAAATCCCATCACTGGGGGGGTGTAAACGGGAATATGACTATTGGCTTTTATAAGTCTGTTGTTCTCAATTGTTGCTCTCACGAGTTAGCCCTGGGTGAACTTACCACACTTACCAACCAACGTACTGTCCTCTTGCCCCAAGCCTAACAAAGTACTTTAGTCCAAGGGGCCCCTTTCGGCACGGGGGAGCACTTCCATTACCCATGGGCACTCAGACCCAGCTAGGTACCCTTCTCTGTCAACTAATGTAACATCTTGTACTAAGCAATTCACTCACTCAGCACTTGGCTTTTATTCTCTTCTCTCGTTTCAGTTTTAGCACCTCAAAAGATTTTACCAAAACTAACCTTTCTCCTTGTTCAAGCTCACTCCAAGTTTTAGAAATAATGTTAATGGCAGAGTAAATACGTACTCTTTCTGTTAATAGTTGTATTTGGAAGGGTGTCGTTGCTTTCACTCTTTTTTAAATAAATTGTTACAGTTTTTATTAACTAAACAATAGCATTTGCATTGAAATGTCTCTAAAAAATTACATTGACATTTTCTTCCAAAAGGTCAATAGTTCTTGAGAGATATCAATTTGGAAAACATATGCCTAGGAAGGGTGAGTCTGTAGAGGAGCATATAACAGAACTAAGAAAGTTTGCCTCTACGTGTGATTTTGGAAATAGCAACAACGAGCGTCTGAGATATTAGTTCATGCTAGGGTGTCGTTTGGAAAGGGCTCGTTAGACCTGGCATCCTTGGAGTGGTTTCCCCTGACTTTTTGGCTCTACCTCCTGTATTTTGGACTGTGTGCTGGATTTTGTTTTTGCTGGTTTAGGTAATCTGGGCTCTTTGCCACCGTTGATCAGTGCCAAAGTGCAAGTGCTCCCTGTGTAAATTGTGATTATGATTGTTTATTCATGATTGGCCTATTTGATGTACTGGTAAGTCCCTAGTAAAGTGCACTGTGTGTGCCCAGCGCCTGTAAATCAAATGCTACTAGTGGGCATGCAGCACTGGGTGTCCCACCCACACAAGTAGCCTTTCAAATGTGTCTCAGACCTGCCACTGCAGTGTCTGAGTGGGTGACTGCAGTTTTAAACAAAGCGATACCAAAGGGGATGATGGACAGAGCGCTTGAGCAAATCAAACACTCACCCCCAGTCAACTGATCTGGGTTTAATCCATCATCATTCTTTAGCTCACTCCACCACCCCAGTTCAGACATGGCCATATGCAAATCAGTCTGACCCTGTGCCTCATGGGAACAGTCCAGCCCGAACTGCCAAGCCATGTCTTCCCTGGACCGGAAACAAGCATCCTGGGACCGGTTTCTGGCTATTCAGCCGTCATCAGCCAGGCTAGCTTGAATCCAGTGGCAAAGTGAGCAAGGGACCCACGTCTGGGCATACCCTGCCAACTTAGGGCGAACAAAGCGATACCAAAGGGGATGATGGACGGAGCGCTTGAGCAAATCAAACGCTCACCCCCAGTCAACTGATCTGGGTTTAATCCATCATCATTCTTTAGCTCACTCCACCACCCCAGTTCAGACATGGCCATATGCAAATCAGTCTGACCCTGTGCCTCATGGGAACAGTCCAGCCCGGTCCAGGGAAGACACAAACCCGGCCCCTAACACCGAGGCTTCATCATCCGTCAACGTGTCGGCACCAAGCGGCTCCTCTCCCCAAAAACCAGCGTAAGTGCAGCAGCCGTAACCGTTGCTGCTATGAGCACGTGCTCTGGAGGCCTGCGGAGGTGGCCAAGTTAGGCATGGTGCAGCTTGCAGGCTGCCAGAAGCCCCGCTCGCTGCCAGTCCCTTGGCACTCAGAACTAGACTGATGCTGTCAGGAAGGCACTGATGCAGTAAGGAGGGCACTCCAGCAGCAACTGAAGGCAGTGCTTTCCACATCACGGAGCAAGACAGAAATCAGAAAGCAGGAGCAGCAACAGTACTGAAACCCAGCCAGGAACATCAGCATCGCTGACTTACCTGCCGGGCCCTCTCAATTCCTCTCAATCTAGCATGCTCGTGCCCCCCCCCCCCCCGGAGAATGAGAGAACTTTCCGCCTCAACTTCAGCATCAGCATTTGCATGTGCATGCTCAACACTCAGGAACTTTCGGCATCAGCACTTTCGGCCCCAGAATCCTCCCACCAGCAACTGGCAGCCTGTAGCTGGCAGCTTGGTCCTAAGAAGCCAGCCGTCCAACTGTGCGAATCTTCGTGTGCCCTCTACTAGCCAGCGTTAACTCAGGCCCTGCCAGACAGCCTCCAATTACCTAGCATCAAGAAAGAGGTCATGGGCGGTCAAGGCCAAAGGCCACAGACACAGTGAGCTTGGAAAGAACAAGGGAGTCACCGTTCCCCCAGTCGAGGGGCACCAAAGGCAGCAGGAAGGCTCAAACAAATAAATATAATCAAACGGAATCACCATCGCCCTGGTATCTCCCATTTCAATGACTCAGGGCTCTACACCAAGGAGTATCGACAACAAGGAGGTCCAAGGGAAGAGTCTTTTTACGCACCTCTTTCAACCAAAGATTTACTCAAAATTATTTTTCCTCAAGGACGCAGGTTCTGCCATATTTTCCTCCAGCAGCAGAATTCCCTGCCTCCAGGACCACCTCAGTTTATGTCCTCTGTGCTGCCTGTGCAATCCTCACAAACAGTGGAAGAGCAGGCGGAGGAGTTCGTCAAGCTCCCCGAGACTGGCAAAGCAAGGCGGGAAATTACAGAAGGGAAAGGCACTCCAGCTCCAACATCTCCTACACTTCCTCCCAGGCAGCCAGACAATGGGTTACAACCATCCACTCATGCATCCTTGCATGTAGACGACAAGCAGGAGCTGGAAACATCACAGGCTACTCGGCATCACCAAACTGTACTCCATCTGCACAGATCTGGACTCCGTCCAGAAATTCACCTCACTCGGAAACAGGCTGCCAGAAATTGAAAGCCACAAGGTGAACCTATCGAACAACACACACATTCCACACGCCCAATCCCTCCCAGGGCCTCCTCAATCTGCCTAGGCAGTAGCTGACACCATCGGATGAAAGGGAGCATACTAAAATTGAAGGGGGGCAGAGAAGGAGGATGCACCAGAGACCCAGGAGGAGGATCAGGAAGCACTTTCATATCTAGGCTCACAGGAGTGGGCCGGCCTTATTGCATCTTACTCATCAGACTCCCCACATAGCTCTTCACATAGATCCTCTCAAATCAATGCAGCCCAACGCAAAAAACGCAACAAAGAGATCATGGATCCAACCCCCAGCTGCAGGGCCCCTTCAAGTGCCCCTGACACTTCGCCTCAGACCATCAACATCTGGGACTCCCTGCTGAACACCATGCAATGAACAGTGGAAATTCTCCAATACCAGTCAGATGAGATGGACATGCAACTGGCGTTTCTTAACACCTTGGCCTTATATGTTATGAGGGATGGATAAAAAACTGGGGAACCTACATTCAGTCATAAACCGGGCCCAACAGGAGGCAAACTTGATCTGCAGCTGTGGGCCGATAGTGTGGAAACTGTCCTCCCTACCCTCCATGCTGTCCATCTTCCTTGAAGATCTGAAAAAAGAGCCTATACACAAAAAGGGGTCCTCAAATATGGAAACAGCACTATCTAAGAAGCCAAGCCCGATGCAGGCTGCTGCCAAAACCCCATAAACAGCAATCATTGGAAGTCCGCCTGTGGGAGCCCCTGCCATTGTATCAATAACACCACAACCCAAAGATGCCCCAGCACATGATGCCAAACAAAGGTGTCAACTCAGGAGGAAAGGCTGCAACAAAACGTCCAATACAAATCAAGCTGCAATACACCCTCTCTTCGTCCCCAAACAACAGATCTTGACTGTAGCTCAACCAAACATACCCTATCCACTACCAGACTTCTTAGACGCCTCCAAACAGGAGATTGGTCTAACCAATACAGTTGAACCAAACTCTTTAATCTTTAATCTAATTTATCTGTCAACAAGAATTTATGTTTTTGAACAAATCCAATCCTGCCATACCTGCGTTATATGGAGTCCCAAAGACTCATAAAAATACATCTGACCCTCCCCTGCGTCCTATCATTTCTTCCATAGGATCAAGTACGGAACCCCACTCTAAGTATGTCGATGCTTTCCTGTGCCCCCTTACGAGGAACTATGCTTCCTTCATTCGTGACACTGGGGACATGATTGGACATATTGAGGGCAAACCGGTTGACTGTCTCCACGACACCTTGGTAACGCTTGACATTGAGGCTTTGTACACCAACATCCCTCAATGTCAGGCGTTACGAGCAGTGGCCGCACTTTTGAGCAGAACCTCAGGCGAGAGACCGGATGCCTTTATACTCGAATGCTTAGAAATAGTCCTATTGAATAATTATTTTGAATTCAATGGTGTGATATATCAGCAGACCAAAGGCACGAGTATGGGCGCTTCTTGTGCGCCCAGTGTCGCGAATATCTACATGGGTGAGTGGGAACTCACCAATATCTTTAATGAAGCAGCTCCTTTTTTTGAAAACGTGCGGTGTTGGAAGCGCTTTATTGACGATATTTTTTTCATTTGGAAAGGTGATAACGAAACCTTACAGGAATATATCGCTTGGCTTAATGCCAGCGATTGCAATTTGAAGTTCACAGCCAACTTTAGTTCTAGGCAAGTGGAATTTTTGGACATTGTTATTAAAAGCTCAGATGAAGGACTGCAGGTAGACTTTTTTAGAAAGCCGACAGCTAAAAATACCATCTTACAGCACCAAAGTTTCCATCCGCCGTGCCAAAAAGATTCCATCCCCTTCGGGGAGTTCTTACGTGTACGCCGTAATTGTACGAACATCGGTGACTTCATGTCCCATGGTAAGGCCCTTAAACAACGCCTCCTTGCTCGAGGCTACCCTCGCCGTCTGGTTTCTACAGCCTTTAAAAGGGCTAAATATTATAACCGAGAAGCCCTTCTGCAGGGTAATGCTCGTACTACAAAAGAACAAATAGTATGTGTTGTCAACCATTCGCAACTCAATTACAAAATAAGAAACATCATAACCAAGAATTGGAAAATCCTCAATGCACATGGAGATGAAGATTTGAGACTACCATTAATAGCCTATAGGAGGAACAAAAATCTTCGTGACATGCTTGTACATACTAGACAGCAAGTCCGCCACACACACCAGCAGACTACACTTACGGGCCTTCCCCCTATTCTAGGAAACCACAAATGTGGTTGCTGTCATGCATGTGACACTGCAATAGTTACTGATACCCTCACTTACAAAGGGAAAAATATCAATCTTAGAGAGCTTAGCAATTGCAGAAGTCATAATGTTGTATACATCATCTTGTGCCCATGTGAATTAGCATATATAGGGGAAACGGGTCGCGAATTTCGCATCAGATACAGTGAGCACAAATCGGCCATCAGGACAAACAAACTTTCGGCCCCTATAGTTGCACACTGTTTAGAAAAGAGACATGGAGAAAATGACTTACGGTGGTGTATCCTGGAAAAGGTTAAACCCAAACCAGGCTCATCTACTGAAATAATCCGTAAAAGGAGGGAAACCTTTTGGATTTTCACCCTCAATAGTGTAAAAGAGGGATTAAATGAAGAAATAATTTGGAACATTACTGATCGGTACGCATAATTAGTACATATGTGTGGGCGTTCATGAAGTCCTAGAGTACCCCAGCTGGTCCAGTAGTACCCTATTTTACACTTGCACTGTCATCATTCTTCCATGTTTCTGTGGTTAGTTTTCTGATAAGTGTTTCACATATCAGAGTCCACCACAGTGACCTATTGGTTCTCAGCATTCTCTGTAACAAGTATGGGTCTGAAAACGTATGTCAATCCAAGTTTCAGCCTATCCTCGGCATATCTTATTTTGTGGTTTCCTTTTGAAATCTTCAGTCGCATATGCTTTCAGCCCACGAAGTGTTAGCAGTTATACAGACGTTTGTTTCAATCGGGCAAAGAGGAGTTAGTATTGTTTCCCGGTGTAGGGATTGCCTCTAACCGTTAATTATGCACCACATTAAGATGGCGGTTGCTTTAACGTTATTCTTGCGTTGGATTTATTACATGTGATTGTTGCGTTTACACGCAATCACTTATGGGACGTTCGGCGCATGTGCAGCTGGATATCTAAGACTGACTCTAGTATCGCAAAGATAGGCAACGGAGGCAGTACGTGGAGCACTTTGTAGGACCCTTTATTTAATTCTGGTGAGTTAGCAGCTACATAGACGGTTGTTTCCATCGGGTAGTGAGGGTTCAGTATTGTTTCCCAACGCAGGGATTGCCTTCTAAACCATTATATATGTACCACACTAAGATGGCGGATCTTTCAACGTTATTCTCGCGTTGGTTTTTCTACATGTGATTGTTACGTATTCACGCAATCACTTACGGGACGTTCGGCGCATGCGCAGCTTGCTATTTAAAGATTGCCTCTAGTATCGCAAAGATCGGCAAAGTGGCAGGACGCGGAGCACTTTGTAGGACCCTTTATTCAATTCTGGTGAGTTCTCGGCTTATGATTGTGCAGGGCCTGTCTGGTTTTTCTAAATTGTTTGGCTCACAATCTTCTTGATACTAGGGTATTTTGTTAATGTAGGTAGACCTATCATTATTATTGGGCCTGGGTTAGCAAGAAATAGGCAGGCCAACAGCCAAGTGGTATGGGGTGGTTTTTCTATCCCCTGATATGTGTTTCAGTAGGGAATGTTTGCCCCCCTTATCAAAATGGATTGCTACTTAGCGGATATTGGGTCACTTATGATCGTAGTGACTATGTACAATACATAGCACGTAACATGTACAATACATAGCACGTTATAGTACTGTCTGCTGGATAATTTTTGGTGACAGGCTGCGTTCCTATAAAACCAGTAACAGGCAAATTAGGTGCCGTTTGATATGGGGTGGTCTAGCATTGTCTGCATATATGAAGACACCACAAATAGATCTAAACAACTATACTAATTCAAGTTCACCTTGTTTTTAGGAACTGTGATCACTGTCATTAATCATTCGAATATTTTTACCAATTTGTGGGGTTGTTACCCCCTATGGTGGCTGATTACGATTTACAGTTTGCCATTAAATAATATATGGAAGATAGTAGATCTAGGAATATACGCCAATATGTAAGTATGAATATAGTATGATCCTACATTAATACAGGTCACTCTTAGATTAGGAAATGTTTTTATAATCATATTATATTTCCTTTTCCAGACTATTCGTGCTTATAAATCTTGCTAAGGTCCTGCTACTATCCATACAAGAAATGTTGAAGGCCACATAATTTGTTTTATTCTTGGTAAGGACTTACTATCATATCAGCATACACCATTTAGGGCCCCTCAGAGAGCTCTTAAAGTAATTTTATATCCTTTATTCCACTGTAGAAAATAAGATTTAGTGGCCACTACCTCCGACATTAGTCTCCGCCGTTCCAGTCGTGAACCTTGGAAACTTCATTAATAAAAACTTGTAAGTTTAGCGTGGCTTACTCTAAAATCTATAGATATACACAGGTGAATTAGCACTGGACATTCATTGGAGAGCGTGCATGGAGGGTTCTCTTGTTATCTACATGGAAGGGCTGTCCTTTACTTTTATGGCACTAATGTACATTAATCTCATTTTCTGGAACATCTCACAGTGAGTATGAGTTGCTCCATTATTCTGTGCACTTATGATCTGTAAGGTCACATATCACATCTAGTTTCACCTTGGTGAAGGGATTATAATTGGTCTATCATGCAGTGTTCATGCTGAATCTGCAGCATAGTGGTCTGATCGAACACAGAGTTTTTTAATTATGGTCTTATGTATGGGTTAATGAATTCCATCATTTATTGCTTTGTAGGTCCCCCTGTATTTGTATGATTGTTACTGTGCCCGATTTGGATAAGGTCCTGAAGAAGGTGGTTCATGCTCGTGACAACCCACCGAAACGCGCGTCGACCTCGTGTGTCCAGATCTTATTATTCGTGTCATCTTGGAGGAAATAATTTACATCTTTAGTTTCCCCTGAGTCCAGATGTGCATAAGTGTCTTGTATGTATGTGAATGAGTGTGAGGAATGCATGAGTTTTAGGAGAATTGTTATTGTGGGGAGTAATAACATTGTTTTTTTATGCTGCATGTTTGTGTATATGTATTTACATTTTATATAAAAAACTATATTAAAAAAAAGTTTATTGTACCTATTGAAAGAATTATGACATTTAATGCATTGGAAGAAAAAGAAAAAAGAAATCAATGATAATAATAAATATGATCTTATAAAACAATGATGTTGTTCATATGTTATAAGTACCTGATGTATGGCATAAGTGTACACCCATATTAGATTCAGTCTTCTATTAAAGAGATATAGGTCTTAGGGGAGTGTTTTTTGGTTCTATTGGTTCTCTTAGTTCCCCTCTTACTCCCAGACCTTATTCGTTCCCTAGAGGGGGTCCCTTGTTCTATTATTGCTAACCAATACAGTTGACAGCAAGGCCACCAAGCGGGCCATGTCAACCCTGGAAGGGAAAAATCCCACAGCTGATACAAAAGGAGGACACCCCAATCAGTCCCAGGGGGCCTTGGATATTTCTATTAGTACATCAATAACAGCAACAAGCATGTCATCAACCATGCAAGCCCAGCTTCAGGAGAGAGAGCACTAAAACAGCCACCTGGATGTGGTCAGAGAGGCCACAGCAGACAACGCCAGGGTCAACACAGCCCCAATATTAATACAGTCAAACTTTATGAGCCCAACCACAATGACAGTGATAAACTCTGATCCTAGCCTTGCACACTTACCTAAGCCTGACAAAACAAGGATTAAGGAGCCTGGGACAGAAGGCACAAACAGCTTTAGCTGCTGCTGGTTGGTAGGCACCGGGCAACCACACGTCACACTGACAGTCCACTGAATCTGCAACCACCAGGTCGGTGCTTAAGGGGGGGGAAGACCCCACCAGGGAAAGCCCTACCAGGCAGCAGCCAGAGTCCTGCATTCTGCTTTTCAAAGCCAAGTTCAAATCGAAAGGAAACCGTGATACCCTGTATAGAGGCAACATTCTCCAACTAATGTCAACCATCCCAGCTCTAAGAGACATTAAGACAACCAACCTCCTCTCAATAGAATTTACTAGGACAGAAGCACTCTCAGGAAGAGAACTCACCAAAGCCACATGGAGATCAACCCTGCTTGCCAAAAAAGTGCTCAAAGAATGCAAAATATTTAAATCATGAAGAATAGGTATTTTGTCTTACCACAGCACCGGATATCCCCTTCCACTGCTCACCAATAAGAAGAACAAAATCAACGGCAGCAGAAAAAACACCCATTCTGTTCTCAGGGTAGCGCGTGGCCAATCTCCTGCAAGGGAACAGGTATACAGCAACCATTACAGCCAACCTCAATCACAATATTTACCCATGCACTCAGATATCCAGCGGATCTCCGGAGCCATCAATGTGTCCACAGATGCCCAATGACAAATCGTGCAACAGAAAGGGCCACTTCGACAGAGCAAGTCAACCTTGCGTTTCTGCTAATGGAACATCAGTAGGCTGAGAAGTAAAGTAACTGACCGAGAGTTCACATTATACATGAAATCATTTGACATAGTCTTTCTGCAGGAAACATGGATGATCGACCCACACCAACTACAAGGTTTTATTTGTTTCCACATGCCGGAAATAAATCACAGTATGGTCACCTATCAGGCAGACTGGTAACCTATGTTTCAATAACTAACATACCCACTGCAAAGGAAATCCCCTCCTCCTCCACATCCGTCAACACAATTAAGATCTCACTAAACCTTAAAGGGAACAAGGAGGGGGTGATAAACATTAAGGCCTATTTAAAACCAAAACAAAAAATCCAGGAAACTAGGCATCTTGTGGACCACCTCTTGACAATCATAAGAAAGCAAGGCCCCCCGAATCTCATCCCTTCAGGGGACCTAAATCTACATATTTTAGGCTCCTCTGCCGACGAGAAAGTGCTAGCACAGTCTCTGCTCTGGAACATTCCAGACCAAAAAAGAAGCCTGAACGGCAGAGCAAGCAATATGGCTAGGCGCCCACTGGAAGACCTAGAGCATATCAACTTCAGGGCATTAAATGGCAGATTTTAAGAATACTCCCCACCAGCAGCCTCATTCTAGTCTGATACTGCATGCTCAACACTAAATTACAAAATGGTCTCCCTCCCACTCTTTCAATATGTGATCAGGTTCCGCCTTGGGGTCAAGGGGGACAGTGACCATTGCCCCCAGGAAGTACTGCTTCAGGCAATCACACCAATATTAATAGTCACACCAGAGGATTCGCACTTCTGTCATACAATCAACATTAAATGAATTAAATCCTCACTAGTAAGCAGGGGAGGTTATTAAAGCCGCAAAGGCCTTGCTACAGGGAAAAAACGGGCTCACAGACAAATGGGAAATCTTCACCACCAAACTATCAAGTTCCTTTGCATCAATAGCCAAATACAAGCCACCCCACAATGTAAGAGAAGAGGGATGGGTTCCCAGTGCACAGTGGATCAAACTAAAAATAATTTAAAAAAAATATACAAAATGCTTAGATCACTGAAGCACAATCCTGGAGACCTGATCCTCAGCTAATTGGTATGCCAACAGAAAAACACACTCAAACAAGCATTGGCATAGCCAATAGGTCTCGCTTTTGGGACCTTAAGTGTTTATTTAGAATTGTTTGCTATGTTGTAGAGTATTGTGGCTGATGTGCTTTATGTTGAAAACTTGTAATTAAAAGTGTTATATGTGGCACTTAGTTGTATTACGCAGAGTGTATTGATGTTGCATTTAGTTATGTGTAATTATGTGGTGTGTAATTATGTGGTACTGAGTGTTATGTGTATTGTATTTATATTGCATTGAGTGTGGTTATACGTATGTGGTGTGTTATTACGTGGCACTCAGTGATATTATGTGGATTGTATTTTTTTTTATTGAGTGGAGTGTTATTACGTGGGTATGTAAATATGTGTTATTGAGTGGTATTATGTGGGGTGTATGCTGCATTTATTAGAGTGTAATTATGTGCTATGTAATTATTTGTTAGTGAGTGGTATTATTTGGAGTGTATTTTGCCGTCTAATTAAGTAGCATATAATTATGTGGCACTGAGTTGTATTTTGTGCAGTGTTTTTGTGTTGTATTGAGGAGAGTGTAATTATGTGTAGTGGAATTATGTGTTAACGAATCTTTTTATGTGTAGTGTATTTATGTTGCTTTTAGTTTAGTGTAATTATGTTGCGTGTAAATATGTGTTAGTAAGTGGTTTTATGCAGAGTGTATGGTGTATTTAGTAGAGTTTTAT
The DNA here is from genome assembly GCA_963921515.1 of Calotriton arnoldi. Classification (NCBI taxonomy): domain Eukaryota; kingdom Metazoa; phylum Chordata; class Amphibia; order Caudata; family Salamandridae; genus Calotriton; species Calotriton arnoldi. The sequence continues at coordinate 784,015 of CAWUFW010004282.1, read as the reverse complement.
TATGTGGTGTAATTATGTGGTTTTGAGTGTTATGTGGAGTGTATTTATATTGTATTGAGTAGAGTGTAATTATGTGGCGTGTTAATATGTGGCATTGATTTATATTATGTGGATTGTATTGATGCTGTATTAAGTAGAGTGTAATAATGTGATATGTAATTATGTGGCACTGAGTGTTATGTGTGGAGTGTGTTGTATTTAGTAAAATGTATTTATGTGTTATGCAAATATGTGGCATCTTGTGCTATAATATGGAGTGCATTTATTGGCGAGTAATAATGTTTTATGTAAATATGTGGCAGTGAGTGGTATTATGTGTGATGTATTTTGCATTTAGTATAGTGTTATTATGTGTTATGTAATTATCTGGGAGCATTATATATGAGTTTGTGCGTGCAGTCCTAGCTCCCTCCTTTGCGCTTTGTGCTACGTAAAAAATGTTGCATTGTTCTATTTTATCCCGATTTTTTGCTTTCAGCGAGCTAGTGGGCGGCTGCGTTGATATCTCTGTATAAATAAAGGTTTGTTCTGCTCCCCTCCCATCCCTCTCCCTTGGACGCCTGCTTGCTTTGTGTGTGAGTGAGAGGAAGGGAGCAGGGCGAGGGAGAGAGAGAGAGAGTGCGTGAAAGGACCACATCTTGTAAATGGGGTAAATAAATGTTTGGCTTACCCGCCATATCGCATTGTATATGTTTTGCAAGTAAAATTCCTGTCTGAGATACTTTTCCGTAATAAGCGTACCGCCACACACCGGTAAAAATTAAGCCCCTGTACAGCTTTCATTGTCAATAGATCTGCAAGTTACATACGCGCTAATAACATCTGAAGTGATCAGCATGTTATAAATTGGAAAAGGGACAAGAAAAGGGGATGATACAAACATATGAAGTCGGCTGGAATTAGAGAATGGGGGACTGAGGGAGAGAAAGGGGGGAAAAAGGAGAGAAAGCGGGGAAAAAAGAAAGAAAGAGAAAGAGAGAGAGAGGGAGCAGGAGTTTGAGAAGAAACGTGAGAAAGAGAGCAGGAGAAAGAGTGAAAGGGAGTATGTGGGAAAATGTGAGAGTGAGATAGAAAGAGAAAAACAATATTCACATATGAAATACGAAGGGGTGGGGGTGTAGAGAGCGTAATATCATGGTGCGCTATAGAAGCCAGTGGAGGGTAGGGCTGGGGCAGAGTCAATGCATTATTGCCGCAGAGCCTGTGTGATTTTTGGTTGAAAGGCGTTTATGCTGGGTGATAAGCGTTCCTCCACACACCGGTAAAAATTAAGCCCCTGTACATCTTTGATTGTTGATAGATCTGCAAGCTATATACGCGCTAATAACATCTGAAGTGATCAGCATGTTATAAATTGGAGAAGGGACAAGAAAAGGGGATGATACAAACAGATTAAGTGTGATGGAATTAGAGAACGGGGGACCGAGGGAGAGAAAGGGGGGGAAAAAGAAAGAAACAGAAAAAGAGAGAGAGAGCAGGAATTTGAGAAGAAACGTGAGAAAGAGCAGGAGAAAGAGTGAAAGGGAGTATGTGGGAAAATGTGAGAGTGAGACAGAAAAAGAAAAACAATATTCAAACATGAAAAACGAAGGGGTGGAGGTGGAGAGAGCGTAATATAATGGTGCGCTATAGAAGCCAGTGGAGGGTAGGGCTGGGGCAGAGTTAATGCATTATTGCCGCAGAGCCTGTGTTATTTTTGGTTGAAAGGCGTTTATGCTGGGTGATAAGCTTTCCGCCACACACCGGTAAAAATTAAGCCCCTGTACAGCTTTCATTGTCGATAGATCTGCAAGTTACATACGCGCTAATAACATCTGAAGTAAGCAGCATGTTATCAATTGGAGAAGTGACAAGAAAAGGGAATGATACAAACAGATGAAGTGGGATGGAATTAGAGAACGGGGGACCGAGGGAGAGAAAGGGGGGAAAAAAGAAAGAAAGAGAAAAAGAGAGAGAGAAGAAAGGTGATAAAGAGAGCAGGAGAAAGAGTGAAAGGGAGTATGTGGGAAAATGTTAGAGTGAGACAGAAAGAGAAACAACAATATTTACACATGCTGAGGACAACTTGATTTGTGTAAAAAAGATGGACATCGTAAAAATATAGGCCCATGATACCATAGGAAAAAGCCAACGCACAGCACGGTACTAATAAAACACAGTTGAAACGCACTCACATGCGCGTGAGAGGCAGGCGCTCACGTGGAGACGCGTTCTTGGTTACAAACAACTCGTGAAACTTACAGCGGCAACGTTTTAAAACTTTTTTTTCACTTTAAACAAAGGGATTACATCAAACGTGTGTTTAGTTTAGAAAAAAGTGCCTGTATTTTAGCCCACATTAACCATAATATAACGCTGCGCTATAGAAGCCAGTGGAGGGTAGGGCTGGGGAAGAGTCAATGGCTGCAGCGCTATCTAGCGTGAACCCAAACAGCCCATGTGTATTGTAAAGGCACCAAAGAAGATGCAGCTTATAGGTGGGTAGGTGGATGTTGCTTAAATGTTAATGTATGTATGAGGCTGGAGCTGGTAGTAGCGAGAATAAAGTGCGAGAATAAAGTGTAAAGCAAACCCCAATGTTTCCCTTCCAATTTATAAGTTATAAATATTAAGTGGGAATGTGAGCAACCAAAACACTGTGGGCTGGTGGGATTGTTGGAAGTTTTCTTTTAAAATAAATGTGTGGTATAAAAGAGAAAAAGCAGCGAGAGTGAAACGTAGTGTTCGTGTATACAGGCTGTATTTTAGGAGAGACGTGGAACAAATTATAGCTTGTTTTTGGTGGCGGATTTTTTGTTTAAAAAACAGTTTAAGGGTAAATAGTTGTTTAAAAGAGAGCAAAGATACAGGAAAGTGGACAATTGTAGCTAAAGTTATTTACGTTGTATGTGGAGATATGGCCATATTGGTGGAAGCTTGTGAGGAACAAACCACAGACGGGAGAGGAGGATGGTAGAGACAGTGTCGTAGGAGGTGTGCTGTGTCTGCCTGCTGTTGATGTGGCGTCGCTGGTCTGGTTCCTGTAAAGCTTTGTCACAACAACTTGTTAAATGATGTTAATGGGAGCGCCTGAGGGCTTCATAACATTTGTGTACAACTTTGGTGTATGGTGACCCAAAGGCTATTGGCAGTGGAGGAAGTGTGCTGTGTATGCCTGCATAAACTGTAAGCCAGTGGTGTTTCAAAAGCTTAAAGTAAAGGCAGGATGCTTAGTATATTAATATACGAAACATCCATTGGCAAAAAAGTGGTAACGCTGTAGTTTTTAAGCAGCAGTCAAGGCAGTGTGTTTAATGAATAAAAAAAATGGGAACAAAATGTTTGAAATAAACCTAATCGCAGGTTGGCCAACTCAAATGTCGATGCTTAGAAGGTTGATGAACTAACCTGAGTTTACATTGCGGTTGTTAAAAAGAGTGAGGCAGAAAGAGAAACAACAATAATCACACATGAAATACGAAGGGGTGGGGTGGAGAGAGCGTAATATAACGGTGCGCTATAGTTTTTTTGCTTTCAGCGAGCTCGTGGGCGGCTGCGTTGATATTTCTGTATACATAAAGGCTTGTTCTGCTCCCCTCCATCCCCCTCCCTTGGCCGCCTGCTTGCTTTGTGTGTGAGTGAGAGGAACGGAGCAGGGCGAGGGGGGGAGAGAGAGAGAGTGAGAGTGCGTGAAAGGACCACATCTTGTAAATGGGGTAAATAAATGTGTGGCTTACCTGCCCTATCGCATGGTATATGTTTTGCAAGTAAAATTGCTTGTTGAGATACTTTTTGCAATAAGCGTTCCGACACACACCGGTAGAAATTAAGCCCCTGTATAGCATTTATTGTAGATAGATCTGCAAGTTACATACGCGCTAATAACATCTGAAGTGATCAGCATGTTATAAATTGGAGAAGGGAGAAGAAAAGGGGATGATACAAACAGATGAAGTGGGATGGAATTATAGAAGGGGGGACCGAGGGAGAGAAAGGGGGGAAAAAAGAAAGAAACAGAGAAATAGAGTGAGAGAGAAAAAGAGAGAGAGAGAGCAGTAGTTTGAGAAGAAACGTGAGAAAGAGAGGAGGAGAAAGAGTGAAAGGGAGTATGTGGGAAAATGTGAGAGTGAGACAGAAAGACAAAAACAATATTCACACATGAAATACAAAGGGGCGGGGGTGGAGAGAGCGTAATATAACGGTGCGCTATAGAAGCCAGTGGAGGGTATGGCTGGGGCAGAGACAATGCATTATTTTCGCAGAGTCTGTGTGATTTTTGTTTGAAAGGCGTTTATGCTGGGTGATAAACATTCCGCCACACACTGGTAAAAATTAAGCCCCTGTACAGTTTTCATTGTCGATAGATCTGCAAGTTACATATGCGCTAATAACATCTGAAGTGAGCAGCATGTTATAAATTGGAGAAGTGACAAGCAAAGGGGATGATACAAACTGATGAAGTGGGATGGAATTAGAGAACGGGGGAGAGAAAGAAAGCGAGAAAAAGAGAGAGAGAGATAGAGAGCAGGAGTTTGAGAAGAAACGTGAGAAAGAGAGCAGGAGAAAGAGTGAAAGGGAGTATGTGGGCAAATGTGAGATTGAGACAGAAAGAGGGAAAGAAAGATACAACAAGAGAGTGAATGTAAGAGAAAGGCAGTGAGATAGAATGTGAAAGAGAGGAAGAGTTTGTGCGTGCTGTCCTAGCCCCCTACTTTGCGCTTTGTGCTACGTAAAAAATGTTGCATTGTTCTATTTTATCCCGATTTTTTGCTTTCAGCGAGCTGGTGGGCAGCTGCGTTGATATCTCTGTATACATAAAGGCTTGTTCTGCTCCCCTCCCATCAACCTCCCTTGTCCGCCTGCTTGCTTTGTGTGTGAGTGAGAGGAAGGGAGCAGGGCGAGGGAGAGAGTGAGAGTGCGTGAAAGGACTACATCTTGTAAATGGGGTAAATAAATGTTTGGTTTACTCGCCCTATCGCATGGTATATGTTTTGCAAGTAAAATTGCTTTTGGACCTAATTTTCCGTAATAAGCGTTCCTCTACACACCTGTTAAAATTAAGCCCCTGTACAGCATTTATTGTAGATAGATTGGCAAGTTACATACGCGCTAATAACATGTGAAGTGATCAAAAGGTTATAAATTGGAGAAGGGGCAGAGTTCATGGCTGCAGCGGTAGCCAGTGTGAACACAAACAGCACAGTTGGGTAGACAGGTGTGTTGGCTTTGATCTTTGTTGCGCGTGGTGAAATGCATTTTTTGATTTTAGCGTTGCATTATTGTCCCAGAGCCTGTGTGATTTTATGGCTGAAAGGCGTTTATGCTGGGTGGCCGGCTCAGTTGTGACATGGGGTGCAGTCATTAGATTTGTGCAGCAAGTGCGCAACCCACCATGCTATTTGTTTGGCGTGTTGTTTTGTACAGTGATCTAACAGGGTACCCAGCTTGCAGGACGTTATTTAACATGAACGAATTGATTTATTGTGTTTACCTATGGTAGCGCTTCGCATAATGGTGTGATAATTTAAGCGCTTGAAAGTATGATCAGTGAATATTAACGTTTACAATTAGTATAAAAGGTTTGCAGGAGCCAATGTGCAGTGACTCCGGAACGGGAATTTACCTTTATTTTGCGGTGTTAATTTTACTCCTAACCATGCATGGCTTACTCCATTAAAATATCTTGGCAAGCGTGCAATAAATACAATTGCATATTAAACAGAAGCCTTCCCTGATACTGGAGAGAAACCAGAATATTCACACATGAAATAGGAAGGGGTGGGGGTTGAGAGCGCGGGAGAGGAGAGAGAGTGAGAGCGAGAGATTTTTAAATACCTAATATATGTAAGAGACACGTGAAGGTTAAACACGCAACAGGCTTCTTAGCAAGAACTGCCGCGAATGCAAAAGAAGGTAAGGTTTGGGAAAATAGGCGGCAATGATTACCCCCCTGCGCTGTTGCTGACAGCGCAGGGGGGTAATGTGTGCTGTGTATGCCTGCATAAACTGTAAGCCAGTGGTGTTCCAAAAGCCTAAAGTAAAGGCAGGATGCTTAGTATATTAATACACGAAACATCCATTGGCAAAAAAGTGGTAAAGCTGCAGTTTTTAAGCAGCAGTCAAGGCAGTGTGTTTAATGAATAAAAAAAAGGGGAACAAAACGTTTGAAATAAACCTAATCGCAGGATAGAATTTTTGCTTTCAGCATAAAGGATATTCAGAGTGGTAATGTCTCATGCAAGTGACTATTATTTCACTTGGAAGACCGAAATGAAAAGAAAAGTTAGGAATGTTTTTTTAATTGAAATTCAGTATTTTGTTATTTATTAAATTGAGAGAGTGAGAAACGGAATTAGAGAGGAGAGAGAGAGAACATTTAAACCTAGTTAGTGTGAGTTGCAACTAAGCAGAAAAAAAAAGACCTAAAAAAAACAAAGCCTGTTTCCCTTGCGTGCGCGAGCAGGGGCACCATCTGTTTCCAAGTTAATTCGAAACAGATGGTGCCAAAGCTCGTGCCCGCAAGTGAATCGCCAAACATGCACGCGTTGCCATTAAAAGCAATGCAATGCGTGCACGTTTTGGCCTGAAAGCTGAATCGATGACTAAAGGTCCCCTCCTATGCAGCGCATGCGCGCTGCATAGGCGAGACCTAAAAACTCAAATGGGACATCAGTAGGTCCAAAGAAGAAGTGTTCTGGGCAAAACTCCTTCACAATTTCCAAGCCAAAAATAGCACACGCTTTTGGGGCATGGTGAACAAAGTAATGCGCCCGTCAGAAATAGAAAAAGAGAGATAGAGTGTGTACGTGTGTTGTGGTGTATATTTCTTTGTAGTGATAGCAATCCAGATAGGGACTCCTGCGTATGGATTTCCGACAAGATGGAGACAGGTGGTGAGCGAGTTCAGGTTCCCTGTTGATAAGGGAAGGTCCTCGAACATTATATTTATATGTATATAGTCCTACCTAATTTTACCTATACTAATGAGAGCATAGTGGGGGTACCCTCTACCAGATCTCTTGGGACAACCCAACCAACCATATCTGTGTAAGAGGCTATCATTCTTTTCAGAATGAAGGTTAGAGTCCACAGGACTGCATCTCAGTCACAGTGTACCGAGTCTGGCTCAAAGGTGGTTTATATAATAAAATCATTGTCCCAATCGCACTGTGTCAAAGCTGCAGAGCTGATGTGATTGTTTGTTTTGAGAGTTAAGGCTGTCTCCAACTGGACAACCAAATGCAAGGGCATCATGTCCAATGTTCCTAGCCTTGGACGAAGTGTACTAGACTACTTGATAATGTGCCTACTGAGAAATGTACTGCATGCTGAATGATTTCTGAGTATATCGGGTATGCGCAATACATGTAAAAGCCACCATTAGAAAACTATGTCAAGTTTAAAAGTGTGGTTTAAAATGGAGACTTTGTACATGGGCCCTGTTGAACCTTACAACAAAGGGAGGGGCTCGGAACTCCATTCTGCCAGCCAGGGATAAATACTGGGTAGCAATCCGAGGGCAGGGTTCAGGATGCCATTTAATATTCAGGAAGAGCTACAGCAGTTGCTTGTAACATGGACCAAATGTTTCATTGGGTCAGAGTGCCAGATGAACACTTGGAATGTAGCAATCCATTGCAAGTTTACAGTAATTTTCATTGGCATTAAGACTTCTTTTGTTTATGAGGGTGTGGTGTTTTGCCAATATGTGAAGTAGTCTAATGTCAATATAGTGATTAAAATTATTTTATTATCTAGAATGGATGCGCCAGAATCAGTTCTATATCTTTATTCGATGTTACGCAGAACATCATAAAAGAGCCACAATACAATTCATCACACATGAATATAGTTTGTTAAATATTGGTAAATAAAACATACAACTTCCATTCACTCCACGGAGAACCTCATCTCCACACAATAAAAACCTCTATAAAAAAGTGCAGTTACAAAAAACAGGAGAACATCTCCACCAATATTCAGATTGCAAATTCAAGAATTGACCTGATAATCTCCCATTAGCCATCCATAGATTTCTTTCTTCCTACGGTCATTTTGAGAAAGCAGCACATGCTAGAACAAACATCTGGACTACCTACCCATTGTACAAACAGTAAGGCATCTTTACATTTCTGGAAGGCTGGAGGTTTTCAAATGTGTTTGAAACAACATATGAAAAACGTTCTATAAAATTTACAAAAAAACATGAAATGCAACAAAGATTGTTCCGCCAACCCATCACAAGTGCAGGTCGATACACTCCTCCCCCAGAGATTTGCCCTATCTGAAATGTCCAAAAGGCGCCATACAATGACTGACCTGAATTGAAAGAGGAGAGACCTCTCCCACTGCATGAGTTGCAGAGATAAAAAAAAAGCCATCTCTTCCGAAGCAAATTTTTTTATTACTGATAGAGCACTTTCTTAAAACCCTCTTCAATCTTGTGATAAGCAAAACCCCTGCATGACGAGACTTCATTAGCCTCTTGTCTGATTTTCTTAAAGTGATTGATGCGATAAATATTTCAGGTAGGCCAATATCAATAAAAGACTAAGGGGCATATTTCAAACAAGGGATTGAAAGACCCTTGTCTAAACTTAGTAAAAAATGACCTTCCTATTAAAACGTGCTTCCGCGTTCGACCACACACTAAAACAGAGCATATGTGAGACCAACTTAACTAAATCTGAAACATATAACAAATTTAGCTTCAAATGCAATATAAAATGGGGGCTAGTCGACAGAAGGTTCAAAAGCGGCCAGCGAATCACTTTTTCTTCTACCTATATAGGAGAGGCATTTTAAAACCCCTGCTCCGTATGTAGCTGTTGGGATGAACTGCAGGTTATAAATCTGAATATAGGGGGGGGATAAGGCCCTTACCTACTTTTTGGGAGAGATTAAATATACCTCCTGCTGCCCTGCTTAATTTCATATGCGAGGCATTTACCTGGGGCTGCCAAGAGCCTGATGCATCAAAATTAATACCAAGGTAACTAAATTTCTTCACACAACTCAGAGACTGATCTGTAATCTGCAGGGATTTCATAGTCGTCTTCCCTGCAGCACACACCATTATATGGGATTTCCCATAATTTGACAGGTCTAAACTACCCATAAATGAGACAAAAGACAAAGCAAGATACCTAGGGCAACAGGAGTCCTTGCCATTAAAACAGCGCCATTGGCGTATGATAATGCCAGGATGAATAAATTAGCAATCTTTGATGCATCGGTAGTAGCTGCAGACAAGAGGGAACTTAATTCATTAATATAAATAAAAAAATGTAAAAGGTGCCTAAATGCACCCCTGACGCACCCCACTTGCTGAAGGGAAAATATCAGAAGATTCTCCCGCTCGACCATAACGAACCCTGACAGCTTGGTCCTATTCACGCAATAAAATGTGGTAGGAAAGTCCATAAAGGCCAGGTACAGTGGACAGTGCCTGGCGATGGTGTACTTATCCACGAACAGGTGCAGCTTCGGCCCCTGTTCCACAGTACCAGGCCCTGGACGAAAGCTATACTGACATGGAGACAAAATATTATTAAGATTGGGCCAAGATCTTAGATGATTAAAAATTACCCTCCCCAGATTCTTTACTGTCCTATCGATAAGAGACATAGGCCAATAACATTTGGGTAGCCCTACATCCCGTATTTTTGAAAAATTGGGACAAATATTGGAAGTGCCCAAGAGCTCGAAACCCTGCTACACAAGGAGTTGTTAAACAGATTTGTGAGCAAAGGACCCCAGAGTTCAATGGTATCCCTTCTGGAGTGGGAGCTTTGCCGCCCGAGCTCTGCCGGATAGGATAGCTTCCTCCACTCCCAAAAGGGAAGTCTGAAGGCGAGGGGAATTTTCCAAATGAGCCCATAACAATTTGTTTCGTGTCTTATCCTCCGATACCTGATAAATAGTGTAAAAGTGATTAACCCACTCTGAACCAGATATATTACAGACTAAAAGTGGATTAGATTGAACATCCCTCTGGGGAATCTTGTCAACAGTATCCCAAAACACTGTGCGGTTATTCCGGGCCGCTGCCAGTTCCAGCTGTTCCCAGTCCCTTTTATTCAATAAGTTATTCCTCACCTGGGGGGGCGCTAGTGAGCCCGAAGCAAGATGGCCGCACGTTAGTGCAGCTCTGCTGGTTGGGGCAATAATCTGTTCAATATCCTGCATTTCTCCTAACCATCTATGAAAGAGAGACAGCGCATTGGAAAGAGCTTTGCATGCTGTGTTTGTTACACGTTGTCCGATAAGTATGCAGCAGTATACTTGCTAAAACTCAACATTTGCAGCCCAGAGGACAAAATGGCGCCCATCGCGAACTACGATCGGTGGCGAGAATGAATCGCTGCACTGGCACAGTGCTTACCTGCGGGCCGAGGTAAACATACAGCGGAGAAGTGGATACCACTCAGGGCGTGCGCTGGAAGGATAGGACGCTGCTCCGGCTTGATCTGGGAGCGGACCGTGCAAGCCAGCTGGTGACGCGAAGCGGACGCCGACGATAAGTGGAGAGAGGGCCGGCGGCCGCTGCGGTTCTGTGCAGGAATCGCCCAAGTGGACCATTGTGTGCAGGTACGGCTGCTCTGTGCAGGCGGGACGAGCGGGCGCTGCGGAGTCGCTCCGGCGCTGGCACTAGCGCAAGGCGGGAGTTTTGGAGAGTCGAAGCTGCTGGAGGCGAGCTGCGCCCCGCTTGGGAGTGTGCGGGAGCTCGAAGGCTGAAAGGGACGCACAGGCCGCCCTAGTGAGGCCCAGTAGGATTGCATCCAGGCATAGTGGTGTTGGATCCGGATGTCCTATGTGGCCTGTACAAATTGATGCAGTACCCAGGTATAATATAGAACGCGTGTGGACTGCGTTGTTGTGACTGCCGACCTAGCCTGCCCGCCATTACGAGGACGAGACGCTGTGAGGGCGCACCGGCTGAATTATCAGGCTGTGGTCGGGACTAAAAGCCTGTTGTCTCGGCGTGCTTGCTACGGGTGTTGGCGGCACCCGCGAGATAGGGCTGCTGTAACCCATGGATGGAAGAGCTTGAAGGTAGGAGCACGCAGCTTTGTGTCTACGTCGATTGAGCGATGCTTACGGTATGATCTGACTGCGGGGGAAGGAAGCACTACGTGGCAAGTCAGTAGGCCTGACATTGAGCGCGGGACTCTGGGCAGAAATCGCTGTGTGCGAGGTGTCAGGTACAGACTGATGTAATCCCGTCGTCAGGGGGATACTAGGGTCGTGGTGCAGAGCCGGCACATTGTAAACGCAGCGATCTGGTGGCATCGTGCATTGCTTTCCGAAAAGCACTGCGATAATCGGCCTACTTGACTGTAGCTCTGGAACAGGATTGCTGGCCCTTTGCAGCGGAGAGACGGTGTTGGAGTCTTCTGGTGTGTGTGGATTGACCGACTGCTGGAGGCTGGGGACAGTGGCTCGCAGTGGAACTAAAGGGGATTGAGACTGGTAACAGTGCGATGGGGAAGCCTGACAAACATCTACAGTCTAAGCTCTCGTTTGAGTCTAAGCGCTTAAAGAAAACGCAGATGCAGGCAGCGTCGGACACTGAGACGGACCTGGAAGCAGGAAGCAGCACTAAATTGGAAAAAATGATGCTGGCAATGCAACAAAGTTTGCATACAATAGATAGTAAAATTGACAATCTAAACCTGCGTATGGATACCATGACGGCAAAGTTAGACAAGCATGGAGTGCGTCTAACAGAGGCAGAACAACACCTTTCGAACACGGAAGACAAGGTGGAAAGCGTCACAAAGTCATGCACCGAGGTGGAGAAAATACTGGAGGTCCTAAGGGCCAAAAGCGAAGATTTGGAGGCGAGGTCACGTCGCAACAATCTGCGCATTACGGGGGTGCCTGAATCTACCAACACGGGCAAGCTGGAACTCTACGTGGAAGAGATGCTCAAAACTATGCTGGGGGCGGAACATTTTTCTAATGTGCTGGTGGTGGAAAGAGCACACCGGTCCCTCGCACCACGTCCTGTCCCAGGGGCGCCTCCGCGCCCGATAATTGCAAGACTTCTTAACTATTGCGATAGAGATGTGGCCCTCCGTCGTGCGAGGGAGCTGGGCACCACTAAATTCCAGGGATTGGAGGTAGCGCTGTTCCCAGAATTCACGGTAGCGGTGCAGCAGGCCCGACGGGAATTTCAACACGTGAAGAAAAAACTGCAGGATATGAAGATCCAATATGCCATGCTGTAGCGCGCTCATCTCAAGATACTACATGGGAGCAAACCATGAATCTGCACATCTCCAAAGGAAGCTACGCAATTTATAAAGCAGCTGGAACGGCGGGAAGCAACTAGAAAAGCTGGAGATGACGCGGACAGTGAAGATTAAAAGACAACTGCAGGTCGTAAGCTGGTTCTGACTGTTACAGATGTGTGTAATCACATTGCTGTTAAGTTTACACTCTTATTGCATCTCTATAGTCTGACCCAGTAAGACTTTTTTCTGGGATACTGATGTGGGACTGTACTGTACAATGTTGACAGCTGAAAGGAGATGTGTCGGAGGTGGAGAGTATCTGAGGGCATCTCTAAATGCATATTAACATAGATGAGACGCTACACTGGTGGAGGTGGCGGACGTATAACTGTAAAATGCATCTGAAGTGTTCTCTGTGTCATTGGGCGTGGGGTGGGTTAAATGATGCAATATGGTAAAACTGATCTGTTTGTTCCTTGTACAAAGTTGGAACATACTTCTGGTCAATGACATACATATAAGATACCAGGGTGTGTGCAAGTATTACGGTTGGGAATTATGTCATACCTCCTCTGCAAATAGGTGAAGGTTCGTAATGGAACACTCTGCATTATATGACACGGACTCAGGGCGCCAAGACTCTCTCTGAGTATGTTCGAATACGGCGTGAAGAAGTAAGTTGTGTTCGGAAGAATAATAGATTTGCCCTGACCCCCCCTACTTCCACCAAGGGGGTCGGTGGGCGGCTGGTGTCCTCCATGAGGGTACGACCCAAGCAGTTTATGGGGGGATATTGTAGGCTGTGAGCAGGATAGCTACTCACGGCGGGTGGGGGGGGTAATTTTGTTTATGGTGTTTTTTGTATTGGGGCTCCTTAGCATATTTGGGATGCTTAAGTGGGAGGGGGGAGCAGTTGGGGGATTGTTTCAATGTTGTGTAGTGCAGGGCAGAATGCATGGAAGTGAACAATATGTGACAAATAGCACAGACAGTGTTTGCGGATACTACTCAGATAACGTGCAGTCTTGATGTCATTGGAGGGTGGTAAAGTAACATGGGTAACGTGGAATGTCAGAGGTCTTAACAACCCAAAGAAAACAAGGCAGGTATTAGCCTATCTGGATCGTCACAATGTGCAAGTGGCGCTGTTGCAAGAAACTCACTTAAGCAAACATGCAGCTGATAAAGTGGCCAATAGATGGGCAGGGGTGAAATTGGCATCGTCCTACTCCAACTATGCGAGGGGGGTTATGATTTTAGTTAAAAAAAATCTTCCGTTTGTCATATCGCATGTGGATATAGATAATGATGGTCGATATATCATAGCACAGGGGAAATTGTGTGGTATGATGGTAACTATTCTTAATATTTATGGACTCAAAAACCAAAATTATATCCTGAGCAAATCAAATTCACAGTAATTCATAATGTCCATAAAGTCAAAGATCAGAAAATTTTCTTCTTATTCTGTAAGTGTTCTTCTTTATTTCATTTGTGTGTTGCTTCAACATAGGTAAGAGCCAGGTACTAGCCAAGCCAACACGTGTTTCGTCACACGGAGTAACCGCTGACTTCTTCAGGGCAAAAGTAAAGTACAACTGGGTAAGAAGTACCAATAAAATTTCAAAGTATAACTGGCAACGTGTAAGCACCAAAAAGACAGATTATAAATGTCGACAAAGTGGTCAAAACTAGAGAAAGTAGTCATATTTATGGACCCAACGTTGATGACCCTGATTTTTATGAGGCGCTCTGGAGCAAGATTTATAGACTACAACCAGCCGCCATTGTCTGTGGGGGGGATTTCAATGTAGTACTAAATCCGGAAATGGACCGCCATACTAACGCGGACCCTTCAGTTAAAAAAGCTGCACAAGCTGTTAAAAATGGTATGCAAAATGTGTCCCTCATAGACATTTGGAGATTGCGGCACACGGGGGTGCGGGAGGGTACATGTCAATCCTACGCACATCAATCATGGTCTCGTTTGGACTATTGGTTGACTACCAGTGACATAAACTCGCTAATAACTAAGGCTATCCACCTACCCAGGACACTCTCTGACCACTCCCCACCGCTATTCACAATGATAATACCAATGTACACACCACCTCATTTCCAGTGGCGATTACAATCCTCTGCTCTACAGGACCAGGTGTTCCGGGAGGGGGTGCGGGAAGCCATTGTACAATATTTTGAGGACAACACTGGCTCAGTAAATAGTTTGGGCATATTGTGGGAAGCGTTCAAGGTGACCATCCGTGGGGTATGCATAGGACTCCAAGCGGGGGGTGCTCAAATCGCTCCGGGGATCTATGAAGGGCCTTGAACAAGAACTGATAGGCCTTGAGCGTCAATATGACAGTATGTCAGATGCCACCACATTAGTGACTATTCGTACGAAAATCACTGAGTACAATGAACTGGCGGAGCTGGAGGTGAAGCATATGTCCCGGCTTTGGACAGCTAGGTACTATGGAGAGGGGGGTAGACCGGGACGGGCCTTGGCAGCCAAAATAATAGAACCACAGGCGAAAAACAGTATAGTGCAATCTATTGTTGACGGGGAACATAGACACTGTGACAATGCGGGTATCCTCGCATCTTTCATGCAGTGCTGTATGGATATGTACAGTAGTAGACAGACCGCTGATGACCCTGAAATAGCACAATATTTAGAAGATGTAGCCCTGGTATGGTTATCCAAAGGGCAGCAAGACTTTTTAATGCACCCGCTGACAGTAGACGAAATACGAGACGCTATACTCGCTCTCCCGAATGGCAACGCTACAGGCACAGACGGACTCTCAGCGGAGTTCTATAAAGAATATCTTGACATACTGGTGCCCCACCTTCATGCCATGTTCGAAGACGCTTAGGAACGGCAAGCACTACCAGACACACTCCGTGAGGCACTAATTATAGCCCTACCGAAGCCTGGAAAGGAACCTGATAAGTGCGAATCCTATCGGCCGTTGTCCTTAATGAACACGGATGTTAAGATACTAGCGAAAGTGCTGGCAACTAGGTTGCAGTTACTACTGCCTGTGATGGTGTTGCCCGATTATTATTATTATTAGTATGAGCTTATAAAGCGCACTTTTACCCAAGGGTGTCCTGGCGCTGCACACTGAGTCCCTGGAGCACGGGGGGCCTATTCCCTAAATAACCAAGTCTTCAGCCCCTTTCTAAAAGAGAGGAGCTCCTCGGCATTCCTGATATGCGCCGGCAGGCTGTTCCAGGCCTTCGCTGCACAGTATGAAAAGCTATATCCTCCCCAACTGGCCTTTTTTATTCGGGGTACCGCAACTAGTCTGCCTTCGGACGAGCGCAACGCTCTCCCTGGCACATACCAATTGAAGCACCGACTCAAGAACTCTGGGCCACTGCCCTTCAATGCTTTGAAAACGAGGCACAAAGCCTTAAATTGAGCTCGTCTTGATACCGGCAGCCAGTGCAGTAGCCGGAGTCCCTCTCGAACGGAGGCAAACCTTGGGATGCCTGTCAGCAGTCTCGCCGCCGCGTTTTGAACCAACTGTAATCTGTGCAGATGTTTTTTTTTCAGATTCAGGTACAGACTGTTACAGTAGTCCAAGCGCGACAGAATAAGGGCTGAGACTGCTAACCTAAAACCATCGGCTGGAAGAGAAAATTTAATTTTCCTCAATATCCTAAGGATATGGAAGCATGTCGAAACCACTCCGCTAACCTGATCCCCAAAATCAAGTTTCTGGTCCATGATCACGCCCAAATTCCTTGCCGTGCACGTGGGGACTGGGGGCATCCCCAGAGCATCAGGCCACATATCCGGATTCCAGATGTTAGGATTGTTCCCAAATATCATGACCTCGGTCTTCCCTGCATTCAATTTAAGGCAATTCGAGGCCATCCAGCCCGCAATATCTTTCAGGCAATCATGGCACCTCGCGACCATATCCACTTGAGACCCTCGCTGTATGGATAACACAATTTGTGTGTCATCTGCATAGGAAGTGAGTTGCAGGCCAAAGGATCTTATCAGAGCCGCCAGTGGGCTGACATAAATGTTAAAAGCGTGGGGCTCAGAGACGACCCCTGCGGTACCCCACACGGGAGGGCAAAGGCTTGGATTTATCAGGCCCCAGGTCAACTGTCTGGACTCTGTCAGCTAAAAAGGACTTCAGGAGGCTCCAGGCAGTGCCTTCTACCCCCGCCCTCGACAACCGGTCCATCAGCACCCCATGATGGACCGTGTCGAAGGCCGCCGATAGGTCCAACAGAATCAAAACAGCCACCGCTCCCTGGTCCACCGCCACTCTCACCTCCTCAGTGGCCTTAATCAAGGCAAGTTCTGTGCTGTGTCCTGCACGAAACCCAAACTGCGTCGGGTCGAGTGCCTTAGTTCTTTGAAAAAAAGAGCTTAGTTGCCTGTTTATGGCCTTCTCCAGTAATTTGGCCGGAAGCGGGAGACGGAATATGGGTCTGTAGCTATTAGGGTCGTTTTTATCCAGACTGGGTTTTTTTATTAAGGGAAGGATAGAGGCGAATTTCCACCTCCTAGGATAGTTACCCGAGTCAATGATGGTGTTGAACACTGGGGTAAGTGTCATCGCAATGACCTCTGGACAGTTTTTAAGTACCACCACCGGGCAGGGATCATTGGGCGAGCCTGACCGGGCAGCCAGAAGAAGGCTTATAACCTCCTCAATCTGTAACGGACTAAAACTCTCTAGTCTATCCGGTGCCAACCTCACCCTCAAATTGAGGCTAATTGTTGCTTGCCCTACCTCTCCCTGATCTTTGGAGAAAGAGGAGAAAATCCCTTCCACCTTGTTCCGAAAGAAGGAGGCTAAAGATTCGCACAATGCCGGACTACTGTGTGTAGTGGGTTTGGTAGAGATCGTAAGCTTAGTGATGGTCCTAAACAATTCTCTGGAGGAAGAATTGGCCTTCTTTATCTGCTCAGCAAAGTAGGCTTTTTTGGATTCTATAATTAATTTCTTGTAGATGGTGAGGCTTTCTTTGTACTCATCTTTGTTATTGGGACTATACCCATTCCTCCATACCCTCTCAAGCCTCTTGCAGTCAGTTTTGTATTTTTGCAGAGTGTCAGTAAACCAAGGGGCAGAGGGCTGGGCCCGCCTTGGAGTAAAAAGTTTAACTGGCGCAAATTTATCACAAGCCCTCTCAATCCACCTTGAGTAACTCTCCTCTGATTTATCTACATTTGCTGGAATGCTGGGGGTATTTAAAGTTAGAAAGTTACCCATCTCAGTCCCATCTATATTTTTCCATGCCCATATGGCAATTCTTTCCCTTAGCTTGGAATCGGCCTTGATCTGAGGCACTTGTGAAAGTGTGAAAATAAT
Source organism: Calotriton arnoldi (assembly GCA_963921515.1). NCBI lineage: Eukaryota > Metazoa > Chordata > Amphibia > Caudata > Salamandridae > Calotriton > Calotriton arnoldi. Next base: position 766,449 of record CAWUFW010004282.1, on the reverse strand, counting down.
AGCTGCATGATGTGTCCACGGAAGCGGCAAAGTTTCCAATATGTCCAAACTGGAGCTATTAGAAAAAATGCCATCCAGGGTATGCTCCGCTATATGAGATGGTCCAACCACCCTTTGATCTAGCCCCCCTCTGTGCATAAGATCCATAATTCTTTTATTATCCGGATCTAAGGCATCCTCCAGATGAAAATTAAAATCTCCCATGATGGTGAAGGAGTTTGAGCACAGTCCCTCCTCCAGCAAAGCGCTGAGCGAGTCCAGGAACGCGCCTCTATAACCTGGAGGATGATAGATCAACAGTGCTTTAAAGGCATTATGAGGGGAGAGTCGGACACTGATAGACAGAGCTTCACATGCTTGATTAGAGGCTATAGAAAAGGAGGGATCCAGACTTATGATAAATAACGGCTAGCCCTCCCCCTCTTCTTAAGGGTCGGTCCAGCGTATGGCAAACAAAGTTTACAGGCAAGGCCTTCACAATATCAGGACCTGAAGTGTTATCCGTCCAGGCCTCAGTAATGAACGCCATCATGATCTGATGCTCTTCAATGAACAGACTGCATTCCAGGCTATGTTTCACCAGCGACCTGGCGTTTAACAATAAACATTTCCATGGGGGAATGTTTGTACCTAGGTTCTGCGGGCCCTTCCCCTCTTTGACCGAAGCATTGCAGCGGTAGGCCAGAATATCCGGCAAAGGACAGTGACAGAGCACGCACTTAGCGGCCAACTCTCCTGGCCGTGTGCTAGGTCAAAACCTAGGGCAGCAGGCCTTCCCACCTTCTTGGTCCAGGCTTCTAAGCTGTTTGGGGGAATATCTTAAAACATCTAGTGTACCAGAACCAGGGGGTCTCGCCCTGAGCCCGATCCGAGCGCGGACGGGCGCAGACGGGCTTGCCTTAGGCGCGCCAATCGGGATTTATCCCTGCCCGTTCCACGGCTCACAACTTGCGGACACTCTTTGCAGTAATGCATCTTCTGGAACCCACTTTGCCTGCTGTGGCGGTCCGACTGGACGCCGCAAAGGCATTTGACTCCATTTCTTGGAGATATATGCTGGCGGTGCTGCATCGGATGGGGGTGCCGTTCATATACACTAACTGGATCAAGCTGTTATACACAGATCCAGTGGCTCGTGTGCGCATTAATGGTAGCACATCTGACACGTTCCTGATTGGACGCGGGACGAGACAGGGTTGCCCCCTGTCGCCTCTCATATTTGAGGTAATGTTGGAGCCACTAGCCTGCATATTGCGTCAGCGGCATGCGCAAGCAGCACTTCGCTTTCATCAACGGCCATTAGCGGTATCCATGTATGCCGACGACATGGTCTTATATATGCGTGAGCCAGAGGTGTATTTGGAGCAACTCATTAGGGAATATATTAGATTTGAATGGCACTCAGGTCTGGGTATAAACTGGAACAAGTCGGTTGTGATCTCTCTGACAGAGTGCACAAAGCGGGTGGAACTGAACTACCCGGTGGACTGGAGTGACGAGCCAATCAAATACCTGGGTGTTTGGGTTCACAAAGACCCGCAAGTTGTTATTCGTACAAACTATGGAACTGCGGTTACTCAACTCGAGGAGCGAGTCACTAGGTGGATACAGCTGCCGTTAACGTTTGCTGACAGAGTGGCTTTACTTAAAATGGTGGTCCTACCGAAATTTTTATATTTGTTTGTAAATATACCCATCATACTGCGACAACATTTTTTTAATACCCTGCGTGGGATATTGATAACATTAGTCTGGGGAGGGAAAAAGCCGCGCATAAAATGGGAGGTGTTAACGTTGCCGTATGAAAAGGGTGGGTTTAGAGTGCCCAACATGCAGTTATACTATCTGTGTGCGCAGGCGCAATATGCCTCTTACTGGCAGAACGCGCCACCATACACGCCACATGTGGCGGTGGAGGCTGGGGCGGTCCACCCAATACCACTGAAAGCCATGATTGTCAATGACACTACGGTCTTTGAGAAGGATGAAATTGATACGGTACAGTGTACGAATCACGCTTGGAGGGAACTTGGGAGGCGCGCCCGGCGATTACCGCTATATGCGCCGGCAATGCCACTACTGCACCATGGGAAGATATCGGTGACAAGTGAAGTAGGATCACTAAAAATTCTGCAGAATGCGGGTGTGCACACTATGGGGGATATATATCCTAACGGTACATTTATCGGACTTCAAGCCTTCTTAAATGATGGGGATGGGTCTGCTATGTCGACCTTTACATACAGTAGACTGTGAGCTGCGATTAAAGCCTTATACCCTTGTTTTCCTGATGAGCCTCTGACTCTGGCGGCTTTACAACTCACATACATCACACAATCTAGGACTAAAATGATTACTCGATTATATAATGCCTCACAGGCTGATGAAGTGGATGTGAGTGTAGGCCCCGTGAGTAAATGGAACAGTATATTACCACAGACACTAACAGAAGATGAATGGGAAACATGCTGTAAACTGGTCAATTCACTGTGAATGGAAATCTTCGTTTGATTCACTATAAATACGTTCACCAGATGTACTATACGCCAGTGCAACTTCATAAATATGGACTGAGGGACTCGCATTGTTGTAGACGATGTGGCACCGACAATGCAGATTTTCAGCATTTAGTGTGGAGCTGTCTTAAAGTAGCTGAATTCTGGGAGAAAGTTACAGCAGCTTTGACAGAAATGGTGGGCGAACCTATAGTATGTAATATGAATATTTGTCTTCTGGAAAATGTGCTGCACCTTAAAGCTAGTAATCGAAAATTAGTTGCTTTGGCATTATTATTGGCCAAGCGTAGGGTCTCGATACATTGGGATGGTAGACCAGCACCACAGTTAGCGCATTGGCTGAAAGATATTGCATACTGTCGAGATCAGCTTATTTGTTATGGGGAAGAACTGCCGAGAGCCTCCAGACCACGGGACATTTGGGGACCGTTTACTGCCTATGTATTAGCTGGATCACCTGACTGATGACAATTCCTGCAATGCTGATGTATTTTGCTGTGTAATTTTATGGTCTGTAATGCTGTTATATCATTTTGTTTGTAATGCAATTGTACCTTCTTGCTGCTTTGTATTCTGTACTGCCATAGCAATGTAGCGGATGACTTGTTGTTGTTGTTATTATAATATGAAAATTTACAAATAAAATTTTAAAAAAAGTTATTCCTCTCCTTAATAGTACAAATATAGACCCTCCCAGCCTCTCGAACCTCCCCAATATATCTAGGGTTCCCAGAATCAAAATAAGTAACTAGCGGCATATCAAAAGGGCACCAGAGTGGCAGTAGACTTAAATTCTGCCATGCATTGAACACATAAGGGCACCCTTGAGATAGATCATGCATTCTAGGTTAGAACTGAACAACTAACTTCAGCATTAGAGATGCCAATTCTGCTGCCATGGAATGACTGCATACCACTCAACACATGGCATTCCTTCCTGGCAGATTACAACACTGTCATTCCACTAGTGTTTCACTCACTTTGACCTCATCTATCGCAGCACTACTCTTATGTAACCACTCCACATCATCGGTCCTGTATTACGACATATCATATAGGAAATTTGCATAACTTCCTCTTGCGTAATTACATGAAATTTCAGACATTTTTATAAAAATATGCAAAACTGTCATTTTGTGCTATATTTCAGCACGAAATGTGTCCTCGCATCAGTTTTTGATGCAGGGACACATGTTGCTGGTGTTGTTTTGTTCCTGTGCATTCATAAATACACTTTTACCACGAATGTTATGTTATGTTATCCGGATTTATAAAGCGCATGGCTGCCCCAGCAACAAGGCGTCCCAGCGCTAAAACTAGCAGAGGCAGAAACAGCAAGGGAGTTAGTAACTGGAGAATAGCCACGTCTTGATCAATTTCCTAAAGATCCGGTTTTTTTTGTTGTTTTTTTTTTAACAGAGTTTTATAAAGCGCGAACTTGACCCGGTATCGGGTATCAGAGCGCTTTACATAGCAGCAGTTGCGTTACATGAGGACACATTCATTTTTGTTAGGCACGGGGAGATTAAGTGATTTGCCCATAATCACAGGATGTTCAGCATCTTTGCTGAGACTCGAACCCGGTTCCCCAGATTCGAGGTCGACCGCCCTAGCCGTGAGGCCAACTACTCTCCCCAATCCAGTGGTCCTGCGGACATGTAGAGGGATGGAATTCCAGAGGGCAGGTGCCAATGCCCGGAACGAACGCCCCCCAGCTCTTATCCTGCACACCCGTGGGACATGAGCCAGGTGCAACTCCGCAGAGCGCAAGGCTCGAGCGGAATCATACAGAGAGCACAGTTCGCTCAAGATTTGGGGACCCAGGCCATAGAGGATTTTGTGAGTAATGCATAGGGCTTTGAAGTAGACTCTCTTCGCAATACGAAGCTAGTGAAGCCGGCGCTGCAGGTCTGAAGCATGGCAATACTAAGGTAAGTGCAAAGAGCGAGCAGGCAGCCGCGTTCTGTGCCTGTTGAAGTCTTTTGGTCACAGATGTATTCACGCCCAATAGCAATACATTACAATAATCTAACCTTGCCATCACGGTTGATTGGACAATCATCTGTCTAATTGGTGCATCAAAAAGTCCTAGAATGGGCTTCAGGCCACGTAGAAGGCCAAAAAAGTTACCTGCCACTGCCTTAGCATGCCCCTCAAACGAGAGGACATCGTACACCAGCACTCCCAGGTTCTTGACCACAGACTTGGGGTGCGGGGAAGTTCCAAGGGCCACGGGCCACCATTGACTGCCTCACAGATGGATGTCTTGACCTACCAAAAGCACCTCTGACTTGGTGGAGTTTAATTGTAAATAGTTGTTCGCCATCCATTCCGAGATGGCAGTGAGGTCTTCTTGGAATTTCACCTTGTCCTGGTTGGAATTGCTGGAGAAGGTGATCTCCAATTGGGTATCATCAGCATAGGATACCAGGGCAATGTTTCGGGTTTTGGCCATAAGGGCCAGAGGGCGTATGTAAATGTTAAATAAAGTGGGGCTCAGAGCCAATCCCTGAGGCACACCACACCGGAGAGGGTGAGTGCAACGGGGGGCAGAGAACTGGAAAGACCGATTGGCCAAGAAAGACTCAAGCCAAACGAGGGCCTTGCTATTGACACCGATCTCCTCCAGCCGGCGCAGCAGGATCTTATGGGAAACTGTGTCAAAGGCTGCGCTCAGATCCAGCAGGATTAGAGCCAAGGTTCTGCCCTCATCCAAGGCGGACCGTAATTGCTCCGTCACTGCAAGTAGTGCGGATTCAGTGCTATGTCTAGGACAAAAACCGTTTTGTGACATATCTAGGATTGAATTTACTTCCAGATATTGAGTCAAGATATTGTTGACATAGGACTCCATGATTTTTGCAAAATATGGGAGCAGAGATATTGGGCACAAGTTTTCCGGCTTAGATACATCTAATGTCGGTTTTTTAGCAAGGGAATTACTTTAGCATGTTTCCAAGACTTGGGTATCGTTGCCGATGATAGTGACTTAATGATCAGCTCCCAACCCTCCGATAGGAGGCAGTGATGAAATTCTCTAAAGAGGTTAGGTTTCAGAGGATCATCGGAGGAACCTGATTTTACCTTCACTGACAGGGATTTCATGTCTTTAGAAAACATGGGAGGAAGATCGTGAAGGGAGTGGATCGCTGCGTCCTGGAGGAAGCTTTCCCGCATGTCAGGGGGAACCTTCTCTGGACTAAATGTGCTATAAATTCGTTCCACCTTGCTTATAAAAAATTTAGCCAGTGTCTCACATTGTGAGTTGGAAGATGTACTGCTATTGGCAGCTGATGATAATTTTTGCATTCCTTTCATAAGTGCAAAAATGGTTTTGGTTGGATTGCTACTGGTCAAGATCATATTGGCATAGAACGACACCTTGGTCTTCCGGACAAATTTATGGTATGTTTTAACAGCGCTCCTATAGGCTGTCTTAGCCGTGGAGTTGTAGGATCTTTGCCAGGCTCGTTCTAGGACCTTACATTTTTTCTTTTCCGCAGTTAAAGATTCATCATACCATGCATTGGTTTGTATACGTTTGGCATGAGCCATTTTTGCCGGAATGCAGCTATCTATTGATTGACCCAAGCCCGAAAGACCATGTCAGCTGCATCTATATCAATTGGCCATTCTGGGCGGTGGGAATTTAGTGAAGCTATAAACCTGGCTGAGTCTAATTTGTGCCACGGGCGCTTCCACGAAGGCGGGCAGAAGGCTTTAAGTGGGGGCCTTCTAAGCAAAATCGTAGGGAGATGAGGAAGTGATCGGTCCATAGCATAGGAAGGGACGGTTTGGCCTCCAAGATCTGAAGATTCGAAAATACGGCATCCAGGAGGTGACCAGCTACGTGAATAGGTCCCACGACCAACTGCGTAAGCTGACAGGCCGCCATATCCCCCAAGAAGTTGACAATATCATTTATTTAGAGTTTTGTATTGCGCGAACATGACCCAGAAGGGTATCAGAGCGCTTTACATACGGTTTAAGTAGACAAAGGAACAGCTAGGGGAGAGAAATCAGGGAGACAGTGGGACAAAATACAGCAGGTGCAAGATGAAATTGAGGAGGACAAAGGAGGCAGGTTGGGAGAGACCGACACGTAGGGCAATGAACAACAGGAACAAGCGAGACAGTATACAGTAACTTAGCGGCAAGAGGAGCACAGCCTCTAGTTCAACGCATTGTTCATTAGTAGATTTTTGACTTCCCTTTTGAAGGCAAGTGTAGAGGGAATCAGTCTTGTTTCCACTGGGAGAGAGTTCCAGATTCTTGGGGCGATGCCAGAGAATGTACGATTGTATGTTTTATGCTTATTAAATTTCTTGGGCTTGAGCAGCAGTGTTCCGGTGCTCCTTGTGGATTGGGCGCCACCAGAAAGTTCAAGCTGGTTTGTCAGGTAGAGTGGGGTGTTGAAGTGTAGTGCCCTATGGGTCATACAAGCGATCTTTAGTTGTATCCTTGCTTCAAAGGGGAACCAATTGAGCGATTTCAGGTCCGGAGTAATGTGGTTGTTCTTCTTAGAACCCGTGATGAGTCTGGTAGCAGCATTTAGAGATGCTCTGATAGGTGCTAAACTGAGTTTCGGCAGACCGCAAAGAGTCGCACTGCCATATTCTAGTCTGTAGATGACAAGTGCTTGCACCGCCAATTTAAAGTCATCATGGGGAAGGAAGGGTTTGAGTTTTCTTAGGATGCAGAGTTGGAAGTTCGCTCCTTTGGTCGATGATCTGATGTGGTCTTGCATGTTTAGGTTTTTGTCAAGCACAACTCCTAGTGATTTAGTGGAGTCCACGATGTGATGTGTGCAGTTGAGGGCTGTGAGGTTACAGAGGAATTTCACCACTGTGGGGGTTTGCCTAGCGGGTGCAATGAGGAGGAATTCCGTCTTGAGGGCGTTTCATTTGAGATGGTTGGAGGTGAGCCAGTTGAGGGTTTTGAGAAGGGTTCCATTGAGGGAGTTGATGTCTTCGGGGGAGGAGATTTTCATGTAGAGTTGGGTGTCGTCCGCGTACATGTGATATTGGATGTTGGAGGCTTTAAGAATTAAAGTCAGTGGTTCAAGGAAAAGGATGAAGAGTGTGGGGGAGAGTGAGGATCCTTGGGGAACACCAAGTGTGCATGGGCTCGGGTTGGAGAGAGACTGGTTGGATTTGACTCTTTGTGTTATGTTGCTGAGGAAAGAGGAAAACCATTTAAGGACCGTGCCTGAGAGCCCCATCCTGCGTTCCAGGAGGGAGAGTAGATTGTCATGTTTGACAGTGTCAAAAGCCGATGAGAGATCGAGCAGGATTAAGAGGCAGGCTTCATTTTGGTCGAGTAAAGTGAGAGCATCATCCACAATGTGAGTGATTGCCGTTTGTGTGCTGTGGCCAGTGCGGAAGCCCGATTGGAATAGGTCGAGAAGCTGGAATTGCTCAATGTGTTTGCGTAGTTGTTCATGAACACATTTCTCCAGAGGTTTTGCCAGGGTGGGTATGTTTGTGATTGGACGGCAGTTGTTCAGGTCAACAGGGTCAGCAGAGGGTTTTTTGAGAATAGGGAGAACTAGGCCCACCTTCAAGCAGTCCGGGATCTCATCTTGCAGAAGTGAGGCATTGATGATCTTAGACCAGAGTGGAGCTAGTGAGCCAATCATTTCTTTAAAGAAGTTGGGGGGAAGGGGGTCATTGAAGTGATTTGAGGGTTTAAGGGACGAGAGAGTATTGAGGATGGTAACGTCATTGAGGGGAGTGAATTGACTCCATGAAGCCTTGTTTTTGAGTGAGAGATCAAGAGTTGAGGGCAGGGGTGTGGAGACCGAGGGGTCAGGAGAGGGTGAGAGAGTGAGTGCAGCAGACCTTAGGTCTGATTCGATTTGTTCAGTTTTTTCGAGGAAGAATTTAGCAACCGCTTCGCAGTTTGGTTGCGGGGGAGACAGGTGCTGAGATAGGGTAGAGGTGTTGTTGGATTAAGATTTAATGAGCTCAAAAAGTCGTTTCGGGCGATTTTTGGCTTTGTCAAGTTGGCATTTGAAGAAGTTGGCTTTCGCCGTTCTAATCCGTTTGTTGTATGTACTTCTTTTGAGTCGTAGAGATTTTAGAAGATCCGTGGAGGGAGAGGATCTCCACTTATGTTCAGCTAGTCTAAGACTGCGTCTGTCAGCATTTAGACTGTCATTGAACCACGGTTTGGAGTCTTTTATGGGAATTCTTTTTAGTTGAAGTGGGGCCGTATCATTCAAGGCAGATAGCATGGTGCTGTTATAGTGTTCAGTGAGGTTGTGAACGTCAGACATGTTAGAAGGGGGCGGTAGGGAGAGATTGCATTGCTGTACAAGCTCACGGACGCTAGTGTTATGGAGCGGTCTTTTCCAATGTTTTAGTTTCACTGGTTGAGCGGTTTTGTGGATCCAGCTTTCAAGTATCAGAAAGTTGATAAAATGATGGTCAGACCAGTCACAGGGGAGAATGGATTCGAGATGAATGTAGCTGGGGTTGGCGATGATGAGATCCAGTGTCGAGCCTAAGTTGTGAGTGGGGCTGTCGCAGAATTGGGTAAGTGATAGGTCGGTTAGGAAGTTTTTGAGGGATGTAACCGACTGATCGTGCGGGTCATTCCAGTGGAGATTGAAGTCACCAAGGAAGATCTGGGGGGAGTGACGGCCATGGTTGAAGGAGATGGTTTCCATAACTTGTTCGATTAGATGGAGGTTATCACCTGGGGGGTGGTAGAAGATGTGAAGGCTGCATAGTGGTCTGTGTGTGCTAGTGATATCTATGCATAGGTATTCACAGGCGGAGAGAGCAGCTGAGGGGGACTGTTTTGCTGTGAGAGAGTTGCGGAAGATACAGGCTATGCCCCCGCCCAATTTCTTAACTCTGTCGAGTCTGATAATGTTGTGACTAGGAGGGACTAGAAGGTCAAGGATAGGGCCAGAGGAGTCGTTGAGCCAAGTTTCAGTGAGGAAAAGGAGGTCCAGATCTTGGGCAAGGATGAGATCAGCAAGGTCTGTGGCATGTTTCACCGCTGATCTGCAGTTAAGTAACATGCTTTTCAGGTGTAGTTTGTGCAAGGTGTCTGTGTGTGTGGGTTGTGTGGTGGGGATCTGCAAGAGGTTATTGATGTTTGAGGAATTGGTGTTGAGACTGGGCGCTCTATGGGGGTTGGGTGTGATGGTTTGGATGGGTACAGCATTCCCATGTTTAGGGAGTGACGAGTTAAGTGCATTAAGTGACGTGATGGTTAGGATGGGTTCCGCATTCCCATGTTTAGGGGGTGACGAGTTAGGAGACTTAAGTGGGGCTGTTTGTGAGGATTTAGCATGGACTGCACTGGCCGAGGGAGGAGAGGAGTACTCAAGGAGGAGGGAGAGAATATCAGCTTCTGAGTATGGCGAGGTGTATTCAAGGAGGAGGGAGAGAATATCAGGTTCTGAATAAGGATTTATGGATCTGGTAGGTCTAGAAGGGGCAGTAGGGTTGGGAGTGGTGTTCGAGTTAGGGGCAGGGGGTTGCGGGAGGGTCAAATGTGGGATTTCATGTGTTGTCAAGGAGGCAGTGATAAGGGGCATCTCAATTGTGGCCATGTTGGGGGAGAGATCCAGGGCTAGCTCTTCGGTGGCCTTAATGAGTTTGAGGATGACAGATTTGAGAGAAAGCAATTCATGGTTTATTTTCTTGAGCTTAGAGGCAGGATCAGAGTGTGAGTTATGGGGCATGTGAGGGGTAGTAGGAGGGTGGGACACTGGGAAGGGCAGAGGGGGGATCAGGCAGGGGAACAGGGGGGGGTGTGGGAGGTCCCCTGATGTAGAGTTCTCTATCTGATGTAAGAGTGCGCGAGGTGAGTGGGCGATGTAAAGGAGGTTAGGGGAAGGGAGGTTAAATGAGTTTCTGTTGGAAAGTGGGCAAACCCGCTGTCTAGTGAGGGAGTTATGAGGGCAAGTTCTAGTGGGAGCGGGGGTGGGGGAAGTGTTGGAGAGGTGGTCGGAACGAGGGCTAACAGATGCACCGTGATTATTGGCCCAAGTCTGGTCAGGTCGTGGCAATGTGGGTGAGTTGGGGACGCCTGGGGTTGGAGGAGCTATGGTCCCATGTGAGATGGTCGGGGTAGGGGAGGAAGTCCTCAGGCTGTAGTCCGTAAAAGAGGGATCCAGGATCTCCTGAGATGGGGTAAGGGTAAGGTCGTACTTAGTTTGAGTAGAGGAGTCGTTGGGGACCAGAGATCTTTTAAAGAGTGCAAACCTGTCATCAAAGATGTCCAGGCTGCGATCAGTGGCCTGAATGAGTATAGTCCATTGTTGTAGATGGATATAGTGGCATTTGCTCTAAAAGTGGGAGATTTCGTGACCAAAAGTCGCAGACCGTGAGGGAATTTTTTGGATGAAGTGATTCTGAGTAGAGAGTGGAACGTAGATCTCCACTGAGCTCTTGTTTTAGTGTAGAAGATCAGGTCGCTCGTAATAGTGCCTTTTTTGGGCAGAGGTAGGGGTCAGAGAAGGGTTTCTGGGTTGGCTTTGAGGAGTCTATGTTTAAGATTTTTAGTAGCATTATTGGAGAGGTTGACCGGATAGTTAATTATGTAGCTGTTAGAGCCAGACTTTTCAAGTCTGGAGTCCATCCTGAACTGTGGAAGTGGAGGAGAGAGTTAAGTAAACGTGGATAGGCAGTGAAGTAGGAGTGAGCAGGAGTCTACCAAGTGATCCTCACTGAGGGAAAGACTTGAAGGTGCACCTTAGTTTAGGCGCGGCCAAAATAGCTAGGTCAGGATGTGAGGAAACACATAGTCATGAAATCAAGTTGACATCATGGGACTCTTGGAGTTCTAAATGTAGATTAAGGTCCCCTAAGATGCTAAAATTGGCTGCCTCTAAAACTAACGTGGACGCCATATTGGCTAAAGCTTCTTGAAAGGGTTTCGAAGGGCCTGGTGGGCGATAGATAAGTATCCATGATAATGTAAAATTGTGTGTCAGTGCAATTTTGAACATAGCGCTTTCACGGTCAGGTATGTCCTTCGGGGTAAAGCTACAGGAGTACGCTGATTTATATATAATAGCTAGCCCCCCCTCCGACTGTTCTATTCTTGATACACATCGTATAGCCTGCAGGTAGGGCCAGGGCTGGAATGGCCACAGAGTCAGTGGTGAGCCATGTCTCCGAAAGGAATAGGATGTCCCGAGCAGTCTCTTGCAAAAGGTCTAATACCTCTGAGTAGTGTTTGACTAGGGACCTGCAGTTAAGGCTGCAGATATTGAATTCCCTCCGCCCAGAAATTGGCTGCACCATACTGGGGCGGGGGCTCACCCTGAAGCCGCAGATATTACAGTGCGGGGGACAAGAATCGGGATGCCAGCTGTGTTACCGCATGCCGCTAGAGGTTGCAGTGCGAGCAGGGATTCCCTTGTAAAAACTAACCTGCAGGGCCCTCCAGAACCAGGATTCCCTGCGACGCCCAGGCGCAGACAGGCTTGCCTTTGGCGTGCCTTTGGAGTGCCAGCGGCGCGCCCGCTGCGTGCGTCCGCTCCGGCATGGGTCTAATAAAGGCGTAGGCCCCCAAACACTAGCCTGCCAACTTCCGTGTCTGACTAGCACACCGGAAGTGAGTGTGAAGCAAAGTCCTGCCCTCTGCTCAAACTGCACTGCAGCCGCGGCGGAACGGGGCCAAGACACACACAGGGACTGAAAGGAAAGTCCCACTTCAAGCGGTGAGCCAAGATACACAATATTTAAAAGTTAAAACAGTTCTAAAATGCGGTAACGCTATTGTTTTTAAAATAAATGCAGTCTCTTTCAGGAACAAGACGTACGCTATGCAGCCCCTGCCACTGTCTGCTTGTGCGAATGCTGCGTAACTTCACAAAGTGCCATATTTCACATAACAAGAGTAATTCAAAATTCCCCAAATTATGCTGGTGTTATTTAAATGTGTCCCAGGCCTAATTTGATTTCACCTTGGTCAGCTAATGTCATCAAGGTGGCCTGCATCGCTACATTGTTTCGCCATAGGTTCTCTTTGTTCTCCTGGCAACTCCACGCACGTGCTTTCAAAGTAGTCTTAATTTGTTTTAAATGTTCAAAGAACATTAGTATGCTTGTATCTGGGAGAATCTGGATTTTTTTTAGGCCAAAAAACTTTGAAAAAGGCTTCTTACAGGTATTGATGGGTAAATTATCATGGTGTTCATTTGAATCACTGAACACGCATCACATGATGTCCGATTTGAACAAAGTAGCATTATTTTGATACATGCATCTCATATTCTGCACTTCCTGCCCATAAAACTGTTAGCCAACATCAGAGTGCTGTACAGTGAAGAGACAAGGCACTGCAGCTGATTACCTAGCTCACATGGGGAAGGTGGGTGACTAAGGGAGGCTGACGGGTGAGTAGATGCGACCACCCTCCTCCCCTACCCACTTCCTCTTCCACCCTCTAATTGACTGTCACCCACCAAAGGTAGCAGCTTTGAATATAGTCCTCAAAAAGCAGTAATTACAAAGTGTCCCACATAGGCACAGTTCCCATTGAGGGATTCCCTGATGTCAGAATTACCACTGCCTACAGCAATACAGTGCAATTTTTCTGGTGGAGGACCCTTGGGTAGAATCTATAATTATGGAGGAAATTGTATTACCAGAAGGTTTAGAAGGATTATGCATCAAATTCTTTTTATGAGTCAGACGATGAGGACCTGAATCAGTGTTGGCTTGTAATGGAAATCTGGTTTGTGACAGAAGTGGTAATTCCACAGTTGCAAGATTCTCTGCCGGCGTTCCCTGTAGGGCTTGCTTACTTTTCTTGGCTATTTTTGATTGTGTGCAGATGAACAATCCACTTCATCTTCATTATTTTGCTGCATGTCCCATTGATGCCCCCTGCCTTGCATTTCATGCTCAGCCTCGGTGGGAAATGGTGGTCCTCAACCCCTTGAGCTGCCTAGAAGAGCAAATATATTTTTGCTATTTGGCAAGGATGGTTACTAGAAACCTTTGGATATCTAACCTTTTGTCTAAAAGCACAGTTTAATGTACTCCTTCCATCACAGTGTCCAACAGATGTGCGCTGAGTGAGCAATTCAATTCAATAATACGTTTATTATGACCATTGGTCTTTAAACCACATAAAACACAGTAAAACAGCATAAAATACAATATATAGATTAAAATTCTATAAAGGAACCATAAAAACAGGGTTAGCAATATTTCAAGTTCAATATTTATTTATCTCATAAAGGCTTGTTTTCCTAGCATCGATCTTAATTTGTTAAACCAATTCCATACTCAAATAGTGAGCGCGATCCAAATATATATACGGTCCAACATTTAGTTTCTGCTTTGAACAACTAAAATTACCCAAGAATCTCTATTTATCATTCCTTGACCCACTCTTTCATTCCCTATTCCATAAGGAACCTCTTTGCTGCTTGGATAAACTTCGCCAAAACAATTGCAATATCAAGGAACTGCATATCAGTAAGGAGCTCGATTGCTTGCATCCGTGACCTTGTACCATACTTTAAAAAACTGGTCGTAAAAACAGTTGATGCAGAGCCAACAGTTTTTGGCAATCCATTAAAATGTGTACACAGGTACATTTTATGCCCATCCCGCATGTACATCTACCGTCACGGTCCATTAATATACTTTTTATTTTTCTCATTAGCACGAGCTGGATTAATGCCTACTCTCACCTTTAACAATTCCATTCTCAACCATTGATTTGGTGGGGTATCTAAATAAGGGTACCAGTTATCATTGCTCCAGATATTTAACATAAATTGCACAGACTCTTTTTGTTTCAGATACACCATATCAATTTGTCTAGACTTTTCCTTCCCCAAGACTTTTAGTACACTCTTAGGTTCTTCAATATACAGCGACAGGGGTCAATTTTCACCTTCAAATTGCCACAGATGGAGTAGAGTTTCTTTCTTGTTGCTTTTGCCCACTTTAATTCACTCTTCTGAATCTCCTTCATACACCAACGTGACACTTTCTCCTCTTCCCCTGCCCCCAACCATTTCCAAAACCTACATAAGTTTACTTGAACCTGAATGTTCCATGATAGTAAGTCTAGCTCCAACCTAATGGCCTGTAACATTGATGAGCTGGGCAGTGACACTAAGCTTTTTAAGCATTTCCTTTCCTCGCTGTCCCAGGAGCGTTTCCCTCCTAAGCATACCATTTCTGCTCCATATTGCAATTGAGGAGGGATCATTGCATTATAGGCCTTCAGCATAGGTCTGTGGGACATAGCTCCATAATTACAGTTGAATTTTTTGAACCCACAAACTGAGGCTAGGGCTTTGGTTTTCTGGGCCTGTAAGTGCGTGCCCCAATTTAAAGATTTATCAAACCATATTCCCAGGTATTTGTATTCATTAACAGCTTCTAATTTAGTTTGCCCCAGTAACCAATTGTATTTTTGATCTCTCTTCCCAAAACACAATATTTTTGTTTTATCCATGTTTACTGTTAGGTTTTTAGATGTACAATATATATGAAATGCATTTAACTTCCTTTGCAGACCTAATTCAGTTTGATCAAGAATGACTAGATCGTCTGCACACAGAAAACAGGACAAATGCTTCCCGTTTACCTTTGGGCTTGCACTTCTTTCCGTCATTAAAAAGGACGGCAGATCAGCAAGGAAAATTGAAAAAAGGAGTGGTGCCAAAACACAGCCCTGTCTTAGGCCATTATTGATTGCTATCTCTTGTGTCAGACCCCCTATTGTGTCTTTGATGACCTGTGCCCAGTTCTCACTATGCATCTCTTGGATGACTACTAGGAGTTCTTCAGGAATATTATATCTTTTTAGCGTCTCCCATAGGCACTCTCTATCTACTAGATCAAATGCAGCCCGAAAGTCGACAAAACAGCAGCATAATTTACCTTGCTGTTCTACCGACTTCCGAGCTACTGCCCATAAGGCAAAGCAATGGTCCAAGGTTGAGTGCCCCTCCTTAAATCCTCCTTGTTCCACAGGGACAATCGCATGTAGGTCAATCCAATCCTTCAATTTGCCTAAAATAATTTTAGAAAACACTTTCACACCAATATCTAATAGATTAATTAATCTATAATTCTTAGGATCCTTTCTTTCCCCTTTTTATGCAGGGGCCTAATTACCGCTCCCTCCATGATTTTGGGATAATACCTGAATCTAGAACGGCGGTAAACATCTTAGAGAAAAATTGTGCCCACCAATTTAACTCTGTTTTAATTATAACCGCAGGTAAATTATCAGGCCCCGCTGCTCGGGTTAAATTTAACTTCCTAATGGTGTCCTTCACGTTTTCAATGGAGCATGAAGGTATTAGTTCTTTTGCTGCCCGCCACATCCGGACTCTTTCCTCACTTAATACTGGCACATTACTGGCCGTATATAATTGGCCTAAGTACTCCTCCCAGGATGCCTCGTCAACTACACAGCTCATGGTTCCCGGGATCGACCCGAAGCATCTTGGATCAGTTTCCAGAACCCTTTAATGTTTTTTGTTTCTATAGTTTCCAATAGGGAGTCCCAGCATTTTCCTTTAAACCTCCTTTTCTTGGATCTCACTAACATTTTATATTCTTTCCTCAAATGTATTAAATTATTAAAGCCCTCCTCATCATACCTTAACCTCATACGTCTTTCTTCTTTCCTCAATATCCTTTTTTTTCCCCTACATACAGAGTCAAACCAGCCCATTTGCTTTCTACTCTGGGCTTGTGAAATTTTTCCGCCCTTTTCCTTCTTCTTTAGGTAAACTCTAAGACATTGTACAACCTGAAGCATTTTTTCTTCGAACCATGGGACCGTTTGATCCCGAGCTTCCTCAAAGGATATATTCTGTTGAAAACTGGCTAATTTTTTTAAATATTCATCAGTTAATTTTGTGGTCAAGCGTTTAGGGTAATCCATTGATAGCGGTAAAACACTTTCAGATATTCTTGGGGGCCCTCTCACTATTTCACAGAAGAGTGGGTGATGGTCGCTTTCTTTACGCTCGATTACCTTAAACTTTTTACCAAGGCAAAGTTCCAAACGTGTACAAAGAAGTAATCTATGGGGCACAATTGATTACCTCTTCTGAAAGTCTGCATTGCTGGTCTATCAGATTCTATCCTACCATTTAAGCGAATTAGCCCCTTTGATCCTAGAACTTTCCCTAGGGCTTCGTCTTGCCTATTCATAGAGCAACTGGGGAAGTGTGCCGGCATTATCTCATACGCTTTCAAAATTTCCTTCAGCCAAGGATCTAATTTTCCGGGGTTTAACTTATGGTTAAAATCTCCCGTAATGATTAACAAATCCTTTCCATATTTATCACTCAGGGATTTCATCTCATCTTTGAATAACCCCATTTCCCTTGCATACTCTTCTTGCGAGCCCCACTGTATGTAGGGGTTTACCACAATCACACGTTCGTTTAGCCTTTCAGGACCCTGTAAGGATACCTCACTGACCAACGTCCATTTACAAGAATAATTTATCAGGTTCGCCTTTTTTACTGTTCTTGTAGAAATGAGTGTCATAATCCCCCCTGAAGGACGTCCAAATCTTGTTTTACTGGCGGCTTTATAAATCTGGATACATCCTTCAACTACGAGGGTATTGTCGCTTAGCCAAGTTTCCTGCAGACAAATAATGTCTGCCTGCCGTGAAACATTTTTTATACAAATCGATCTTTATTTGCTCTTTAAAACCATTAATGTACCACGAAATTATTCTTAGGCTATGCGACGACCCACTTCCCTAATCTAATTCGCTAAGGTGTCCAGACTCATTCAATGCCCACGAGGGTGGGTTTATGTCGCTATCCTCTAAGCTCCAATTGCCCCAATTATTACAAGGCTCTTGATTTTCAACAACTATTTTAATATTTTCTCTTTTCCCGCATGCCCCTGCTATCAGTCTTGCTTGCCTTTTCCCCAGTCCTGCGTGACATTTCAAGAAGGCACTATCTGGCTGTTTTACACTTTCTAGTTCAACCTCTGTGATTAATCTTATACCTTCCTTTAGTATTTCTTTTTCGGCATTTAAAATTGCAGTTTTTATCATTCCCGAATATACTTCAACTTTTGTCAATTCCTTGCCTTTGCTACTTGGGGAGAATCCTACCTGCCTCAAATCCTTTGATTCAATTTCACGCAAACTTGGGCATTTTGAGAAGGAAAATAGTAGTTGGGATCGATTTAGGGGTACAATTTTCCTTAACTTTTTCCTCCCCTTCTCTATATCCAAGGGTTCAAAGTATATCCACTTTTTGTCGCTCGAATCTATTACATCCAGTCCCCCATTCTCCTTTTCGCACGTAGCTCTTTTTATATTTGGAATTTTTGACCTAATGCCCACTCTCCCTGAAATCTTCGGGTGATCTTTCTCTTCACGTAAGTTTGCCCTTTTTTCTAACCCTTTCTCCTCTCTTTCTACTTCCCAAGTGTTTTTTTGTGGAACCCTTTTTTCTATTGTTTTCTCCGGTCTCGTACTTAGGTGATGGTCCGGGTTCCTCCTTTCCTTTTTAGTTACTAGGGGAGAACCTCTTCTAACTGTAGATGCATGTGTTGCATGAGGTTTATCTTCTTGACACTTTACTTTTTTGTGACCCATTTGTTTCCCTTTATATTGGGTGCATTTTCTTAGAGGATATCTAAACTTTGGCCACCTATACCACAGGTGGTCACTCCTTCTCCTAATTACATTGGGCATCTCGAGATATACTCATCCTGACAATTCTTATTTTGATCTGGTTCCCCTGCATCACCTTGGGTGGAGCTATCAGGCACTGGTCTAACCACAGATGGCATCAGACCCCTAATGCCCTGTAATTCGCACACAGTGCTCTTTAGGCTCATCTCCTGGGCTTTTAAAATTTTATTATTTGATAATGTAACCTCTAATAGACCTTGCAGGATTTTTTGCAATATTAAAATTATGTCCAGCATAGAAGCCGATGGTGTTGCCGCCAAGTCTAAGTTCTTGGAGCTGTTACGCACCAGTTCTTCCAATGACTTGGAACGCAGGTTTGCCCATTGACCCAGACTTTTATCAGCATTAGATCTTGTGTCCAAATCTGTGATGTCTTTCTCCACTTGCTGCTCCTTTGCATTATTCTCCTCGTACTCCCCATCAGCAGTGCCAAGAACAGAAAAAATCCTTGGCGATGAAGAGAGTCTAGGTTCCAAATTGATGTTTATTTGGCTTAAATTGCTTCGGTTAATAAATAAATCTTCTATACATTGGGCACTTTGATCATTTGCTTCGTGAGTTATAATTGAGTCCTTCTTAAAATCTTGAATCTTGTTTTTTGCTTTTTAGGTGCCATCTAAAAACAAAAAAAAGAGGCTCTGCTGACACACGTTATTTTATTCCGCAACAAAAAAACAACAAGGTGTAACTAGGCTCAATAGAAGAGTAGTACTGAGCGAAATAAATGATCTCAATAGGTCCGGACTATTTGGCTTCGTCTCCACGCCTACTTTTTCTCCACTACTGAACAAACAAATCCAGTGCTGCTCCCACTTTCTGAATCCAAGACAGCTCACGGATTTAAAAATTAATATAAAAATAATAAAAGGGACTTTACCAATTAGTCCCAGAAAACACTTACCTCTGCTATGATAATATGTGGTGCATCGGGCTTGCCGTGAAAAACTAACATAGACTAGTCTCCACTCCACACGAGGCTATTTTCCTATTACCGTCCCAATTCAGGTTGATTTCCCTTATTCAAATCTCTTCTCCCCCACCGTGGGGCTCCCACAGGGTTTGGTGGGATTTTAAAGTTAGGCACTTAATTACAACTGCCTCGTTAATTCCCTCGTTATTGCCACGTTATCACGTTGCAGCCTCCCGGCTGTTCTTCTGCCCAGGCTCCCCACTCAGAGCACTTTCCGAGCTTCGTACTCTGTACTCCGCGGTCGAGCTCGAGCCTCCGTGAATTCCGGAAGTGACGTCAGCACGCGTTGCGTCATGTTGCACGGCCGCCCGAACCACAGCAGAGGAACACAGCAGCCCTTTGTGTGGTTGAACCGACTGCAAAGTCGTTACTGCTTGCGTGTTTGAGAGCTTTTTCTGACTGCTTTTTGGATTGTTCTGTTGAGTGAGCAAGAAGGCTGTGCAATCTGTTGCTCTTCAGCAGAAAAGGTGGGCTCTGCTTATAGGTTTTGTAGAGGGTCTTGGAGAACTCAGAGGCCACACCTAGAACAACCTTTATTCTGTCCCGTTCTCAGATAACAGGACTGTACCCATTGAATGCCATATTCTTTGCATCGAGGTACCGCCTCACACCATCGCACACTCTGAGGGTCATTGGTTGACTGGCACTCGCTTGGTGCCTCCCCGAGCTAGGCATAATACACTCACTTATCCCATGTTTCATAGTTTGTCACTTAGACAGGTGTGAATTCACAGACCATGTGACAGTTCACAGCCTTCCTGTACAGAGCCATAAACTTGGTCTAGGCAACGTCTGACCCTACAGGGCAATGATAGTGACTTGGTAAAAACAACAAAACTGTTCTTCTGGCCTCAATAGACATCTTGCATCCAGTGCCGAGTGTCAAGCATGTGGCTGTTGTCATATTGTGGGTAAGTTTCCTGTATAGCGTATGACCAGGGCTACAGGAATTACGCAATGTTGCTGTCATGTTATTTTAAATGTTTACCTCCTGATAATCCCTACCAGGAGACTTGTTTCTGGCACTTGTATACTATTAATGACAGCACCCACAGCTTTCACACCTCTTTCCACATCAAGCTACGAGTAACTTGAAACAGCAAAAGGAATATAGACCGTAATGCAATGTTACTGATTATGCATAGCCCTCTTGGGCGTTATTGTCAATATCTGGCTTTACTATTTTGCTTACAAAATTGTATATTCAGCATGCCTAGCCCACTTGGGCATCATCATGAGTGTATTGTTTTTCTATTTTAATTTTACTGTGTGAATTTTGATTTGACTTAGACTCGTCTTAATACCATTTAGAACATATACTGAAGGGGTGACATCTGTGAGGCCCCATTTAAAATGCACTGAAGGGAGATACATGTTCCTATATATGAGGAAGTTAATGTATATGGGTCCATTCTCCATAATTTGATTTGCAATTGCAATGTTATTTAGTTGTATTACCATTTGCCCTGTCTTGTCTGAATAAATTGTAATGTTACAAGATGGCGACCATGAAAATACGGTGGGACGTATTCCTTTTACATTTGTTGCTATTTGCATCAGTGATGTCATAGTATTTAAATACCGGCATACCTAAAACAGCGTGTTTTCGTGGACAAGGTTGCACAAAGCAACCGAAACGCATGGATTATCCTCTTGCCTATAAAGAGAGTACTGTAACGTAGCTGTCTGGAGCGCCATGTTAGTACTTTATAAAGGGACGGAATTGCTTTGATATATATATATCTTTTACAGAGTGGCGTTAGCCACTTTTTAGTTATAGTTAGGGTTACCAGAGATAGGAATTGATTGGAATTTTGTCCCTTAAAAACTTTATGCTCATTTGAAGAATCTCCACGAAGTCTTGCAGATGATGCAAAATTTTACAGTGACTGGTGAAGGGAGAGCAAAGAAATAGGGGGTCCCAAAACAAGTTTTGACCAAATGCATTTTAAATAGACTTTTTGTATTGGACGTAACCCCAAAATGGCTGAATGGATTTACATGAAATTTGGCAGGATTAGACATTGTGGCGTGCAGATGTTCCTTTGAGTACTATAGGTAAGTATTTTTTAAGTTATATGGCATTTTAACTTTGTGAAATCTGTTGTTGCGGTATTTTGCAGAAACCCGTGGTACATAGCGATGACAAGTCATTAGATGATTGCCTAATGACTGCCTTTACAAAAGTTAAAGGCAGTCATGTTGTTTTTATCAATCAACTCAGATTTGTTGAGCGTAGCTCATCACCAGTGAGGGTATCCAGGCGCTGGGTTCTTGCTGGAATCAGTCAAAGAGCCAGGTCTTTAGTCCTTTTCTGAATTCAGGGAGAGCAGTTGTTGTACGGAGGTGCAGGGGGAGATCATTTCAGGACTTAATGGTGAGGTAGGACAAGGGCACCCTCCCTTGTTGTTTCGGCGGATGCGAGGAGTATGAGTGAGGGCAAGGGAGGTGGAGCATAGGTGTCTGGAGGGTTGGTGGACCTTCAGACGGTGGTTGATGTATGCTGGTCTTGGTCGTGGAGGGCCTTGTAAGCATGTGTCAACATCTTGAATTGGCATCTTTTCTGGCTGGGGAGCCAGTGGAGGTTCCTGAGGAGGTGGGTGATGAGGGTTCATTTTGGGAGGTCGGGGTTGAGTCTGGCAGCTGAGTTCTGTATCATCTGGAGTCTCTTCAGGAGTTGGGTGGTGAGTCATCATAGAGCGCGATGCCCTAGTCCAGTTGGCTGGTAACTAGGGCTTGAGTGACGGCTTTCCTGGTGTTGATGGCAGCCATCCGAAGATCTTTAGAAGCATGCAGAGGGTGTGGAAGCAGGCGGAGGAGACTGCGTTGATCTGGCGTTCCATGGTAAGTTTGCTGTCCAGGATGATGCCAAGGTTGCGGTCGTGGGGTGTGGGTCTGAGTTCGAAGGGCCATCAAGTGTCATTCCACGGGGATGTTTTTAGGTACAGTAAACTGTGTTCTGCTTCAGATCTACTTAAGTAGTAGGTTTGGTATTTTCTCCTACCAATTACCATTTCAGTATAGTGGTAATAAGTAGGGAAAAATATTTATAAGTTTCTATTTATGTAAACAAAATACTGCCTCAGGAGTACCACAGTACCCAAAAAACTAAATTTTAAAAAAGTAATACACTATATTGTACAAATATAATGTACTAAAGTGTATTTTTGATTTTTGGAATATTTAAATATCCACAAAAATGTATACAGGGTAGTGAGGTGATACCTACAAATTACCACACTACTTACAAAAAATGCACAGTTCAACCATGACTGCTATATAAAATGTATATAAAATAATAAATAAACTTCTCTACCTATTACCACTTAAATAAAGTGGTAATAGGTAGTGAACAACAATAAAACCTAATACTTACCTATACCTAAAACCCTAACCCAGAGCACAGCTAAATGCAGACCGCCGAATGTAGCAAAACTGTGGTAAAAACTACATGGCTGCCTTTTACCTTTGGTAAACACAGCCCTTAGCCAATCACATACTGACTTCTCATTCACAAGTACAGCGGTATACCGCGAACCTACCATGGTAGAACACAGCACAATATGTATGTATGTTTTTTTAAATGTATAACTTGTGCATGCTGATTTCTGGTCGTAACCAGAGATTGAACTGTGACACAAAAATTCCCTTAACTTTCATTTCAGGATTTTCTTGTCTACCGTGCTGTTCAAACACCTGCAACAGTCGCTCATAATAAGCATGCACTGAATCTTTAGTTTCTAGAGTAGTTCTATTGATCTTCAACCAATCGATATCCCTCACTGGAACTTGCCCTTTCAAAAAGGTGATCACCTTATCATACTTTGTCTTCACCACAGGTGAAGGTGCAAGGTTACGCACATCCCTTGGAGGTTCAGTACATTGCCATTTCACAGCTATTTTACATTCAGCCCATAAATCACTCGGTACCACAATATCACTGGAAGAATTAAAGTCTGTCCACAAAACCTCCGAAATCTTCCCAAATCTATCAATTTCTGTATACAACGGGCAGAATTCTCCCTCAATTTCAGAAAGCATTTTGTGAATGTCCTAAGATCACCTCTACTCCACGGTACATGAACATACCCTCCACCTGGTATCTCTCTCTTTGGGAAAGTTAGAACATCATCTTCCTCGGTCTGGGGGTATTGGTGATGGTTTGCTATTAGCTTCTGTAGCATCTGATTGGTTTTTTTCTTGCCTTGCTTCTTTGCCCACTTGCTCTCTAACTTGTCAAAATCTCTTCATTTTCTAATGCACTTCACCAATTCAACAATGTGCAGTCTCATACCTGAGGACCGCATGGTCACAATAGCTTCATCATCTAACTGTGCCCTACAGCTTTTTTGGAGATGAACACTCTTAGAGAGATCCACCTTGTATTTTCCTGCTAGCTCAGTAATTATCATGAGTGGCAGTATGTCCTGTGATTTCTTTACTCAAATATATCAATTCATTTTCCTAATATTGTTTCAAAAGTGAAATGCCTAGACATCCTCGAATAATTTCTTGCAATTCCAACTTCAATTTCGGTACATCTGAGGGTCTCACCGTTTCCTGGCTAGTAGTTGGTCTCTCCGTTTCTCCTATTCCTTTATTTTCAGGAGTTTTCTCCCATCATCAAATGGTCCTGTCTCTCCTTGTGAAATAGGCGTTGTAAAAACACTTCTTCTCCCTTCTCTTAATGATTGAACGTTTTGTGGTGGGGTCCAAGCAACAATTTGTGAGTTTTGCGAAGTCGGGATAAACCCTGTTGTAGCTACTCCTTCAACAGCACCTGTAACAGCAGGATTCAGAACACTATTTATTGGTGCAGTTGCTACAGGAATCCCTAAGTTTTGAGCTGACACAATCTGTGGCACAGGTGCATGAACAGTCAAAATAGAAGCAGTGACACCTGGAGCAATACAGCAGGAGCTGCTTCGACAGGTGCAGTTCAAAAGTACTGGAAATGGTCTCTCAATCGGCGTTATATTCGGGTCAATAAGAGCTGTAGCCACTGTGTTATTAATAGTTGTAACTATGATGTTGGGGGTACATATGGTGCTGTCCCGGAGACACCAGAGCATCTAAAATGTAATCCCCATGATAGCTATCAGTTTCAGTTTTTCTTGCAGACGCCTCATTATCATTTTCCTAATTTTGAATCTTTTTAGACTTTTCTGTCATTATTGCTGGGTACATTCTAGTTCCCTCAACTAAACATTCCCCCCCCCCACCTCCGCTGCCCTTCAAACCATTGAGCATCTGTGCAATTTTGTGCTGGGCTCTTTGCTCTATTTTGATAGCTTCCTTTTTCTTTGGAATGAGCCATTCCCTCCCAAGCTTGTAATGCTTCGTACTGTGTGGGTCGAGGAGGTTGCTTCATTTTATATAACTTTTCCATTACATGTTCAATAATCGTTAAATCAAATGTGCCATATTGTGGAAATCTAAATACTACCTCATTTTCAGTGACTTTGTGCCATTGGCAAAGCCACAAACATGTGTGCATCCCTACATTTGCCTCCATATAGTGACCTGGTGTACCTTCTGGTGGAGCCTCCCCACTGTCCTTAACAGGGACAGGCACATCACCTCTCATCAAATCTCTAGAGGTTTTAAAACATTTCATGATTGCAAAAAAACCCTTTATGACTCATCAACCAAATCCCAGCGTGGTACTTCACTCTAATTGACCTATGCAAGTATGGCAAACTCTGATGAAATTCTCACTCCTTGCAGCGTCTCATACACAAAATTCTACAACTTTAGGCAAGCACAATAAACAAACAACCCTTGCCTGCTCTGCTAAAGAATTCAAAGTAGTTCATTCATTCATGAAACAAATAAAAAATAACACCTTAACACCATCACACAGATGAACTCTCAACCAGTGGGAAATCACCCTGACTGATATAGTTTCACTTTTGCGCAATAGGGTCCTATAACATCAATCAATATTAATACAATCACAGCATATTGTTATAGTCCCAATCTCAAATGTGCAGTCAATGGTACCTCACAAATCTGCACCACAAACCGCAACAAGCAAGTAATGCTTCTACTTATTATTTCTCAACTATCCTGGGATCTTAGACTACTCTGAGTGTGATAACTTTATCTGCTCAACATCAAGTGCTCAAACATGACTCATCTATTAGCCTTTACAAGAATACCAGACATTACTTCAACACAATAACAAAATTTAACAAAAACAATTGTGGTGCATAACCCTATTAATACTCACACTTCCACCAGTGCAAACAGCTTTCTGCACTGTGAACTCCTACAATTTTCAAGTTCGGGCTTTGGACTTAAGGGACAGGGGCAATTTATTTTAGTTCCTTTCTCTCCTGTGACATAAACCATCCTCTGCTGCCACGTGATGGAGTGGGGTTTTCTATACTTCAATCAGAGTATAATCATTAAAAAACTCCCGTAATTTGTTGTATTGACCTTCGCTCATTGATAAGGAGAAGTGTAAAGGAGCGATCATCTACATCAAACAATATAGATAATAAAATCACTAAAGACTTAGTACAGTCAATAAAGAGAATTAGTGCGAGTTAAAGGGTTTTATGTATCGATTTATCAAGTTTTCATTATTTAGTCAATAAGTATTAGTCTTTTAAGCATCAGCATCAAGAGGGAATATAATCCAATAATCGATATTTCAATATAAGAAAGAATATCACATTTGTAAGTATAACAGTTAATATTGTAATAATACAGCAAGCATATTCCATAAAGGAATTTCCCTAATCTAAATTTAAATTAGAGTGAAATAGAATTAGGTGTCAGTTCAGAAACCCAAGAAAGAGTTCTGATGAGAGACAGCCTTTGCACATCAATC
Organism: Calotriton arnoldi; assembly: GCA_963921515.1. Taxonomy (NCBI): domain Eukaryota; kingdom Metazoa; phylum Chordata; class Amphibia; order Caudata; family Salamandridae; genus Calotriton; species Calotriton arnoldi. The sequence continues at coordinate 740,447 of CAWUFW010004282.1, read as the reverse complement.
AAAGAAAGGATCAAGCTGGAAAGTATTCTCATCAATAAATCAGCAGACATCTAATAAACAAGAACAGGCTAAACAATCTCCCATGAAGAGAGATATGGTCTCAAGAAACTCAGAGAAGGAACTCCAGGGAATGCGAGTGAGAGAAGCCCCCCTCTACTCTAGGAACACTCACTAATGTAAACACACAATATTCTAGATGGTAACATGTTTCACTTTCTTCGTTCACAACATCCAATATGATTTCAGTGAACCCTTGGGAATAGTTAAATGCCCTAATTTTTCACGTCTGAACAATGAGCCATAGACAAAAGTCCTTGAAAAGATACTTTGTCCACGTTTTGCAGTTCTTTGCATGAATCATCCTTCCTGTTGTCTCCTCTCCTCCCGATGAGAACCTCACTATCAGTTGTCAAATACAAAACAAATGCCTATGCACGAACTAAAAGAAGGCTTCTGGAAGGTTGCAGCATCTGCAGCAAAAAAGAAAAACATCTCATGCAAAACAACAGCTCAAGATGGAAAACAGGCCTTTTAATGGGTATTATTTAGTGATTAAAAAGGCATTAACAGTTAAGTTAACTTAAATCACTAAATTATTATTTCTTATAAATATATGCTCAGATTGTCGAAGTATGATTACATACTATGAATTGCATTCAAATATATGTATTTCTTTTCATATACTTTTGCACTTTTTAGTTAAATGTGTTTATTATGAAGAAATTCGCCGGTACACAACTTATACTATTTACTAGGCCTGGCCAGAATTTTTAATTCCGCCTGCAGAACCGGAGGGATTTGGTAATTCGAGTTACTCTTGTAACATGGAATTACTGATAAATCTCACCGCTTTCGCCGCAAAATCAATCTGCAGTGGTTTGGTTTCTAACCAGTGTGGGAAGAGGGAGCAGTCTCTCTATGTTTAAAAACCACTGCAGATTAAAGTTTAATATACAGTGGTGTTTAAGCATAGAGGGACTTTGCCCTCTTCCTGCCTGTTTAGAAAGTATGCAAGGGTGTCAGGGGTGCAGTTTCAAATGCAGAGGGACTGCATCCTCTTCCTGCCATGAGCAGTCCTTCTATTTTTAGAAACCACATAGTTACCACTTAGCGCCCTTACATTTGCCTTATTTTCTTAGGCAAAATGCATCCTTACATCCATTTTTGAAGCGAGGATGCATTTTTTGCTGAGAAAATTGTGTAAAATGCCGACTCCTCCCGGTCATGGAATTCCACTGAATCTGGAGGAATTATATGTAATTCTGTGTGATTTCATGTATGCAAATGCTGCAAACTCCTCCCACACCCACTATTCACAAATACCACCAAAAATTACCATTTACATCTCATAATGTTTATTTCTGCCATGATACATCTACATCCATTCACAAACTTTCATGCTACATCTGTTTCAATCAATACACTCCACTCTACACCATTCCACTATACATCACTCCTCTATACGCCACTCCACTCTACTTCACTCCACTGTACTAAATGTTTTAATACTGCACACTACTCCATTCTATGACACTATGCTCTACGCTATTCTACTCTATGCCACTCCACTGTGTGCCACTTCAGTGTACACCACTGCGCTCTATGCTTGTCCACTGCATGCCACTCCACGACAACCCAATGTACGCTATTACACCAGACTACACTACAATCTACACCTCTCCACTATACGTCAATACACTCTATGCTACTACAGTCTATGCTATTTCACTGTACAACACTGCACTCTATGCCACACTCCTGTATGCTACTCCACTATATGCTCCCCCACGTCACTAGACTGTTTGCCACTAATCTCATAGTTACACCACTCTACACAACTCCTATGTACGCTACTCTATGCCTCTCCACTCTACGCCACAACACTGTACGCTAATCCACTGTACGCCACTCCACTGTACCACATTCCACTCTACGACAGTGTAATTTACGACACAATCCTCCACTTTACTGAACCACATTCGACTCCTGTGTATGCTACTCCAATATATGCCTCTACACTCTCCGCCATGAAACTGTACGCTATTCCACTGTACGCCACTCCACTGTACCATATTCCACTCTACAACACTATACTACACGACAATACAATTTACGACATACTCCTCCATTTAATAATTTTTACAAAAATTACATTGTGGGGAAAAAAAAGGTTGTGAATAAGTTATAGTTAGGAAAACATTAATTCTTCTTTCTACACAAACCCAACTTAAACTGCACAATGGCAGGGGTGCAAGTTACAGTTAGCTCTGCTAACTATAACTGGTGAATGTCTGAGTTTTATTTATAGTTCAAAACTTTAATGTTTTCTATAGGAAAGTGGTGTATTATATAGTGAGGCTGGTTAGGCTTCACTATGCAATACCTTCATGTTACCCCAAATAGGTCCTTTGGATTCACACTAATAAAGCCCTAGCTCAGTCCTGGTAGAGTGGCAAGGAACAGTCAGGCTTTATTAGAGGAGTATGTGTTCATCCTTTCAGAGTACCAATGGGGACGATAAGTAATTGACACGACCAGAAAGAAACTGGACACCGATTTATAAAAATAAAGCAGATTTTTAAATAAATTTAGACACCAAAAAGAAGACAATTGGATGAGCATAACCAGAGTTAAGAATTTTTAAATGAAAAATAAATCAGTGCATTTCACTTTTGCCTAAGTTTAACGCTGTGGTTAATGGGAAAAACACTGGTGACAATCGGTCACTTGCAGGTCGAATTCAGTGGAAACCACTGGGTAGTAAGGTGATGTGGGTGCCAGGGTCCGACAGTCAGTTGAATTTTACCTGGCTCGTAGGGCCCAGGTGCAGAGTGGTGCTGGCTGTCCCTGCTGCTGAACGCAGGAGCAGTGGATGCTGGTTTTGCTACTTGGACGACACTGGTGACGAAAGGGGTGCAAAAGCTCGACAACGGGGCCACTGGGGCATCGGGTTGAAGGTGTTGCAGAATTACCCTGCAGGGGACTACTGCCTGGGGTCCAAGGGAGTTCTGGTGTTGCTTTGGCTTTCATTGAGGTTCCCCTTTCCTTTTGAACCGGTCTCTGGTCGGGGACAAGTCGCAATTGTGTAGTTGCAGGGTAGTTGCCACAGGTGCAGGGTATCACGTCTTTGCTTTGTGAAGGTCTTGAAGTCTAGTTTTCAGAAATGTCTAGGTTTGGTACGTTTCCCTAGATGGCCAGCGAGCCCAGGACCAAAAACGCAGGGGCCCCCTTGCAATACCAGGTGGTTTTGTGATAGGTAATTTTGATGTCTCAACAATACGTTTTGGGTCCTTCCCTGTCATGGGCACTTGGCCCACCTACACAAGTGAGGTAGCATTTTTTATCGGGAGACCTGGGGGAACGCTGGGTGGTAGGAAATTTGTGATGGCCCGGTGATCCCACAGCTTTCCCACACAGAAATGTGAGGAAAATTTGATTTTTTTTTAGCTAAATTTGAGGTTTGCAGGGGATTCTGGGTAAGAAAATGTTGGGGGATCCATGCAAGCCACACCTCCCTGGACTCCCTTGGTGTCTAGTTTTCAGAACTGTCTGGGTTTGGTAGGTTTCCCTAGATGGCCGCTGAGCCCGAGACCAAAATCGCAACGACTCCCTCGCAAAACCAGGTCGTTTTCTGATCGATAATTTTGAAGTCTCCACAGTATTTTTTGGGTCATTTCCTGTTACAGGATCTTGGCCTACCCACAAAATTGAGGTACCACTTTTATCAGGAGACTTGGGGAAATTCTGGGTGGGTGGAAGTTTGTGGCTCCCAGCAGAGTCCAGAAATTTCCATCACAGAAACATGAGGAAAATGGGGGGTTTTTGGTTTGTTTTTTTACAAAGTTTGAGGTTTACAAGGAATTCTGGGTACCAGAACCTGGTGAGAGCCACACAAGTCACCCCATCCTGGATTCCTCTAGGTGTCTAGTTTAAAAAAAAAACATATAGATTTCCATAGGTGCTTGATGAACTGAGACCAAAAATCCATAGCTAGACACATTGCAAAAAAGGGTTAGTTTCAGTGGACAAATGTGATGTGCCCACATTGCGTTTTGGGCCGTATCCTGTTGCAGGCACTAGGCCTGCCCACAGAAGTGAGGTGCCATTTTTATTGGGAAACTTAGGGACACAGAATAGTTGAACAAGTGTTATTACCCAATGACTTTCTAAGCATTTCTGCCTTCCAAATGTTAAAAGGAAGTCATTTTGAAAAATGCCCTTTAATTCACATGCTAGTATGGGTACCCACAAATTCGGAAATGTGCAAATAACCACTGCTTCTAAACTCCATATGTTGTTCCCATTTAGGAAATTCATAGGTTTTCTTGATACCCGTTTTTAACTCTTTATATTTTACCCAATGAATTGCTGTATACCCGGTACACAATGAAAAAACATAGCAAGGCGCAGCTCAGTTATTGGCTCTGGGTACCTCAGCTCTTGGTGAACCTACAAGTCCTATATATCCCCACAATCAGAAGGGTCCAGCAGATGTAATGGTATATTGCTTTAAAAAACCTCATACTCCTACAGAGACTTTGAGACTACCTCCCAACAGCGGGGGAGGCCCGGAAGGGGGTCGTATAATAGCCTGTCCACAGAAGTTCACATGTTGGCGTAGCGGGGGGCTCTCTCACAGAAGCCTAGAAGACAATAAACGAGCTGTATGTGGTTTCTTTGCTGCAGAATGTCAATAAAAACAAAATTAAACCTAAAAAACCTCTTACTTAGAAAAAGCTACAGGAGAAAAGGTAGGCTCAAGTCACTGTTTTTCCCAACTCATTTTCAATATTTTTTTAAATTTCAACTGTTTCTTTCTATAGGAAAACCTTGAAGGATCTCCACAAACGACCCCTTGTTGAATTCAGAATGTTGCCTTCTTTTCAGAAACGTATAGCTTTCCAGGATCCATTATTGATTTCACACCTATTGCTACCACTAACTGTAAAGAGGTTGATAGCACAAACAATAGGAAAAATAGGCTATGCCCCAGTAAAATGCCAAAACTGTGTACAAAATTTTAGTTTTCTGACAAAAGTCTGCCTGTTCCTGAAAGCTGGGAAGATGGTGATTTTAGCACTGAAAACCAGTGCTTTAAATGGGCCGGTACTTAGTACCAGCACTTCTTAGTTTTCTGCGCTTGAGTACCGGAACTTCTCCTCGTCCAAAGAGAGTACGGGTAATCATGGGGCAGCAAGTCAAGCTCTGAAATTTGGCATGTAGAAAAAGAAGCGCGACAGAGCTGGCGAGTGGCTCTGTTTTGGTGAAGCACTCTGATAATCCAGTGCTAATCTACCCTTTCAAGGTGAGCGGCCTGTATGCATTTATTCAGAGCTGGCAGGGGCCATAGTCGCACTGTGATTATTGACACAGGGTCCACTCAGGCTGCTTTGAATCAATAGCACAGTAGGTGTGTGAGCAGGGCTTTCTCACAGCCATGTCTCGTGACTCGTCATGAAATGTAGGAGAAGGCTTCCTGCTGGCATTGCAGAGTAGGGCAGCACTTGTTTGGAGCCAGACTGAGGACGAAGGTGGTGGTGGTGGTGGTGACGCAGAAGCAGAGTGGGTGGGAATCAAGGTTAATAATGTGGATGTCAGTGAACGTATGCATTTCTAAAACACATGTACTGAATGTCCTGTCTGCGCGCACGAGTGCTTCTTTGCCAGTGTGCGTGTGTCTTGCATGAGTGAGTGTTGTCTGCAGTGTTAGGCACCAGATATATAGTTGCAAGCCCTGCATTACCACACTCTGCCCATAAAGCGCATGTGAAAGGGTTTGCTTGTAGCAAGTGCTAGGCCACTCTCTCTCCAGTGCAGATCTGCTTTCTCTGCAGTGTTTCAACACAATTGTATTTGGTTTTTTAGAGGCCGGTTTCTCTTGGGTAAAATGCAGGGGCTCTGGGAAGGGTAGAGGTCGGAGAACCAACAAATTAACATGGAGAGCCCAGTCAGAGCGTAACCAGAAGTCTGGCTTGGCCTTAAAAGCCTGTGCATAAGTAGAGCCTTGAAAACATTACCATTGAAATAAAAGTGTATTTTTTACAGCCGCGGTCCGTACAGGTAACAGCGGTGGTGCGGTGGGGCCGCGTGGGGGGGGGGGGCGGGGATTTCGAGGGACGATGCAGAGGGAAAATTAAATAAATAATTAATTTTTCCTCGGCATCGTCCCTCGAAATCCTGCTCCCCCCCACGCGGCCCCACTGCTGCTACCTGCACAGACGCGGCTGATTTTTTATCCTGTGGAAGCATTTTACCTTGGTGCATAAGAATATAGCACAGCATTGAGAGGAGTTTGTGCTCCCACCGTGACGACACTGCCATTAGTGAACTAGGAAGCAAGGCAATTTTCATTTGTACATTATATATGGACAATTTTCTTTTCATGAATGAAGCAACATTATAGTGTATGAAATCTAACACCAGATGTGATTGTACAGCACACATCCAGAACATGTGCATTTGAATATACTATCATATGTGCTAACAAAGAAAATGGAGGCTTGGTGAGATAAAATATTTGTCTGGGGTCACACAGTTTGGTCATGTGGGGAAGTCGGGATTAATCCCAGAATTTCTGCTTTGACTTTGTGCAATTCAGCCTCTAGGAGGCTATATCTTTCTTTCTCTCCTGTATTACAATAAAGGTCACTATTTTGTCTTTATTCTTCGCACATGAGATTAGAGTTTGGTTGGCAGGCAGATGCAACATCAAAGTTTAGTTCTTTTTGGGCTTGAGGGTGCAAGTGGACCTGGAACTGAGTTAGAGCCAGAACGAGGCATCCTGGCTCGAGCGTTCAGGAGCTTGCCCACCTCCAAAAAGAGGGAATCGGGCTTTACAGGAAGTAAGGAGCTCTGAGGCAAAGCTGTGCCATTTGTGACGGGTTGGGTGATGTCTGCTAGGTGGCAATGAGACAAGAGGGTTAGCCATAGTTAAACGTTCCCAAAAAATGCTAAGGAAAATAGTCAAGATATACCGGAAAGGCTTTAGTATCATTATACACATCTGCACACCAATTAAATCTCAATTAAATTACATGTGTGCTCCTGGCCGGGTCCCATAGCACTGCCCATAGCCCCGCCCCCAAGCCCCACATCTCAACTTGGTGAGCACCTGCACTTATTTTTTTCCATTTAACGCACTGCTGCAAACCCTTCGTTCATATCATTTGCAATAAATATACTGGATTTCTGCATCTGTAGTGCGTGTGCTATTCTTTGTTACCTACAAAGACCGTTCTAAAGCACCAAATATGTGTCTAAATTATTCCTAAATGATCATTAAAGCGGGCAGTGACAGGTATGAGACGTTAAAAAATAGATTTTAATTTACATCTTATTTAAGTCCTTGCTCATGGCATTTCCAGCATTGCACAACACGAACACCTGCGTGAAACTCTAGCAATGAATCGGATTCCCAAAAGTGAGTCATCAAACATAAAACCGTTTGCCAAAGCACCGTAAACACCTGGCTGCTCCGAGATAGAGGTGGGACGGTCACCTGCTGTATGACGTGCGCTGGGGGCGTAGCGCTTCTTTCTTTCCAAGTTTGCTTGTTGCAAGCGCTTGATGGCGGGCAGCGCTGCAAACATGCCGGGAGACCCCGCTAACCAGTCCATCCAGGAGGGTCTCACCCAAGAGTATCAGCGCGTGCCTGCGGCCGACATTCCCGAAAAGAAGGGCCCCGGTACACCTGAGAAGCCAAGAAACCCCTGGTGCAGGCACTGGCTCCGCTGCCTGCAGTGTAAGTACCATCAGAGAAGCTTGTGGTTCTGATGAGTTCTTCATCCCGGGGACCACACGTGACAATGCGGAGCTAAGGAGGGTCTTCATACGGCGCGCGCCTTCCCCGTGCTCTCCTGGGATTCTAGCCCTATTACTTTGCATTGTGGGATTTGTAGGATCGCGCTTAAGGAGCCAAACTACTAGCCCCAGAATGCACAGTGCTGGAATTATTGGTTGGGTGAAGCTGTAACAATCTGGCACTGGGCCGCTGGCCAGGGATGTCAGCGCGGGAATCAGTTTCTCAAACAGCTGTGTTTTTTAAGGACATTATAGGAAGGACTGCACACGACTTGAACTTGTCCCGAGATGAGACGAATCCCGCTCTGGACGGGAAGATCATAAACTGCTTTACATTCCGTGTGAACATTCAACGCCATCACCGGAAGTAACATTCCGTGACTTCCAGGGTCTATCCAAGCAACCAAAGACAGTGACTTGTCAACATATAGGCGTACATTTAATTGCTTTAAAACATCCCTGCAGCCGCTTCGCATGTCCCAACGTGACATACAGCGAGTAGGCGTGGCTTAAATCTCACTCAGTGGCTAAGATCCAAACAATCTCACCCTTCGCAGCACCCCAGCTCTCGAGTTTACAGGCTTATTTACCAGTCGAGTTTTTTGCTTTAGCATTTTTCTACTTGAAATCTATAACATTTAATTGGTACACGCATAACCAGAAGTACCAGAATCCAAAGAAAACAGCATTGTTAAAGCCAATATGACTGCCTTAAATGGCCGAGCTATGGGTTTCTCGATTCTTGTTAACACTGGCATGCGTAAATACGCACAAGTACGCGCGCAGGTGGCACAGGATGAAGAGACACGGCACACAGTAAGCTGGAAACGCTTGCTCAGGAGAGGTTCCCAGCTCATGTGCGAGTCCTCTACACTGCTGGGCTCCATTACCCCCTCATGGGTCCTCCCCGTCCCAGTCCTTACAACGTGAGGCAGTCCTGCCTCCACCCAGCCAATCACAACGCCAGTATTCAAAAGCTTACATAAGCCCCTCCCACCTACCGCCATGCCTGTTTTTTTTCTGCTCCGACGGCGGTCGGAACGCTGGTGCTCCCGGTTCCTGTTTCTGTTTCGGATTTTCTTCGGGACGGTGCCGTGAGTGTTTCAATTGCAGTTTTATGCTTCTGCATTTTTACTGTATGTTTTTCACGTGGGTATTTCATTTGCAGTTTTATACTTCTGCATTGTTTGCTGTGTGATTTTCTCTTGGCGCGGCCGCTCCGGTCCCCCGGTCGGCCGCGCTCCTGTTCTGGGGTCAGGGACGCTCCCCGTTCATGTGCTGGGCTGGGGCGGGGAGTTTTCGTGGTGTCCTGGCCCCGGGTCGTTCCGGCGCTGTGGCTCTAGTGCAGCGTCCGGCCCCTCGGCCTTGGTCTTTTGACCTGCGGCTGTGGGTGGAGACTACAGGGCTGCCCCTTTTTATCTTTCATTTCACCGGTCTCACGTTGCGTGATTTGGTGATTGGGGGCAGTGTTACTTGGAGGTTGCTGGGCTCTTCCTTTGTTGTGTGGTGAGTTCCTGTTTGGTTTGCTCGGGTTCGCTCACCATGTGTGAAGGGGCTTCTTCACCTGTGCCTGCTTGGGCTATTTTCCATGCGGCATAATTTCCTGGTTCTGCTGGTGGATGATGTTTTTGCGGATTCTGGGGCTGCGCTGTATGCTGTTACGGGGTTCGAACCCTGCCCATGCTGTCATATTGCCCTGAGGTGGTGATGTTTCATTCTGTGCTTTTACGCAGTTGCTCATTTCGGCTGTCCAGTCTGCGCTGCCGGAGCCTGCGGTGCGTTGTCCTGAGGATGATGTTGGGGACTTGGTCGATTCCCCTTTTGGGATGGTACATCCCTGGCCGATGTCCTGTTGGATATCCTGACTTATGCATGGCTTACGGCAGTTGCGCAGGGTATTCCGCGTTTTCTGGGTTAGCGGTTTTCGCCTGGCGGACTTTGTCTCAGACTTTCCTGCACATATACTGCTTCTCCTTTTGGGGGTGCATACTGGCTCTTGTTCGGCCTGTGCTTCGCTGGTCGTTCTCATGGGTTGTGTGGAGTTGTTTGGCTGTTTACGGGTTCTGGGGGTCGCTCCTTCCTGTCTTGACTCGGTGGGTTGCGTCTTCTCCTCGGCTGTCGCGGCACTGGCGCCTTGGTCCATTGTCTGTTTTTCTGTGGCTCCTTGGCTTTTTGGCTCCCTCTACTGACAGTCTGTGTGGTGGTGCCCTGTCTTCCTCTCGGCCCTTTCATGGTCGGGTGGGGGGGGCTGTGTTCCATTTGGTTCCCGGCCTCTGATGTGCCTGCGGCTGCCCCTGGGTGTTGATCGCCCGGGGTTATGGGTATTGTTGTGCCCTGGAGGGGTCTCCGTGACCTGGTGGTTGCGGTTGCGTCTCTTCTTCTTTGGGTCTTTGTTCCACTCCTGGTGTTCGTCTGGTAGTGGGTTCCCTGTCTCCGTTGCTGTTGTGGTTTTGGGGCCTCGGATCCATTGTTCCTGGCTTGTTGGTCCGGTCTGCTTTCCGGCTGGTGGGTCCTGTCGGTCTTCGCTCTTGGTTGCCGGATTCTTTTCCAGGGCCGTCCCCCTTTTGGGCTGTTTTCACGGTTGCTCCTTTGTCCTTTGGCCCGTGTTGCGTTTTTCCTCCTTCTTTGGGCGTTGGCCTGTTTTTGTCTCTGGGCACTGTTGTGCTGGTTCCGGTGGCGGAGCGGGGCCAGGGTTCCTCTTCCTCTCTGATCCTGGCCGTGGCGCCCATTGGTTCCTTTCAGCACGGTTCTGTGTCCCGGGGTTTTGTACGGGTTGGTGCCGCTGGGCGGTTGTTCCCCTTGCGGTCTGTCGTTCCCCTCTTCCTGGTGGGTGTTTTTTTGGCTTCCCTGGATTTGGGAGTTGGCTGGTTTTCACGTTCCATCCTTCCGGCTGGTCCGCGGTTCCTGCGGTCTTTGGATGGGTTCCTTTACCTGTTTTCGTGTGTTGACTTTCGGCCTCTCTCCTGCTCCCCGGGTTTTTCCGCGGTGCTGGCTCCTACTGTGCAGGTTTTTGCTGTATGGCAATTCCACCCTGCAGGCACCTGTTCTTCTGTTCTTAGAAGTTGTACAGGGTCCGGCCTGGTCCTTCCCTGGATGGGAGGCCGCTTGGGATGGCCAGGTGTTGTAGGTTTTTTTCCCTATGTGGATTTTGTCCGGTTTCTGCTTCCACCCTCCTTGTGGCTATTCTGGCGATATTGGCGTTGTTGGCCTTGTTCCGGTTTCTGGGGTTTGTATTGGTTCTGGCCATTTCTCATCTGGTTCCTGTTCTGGGCCTTCAGTTTCTCCGGGCCTGTTTGTCACTTTGCAGGGGGTTGTGTTCTCCCTCCGGCTCGGTTCTCTTCCCTGTTGACTCTTTATGGGTCCTGCTGGGTCACCCTTCTGGCCCGGTTCGGGGTTGGTTGCGGATCCGGGGGGTGGTGGCTGCCTCCACGGCTGTGGTTCCTTGGGCTTGCCTGCTCTTTTTTGTCCTTGGTGTTTCTTCTGTTTGACTCCTTGGGTCCTTTTCCATGCAGGTTCCGTGGCTCTGGTTCCTCTCTCCCCTGTTCTGGTTCCTGTTTTGGCCTGGTGGCTTTGCTCTCCCAACCTGGTGTATGGGGTGCGTTTTCAGCTCCCTTCTCTCCTCTTGTTGTCCTCGGACGCCTGTCCTTGGGGGCCACGTTGGGTTCCTTGGTGGCCGACGAGTCTGTTGATTCGTGCTGGCATTCCGGTGGCTCATTGTTGCTTGGGCCTTCTTGGGGGGACCAGTTGCATGTCTCTGTTCTTGCTGGCTTCCGTGTTTTGTTCCCACGAAGCTATGGCTCATTGGTTTGTCTTGTGCCTCTGGTGGTACTGGCTCCCACGGCTCTCTCTGGATGGTGTCTCCTCTGTTGGCTTTGCGTTTCTGTTCGGGAACGTCTGCGTTTTCGTTCGTGGACGCGGCTTGGGCCGTTACCTCCCGTCCTCTGTTTTGTGCCACCTGGTGCTCGCTTAGGCGGCGCATTTTCTTTGTTTGATTCGATTTGGTGTGGATTTGCATGGCCCCTGCGCATTTCCTTGGCCTTCGGTTTTTCTGTGTGCCTTCTCTCCTGTTTTCTCCTCCCGTATACTCGGGGGATGTGGGGAGGTGTGTAGGTGTCTGTATCGTTGGCCTCGCTGTCTTTGTTTTCCGCTCCTGCTGCTGCTGGCGGGGGACGGGTTTGGCCGGCCTCCCTTGACTCCGGCTCCGCTTTTGGGTCTGCAGCTGGTTTTTGCCCTGTCTTTGTCGCTTGCTTCTGACGGCCTGGCTCTTGTGCGGCTGTCATTGGCGTCTTTGGGCTGTTCCTCTGTGGTGGCTCGTGACATCCGGTTGTCGCGTCGGCCTTCGACCCTTGGGTGCTATGGTCGTCATTGGGGTTCTTTTGTCTCTTGGTGTTCTTCCCATTGGGTGGATCCTGTGCTGGGGGATCTTGCTTCTCTGTTGGGGGCTGGTTTTTTTTACAGAGCCTTGCCCCTTCCGCTTGGTCTGCTCAGTGGGCGGTGGTTCGTGCTTGTCGGGGTCCTGGGGCCTCCTTGGTGATTTTGCCCCTTTGGTGAGTCTGTTTCTTCAGAGCTTTCGGCTTCGTCGGCCGGTCTCTCCTTTGCTCGTGCCTTCTTCGGTTTTGCCTGCTGTTTTGGGGGGGGTCTGCTGTTGTCCCTTTTTAAGCCATTGCTGGTAGCGGACTTGTTATGGTTGTCCGCTACGGTGGCTTTTTTGCTGGCCCTCACCTCCGCTCGTCGGTTGGGTGTGTTGGGTGCATTGCTCGTTTCTTTTCCCTATTGGATGTTCCTGCCGGATCGGTTTGTTTTGAGGCTTGTTCCGGCCTTTCTGCTTGTGGTTTCTTCCTGTTTCCTTTGGCAGCTGGAGGTGTTTCTTCTTGGTTTGCCTGCTGGGGTTCCCTTGTTCCCCCTTCCTTGGTTGTTCGCTGGACTCTCCAGTTTTCCCTCTCTCGTTCCCTGGAGTTTTCAGTTTTCTCCTGCCCTTTTTGTCTCCTGTGGGGGTGTGACTCGGGAGATGTGGGTTTTCGTTTCTACGGTTGGTCGGTGGGTGCGTTTGGCGGTCTGCCTGCCTTTTCGGTCCTTTGGATCTGGCTTCCCCGTCTCTGGTGCTGGGTCGTTCGGTGCGTTCTGTGTCTGTTTCCTGGGCTGGGACGGCGGGGTTTCTATCCAGGAGTTTGTTGGGCGGCCACCTGGCTGTCCCTTCACGTATTTGTGCTGCTTTATCGGCTTGTTATTTTACATGCCTCTGCTGGCTGTTTTTCTGTTGGCGTCTTGAGTGCTGCTGTTCCTTGATCTTTAAGGATTTGCCTTTGCATGGATCCCTGGTGTAGTCCGTTTTTTATTGGTTCTCTGCTTGTGAGTTCCTCACGTTGTAAGGACTGGGACGGGGAGGACCCATGAGGGGTAATGTCTTGTTACTTACCGGTAATCTTCATTACCCCGATTAGGGTCCTCCCCGTCCCAGTCCTCTACCCTCCCGCCCTCCCGCTGTGTTTGTGTCGGAGTCTTGTTGATAACAGGCATGGCGGTAGGTGGGAGGGGCTTATGTAAGCTTTTGAATACTGGCGTTGTGATTGGCTGGGTGGAGGCAGGACTGCCTCACGTTGTAAGGACTGGGACGGGGAGGACCCTAATCAGGGTAATGAAGATTACCGGTAAGTAACAAGACATTAAACCTCCCTAGGCCTAGGGATGTGGCAGCAGGTAACTTTCATTATTGTTGTCATTTCCTATGAAAGGAAACCTATTCCAAGAGAACCACTAAATATTTTGACGCATATGTACGCATGTGTCATGACATATGCAGCACATGCGTGCATGTGTCATGACATATGCAGCACATACGTCATTGAGACTACAAGATCACAGAAGCCCATCTTGGAGCAGTAAATTAAAAATAATTATTAAATGAATGCAGAAGCACATTTTAAATAAGGGGAGGACCAGAGAGCAAAATTGCCGTCCTCGAAAATAAATAAAAACAAACGCGAGGGGTGGGAGAAAGTAAACCTTGCCAAGTGGTAAGGTAGGGAGCGCGACAAACGGAGGAGCAACATTTAAAACAAGAATTTGCAATGCATAGGTCTCACATTTGTGAGAGTCCGAGCTATTGGCGTTGTAAATGACAATGTGTTTTACCTATGTGTTTTGGTTTGGAGTGTAGTTTATGTATGAAGAGACACATAGCTGCAGCACTGCCTAGAGGCCCAAGTATGGGGAATTACCACTGGGAACATAGACACAGCTGCAGCCCTGCATAGAGGACTTAGAATGGGGGAGTTACTGACAGGACTAGAGACACAGATGCAGCACTATATAAGGGACAACGAATGAGGACTTACCACTGGGAACAGAGACACAGCTGCAGCACTGCCTAGAGGACTTAGAATGGGGGAGTTACTGACGGGAGCAGAGAAGCAACTAGCAGCACTGTCTAGAGGACTTAGAATGAGAAATTACCACTGTGACCATAGAGACAGCTGCAGCACTGCCATGAGGATTTAGAATGGGGGAGTTACTGACGGGAGCAGAGATGCAGCAATGTCTAGAGGACTTAGGATGGGGGAATTACCAATGAGACCAGAGAAGCAGCACTGCCTATAGGACTTAGAATGGGGGAGTTACTGACGGGACCAGAGAAGCAGCTAGCAGCACTGTCTAGGGTACTAAGAATGAGGAATTACCACTGGGAACAGAGACACAAGTGCAGCACAGCCTAGAGGACTTAGAATGGGGGAGTTACTGACGGGGCCAGAGAAGCAGCTAGTAGCACTGCCTAGGGTACTAAGAATGAGGAATTACCACTGGGACAGAGACACAGCTGCAGCACTGCTTGTAGGACTTAGAATGGGGGAGTTACTGAACGGACCAGAGACACAGCTGCAGCACTATATAAGGGACTACGAATGAGGACTTACCACTGGGAACAGAGACACAGCTGCAGCACTGCCTAGAGGACTTAGAATGGGGGAGTTACTGACAGGACCAGAGAAACAGCTGCAGCACTATATAAGGGATTACGAATGAGGACTTACCACTGGGAACAGAGACACAGCTGCAGCACTGCCTAGAGGATTTAGAATGGGGGAGTTACTGACAGGACCAGACACACAGCTGCAGCACTATATAAGGGACTACGAATGAGGACTTACCACTGGGAATAGAGACACAGCTGCAGCACTGCCAAGAGGACTTAGAATGGGGGAGTTACTGAAGGGACCAGAGAAGCAGCTGCAGCACTGTCTAGAGGACTTAGAATGAGTGAGTTAATGAAGGGACCAGAGAGGCAGCTAGCTGCACTGCTTAGAAAACTTAGAATGGGGGAGTTACTGACGGGAGCAGAGAAGCAGCTGCAGCACTGTCTAGAGGACTTAGAATGGGGGAGTTACTGACAGGACCAGAGACACAGATGCAGCACTATATAAGGGACAACGAATGAGGACTTACCACTGGGAACAGAGACACAGCTGCAGCACTGCCTAGAGGACTTAGAATGGGGGAGTTACTGACGGGAGCAGAGAAGCAACTAGCAGCACTGTCTAGAGGACTTAGAATGAGGAATTACCACTGTGACCAGAGAGACAGCTGCAGCACTTCCAAGAGGATTTAGAATGGGAGAGTTACTGACGGGAGCAGAGAAGCAGCAATGTCTAGAGGACTTAGGATGGGGGAATTACCAATGAGACCAGAGAAGCTGCACTGCCTAGAGGACTTAGAATGGGGGAGTTACTGACAGGAGCAGAGAAGCAACTAGCAGCACTGTCTAGAGGGCTTAGAATGAGGAATTACCACTGTGACCAGAGAGACAGCTGCAGCACTGCCAAGAAGATTTAGAATGGGGGAGTTACTGACGGGAGCAGAGAAGCAATTAGCAGCACTGTCTAGAAGACTTAGAATGAGGAATTACCACTGTGACCAGAGAGACAGCTGCAACACTGCCAAGAGGTTTTAGAATGGGGGAGTTACAGACTGGAGCAGAGAAGCAGCAATGTCTAGAGGACTTAGGATGGGGGAATGTTAGACTTGGCATCTTTTGGCGTGTTTCCCCTGACTTTTTGCTTTCTGACCTCCCGGTTTTGACTCTGTTTTTGCTGGTGTAATGATTCTGCGCACTTTCCTCACTGCTGTCCAGTGGGAAAGTGCAAGTGCTCCTGTATAAAAGGTGTTATGGATTGGCGTTTCCATGATTGGCCTATTTGGTTTATGTGTCAGTCCCTTGTAACGTGCACTGCGAGTGCCAGGGCCTATAGACCAAATGCTGTTGGTGGGCTGCAGCACTGGATTGTGCCACCCACGCAAACAGCCCGTAAAGTGTAACTCGGGCCTGCCAACGCAGAGCCTGTGCGCAGCCTGGGGCTGCCATGTCGACTTGGCAAGTGCACACACTTGCAAGTCCCTAAACCTTCCCTTTGCTACATGTTAGTCACCCCTAAGGTAGGCCCAAGGTACCCCTGTGGGCAGGGTGCGGTGTATGCGAAAGGTAGGACATGTCCGGGTGTGTGCGGCATGTCCTGATAGTGAATTACAGCCTAGTTCGTTTTTCACTATTGCAAGGCTACCTGTTCCCCTAGGCCAGAACGGGCAGTTTTGATTATTACAGCTTATAATCCTAACTGACCCCGGGAACATGGTAGAAGTTCGAGTTTAGTATGCCTGGACTCAGAATGATAAAATGCAGCTTTTAGTAAGGTTGGTTTCAACATTCTGTGTTTGAAAATACCACTTTTAGAAAGTGGGTATTTTCTTGTCTAACCATCCAAGCCTGCCTCTGCGAGATTGTGTATTCCTTGTCTGGAGTGTGAGTGACAGGGGCTGGGGGATGCCAGGAGACAGGGTGAGTCAGCGCAGGGCTGAATAGCAAGATCTACATGTAGATGGGTGGGAGGGGTCGCACCTGGGCCCTGAATAGGACAGTGCCTTCCCTCCACAAGGCTGGCTCCACCTCCTGTGGTGCGTCTGATGTCCCTGGCCTACTCACTGAAAGAAGGGACGGAGACTTGTCAACAAAGTGCTCCAGAACTGGTTTGGACTAGGCAAAGGCCTCTCTGCCTTCAGAGAACAAAGGAATTTGGGATATAAATATTGGGGCCCTGACCCCATGAATTTAGATCTCGCTGGAATCAAGGAACCTGCCAAGACGAAGAGCTGGAAGAGCTGCAGGAGGAGTACTGCCCCTTTGCTGTGTTGTTGCTTTGTTGGGTTGGCCTGCAGCTGCTGCTTCTGCCTTGGGCAGTGAAAGGACTGGACTGAACTTTCTCCAAACTTGTGCTGAGTATCTCCAAGGGCCAGAAACCGAGCTGGCCTCCTGTTAAGAAGTCTCAGGGACTGCAAAGACTTCACAAGCCTCTGGGTACCGCTTCTGGAACGCTGTTTCAGTTGCCACAGAGGAAGGGAACCGCAACCGACTCCGTCAACCGAATCCATCCCTGGCCGGTGACCTGTTTGCACCGCAGACCGCATCGCCCCGCTTCGTATCGCAACCCTGGTCTCACCGTGGGCGACGTCCGACGCCGCCAACATCGAGCCGCTGCTTGCACCGTGACCTGTGGGCACCGCAGTTCGCATCGCATCGCTTCACTGAACCAACCGGACCCGACCGACGCGGTCGCTGCAACTGGCTCAAGAGTCGAGACCGAACCGCATTTGGGGCACCGCTCGCACGTCTGCGACGCACCGCTCCGACTCGCACCGCTGTCCGACGCCAGCTCCCGCACTCCGGCACCTAGCCGGAGTGCGGGAGCTGGCGTCGGACAGCATCGCAACCTGTCAGCACCGCATCGAGCATCGTCTCACCTTGCATCGCACGCCTTGGACTCACCGACTCCGTCTGCACGACGCTCATCGAGCCGCTGCCTGCACCGCATCGAGGGACACCGCACCTTGCATCGCTCCGTCTTGCACCGCGACGAACGCCGACCGGCTCGTACACTCCGTACCAGCCACAACGAGAAAAGGTACTGTGACCGAGTCTGTTCATGACTCTGCTGGCCCGTATCGACGCGGTCGGCTGGAACTGTTAGACTCTGTGGTTTTCAGCATCACGGTAGGCTCGGACGGAGCTACCGACTCGTACAAACTTTGCTTTTGTGCTATTCCTGCAAAGAAGAAGTTACCGTATCAAGTATTCATTCGTAAAGTATAGTATTGTGGATTTTTGTCGTAATTGGTCTTGTCTTGAGTATATAAAATATTGGTTATTTTTCTAAACTGGTGTGGTGTCCGTTTGTAGTGCTTACACTGTATTACTGTTGGTTATGTGCAAATGCTTTACACACTGCCTCTGAATTAAGCCCGACTGCTCGTGCCAAGCTACCACGAGGGTGAGCAGGGGTTACTTCACGAGTGTAACACCCTTACCCTGACTAGGAAGAAGGGTCCCTACTTGGACAAAGGTGCAAGCCCTTGCCAACTAGAGATCCCATTTCTAACAGGGAATTACCAATGAGACCAGAGAAGCAGCACTGCCTATAGGACTTAGAATGGGGGAGTTACTGATGGGACCAGAGAAGCAGCTAGCAGCACTGCCTAGGGTACTAAGAATGAGGAATTACCACTGGGAATAGAGACACAAGTGCAGCACTGCCTAGAGGACTTAGAATGAGCAATTACCAACGGGACCAAAGAAGCAGCACTCTCTAGAGGACTTAGAATGAGGAATTACTGATGAGACCAGAGAAGCAGCTCGCAGCGCTGTCGAGAGGACTTACAATGAGGAATTACTGGCAGGACCAGAGAAGCTACTAGCTGCACTGCCTAGAGAACTTAGAATGAGGAATTACCACTGGGACCAGAGAAGCAGCTGCAGCACTGTCTGGAGAACTTAGAATGAGGAAATACCTACAGGACCAGAGAAGCAACTAGCAGCGCTGTCTGGAGGACTTAGAATGAGGAATTACCGGCGGGACCAGAGAAGCCACTAGCAGCACTGCCTAGAGGACTTAGAATGAGGAATTACCACTGGGACCAGAGAAGCAGCTATCACACTGTCTAGAGGACTTACAATGAGGAATTACTGGCAGGACCAGAGAAGCTACTAGCTGCACTGCCTAGAGAACTTAGAATGAGGAATTACCACTGGGACCAGAGAAGCAGCTGCAGCACTGTCTGGAGGACTTAGAATGAGGAAATACCGACAGGACCAGAGAAGCAGCTAGCAGCGCTGTCTGGAGGACTTAGAATGAGGAATTACCGGCTGGACCAGAGTAGCGACTAGCAGCACTGTCTAGAGGACTTAGAATGAGGAATTACCACTGGGACCAGAGAAGCAGCTATCACACTGTCTAGAGGACTTAGAAATAGGAATTACTGCCAAGACCAGATAAGCAGGTAGCAGCAGAGGACTTAAAATGTGGGAATTACAAACGGGACCAGCAAAGCAGCTAGCAGCACTGGCTAGAGAACTAAGAATGATGAATTTCCACTGGGACAGAGATACAGCTGCAGCACTGCCAAGAGGACTTGGAATGGGGGAGTTATTGATGGTACCAGAGAAGCAGCTAGCAGCACTGCCTAGGGTACTAAGAATGAGGAATTAACACTGGGAACAGACACAGATGCAGCACTGCCTAGAGGACTTAGAATGAGGAATTACCACTGTGACCAGATAAGCAGCTACAGCACTGTCTAGAGGACTTAGAATGAAGAATTACATATGAGACCAGATAAACAGGTAGCAGCACTGTTTAGAGGGCTTAGAATTAAGAATTGCCAACAGGACCAGAGAAGCAGCTAGCAGTACTGTCTAGAGGAATTAGAATGAGGAATTACTGATGAGACCAGAGAAGCATCTAGCAACACTGTCTAGAGGACTTAGAATGAGGAATTACCGATGAGACCAGAGAAGCAGCTGCAGCACTGTCTAGAGGACTTAGAATGAGGAATTACCGAAAGGACCAGAGAAGCATCTAACAGTGCTGTCTAGAGGACTTAGAATGAGGAATTACCGACAGGACCAGAGAAGCAGCTAGCAGCACTGCCTAGAGGACTTAGAATGAGGAATTAGCAATGGGACCAAAAGAGCAGCTAGCAGCGCTGCCTAGAGGACTTAGAACAAGGAATTGCCACTGGAACCAGAGAAGCAGCTGCAGCACTGTCTAGAGGATTTAGAATGTGGTATTACTGATGAGACCAGAGAAGCCGGTAGCAGTGCTGTTTAGAGGACTTAGAATGAGGAATTACTTTCAGGACCAGAGAAGCAGCTATCAGCACTGCCTAGAGGACTTAGAAAGAGGAACTACTGACAAGGCCAGATAAGCAGGTAGCAGCACTTTTAAGAGGACCTAAAATGTGGGAATTACAAACAGGACCAGCTAGCAGTACTGTCTAGAGGAATTAGAATGAGGAGTTACTGACGGGACCAGAGAAGCAGCTAGCAGCACTGTCTAGAGGACTTAGAATGAGGAATTACCAGCGGGGCCAGAGAAGCAGCTACAGCACTGTCTAGAGGACTTAGAATGAGGAATTACCTACCGGGCCAGAGAAGCATCTAGCAGTACTGTCTAGAGGACTTAGAATGAGGAATTACCGACAGGACCAGAGAAGCAGCTAGCAGCACTGTCTAGAGGACTTAGAATGAGGAATTACCAGCGGGGCCAGAGAAGCAGCTAGCAGCACTGTCTAGAGGACTTAGAATGAGGAATTACCAGCGGGGCCAGAGAAGCAGCTAGCAGCACTGCCTAGAGGACTTAGAATGAGGAATTACCACTGGGACCAGAGAAGCAGCACCTTCTAGAGGACTTAACATGCAGAGTCATCGATGAGACCAGAGAAGCAGCTAGCAGCACTGTATAGAGGACTTGGAATGTGAAATTACCAATGGGACCAGAGAAGCAGCTAGCAGCGCTGCCCAGAGGACTTGGAATGAGGAATTACTTTCAGGACCAGAGAAGCAGCTATCAGCACTGCCTAGAGGACTTAGAATGATGAATTACCACTGGAACCAGAGAAGCAGCTGCAGCACTGTGTAGAGGATTTAGAATGTGGTATTACTGGCGGGACCAGAGAAGCAGCTAGCTGCACTGCCTAAAGGATTTACAGTGAGGAATTACCGATGAGACCAGATAAGCAGGTAGCAGCACTGTTTAGAGGACTTAAAATGTGGGAATTACCAACGGGACCAGAGAAGCAGCTGCAGCACTGCCTAGAGGACTTAGAATGAGGAATTACCGGCGGGACCAGAGAAGCAGCTAGCTGCACTGCCTAGAGGACTTAGAATGAGAAATTACCACTGGGACCAGAGAGGCAGCTGCAGCACTGTCTAAGGGATTTAGAGTGAGGAATTACCGATGAGACCAGATAAGCAGGTAGCAGCACTGCTTAGAGGGCTTAAAATGTGGGAATTACCAACGGGACCAGAGAAGCAGCTGCAACACTGGCTAGAGGACTAAGAATGACGAGTTTTGCACCAAAGGCCTTGGACAACCTTTTTAGAAATCCATCGTACCTTGCTGCTCTCCCACAGTTGTCAACAAAGTAAACAACCCTATGTGAAGCTAGGCCCCTTTAATAATGATGCTTCTGCTGGAGAAGATTCTAAATGGGCTGGGGTGCAATTCTTTGAGAAAATAGGATGACCTGTCCAGACTGATTCACCAAGCACATACCATGCATCTACACAAAACGTATGCAGCAAAGTAAGTGCAGCATACTATCAAAGTGGACTGCATGTTCTGAACCAATCCTGCGGTTTTCTAATGCAAAGATGGCCCTGGAACCCGATCAGAAGCATAAAAATGAATATTAGATCCACAGACATAAATTATCTTCGGATATGCGGCAATCAATTACTGAGTTTCCCCATGTAATGGAGACACTTTTTCCGAATTCCGCGCTAGCATTGAGGGTTGTGAAAATGTAATATTAAGATAAGATTGGATTTCAATAACGTAGCATGTTTAAGGGACAGTAGTGTCTCATTTCAGTGACAAACCATGTCTAATTTAAACCAATTTGTTGTTTTCAAGATGATGGCTACCACAAACAAAATGTAATTGCCAACGTCAGATAAAAAACAAACCAAAAAAAACCATGAGAAGCATAGTCCCATTATTGGCAACACACCCCACCCACACCACAACAGAGTATGCATGCATAAATAAATACACAACACAACTTTTGTTTGGGAAAATATTGCTGCAGGTTTATTCCATACAAAAGTATGCAAATATGGTGGGTTATCTTACGGGCGATCCAAGGGCAGGCAGCTGTACCACTCTATGCTGCCCTGCCCGCCTGATGAGCCAAGCACTGTGGAGAATCCAATCAGCGCTACCCTTATGGGGGTGATCCCCTTACTGGATCACGTGACACATTGGTCCCTTATTACTCACGCCCCTTTCGGGGCGGAGCGTAGCAAGGCAAGCCCCCGGTTGTTCAGGCCCACAACCGCCTGAAGGACTAACGGGGCGCCGACGTAATTGTTCCAGGACCCTCCCATGAGGCTCCTGGGATTTGGCTCTGGCACCTCTATTGTGCCCACGCAGAGGTACCTTTCTGTACCCATCTGCTTCCAGATCGCCCTGTAACTCCGCCTGCAACGACAAAAGAAAAACATTACAACGTTCTATGTACTTCGCCTGCCAACCCCACGCCGGGTAAGCGGTAGGGTGGGAGACGGCGTGTCCGGCGCAAAGAGGACGCCAAGATGGCCAGGGGTGGCATAAATACCTCCCCACCTCCTCTGCGACCCGGAAGTGACGCGTCTGGAAGGGGGCTCCTCCTCGAGCCCCGCGTTCTTAGTGGGGGTGGGGAAGTGCCCAAATGGCACTAAAGGGGCCGCCCGTTTAGGGGCCCCCTGCGGGGCCGCGGGCAGCCGCATAGTCCCATTATTGGCAACACACCCCACCCACACCACAACAGAGTATGCATGCATAAATAAATACACAACACAACTTTTGTCTGGGAAAATATTGCTGCAGGTTTATTCCATACAAAAGTATGCAAATATGGTGGGTTATCTTACGGGCGATCCAAGGGCAGGCAGCTGTACCACTCTATGCTGCCCTGCCCGCCTGATGAGCCAAGCACTGTGGAGAATCCAATCAGCGCTACCCTTATGGGGGTGATCCCCTTACTGGATCACGTGACACATTGGTCCCTTATTACTCACGCCCCTTTCGGGGCGGAGCGTAGCAAGGCAAGCCCCCGGTTGTTCAGGCCCACAACCGCCTGAAGGACTAACGGGGCGCCGACGTAATTGTTCCAGGACCCTCCCATGAGGCTCCTGGGATTTGGCTCTGGCACCCCTATTGTGCCCACGCAGAGGTACCCTTCTGTACCCATCTGCTTCCAGATCGCCCTGTAACTCCGCCAAAGCTCTGGAGGCGGCCCCCGTCGCCTAAAGAGCCCCCACCAAAACAGTTACTTTCTCACTGCAACCTGCAATTTCCCGGGCCTCCTTCATGTCCAGTAGGGACAGATCCAAGCCCACCTGTGCCAAGTGCACCCCAACATTGTCAAATTAACCTTTGGTGTTCGCCCGGCATAGCTCATGCCTGATGAAGCCAAAGCCCCTTGCTCTGCAAACTTGCGCCTGGAGCGGTTTATCCTTCTCTGGGAATGTACCAGTGCCTCGCATGACCTGCAAGAGTGTGATGGCCTCTCAGGAGGGAGCTCTACTCTTAAACATCGCTATGTTACCCTTCAAGCTGAGGTGGCTCCCACCTCCTGCAGTTTGAAGTTGCAGGCCTTCTAGCAGTTCGTGCTCCCTAACACCTGTTTCCCCAATACATGGAACAGCAGCACACTTGCTTGAAGACCGCTTCCACAACCAGGCTATATACTCTGGCTGTGCAGGCGGGGCATTTCATGCTTAACTGAAGCAACCCATAACCTGCCCTGGGAGCAGAGCGCACCCTCTTTGTTGAAGTTAACCAGACATGTGCACCGACCTTTGTGATTAATAAACCATGGCGAACAGGACTGATCGCATAGCGCCCACTACTGCAGTCACAGCAACCAATTGGAGTGACAGCTTACGCCACCTACCAGGCTTGCTTAACTAAAGCACGATGACAGATGCACACATACCTGCTAACCAGCTGTGACCCTTGATGTTCAACCCAGTTAATGACCTAGTGCCTTGTTATTCCAGGGAATATTGCCCTCCACAAGATCAAGCCGCACATGAGCCTATGGCCTTCACCTACTGGGCCGAGGTGCATTGTGTGCTCTGGAATTGTCAGTGATGGTCCTCCAAACACATTACAAGCCGCTATTGGAGCCACAGCACACATTCTGGCCTAACCAGCTGGCGCATGCCACCTGGCTACCTTGCCGCTGCGAGATTCTGCTCTTAACGCCAACCTCTTGCGGCTACTGGTGCACATAGTCTGAAGGTCTTGCCCCCACTCTATTTATGCCGAATACCTGCAATGTACCCTTCTGCCCCTGTATGGGCGGGAAAATACCCGTAACATTGCAAATCCCACTGCACTCACATTCTCAGGCAGTCCGGTGGGGGGGGAGAGGTCCTAGAATTGGTTCTGCCATCTTGCCTGGCCACCTAGCCAGCAAGCACCCTCGTCTGACCGCACACTAATTGCTGTGTCGCCCGTGCAATGTCCGCACCCTGGCGGAGGAGGTCCTGATCGACACCTCTTCTAACAGACTGCCTTCAGGAAGCTGGGGTGAACGGTTGTATGTTGTGCATCTGACCATAAAACCTTGGTTTGCTTTCGGAGGGATCAAATTGTTGCACTCAAAATAGTGGCAACGTGCAGTTCTTTAGCATACTACCCTGCAGGGTGTGCCTGGACGATCCTAGACACCCCCTGTGAGCCAACCCGTTGTGACCCAAGATGCAAGGCACTACACCCGGTACACTTGGTTATCCCGGACTAATTGCCCTCCACCGAAATCCGTGTGTAAAGGTACCTGGTCACAGATCGACACATACCTGCTAACCAGCTGTGACCCTTGATGCTCAACCCAGCTAATGACCTACTACTTTGTTATTCCAAGGAATATTGCCTTCCACAAGATCAAGCCGCACATGAGCATATGGCCATCACCTACTGGGCCAAGTAGCGGTGTGTGCTCTGGAATTGTCAGCGATGGTGCTCCAACACATTTCAATCCGCTCTCGGAGCCACGGCACCCATTCTGGCCTAACCCACTGACGCATGCCCCTGGCTAACTTGCCGCTGCGAGCTTTTGATCTTCACTCACCCTCTTGCAGTTACCGGTGCACATCGTCTATAGGTCTTGCCCACCTCAATTTATGCAGATACATGCAATGTACCCTTCTTCCCCTGTATGGGCGGGAAATTACCTGTAACATTGCAAATCCCACTGCACTCACGTTCTCGGGCAGTCCGTGGGTGAGAGATCCTTAGAATTGGTTCTGCTACCTAGCCTGGCCTCCTAGCCCACAAGCACCCTCGTCTGCCAGCAGACTATCTGCTGTGTCGCCCGTGCACTGTAAACTTACGCATTGAACTGTTCAATCTCCACAGCTCTACGGGGGATAATCTCAGACCACCAGAGCTCACATTGACCCATATTTGTACTGATCTCCCCTAAGTCAGTTTTCATGGCTTGTAACAGTGGCCCCCTCCCCATGGCAATGAGGTTGTTGCCCACTAGGTGTATAACCAAGAAGTTGGGTAGAATTCCCCCTTGTGCCACTCTGTATCACAAAAGCCCTTGATGTTAGCCTGGATCAGCTAGTGTCTGATGAAACCAAAGCCCCTTTGGCCTGTGAACTTTTGCCTTGAACTATTCACCCTCCTGCGGGCATGTTCCACTGCCTCGCATGACACAGCCCTGTGCCAACTCTGGGCGGGACGATTTCAGACAAACATAGCTAACGTTGCCCCATCTATTAGCTGATCTCACCTAGTTGCCGTCCTTCTAGCACCGTATGTGCCTGAACACGTGTGTCCCCAATCTATGGGGCAACAGCCCACTTGTTAGGTGACCGCTCCCACAACCCGCCTGCCTACTTAGGCTATCAGGGCGAGAAGTTTGATGCTTAACTGAGGCAACCCGTAACATGCCCATGGAGCAGAGCGCACATATTTTGGAGGTTGACCTGACATTTGCATTGTCCCTTTGATTGCAGAATCATGACGCCCAGGGATGTTCATAACTAGCAGTATGAGACAATGAGCAAGGGGGTCCTCATGCACTTGCCATGTATCCTTTATTCCTTATGGGAATTTCGCCTGCTCAGCTCCCTCTGTGGTGAAACCCCCTAGGCAATTGAAACTTCCACACGTTAAGTAATTGTGACACAGTTGGACTATATATCACATTTAAGCCAGTCACCTTCTTATGTGAAGTCTTGCACTCCCTAACTTCTGCTAAAGTAAAACCGGGAGCAGCCACGTAGTTTGAGTGCTGGGAATGCCAAATGTTATATAATACCTAGTAGCCTATATGTGCTCTAACCCAGTGTTCCCAGACTTATTGAACTGCTGCCCACTTGTTAGATGACAACTTGGCATGGAGCCAAGATAACCACTGTTTAACGCTTTCTCTTGTGTCTGAATTATTGAGCCAAATATTGTTCCTCTCTCATAACCACTGGTGAGGCATAAACTCCTGATGGAGCTGAAACGGAGGGCCTGGAGACTGGGGATGATTGTCCCAGCACTATCTTCTACTCACGTAATTGCTCCCCCACATCCAAACATGAGGTCATGGCTCCCAATGGACCGAGCAGGACAATCAGTTGCTCGTAAACCTTGGTGTCGAACTCTAAGCCACCGTTCGAGATAGCACAATAATAAATCTGCTTACTGCATGCAGTGTCTTTTACTACTACAGTGGCCAAACAAGCTTGTCCATACACCACCAGTGTCTGAGACATCAACCTCACTTTAAGGGAAGATTTATCGTGAGTTTAGCATCCTGTCCCACCTAACTGGACCAGCAGGGCATGACCACATCTCCGGCTCAAAGGATGTTACCGGGGGGGGGCAGCTGTGACAACTACCCCTCTATCTGCACAAGGTATTCATCCAAGCCGCAAGCGACTCAAAGGAAAGATGCCCCGGCTGCCACTCCCCGGACTTGAAGCCTTGCCTTCTTAACTGCATACTGCAGTCTGCAGTGCGCCTGAAACTCATTCCCCCAGGACTTGGTACTGTAACAACCTGCAGGCCCTTGCCCCCATCTATCCTGCATCTGGTACATCATACGACCCCGTGACCAGGGCCCTCCTCCACAGTAGAGGCTCACAGCCAGCTCCTTCCACAGGTGGTTACGGTGTGGGTGGTTGTAGTACCTGGATAGGCCTCTACCAGGATTCCTCTAAATAGTGCAACTGCACCTTTAACGAAAGTCCTGCAACGTGCACAACAATGGATTCCACAATGTCTCGATAGCTCGGCTCACAGCAGCCGCCCTCATTGATGCTGGCTGCATCCCTGCCAACAAAGATGGCCCCGCCCACTAGTGTTCACCAGTGCCTACTCGCACCGTTCCGCACTGGAGTTATTTATGTGGCGGGTACAAGGCTGCTATTATTATTATTATTATTGCAGTTTATAAAGCGCACAGCTACCTCCGACGGAAGTGACCCGGCGCAAGCGACAGATACATTGCGGGCGTGGGCTTAGGGGCAGGACAGGGTTTTAAGTTTGGCTAAAGAGCCAAGTTTTTAAGGCCTTCCTGGGCCTACCCCCAGTAACGTTCCTAAACACGACAACCGGCCAAATGGACGAACGAGCAGTCACCAACTGAAGTCCACACCTATCCAGATGCTGGAGACAGCAGATTGGGGGACCCAAATAACTCACTCCACCAAAACAAGAAGCAGCCTCGGTGCCACAATTGGCAGCTCTAGCCTCCCGCCACATTCTCTCCCTGAAGACAGTCACGTGCAGGAGCCCACCTGCCTCGGAGCCCCTCGAAATGCCCCACGCTATGGTGACACTCCCTCAAAATCCGCACAGCGGGGCCCGGCGTGATCCTGCCAGACCTGCGCCAACACCAGGAAGGGTGCCCCTATGTCCCAGTGGTGGAGGCAAACCCTCGTTGCGTGGCAGTCGGGTTAACTCCGGAAGGGCATGATTGATGTGACCCTCAAAATACTCCTAGCAGTGCTCTGAGAACTGCAAGCAGGATTCCTACTTTAAACGTGGAGACAAAGTGCCAACAGCCTGACCATTATAATACCTAAGCAGTGGCATTTAGGCCGCATCATGCCCAATAATGAACAGACACCGACAACCGACAACGCTGATACTGGTCATGTCCTTCACGCGAAACAAAGACCCTGAAACCGCCTGCCTCCGCTCATCCCGCTGCATGTCTGGCCGCGTGAACAATCTCAAACGATGACGACCTTGCTCATTAACGCGGACCGTTTGTCCAGCGGGTGAACCTATGGTGGTGTAATTAGCTCGTATCGTCCAGCTGCCAAACGTAGGGCATGCCGCGCACCGGCCTTGGTGGCGTGCAGTCACTGGTCTGTGGTATCAAAACTAGGCTGGCTGAATCGGCCCCTTAGTAGGAGATGCAATGTGCATGTGCACCAGCTGTGGCCATAACAGCACCTTCTCTGCCCCTCTAAGTGACCACTACCGATACAGCAATACATCAGAAGGAGAGCAAAGGTATCTTTTACTCTCCTGAGGTGGAACTGGCTGGCTGTGCGCGCGTAAAGATGCGCTATTTACTCACATGACTGAACCCGTGCCTCGGGTGCCTAAACTCCATAATCCATGCTACGGATTGCGGAGCGTATGTTAACGGCACCGCACACCTTCAACAATCCTGGCTATCCCCCGGACTGAGCTGGCATCAACGCCCCTGATGCTAGCCTTGTTCTCCGACTTCTAGCCTTGGGCGCTAGAACCGCACCAATTGCGCCACGCTACGCCCGGAAGGCGCCACCCCAGGAGCAAGAGCAATGGCCCCCGAAGGGCCCCGAACACCCCCAAAACACTGCCTCCGCAAACGACACGCTGCCACATGACAGCTTCCCACGGTGCTGTGATGGCCACACACTCGCAGCGACCCACTTACACCCATGGGCCTGCCCCCATTAAGTGGAAGCAGGGGGGTCCAGACTCACCGCAGAACAGAAGAGGACGATCAATGCTGCAACACATCCGACACTACACGATGGAGGATGCACGTGGATGCAACCACCATGCCGCCACCATACCAGACACTCTGGACAGCATGTCCCTTGCATGCATTTGCAGCCGTTAAGTTGGCCTGTCTTTCATGTGCGCCTCCTATCATAGTTTCTTTTAAAGGTGATAACCGACACAAATTACAAAGGCAAGCCCCTGTGAGGAACGGTGAACTGTGGGGGCGTACACAACCGACATCGACTCGTTCAATGCGTCATGCTCCAATTGTCCCCACTATTGCTGGGATAACCGTCTCTCACCCTGGGAGGAAGGGTGAAAGGCGGAGAGAACTTCAACTGGGGCTCGGACCGCCCTGTGGGTGCAAGCGGCTCCCTGTGTCCTCGCCTTGTGCACGTGCGCCACCCCGACTATCTGGCAGAAGAGAAGCCCTGCGGCCTGAATGAGTCAACTCTTCCCCCCTCCGAACACCCCAACACAAAGCATTAGCCCTCAACCACACAAGCAGGAGAGGAAACACAAGCAGGAGAGGAGCAGGGATCGACACTGCTTTAGTGCAGTGCTCGGTTCAGCGCCCATTTGCAACCGGCTGCCCACCGGGGCCTGTGCATGGCCAGGTCGCGGGCAATTATCCCGTGACAACCACATGAACAGTCCCGCCCCGCCCACCTACGCACCCCCTCCCCTCACTCTTGGGACCCAAGGCTTAATCCTGCCCAGCTCCCCCGACATCAGGCTCCCAAACCGCAAGGTCGGAGCCAAAACAATTCTGTAAGGGATTGTAAGTGCAGCATTTACATAACCTAATTACATGACATTGCCTCACATGCGTACGGACTCCAGACCTACGGGTCAATGAGCGAGGCGCTCTGCCTACCTAACTAAGCAGGCTAAGAGGGGAGGTCCGCCCCGAACCCGGCACCCCACCATTGGTCCAGTGCTGCAGCGCCATCCCTTAGCGCACCACAAACGGACGGCCACGGGCGGAGCGGCCAGCCGGCAACACACACTGTCACGCTGCCCACTGTTTTTTTTTTTTTCCTCCATATGATCCATGGCCTAATGGCCAAGTGCGGCGTCTCCCTGCAATGTGACATTATTGCACGAGACCCGTGTGCCCGGGCATAGCAAAGGTAGCAGCAAACACGAGCACCATATACACATATGGTATAACAAAAGAAAAAGGCAAACGTATATCTAGTCGTCACGCAATGTCATTGAACACAGTTTTTCAGCTTCGCCAGGATATGAGCTTGTGACCTGCTGGTCCCACCGGACTTCGGCGGCAACGCTTCTACGCTTAGGGCAGAGGTAACTCGCGGCCCCCCTCGTGGGCACGCCGACAGCTCCCCCAGCCTAGCACGTTCTACCGCTGGCAACACCAACCTGTCCGGCCCTAGGCCCGTGGCGCTCTCCACCTGAGATGAGAGCAAGAACACCGGCGGCCTCGCAAAGTGTTTACCGGCGGGGGCCAATTGTCTGCCCAAGCAACCAGACTCGCCAACAGAGGGGGACGCAACGCGCCGCACAGTGTGCCCAGCCTTGGAAGCCTCAGGGTAGGGGCCTAGCCCCAAAGATCATGCAGCTCCCCCAGGCCTGGCAAAATATTACCGGCGGGGACCAATCTCCCACTGAAGCAAACCCTTCCCACCACAAGGGGGCGCAACGCACCGCCCAGTGATGGAACGCCTGGGGGCAGTGGCATCTGGCCCCCAGGCCTGGCAAATATTACATATTTTCCGGCGGGGGCCAATTGCCCGCCCAAGCAACCAGCTCACGGGGATAGATTGGGACGCCTCTGACAGGGGCCTAGCCCCCAAAGGTCGTGCCGGGACCAATAAGCCACCCCCCAGGCTTGTCAAACTATTTACTGGCGGGGACAATCTCCCGCCCGGGCAGCCCGACTCCACCAACGCACCGCACAGTGGGACCAGAATTAGCGCGGACCTGGGAGTAGGGGAATGTACCCTCAAAAGACACGAGGAGCCTGCTCATGGTGACATACAGTGATCGAGCAATACTCGGAGTAAATAAGCCTACACGAGTAGGATAGACTAACATGTAAGCGGCCTGTGATGAGGCATGAGTGACCTCCACTAGGTCTGAAAAGGGGGAGTAACACACCCGCGGTTCTCCCCTTAGAGGTCAGGCCCGCCGAGCTGCCCCATGCAGTATCTGTCGGGTGGTGGCAGAAAGCAAACGTTTGAAGGTGCCCGACGTGTTCGACCACGGGTGCGGCATGCGCCTACTGATAAATGCAGCACAACGACTCACCACAAGCTCCCGGGCCCGGCCAAAGGCATGACAAACAGTGTGTGGCGCGGGACCTGAGGATATCGTGACATTCTACAGCCCCCTAAAGATCAAATTACATAAACCGTAGCAGGACATGCTCAGAGGCACCACTAGATCTTACCATCTCAGCGCCGCGAAACGGAGGGGGCCAGACAGTACCGGGGGAGCTCCTCACTCCCCCCCCTTTAAGGCATCACAAGTCCAGCCATGGCTGGGCAGCGCCTACCCGAACAGGCTTGGGGGGGGCAGCCGGCTCACCCTCACCTCCAGCTCCCTCAGGCGCGTGAATCTCAGCGCAAGACTAATGCCAGGCCCCCACGTGCTCGAGCCCATGACAAAGCCGCGCACCCGGTCACAGGCACTGAGACCCATACGGGCCCCAGGCGGACTGAAACCAGCAGTCCGGGGGCCAGTCAGTGACGGGGCGACTCACCTCGCGATGAAACAAACGACGGAGTATCCCGACCAACGACCCTCACAACGGCGTGTCCGGCGCAAAGAGGACGCCAAGATGGCCAGGGGTGGCATAAATACCTCCCCACCTCCTCTGCGACCCGGAAGTGACGCGTCTGGAAGGGGGCTCCTCCTCGAGCCCCGCGTTCTTAGTGGGGGTGGGGAAGTGCCCAAATGGCACTAAAGGGGCCGCGCGTTTAGGGGGCCCCCTGCGGGGGCCGCGGGCAGCCGCATAGTCAAAGCTGTAATGGATCTGGTCTTAGCAGATACGTGTCAAAAACACGGCAAAACAGTAAAGTATGTGTACCACGTAAAATAAATTACTGGTCAAAATTGAATGCCCGTTTCAGTAATATACAGCTTGAACTATGAATATTATCTGGGATTTTCTGGCTTCGTTTTGGAGATATAACACTACCCGCAGAATGCATGACTGCTCACACAGTTAGCATCCTTTAACTTGGCATATTAAAGTAAGCACAAAACAACAGGATTGGTAATGCTAAAGCCTACACTGGAGACCACGCTTTTACTTTCAAAATTAATTTCAACACAAAGCTGCTTTAAGAACCAGAAGTGCTTCTGAAGGTAAAGTGTTTACAAAAAAATCTGGGCCTTCTCTCTCAGCACCCCTACTTACTAACCCCTTTCCCTAATCTCGCAAACTTCAGCTTCCATGCCTAACAGGCACTCAAAAAATAAATACATAAAAACCCTCAAATATTTACTGGAATCCATTTCAATAAAAAACGAGAGTTAGAGCTATTAGCATTGTAAATGACAATCCCTTTTACCAATACCGTCAACCGGCTCCAGAGTGGGACAGATCGGCAGGGGGGATGGGGTTCAATAAACTGCATTCGTAAACTCTCCGAAGGGGAAGTGAACCGGACTAGAAACAATCACAGCTCACACACGGATGCCCCACATGTCACTCCACCATGTGCTGTGGGCCAGGTCTCACGAGATTTCCTGAAAGGATGATAGTTCAGTGCATGTTTGTTCTGGCCAAAAATTGGGAGACAGGAGGCTTAGGATGCAGAGCCCACACAATCTGGAGCAGCAGCGCTGAATCATTTATGCAAGGTACCTACTGTCGTGTGTTAAAACAGATGCCTCAGTAGCAAGGAAGTTGCAAAAAAACACTTGATAATGTCATTGGCAATTAATTGTGTTAGTCTCTTTCTGAAAGAAGGAGAGGGTACGTACACGTTTGCCTTCTATCAAACTTTTAAAACGTATGTGAGATAACACTTTGTCAGACCTAAACTTGTAGAGGCCGATCTTGAGATGTGAGGTCTGAAAACAAAATGAATGCAATTAATTTGTAAAATTACCGAGCCTATGGATAAAAGGATATAATGCGAAATAAATACACTTTCACGCGACATGAAAGCCTCTTCCTGAAACCACCACTTTTAAATCAGTCACAATATCTTACCTCTTCTGTAAACCACTTACTTGCTTGCTTTTAACCCTATCACACTAAGGAGTATTTGGTAACAATGTGAGCACAACAGATTGTCTGGTCGCTCAGTAGACACTCATGCCTAGCTTTAAATTTAATAAGGAACACGTGGCCACTTTAATGTTAACACCAGGTTTTGAAAGATACAAGGCAATTTCCAGGGCTTTCGTAGCAATACTGAATGCACAACCCCGAAGGTATGAATTAATTTAGTGTCGCCCAGAGTTGGGGGGCAAACCTTGCCTCATTAAGAGCCCCCTCGCAGGCTGATTTATCCAAGATAAGAGTTGACTTTTTTCCAGAAGGGACCCCCCTGCTGCAGCCGGGGCATGTTATTGTGTGCACTCTGAGCACACAAGGCAGGTAATGACAGTAACATTCCTGCTCGGCTGTTCACAGACAACTAATTCCAGATTGGGGGGGGGGGATCTGAAGGAGGCAAGGTTTTCTGGGTTAAATAAAGCAACACAGGG
Organism: Calotriton arnoldi; assembly: GCA_963921515.1. Classification (NCBI taxonomy): domain Eukaryota; kingdom Metazoa; phylum Chordata; class Amphibia; order Caudata; family Salamandridae; genus Calotriton; species Calotriton arnoldi. The sequence continues at coordinate 706,920 of CAWUFW010004282.1, read as the reverse complement.
CATCAGACCTGATACATTGCCGGGCAGCTCCAAACGGCGATTGGCTGTGAGTGAGCATGTTCTTGTAGAGGAAGAAACGCTCGAATTTCCTTGTACTTTTAAAATGCTTCACATATCTGTGCTGACTAAATAAAAGGCCTGTTTTCAATCGCGCACAAAATCGAAAGGCAGAGGGAGCAGCTGTGCTGCCTTCCCATGCCTGTTTACAGAAAGTCAGAGCACTGAAAAGATAACAAAATGCAAGCAGCTATAGCGCTGAGCAGGAAACCAAGAACAAAATAGTCCCCCAAAGAACATAAATGTACAACCAAAGCGTAACGATACAGTAGTTGGTCCCTGCTGCCTGGGAGGAATGAAAGAGAATAAGGAGGGACAAAGAGGCAGGACTGACCACTAGCAAGCAAGGATTTTTAAAAGACACTAAAACAAACAAATGGAAAGAAGGGGATGGCTTTAAGCCCTCAAGAGAAGTTACAAGAGGTCTCGAATGCTCGACCTAAAAAAAAAAAAAAAACTAGGAGGGGTGGGGAAGCAGCTTACGAGCTTGGGGAAGCATTACAAATTGAAGAGAGCAAAAAACACACACACTTCGACCGAGCGGTAAAAAGAGAAAAAAAAAGTAGCATTGGTAAAGCCAATAGCTCTCACCTTTGAGACCTATTGGCTATGTTTATGCTGTGGCGCATAAAGAAAGAAAAGATGAAATGAGGTGAGGTGCACATATGCGTCACAAGAATGCGTAATTCAGTAGGCATGCTTGATGACGTGCAAGCATACGTCACCACACATGAGTGCACTTAATAAATAGTTCAGTGGCCATTTTAATTATTTTTTACTTGCTGATTCAAGATGACGGATGCCACTCAGAGCAGTAAATAAAAAAAATGTATATCATTTTTACTTGCACAAAAGCCTAATTCTTAAACCAGGGGGGCTTGACAGCAAATCAGAACTGCCGCACATTCCAAAACGCAGGACGCGAGGGAGAGAGGATGTGGAGGAAATGGGAAGCAATACAGAGGGTAGAGGGTGTGTATTTAGTGGGGTTAGACAGCACACATGGGAGAACGCTAGAAAATGTGCACTCTCATGGAGTGCTGAAAGAAGTAGTACCAGAAGTAGCTCCTTAAATGTGAGCAGAGGAAGGATACACTTCAGCCAATTAGAAGGATTGTAAATCTGATCTTCTCCAGGGGAGGGACAACCAGAAGAAGGGAAAGGCACATTATGAAATAAAAACCAAGCAACTGAGAGTGACAATAAAGCCGACCAATGATGAGCAATGGGTGGGTCGTAAGCTCTCTTCAAGTTCTTGGTAGGGTCCACAAAATGCTTTCACCCACAGACAGCTAAAAGCTGTAGGGTAGGCAAGACCAAAAAATCAATGTTTTTTCCACTGCAAAGCTCTTTTCTTTACTTTGATGCAAAACAAATGAATTGCTTTGAAATCTTTCAAAAACATATTTAGCTGTGGGGCTACTGATAGGTTTTAGCGCATTCAGCAGCTTCCCAGCTACTCGTACTAGGATGATGCTAGAATATAAATTCAACTCACCGTGCAAATTTGGTAAATCTTATTGGTTTGGCTTTTCATAGATAATTTAAACCATACTTCTTGCGTTTGTCAATGTATGTTTAATTTACTAGTCTGTATCAGGTTAGTTTTTTTTTTTTTTTAGATCAAACCTTAGTTCAGTCCTGGGTAGCTGTGGCACAGAGCAGTCAGGCTTAACTCGAAGAAAAAGAAGTGTAAAGCATTTATCAGTAGCAAAACAGTGAATAAGTAAAAAGCACAATACAATAAAAATCCCACTCCAGTTCATAAAAAGTGCATATTTTCATCTTTAAACACCATAGTGACAAAAATCTGAAGAAGGGAACCAAAGTTATTATTTTTCCAAAGTTTTAATAAATCACTGCAATTCACTCCAAAAAGGTTTGTAAATCACTGCTTTTCACGCTTAGCGGTAGTCTATGGGCAAGTCAAAGTTTCAGGATGACTGTGATAGAGCACGGGTCCGATGCAGGAGCCGGGTTAATCCCAGTCAAATCTTTACCTTCACACTTAGAAACTTTTCTGGTTCTATTTCTCAATGAGGAACTCATCGGTGAGGTCCTCTGCAGCTTGCGTCCCGTGTTGGAGTTCGACGTCAATAGACGGGGGGAGTCCAGAAGTCCAGTGGAAGCCTCGGCATTCATGACTGCCTATGAACCGGCAAGAATTGGTAGAGTATAAGACTTAGATTATCTCCCCAAAAACTGTTACTGTTTGCTTTAGGCTCACAAGTTGCAGTTCTGTGGGAAGAAAGAGTACACTCTAGCGCCACTTGAGGGCTAGGACTCAATCTCATGGGCTGCACCAGTGGAGTCCATGGCAAGTTATGTGGCAGATGGTCAGCTGGGCTCTGTGGAGGTGCCGGGCTTCTTTAGCTTTTGTGTCCCTGAAGCTTAACAGGAGGCTAGCCAACTCTCCCCTGGCATCCCCTTACTGGTCCTTGGCACAAATGGGAGCAAGTCCAGCCCTTGGGGTCTCTCGCTACAGGTTCAACAGCAGGAGTAGCCCATCTCCTTTTGAAGTCCTGTCTGGGCTCAGCAGGTGCAGTCTTTCTTGACTCTGCTTTTCTTTCTGAGGTCCACAGGTTCAGCAGGTGCAGTCCTTCTTCTGCTCTTTCAGAGTCTAGCAGTGTTTTCCCAAATGGAAGTTAAAACTTAACGGTTGGGCTAGTGAAACTCCATCTTAGCCGATTGGAATATCTGGCTTGCTTCAGTGAAAACAACAGTTGTGAGTTTTCACTGTCAGGACTGGTACAACTTAAAATAAACTTGTCCTTCTATGTAATATCGGTCACCCTGCATTATGTGCTCCTGCATGGCTAACACACCCAGAGAAAAGACCTGTGTAGATAAACCTGTAGCCATTTAGATATTTGTGCCCTACAGTTATAAAGCCACAGTTTTTTGTACTTTACATGCACATTTGCTACTTTTCTCTCTGTACAGCTGCCCGGATAATGGAAAAAAATACAAGTAGTTCAAATTAAATATAACCTATGTTCAGTTGTTACCTTTTGTAGGATTTGTCATAGCACACCTGGTGAACCTCGAAGTCACTCTGACGATTAAAAACAACTTGAATTAGTTTTACCCCCAAAATACTGTAGAGCGGTCTGTGCCAACAGGCAGTGCTGTGCAACTCTCTCCCCCCCCCCCTCCCCAAACAGGAACAAACCCCATGATCAGCTGCTATTGTGAAATAATCACCTGATGCAGCACAGCCACTCCAGATCAGGCAAAGACCCCCTCTTTGACACAGTCATGGGCAGTGATGTGGAATAAACACTCCACCCTGTACCATAACCCAGGCCCCCTCAACAGTTCTAGGGGTCTGTGGCGTAATCAGTCCCGGGCATTACTGTGCATTAATGACCCCTTGGGCTCAGCATCCCTAGGTCAGGCACCACTTGGTAATAAATAGCACATATTGCAGTATTAGTCCGGTTATTACTACTTGCAGCTGGTGCTTCGCTGTCTCCTTACAGTTAGTTGACAAGCATAACCACTGGGAAAAGGTGGGTATCCATGTGAGGAAGGGGTGCCTATCTAGTGTTCTTCACTCATAGCCTATTTGGATAACAGATCTTTAGTTAAATTGCAACCTGAATAGTTGTCTTTTCAAGAGTTTCCTGCGATTGTAGGAGGCTGGGTTTTGCCCTCATCCTAGGGTTGGGATAATTCCATTGACCGGGACCTTGTCTTGAAAGAGGCCTGCCTCCATGCTTTGTTCTTGTGGCGCCTGTAAGATTGGAGTGACTGAAAGGGGGTGTTGACGTGGAGCCAGGATCTCTACGCAGCCCATGCCCGCGCCACAGCATTCCTAGAACACGACCTAGTTTGATTTGCATGTGAATGGTCCCTGCCTGGGCTCGGAATAGTGTAAAATGATGGAGCTACCCAATAATCCTGGGAACATGGGTAAAGTAAACATGTTAATGAGAGCAATAGTCCCTTAGGTTCACTTTGAAGTCAGTTTTTTAATTTCAGAAAGTTTTATTAGTTTTGAAAATTTCTCAGTCTGTTTGTACTTGAGGGATGACAAATTGTGCCACTGAACTTAAAAAGCTTTCACTGTATATTCTATAACTAAATAGAAAATAATGTTCTTAGTCCAATGATAGGTCTCACAATGAATAAACATGTCAGCATTTCTAAAGCAATAGACATTTGTCAATTGTATCAAAACCGTGCTGTAAGAGGGGTGGCAGCGCGGTGCTTCTGCACGCAAATGGCCGAGGGTGATAAATAAAAGTGCAGCACGTATAAGGAACATGGACTGTGATTAGAGTGTAAAAGCTGCGAGACCAGGGTAAGTCCAATGATTATCTCCTGGGGCGATATGTAGCATCCCTTCTCCTGCTCAATAGGGACACTACATATCTAATGTCATTAACACTGTCCTGATCAAGACCAAGAGAATTAATTTATATTGGGGTTGAAACATCAACATCGCTATCACTTTGGAGTGTTTTGATCACCTTTTTGAAAGGGATCTTTAAAAGAACATAGGAAGCAATCTAGCCTATCTGATTGCTTGGCTCTTTTATACAATTGAATAATTGCCTATAAACATTCCATCACCCTTCAAATTTCTCTCTGCTAATGTCTCATTAGAGTTCCCCCAAGATGAGAGAAGCCGTGTCTTTGAGATGTTTAGATGGGACTTTTAGATATTAGTTAACTGGTGAGGCACCTCACACTCCCAACACCATTGTACACATTTGGAATCTCCATTCTGTAAAGTCCAAACATCATATCAACCTTTCAGCCCAGAATATGTCTGGGTTTAGCACATGGGCAATCACCTGGCCAGGGATAACGAGGGTTGAAAACAAGAGCCACTAGTTCTTCAATGAGTCGCAAAAATAGATATTTGCGTAGGTAATCTCTGAGGCTAATAATTTTGAGTATGTACGTCATATGCTTCCTTATTTGATACCCGGATTAGAAGAATAAACGAGAAAAAACGTATCCAGGCAACAGTGTGAAGGAAAAATCAAACTCTTTTCAATAATATGAGGCCAGCAGAAATAAAACAAATCTGAACCCATGATAGTCACTTTCTTGGGGGCACTGCACAGTATCCTGTGTGGCCACCGCCGCCTACCAGTGGTGTCCCAGAGCCACCAGGCTATTGCATTCCAAGTGGACGACTGCAATTCCAAGGTGTCAAACTGATAGCTTATTTGTGAAGAAATTAATTAAGGAGATCACACTATGTTAGAAAATCAAGTTTGGCCTGGTCAAGGTAGCTTTGTTGTTTCCATGCAAGACCGAGCTTCACATCTATCCTCGTCGCCTGATGCAACAGCAGCAACACGGGAGGAGGAAGATGAGGGGCTTTCACTATAGCAGAGGGATCCTTCTCTGACCAAGGGGATGCACTGGCAGCTGCCAATCACCCACCACATAGAACAGGCACCAGAGAGAGAGGAGCATGGACGCGGCACAAACAAAGCCACACTGCTAATGGAGAGCCGCCATCTTGTGCAGTATGGACGCAGGTCCTAATGGACCCGGCCATTCCATCAATATCCAATGAAGTCCACGTCACATATAAGCCAACAATAACTCAATCTGTTCCTCAGTGAGTCCTGAGACACATGTTTTTTCTAAGCCCGGGCGCAGACGCAAAAAATTGCAGGGCAAAAATCATGAAAATATATTCAAATATTACTACTATTACCAATGGGCACAAATTAAAGACTTTCACCCGCCATGACCAGCAAGACAAATGTGATCTTGGGTCCTGTTGAAAGTACAAAGCAATCACAGTTAAGTGTGTTGAGTTTTCTTTTTCTAATATGTGTTCCTTTGTAGCTAAGCCACAGTTATTCAGCTGAATGACGTAGTTCCAAATATACCTCGTAGCTGAACCACCATCAGCGTTCCAAATATTCAGATCGGTCAACACATCAGAGTTTGTGTGAATTGAGTTAATAAGACTCCTCTATTTATCCAGCCTCCACAGTATAGATGTTGTATTATGCAAGCATCAGTTCTCCTCAGCTGTAGTTCAGTGACCAAGCAGATTGCAGTAAGCATCATTACACAGCTAGCAACCAAGGGAATAATACAAAAATCTGAATTCTTTAGCTGGTAGATGACTGAATAGCAAAGATTCTGCCTTCGTTATTCATCAGCTGGTGGGTGGGGGAAAAAATAATAAAACATGAACTATATGGCTCATTGCCAGGAGTTAGCACAAAAGGTTCACAGTTTATCAGGTGGTTGGATAAACAGCAGAAAGTCTGCAGGTTTGTCCAGCAGAGTGTGGCAGCTAAACAGTGTAAGCAGTGGCCCACTGGCATTTAGTGAGCTTTAAATGGTAACGCCTACTGGAGTAATCGCCTCTCTGTTTAAACCGTTTCACATGGTGGTGTGTGCTACAACCAACAATAGGGGAGGTCTCTCTGTCTTCAACTACACTTAGTCCTAAAATAATGAGTCTTGGTTAGAAATGCTGGCATTGTTCAAGTAGACGTGTGATCCTCTGAGGGTTTTGTGAATAGTATCACATGATATCATATATTGTGCCTACATTTCTGCCTTTCAAGAGGTTTAGTAAACCTCATACAAATTACACTTAAATCCCAGAAAACACCTCCTGCTGTAACCCTCCGAGTGTAAAGTGTTCTACGTTTATTCTTAATTAATAAGAGATCTTGTGACACACAACATGTTGTACCAAACTCTTAAAGCATCCTATCTCCAAAAAGAAACCTTACAAATATACATATTTATACCTCTGGATAATTCCTTACAAATCTATTTCATATTTTGTTGGACTTTCTTTCTTCAATAAAACGTCATCCTTTCATAGTAGTCTGCAAACTGCGTAATGCTTCCTGCTCTGAAAGAAAAATACCTAAATAGGGGATTAATGTTGTGCAGTGTCTTCACATATAAGCTAGTGAAGATGGCAGTGTGGCTAGCTCTACACCTCCGTTAACACAAACCCTTGCTAATTATGTGGCATACAACTATAACAGTAAGCAGTTGAAAAAACGTGCATTTTAAATTGGTCATGTGTCTGAATTAGACATAGAAATTTACCATAACCTATTATTTTTTTGTGACAAAACGTAGGCCTTGCTGTGCATACAGTTGATAACCATTATTCTCTGTGATTGTATCTTAATACTCAACAGGGGCCTTTTTCCAAACATATTTCTTCAATAACGCTTCCACTCCCTTGTAGGGAAAATATAGAGCAACACATAGAACCCGTCCTCCTGTCCTCCTGTACTCTGGCTTCTCTTCCGCTCAATTGAAAATCATTTTTTTTTTTACGTTTCAAAAATGTTTATTGATTTTTAATATCAAAATAAATTACAGTTCAGTAACTTGTCCCATTCCCCCACACCCCTAAACATGTAGAGAGATTAGAGTCACACATTGTGCAAATAGATATATTGAAAATCAATTCGAAATGACGAATGAGAGAGGCTTTCCTTTAATGAAGGGTTACATTTTGCAGCCTAGTCCCACTTGCCTACCCTGTCCTTTGCCTGAGAGCAGTACTTACAGAGGAGCTTACAAATTCTGCCACACTCCATAATTTTCAGACAAGGTGTACACACACACACACACACACACACACACACACACACACACACACACACACACACACACTCACTCACTCACTCACTCACTCACTCACTCACTCACTCACTCTCGTCTGCTGCCACATTGGCAGCATCCTCTGGGATAGGTCTTCCATCGGTGCTACTCAGAGGGTGTCCTGGTGGTTCATGCATAATCCTGTCACTATGTGGACCAACTCTCAACTTCAGCACCACAATGGTAAAGAGGTGGAATAGCTGAGTGGGGCCTTTTCTAAGTAGAACATGTTATTTTCTACAATTTCACTTCCAACTAAGGGGCTAATTAGGATGTCAGCCCAGGTAACTCATTGCCCAAAGTGTTCAGGTAACTTCAATCAGGACTTGTTGAGATGCCATGTGAGGAACTAGAGATGTTCTAGGTGTGAACCAACACTGACACTCCTGAGAGCAAGCGGTCTGCCTGGAGTGATGAAGTGAGGTCCAATTACTCCTTCCATGAACATTGATTGTTGTGTCGATAGAATGAAAGATGATGCTCCTGTCTCTTCTCTCTTAGGCTTAAAATCAAACAAAAAGACCGCTGCTGTGATCGGGCTACTACTTTTAATTCTTCTCTTGACTCCATTAAACGTTTCTGGTGAGTATTTTATGTAAACTGAATATTAATAAACAATGTTACGTCATATGGCGCCACTGATGATATTTTGTTAGACTTGATTCTAATGCATTGATAAACTGTAGATATGGGGTCTGGAACAACAGCTAACCAGCACTCATCCTATACTGCTGTAACCACTGTCTCCATCTCTTCTACATCTGCTTTATTAATTGCTGCTTCTCCAAAGACTCTAGCCGTATAGACTATAGGCCATTCACATTATCTTTTTTTCTGTAATATATAAGTTTGCATTAGACAGTGTGTTTTGACAACACATGTTGTATAGTAAACGGGATCACTCTTCCACTTAACTCCTTTCACTCTTTGCTTGTTTATCTTTGTCTCCTCAAACTATGTGTGTATTTTTTCTTGTTCTTCTGCCTAAAGGGTTGCAAATGTGTAACTTCAGGAGTGTTTTATAAAAAAAAGCAAAAAAAACTTTGCAATCTTTTTTTTTTTTAATTCTTTTTATTGCATACGATATAAGAATAACAAATTGACAGTTCAGGACCAATTTTGACATTGAGCAGGCTCTCAGTAACATCTGGTTCAATAGTTATAGCCAAATAAACATTCCACACTGTGTTATCATATTGTGAATAATACAATTCTATTTTCTTAACTTTCAACTCGAGTCCACAGAAGACCCCCTCGGGGGCAGAGCACAGATGTTCCCTCTGTAAGTTTTCCACTTGCCCCATATTCTTTCCCACTTCTTAGGGCATCCCCGGTGTATATACGTCGCCCTCTCAGCCACCATTGCCCTATCCATGTCCCCTCGCCACTCTTGATATGTCGGAGCGGTTTGAGCCCCCCAATGCTTGGCTATGTTGCGTTTCGCCAACATCATTCCTAAAGTTGCCCAGTCCTGACCTGCCTGGTTGAGATCTGTTGCGTCCCATATGTTTAGAATACACCTCTTGGGCTCCGGGGTGATCATCACTTCACCCACTTGTGTAAGTACACTCATAATGTTTTCCCAGTAGGATACTATTATTGGGCATTCCCACAGTATATGATAGAAGGTGCCTTCTCTCCCGCATTGTCTAAGGCAGAGTCGGTTATCAGTTTACCCTATCTTGTGAAGGGTTACTCTAGTATAGTAAATATGATGGAGTATTTTCAGTTGCACTAGCCTCAATTTGGAGGATATTGCCACCTCCCGAGGGGACGCTAAGGCCTCTTGCCAATCGGTCTCGTCCAAGTCCCCCACCTCCCGTTGCCATTTTTCACGGAGGCCTAGTGTGGGATCTGGTTGGTTGTTGAGTATTTTGCGATATGTGAGGGAGATAGCCTTTTTACCTATCTGTTCTGAGAGTAGCCTATCCTCTAGCGGGGAGGCTTCGGGGAGGACAGTTCCTGTTGGGATGGCTTTCTGAAGTGCATGTCTAATTTGGATATAGCGAAACCGTTCTGTTGATGCCATCTCGTATCGTTCTTGGAGTTGTAGAAAAGTAACTACTTCCCCCTTCTGCCAAAGGTCCCCCACCGTTGATATTCCGATTGAATCCCAGTGTGTAAAGCCCTTACTGGTACTCAGCCTGCCTAGTCGCTGAGTTTCCCAGAGAGGGGTCATTTGCGTTATCCAGTCGTCCCATCCCAGCTGTTGGAGTGCCTTGTGCCAAATTTGTATTGTGTGTGCTGTGGGGCCTGTTAGTGATGTCTTTCAAGTTTTATTATAGAGATGCCTCATGACTCCTCCCTCTCCTAGGTTATTTCTGTCTGCACGAAATGCAGGGTCCGTTTGTGGGGCATGAAGCCATTGTTTTACCACAATCAACTGTGAGGCCCAATAGTACATTTGTATATTTGGGAGGGCGATTCCACCGTCGTACCCACCCTTTACCAATTTCTTCATGGCAATTCGGGCCGGTTTGCCATCTCAGAGCAGGGTAGTTACTTCTGCTTCAATCGCCCTAAAATAAGACACGGGGACCGGGAACGGGGTGTTTTGAAGGGCGTATAGGAATCTAGGGAGTGCCATCATATTAAAAAGTGCCGCCCTCCCGAGCAAGGTCAGCGGTAGAGAGCGCCAGTGTCTCGTGTCTCGGCGAAGTCTTTGCAGGGGTGCCATGAGTTTTTTTCCAGAAAATCTTCTGGTAGTAAGGTGATATAAATGCCCAAGTACTTAAAGCAGCCAGCTGTGATTTGTATTGTGCATCCCCTTGGCAACTGTGGTGGAGGACCGTGTAGGACGTATAGCATTGATTTGGCCCAATTAATGGTGTATCTGGAAAATTTGCTGTATGCTTCACAGATGTCTAGGAGTCTGGCAATGGAGCGTCTAGGGGAGGCTACATAAAGTAGTATATCATCCGCGTACAGGGAGATGCGGTCTTCCCACCCCTCCGCCCATTTGAGTCCACGAATAATAGGGTCCCACCTTATCCAGGCTGCCAACGGTTCCAGCACTAGTGCAAATAAAAGTGGTGATAGGGGGCAGCCTTGACGCGTGCCACGTCCCAGGGGAAAAGTAGCTGAGATGTGTCCATTTACTACTACATGTGCTAGGGGTTTCGTATAAAGCAGCTGAATCCATGCGCAAAATTTAGGTCCGAAGCCCATATGCTTCAGGACGGTGAACAAGAAGGGCCATTCCACCATGTCAAAAGCCATGCGTGCGTCCAAAGAGAGAATGGCTGCTGGTTCTTGGATCGTGGGAGTACGAGCGAGTACGCTGTGCAGACGTCGCAGGTTAAGTGCTGTGTTTCTACCCGGCATGAAGCCGGATTGTTCTGGATGGATCAGCTTGGTGAGATGGGGTGTGAGTCTGGCCGCTAAGGTTTTAGCTAGTATTTTGGCCTCTGCGTTAAGCAGCGAAATCGGCCGATACGGCGCACAGTCCCTGGCGGGCTTACCGGGTTTGTGAATGGGTATTATTGTCGCTATACGTTGGTCTCTGGGGAGCTCCCCAAGTGTTAGGCTGTCTACATACATCTTCAGTAAATGCGGAGTTATTGTCGTAGCTGTTTTTTTTGTACAATTCAATGGGTATACCATTAGGACCCATGGCCTTCCCTGATTGTATTGATCCTATGGCCAACGCTAACTCATCTGTGGTAAGGTCTGTTTCAAGGTCGTGGGCTTCTTCTGGCGTAAGTGTAGGCATAGTGATATCTTTAAGAAATGCCTGTACCTCCCTGTCTGTGGTAGTGGCTTCCGGGGTATATACGTTCTCGTAGTGTGCTGCTAGCGCGTTAGCTATTTTCTGGGGGTCTGTTATGGGGCCACCTTCATCCAACTGCAACTGTGTTACCCATCGACTAGCGCGCTCCCTTTTATCCAGCCAAGCCAAAATTTTCCCCGCTTTATCACCTACTTTGTATATTTTATGTTGGGTGGCTAACAGTTTAGACTTCGTTTCCTCCCATAAGTATTCTCTATAACCCTGCTTTTTTAAATGAAGGTCATGGGCAGTGTCTGCAGTGGGGTTCATGGCATGTGCACTTTCCGCTTGGCTCGTCTCTTGTTCTAAGGCTTCTACTTGTTTTTTCCCTTCCTTTTTGTGGCCGGCTATCGCCGAAATGGCCTGCCCTCGGAGAACCGTCTTATATGCTTCCCATAGAACTGCTGGAGAAGCAACCGAGTGGTCGTTCTCCTGGAAATAGTGTTTCGTCGTTTTTGTCAGAATCTTACCAATTTTAGGCTTTTTTAGAAATCCTGGATATATAGGGAAGTTTCGGCGTGGAATTTTAGCTGGACACACATACTTCACTACGACTGGGGAATGGTCGGAAATACCTCTGGATAGGTGATTCGCGTCCTCCAGCCTCCCAAGACTATCTGCCAGCGTAAGTATGTAATCTATCCTAGATGAGCTATTGTGTGCCCCAGATTGAAATGTATATTGCCGTTCCGAAGGAAATTTGTACTGCCACACATCTATGAGGCCCAGTGCTTCAAGGAACTCGGCAAACCGGGAGCTCACACCACGCTGCTCCCTAGGTGGCATACGGTCAAGCCTATCACTAATCGTGGCATTAAAATCTCCGCCTATAAGGAGCTCTCCTTCAGGGAGTGCGAGGAGGAATGCGCTGAGGGCTGGAAGCGCTAGCGTGTGAAGTGCCGGTGGGATATACACTGAAACAATATTATATATCCGTCCTTCCCACTGGCATGTAACAGCTGTGAAACGTCCCTGGTCTTCCGTCCATGTTTGCAAAACTATGATTGGGAACTGCTTCCGAATCAGGATGCCCACTCCCCGGGAGCCAGACGTGAACTCCGAGTGTGCCACCGTGCGGTAACCCCATCTGTTCCACATGATTACGCTACACTGAATTATGCCAATTATGCCCAACCCTAGTCTCGATAAGCACTGTTTACTTGGGACTGGGACATAACTAAGGCTCCCTGTTTTCCGTTTTTACTGATTTTTACAGATAAATGCAGACAGAAAACATTCATTTTCTTGTCTGTATTTATTTTTAAATGTGGATAAAAACGGAAATTGGGTTGCTTTTTGTGTAATTCTAAATACTGTCTGCCATAACTGCCAGGCCAATAGATGTGTGGATTGATAGATAAGCGGGTTAAAAAAGAAAGGAATTTTAGTAAAGAGGCTTCAACAGCAGCAGATATGCACAAGGTTGATAGTGAAATTTGCATTTTTTCATATAAGTGCACTGATTTATCTTATGCGGGTGCTCACAGCACTGAAACCTGGCAGACCTTCAAGCATGAGCGCATATTTATTGGTTAAATAAATGTGGAAATATGCTAATTTTGGCTTACATTTTCCACAAAACCCAAAATAAATATGGATAAATACAGATAAAATTAGCAAAAAAGAAATATGGATAAATACAGACGGAAATGGCAGAAAAATAAATACCATAAAACCGGGAGCCCTAGACATAACCCTTCAGCTCTGTAAGTTAAAGAAAATCAGCAGGGCAAACCACTCTATTAAGAATAAATTTTAGAAAATGAAATAAAAATGATACACATTTTAAGTAACTTTTTGCCAGCGTTTATTAGTGTGAATGTATGAAAAATGATGCCTTTGGAAAAAAACTGTGTCAAAGAAACAAGGGCGACCCTACTCACAGGGAACCAGGGCATACAGTATATATAGAGAGACAGTGGTTCTTGTGGGCAAGGTAAGAATACTTAATAATAAACAGGCACAATGGCCAATTAAACTGAAAATTGGATGTCGAAATGTTGCTTTAATACAAAATGCAATAGAGACACTAAATACTGTTTTGCACAAAACAGCATCTGTATATTGAAAAAGCATGTAGATTGTGCTCGGTGTCCAGGGGCGTAGGAAGGAGGGTGCGGTGGGTGCAGGCCGCCCCAGGTGTCATCACTGAGGGGGGTGAAAAAATTGCAGAAATAAGTGTTTTAAACACATATATTTGCCATTTTGTCAAGCCGGGGGTGACAAGAAATTTTCCGCACCGGGTACCACCTGCCCTTGCTACCCTACTGTTGGTGTCTCAAACAAACGAACCTTGGGGGCTGTTGCACTTTACCTTATATTTATTTTTCAAACAGAATCGATCTGTATACGCTTTGCACGCATGTATCCCTAGCTTAATGCATGTACACATAAGAGGTTTGAAGAGATCACATAAATTATGATCTGCAATCAGCTTTAGTCGATTATACTCGTATGTAAAGCTACATTCATTCCTATTATTTATGACTTGAGAATTACAGCCCGATTTGTTTATATACAAGTATAAGGCACATCACCAAGCATCCTGGGACCAGTTTCGGGGTAACACCCCTCGTCAGCCAGGCTAGCTTGAATCCAGTGGCAACGTGAGCAAGGGACCCACGTCTGGGCATACCCTGCCAACCTAGGGCAAACAAAACAAACACAAGGAGATGATGGATGGAGCGCTGAAACTTTTCAGACCCTCACCCCTAGTTACTATTAGATCTGGGTTGAATCCATCATCGTTCTTTAGCTCACTTCGCCACCCCAGTTCAGACCCAGCCATATGCAAATCAGTCTGACCCTGTGCCTCATGGGAACAGTCCAGCCCGAACTGCCAAGCAAGGTCTTCCCTGGACCGGAAACAAGCATCCTGGGACTGGTTTCTGGCTATTCAGCCGTCATCAGCCAGGCTTGCTTGAATCCAGTGGCAAAGTGAGCAAGGGACCCACGTCTGGGCATACCCCGCCAACTTAGGGCGAACAAAGCAAACACAAGGAGATGATGGACGGAGCACTGAAACTTTTCAGACACTCACCCCCAGTCACAGATCTGGGTTGAATCCATCATCGTTCTTTAGCTCACTTCGCCACCCCAGTTCAGACATGGCCATATGCTAATCAGTCTGACCCTGTGCCTCATGGGAACAGTCCAGCCCGAACTGCCAAGCCATGTCTTCCCTGGACCGGAAACAAGCATCCAATTAGCACCAGTTGAACATACTTACATGTGAAGAAACTATCTCATTGATCATTTATTATTAGGGAATAATGTACCTTTGTTTCCCCATAAACTCATACAAGGCACACTATCTTGGGAAAATAAAGGCTACCTAATTTAATATTTCTCTCTGTAAGTGTGTGACTACAGGGGCGTGCCTCCCTCTTGACTCGCATGATTCATCAACAACCCAAAATTAGGATAAGCGGTATGATTGAATACTTGCATGACTAAACAGAAGCATGCATGTTCACAAGTGTAGAGAATATTTGCAGTGGTCTGCCGTGACACACCTCAGTACACTATGATTCCCTATGTGAGTGTTCTTATCCGCAATTAGGTATCCGTTGGGGGACAGCTTTGTCTGCTAAATGAGGGTTGCTTTGATTTATGAACCTTTTGGATGAACGATACATTAGCGTTCAGTTTTGTTATTTGGTCGCATGTTCTATTATCCATGACCTAATGGTTCTCATTTGCTATCACTAAACATAGGTTATCTCTAAGAAGAGATCTAGTTTAGGTGAGAGCCTTAGGCCTCATTTTATTTGCATGGCATGAATGAGTAGATAGATAGGGATGCTAACAGCCCAGACGAAGGCCTCAGACCCAAATGGGCTTTACATGTAGGTAAAAACATGTTGGCTTCTATAGTGGTGATTGAACAATTGTTGTTCACATACACCCAACCCAGTTTTAATTATGTCTTTGGTACTCAAACAATAAAGGAAATCTCCTTGAGTATACCGTAAGATATTTTTACCTTCCTGGATCCCTGCTTCATATTGAGTAGCAATTTATCTAAGAACTTCCAATCTTGGTTGAGTCTGCTGTGGTGGTACTAACCTACCATGGTGGGGATAGGCGGCGTCGGTGTAGCATGCCACGATACATAGTGGGTGAGGCATCTACTCCAAAATCTTTGGATTTCTTATGGGACTGACCTCATAATCTTAACTTAGTTGCCTGTTTGTGATTTGGGCACTTTTTTCAAGGCTCTGCCCAACAGCTTCTTCTAGCAGGATTTCAGCAGGACTTCCAAATCTGCTCTTGAGCTGGTGAAGAGACTAGCAATCTGAGATTCCACCTCTGGTGTCCTCAGACGTTGTCTCACATACCATTGTGGGTTGCTAATGCTGATCTGATCCTGGGATTTCCTGGCACACTCACTTGGGAAATCCACCCCACAGTTATAATGTGTAGCAAGCTACGATGTGTATTCCCCCAGTTGGTTCTCTTTTAATAACATCTGCTCAGCTAAATTCCTTTATTGTGCAGATTTGGCAGGCAAGATGCCTGAGCGGATGTTTCCGAATCAGGGCATGTGAGACACAGCATAAAACTAAAGGTCTTTCTCCACCTGGCCCGTCCACAAAGCTTTCTACAGCATTATCCAGGAGAAGAATGAAGCAGAAAATGGGCTGAGGTTTTACCCATGCTTCAAAGGTGCCTCGGTCTTCCTCCTTCCTTGGTCCTCTTCAAAGAGCTTCAGGAATGTTGTAGGGGAATCTTGCAATTCATGTCCTTGTCCAGCAGGATGTCTCCATTCTCCTCTTTGTGTGCCATCTCCAAAGAGAAGATATAAAATGGATTCTAGCCTTCCCCATAGTCACATCCTACACACACACACACACTTCATGCTCTCTCTGCCACATCTTTACAGAACAAATGCACGGGTGCCATCCATGTCCCACATGGACTGAACGGATAACCCAGTTGAAAGAAAACTGGTAGACTCTTTTTAACAGAGGAGAGAGATCAGTGGCCTCTGTCCCACTGAAAGCCAATTAGCAAAAAGTTCTGCTACTACAACTGTTTCTCTAATACCACTGTGAGTTCTTCTCAGCTGGTGGGAGGACAGGAGTCGCTGTCAGAAAAGAGGGGTGCGCTTTGTGTGCCCGTCCAGATCACAGATCCTTGTTCTCGGCTCAAGCAGTGTCAAACGGCCCTCAGCATACAGGCTCCTACAGAAATTTGCTATGGTCAGATAAGCAGAGCTGGGGTACACACTCCACTGCGCAATCTAGGGTGACATTCCTGTCCCGACAATAGAGCGGTCAACCTCGAAGCTGGGGAACCGGGTTTGAGTCTCGGCAAGGACGCTCAACATCCTGTAATTCTGGGCAAATCACTTAATCTCCCCCTGCCTAACAAAAATGAATGTGTCCATCTGTAATGCAACTGCTGCTCATGTAAAGCGCTCTGATACCTTCGGGTCGAGTTTGCTATATAAAACTCCCCCTACCCCGCCCCCCCAAAAAAATATTGCCAAAACGAGTCAGTTTTGGGTGTCTCACTGGCAGGGAGCAAAGTGAATAATAGAGAAACTTTGAGTATAGGCTAATTTAACAAGCATTTATAATGCAACAGGTCTCACATTTACTCGAGTTTGAGCTCTTAGCATTGTAAATGACAATGCCTTTTATTTATGTTTTGGTTTTTGAAACCTAAATAAAACGCATTGTCGTTTACAATGTCAATAGCTTAAACTCACGTAAATGTGAGACCTATTGCATTACAAATGCTTGTTTCAGTTAAGAACATGCATGCTCGGATTTTGGAGTCCACGCTTATAATGACTAAAATTAAAGTTTAAATCCCATGATGCATACAGCTATACAGTGATGACTAGAGTGCCAGAAGTCAGTCACATAGGTTTTTGACTGCTAAAACAAAAGCTCGATTTTTGGTTTCTGTTTTCGTAGTTCTCCCCCAGTGTCTCAAGAAATAAGTCCATCCGTGGGTGACTTGTGGCTCTTTCTCCCCCAGTGAAGCTTGGTGTAACCACAGCAGACACAGCTGGCTGCAGCCTGACTGAACCTCTCTGCCCTGAGCTCTGCCCTCTGCCCCACTGAGTGGACTCAAGCAGACACAGCTGGCTGCAGCCTGACTGAACCTCTCTGCCCTGAGCTCTGCCCTCTGCCCCACTGAGTGGACTCAAGCAGACACCGCTGGCTGCAGCCTGACGTCACCTCTCTGCCCTCTGCTCCTCTGAGTGGACAGAAGCAGACACCGCTGGCTGCAATCTGACTGCACCTCCCTCCCCTGAGCTCTGCCCTCTGCCCCACTGAGTGGACTCAAGCAGACACCATTAGCTGCAGCCTGACTGCACCTCTCTGCCCTCTGCTCCACTGAGTGGACTCAAGCAGACACTGCTGGCTGCAGCCTGACTTCACCTCTCTGCCCTGAGCTCTTCCCTCTGCCCCACTGAGTGGACTCAAGCAAACACCGCTGGCTGCAGCCTGACTGCACCTCTCTGTCCTGAGCACTGCCCTCTGCCCCACTGAGCAGACTCAAGCAAACACCGCTGGCTGCAGCCTGACTGCACCTCTCTGCCCTCTGCTACACTGAGCAGACTCAAGCAAACACCGCTGGTTGCAGTTTGACTGCACCTCTCTGACCTGAGCTCTGCCCTCTGCCCCACTGAGCAGACTCAAGCAAACACCGCTGGCTGCAGCCTGACTGCACCTCTCTGCCCTCTGCTACACTGAGCAGACTCAAGCAAACACCGCTGGTTGCAGTTTGACTTCAACTTTCTGCCCTCTGCCCCACTGAGTGGACTCCGACACATCTGGCTGCAGCCTGACTGCACCTCTCTGCCCTCTGCTACACTGAGTGGACTCCGACACTGCTGGCTGCAGCCTGACTGCACCTCTCAGCCCTCTTCCCCACTGAGTGGACTCAAGCAGACACCGCTGCTGCAGCCTGACTTCACCTCTCTGCCCTGAGTTCTGCCCTCTGCCCCACTGAGTGGACTCAAGCAGACACCGCTGGCTGCAGTTTGACTGCACCTCTCTGCCCTCTGCTACACTGAGTGGACTCAAGCAGACACCACTGGCTGCAGCCTGACTGCACCTCTCTGCCCTCTGCTCCACTGAGTGGACTCAAGCAGACACTGCTGGCTGCAGCCTGACTTCACCTCTCTGCCCGGAGTTCTGCCCTCTGCCCCACTGAGTGGACTCAAGCAGATACCACTGGCTGCAGCCTGACTTCACCTCTCTGCCCTGAGCTCTGCCCTCTGCCCCACTGAGCAGACTCAAGCAAACATCGCTGGCTGCAGTCTGACTGCACCTCTCTACCCTCTGCTACACTGAGTGGACTCAGACACTGCTGGCTGCAGCCTGACTTCACCTCTCTGCCCTGAGCTTCGCCCTCTGCCCCACTGAGTGGACTCCAGCAGATACCACTGGCTGCAGCCTGACAGCACCTCTCTGCCCTGAGCTCTGCCCTCTGCTTCACTGAGTGGACTCAGACACTGTTGGCTGCAGCCTGACTGCACCTCCCTGCCCTCTGTTCCACTGAGTGGTCTCAGACACCGCTGGCTGCAGCCTGACTTCACCTCTCTGCCCTGAGCTCTGCCCTCTTCTCCACTGAGTGGACTCAAGCAGACACCGCTGGCTGCAGCCTGACTGCACCTCTCTGCCCTCTGTTCCACTGAGTGGTCTCAGACACCGCTGGCTGCAGCCTGACTTCACCTCTCTGCCCTCTGCCCCACTGACTGGACTCAAGCAGACACCACTGGCTGCAGCCTGACAGCATCTCTCTGCCCTGAGCTCTGCCATCTGCCCCACTGAGTGGACTCAAGCAGACACCACTGGCTGCAGCCTGACAGCACCTCTCTGCCCTCTGTTCCACTGAGTGGACTAAGACACCGCTGGCTGCAGCCTAACTGCACCTCTCTGCCCTGATTTCTGCCCTCTGCTCCACTGAGTGGACTCAAGCAGACACCATTGGCTGCAGCCTGACTTCACCTCTCTGCCCTCTGTTCCACTGAGTGGACAGAAGCAGACACCGCTGGCTGCAATCTGACTGCACCTCCCTCCCCTGAGCTCTGCCCTCTTCTCCACTGAGTGGACTCAGACACTGTTGACTGCAGCCTGACTGCACTTCTCTGCCCTGAGCTTCGCCCTCTGCCCCACTGAGTGGACTCAAGCAGACACCGCTGGCTGCAGCCTGACTGCACCTCTCTGTCCTCTGTTCCACTGAGTGGTCTCAGACACCGCTGGCTGCAGCCTGACTTCACCTCTCTGCCCCACTGAGTGGACTCAAGCAGACACCACTGGCTGCAGCCTGACAGCACCTCTCTGCCCTGAGCTCTGCCATCTGCCCCACTGAGTGGACTCAAGCAGACACCACTGGCTGCAGCCTGACAGCACCTCTCTGCCCTCTGTTCCACTGAGTGGACTAAGACACCGCTGGCTGCAGCCTGACTGCACCTCTCTGCCCTGATTTCTGCCCTCTGCTCCACTGAGTGGACTCAAGCAGACACCATTGGCTGCAGCCTGACTTCACCTCTCTGCCCTCTGTTCCACTGAGTGGACTCGGACACCGCTGGCTACAGCCTGACTGCACCTCTCTGCCCTCTGCTTCACTGAGTGTACTCAAGCAGACACCGCTGGCTGCAGCCTGAGTTCCCCTCTCTGCCCTGAGCTCTGCTCTCTGCCCCACTGAGTGGACAGAAGCAGACACCGCTGGCTGCAGCCTGACTTCACCTCTCTCCCCTGAGCTCTGCCCTCTGCTTCACTGAGTGGACTCAAGCAGACACCGCTGACTGCAGCCTGACTGCACCTATCTGCCCTGAGCTCTGCCCTCTGCTCCACTGAGTGGACTCAAGCAGACACCGCTGGCTGCAGCCTGAGTTCCCCTCTCTGCCCTCTGCTCCACTGAGTGGACTCGAGCAGACCCCTCCACTCCGGCCAGGTTGGCAGACGTGGATTCCGTGCCCAAGCCGCTGTGCTGCAGGCCTGGCACTTAACAGGCCTGCTTGCTGCAACGTCTACGTTTATTACCAAAAATATTTTGTATTTAGCAGCCGGCAGGGTCGGTGATGCCCCCTATAGAATTTAATGTGTGGGTGCCACGACACCGTTAGGTCCCCCAAGGAGCCCCTGGAGTGAAGAGCAGACTGCCCACAATTATGCTGTAAGCTACCCAAGCATGCCCATACCTTCGTTGAACTCTCAGCTGAACTCGTGGTTGGGGCAGCGCTTCACCACCTCGGTGACGTGTTCAGCCTTCTTGTAGACTGGCATGACGCGGATCACAGCCCCCTGCGGAGGGGGCGTCTTCACTTTCATCTGGATGGGGCACGTCTTGGCAATCTGGCAGTACAGCTTCTTCAGTTCCGTTGAATACTAGGCAGATGGAGGGACAAGAACCAGAAGTTACACAACTGTTTTTGAACCTTGGATTTGCGGCTGCCCGCGGCCCCCGCAGGGGGCCCCCTAAACAGGCGGCCCCTTTAGTGCCATTTGGGCACTTCCCCACCCCCACTAAGAATGCGGGGCTCGAGGAGGAGCCCCCTTCCAGACGCGTCACTTCCGGGTCGCAGAGGAGGTGGGGAGGTATTTATGCCTCCCCTGGCCATCTTGGCGTCCTCTTTGCGCCGGACACGCCGTCGGCAGGGCTTGGCCCTTTGTCCCCCCGCTGGACACGATGTCCAGTAGTGTTGCCGTCGCGCCGTTTGACCAGGGAGCTGCGTCCGTGATCTTTGCGCGGTGAGTCCTGGAACGTGGGTTTACACCAGGAACGTTTGGTGAATAGAGGTGAGGGTCCTGTACCCGATATGCATTGACGGCGCCAGTTGGGCCGGTTGTTACCCCGGGCTTATTGCAGGCCTGGTCAGGCAATTATGGGGGACAATGCGAGCGGCTCGGCCTGGGATTTGTGAGCCAGGCAGGCTTATGCCTTGTTGCAGTGATTTTGTTCCGCCCCCCCCCTGGGGGGCAAGCAGATTGGTTGTCGCTGCATTTACCGTTTTTGTGCGGCCCGACCCCGGTTGGTGTGGAGGGGGGGAGCGGGCTGCTCTCCGAAGTTGGGGGCAGATACGCGGGTCTGCGGCAGGTCACACGGTGTTTGTTGAATTCGTATTGTTGACCGATGGGGGCGATAGGCCTGCAGAGGCCTGTGGCACACCTCCCCCCCCCCCAGGAGGGAATAACGTTGCTTTGTTTTCCTCCCATAGGACCCGGGCAGTGACAATATGGCCAATGGCTCCTGCCTCCGGGCACCATGGGGGTGTGCCTCGCCATGCTCTACGGGGGAGACACCGACTCTGCCCTCTCTTTGCGCCGGACACGCCGTCGTTGGGTCGGCTCTTTGTTCCGTGTCGTTTTCTGTGGTCGAGAGGCAGAGTCGGTGGCTTTCTTGCGGTGAGTGTGGGGGAAAGTTCTCTCACCCCTGAGGCTGTATGGTGGGGCTGGGTGCCCCTGCCTCCGCCCGGCGTTGTAATCGGTGTTCACCGCTGCCCCCCCCCCCTCGCCGTTCTTAATCGAGGACACCAGGGGTGTGGGGGGCAGGCAGTTTGATTGCGGCACCATCTTTTCGGGCTAGATGCCCACCCCCCAGGCGCTCGAACTGTGCACTCAGCGTGTGGCGCCATGTGTCCCCTTGGTTGTTGGGATCTGGTTGCTGGGGCAGGAGATCGGTCCCCGCCGGTGATACATTTTCTAGGCCGGGGTCCCGACTTGAGTGGCAGATGGCCGTGTCCTGGGATTTGACCGTAGGGTCGGGCAGAGCAGTGAAACGTCGCATCCAGTTTTGCTCCGGGGAGGTAGCCTGGATGCCGATGACCACGTTTAAATAGCTGGAATTGGAGAAGCTCATTTGGTTCTGTACATGCGCTTGGCCATAGCGGTGTTTATTGCTGCCTCTGCTCCTCCGTTACGTGGCATCTCGGGTGCGAGTGCGTGCCTGCAGTAGCGGGCGTGGAGCAGCTTCAATCAGTCCTGTCCCCTCCGTTTCCATGAGGACGTCGGGAGGGAGCGCTTACTTGTCCCAATTTGGGCCGTGCGCGGGTGGCATAATTAACTAAGTTACCGACTTTGATCCGGTTCAAGGTTCATAAATGACATGTACCCCAAGGAGCGGGCAGGGCTGCTCTCTATCTGGGCGTTATGTGAATGCATCAAAGGGGCTTCGCTTGCGTATGCGGCACGGCCCAGGAGCTGTGATTGAGTCGCTGCATGCCTGGTGTGTGGGTTTATGTCCCAACGCTCACCTCGATCACGGGTGACTGGGTCACATTGGTGTGGCTCGGAGGCTCTGCTGTGGTCACAGAGGTGTGTGTCGGAGTGCCCCCGCCTCTGGCCCTTGTGGGAGGGCCATCCGGGCTCACGGGCAGTGCTTTCAAGGCTGGTCTCACCGCCCTAGGCTGGGATAAAGGGTCTGGCTCCAGCGGTGGTGGTGGGGTCTTCGTTTGTTGCGCCTCGGTCTTGCTGTGCATGCCGATCCTACTGGTTCGTGTATCCCCGTTGGGGTCCGGGCCTGGGCCGTAGTGTCCGTCACCAGGCCCGACGCTTTTTATAGTTTGCGAATGAGCAGCGTCTTTACCGGGACACTCCCTCTCCTCTCTAACCCCACCACGCAGTGGGGGGGTGGTGCTGAGGGGCTACATTTTGAGTAAAATTAAGGGGCGAGGTCCTTATTAGTTCGGTTCCTCTGGGCGAAGGGGGCCCAGCAATTTGGGATCACCAGTCCCTGGCGGGCCGGTGGGGGGGGTGAATCCCCATGTCCTACTGAAAGGTCACCCTCGTGCGTCGCCCCTGAGGCTTGTCCTAATTTAATAAAATAAATAAAAGCAGTTGGCGGCAAGAGTGCATGGTGCGGGGCGCCCCCACACTTCACACCTTAATAGGAGGAGGCGTGCCGCTGCCCTGTCCGAGGACGAAGGCCTCTATTTATGTGGTCGGCAGCATTTCTGCTGTTTGTCCTCTATATGTATCTGGGCCCGGATTCCCACGCAGCCTGCAGTGCATGTAGGAGGGTGTGGAGTTGCTGCCCGGATTTATATATGTATAATCATGCCCACCCCGGAGTTGGCCAGGTTTGAGCGGGAGCCCACACTGGTGTTGCATACTCTCGATGTCCGGGCTTGGGACTGCGGCCGCCTGGGGCTGGCGACCTGCGCATTATTGCACCGTCTCCCTAACCACCACTATGCCCGGTGTGGGCGGGTGCTTGTGGCTTCCGTGCATTGCTACGAACATATCCGTGTTCAGTACTGCGGGCGGTGCGTCGTGTTGCTGAGTTGGGAGCCTATATAGGGAGCGGGCCTTGTGGTGGGGTAGCCTCACTGCTAGTGGCGGATTTGGCATCAGAACTAGCTGCTTCATTCGTGGCCATAGGCAGGAGTTCTCCAACACGCCTCCTGGGTGCGAGTTAACCTTGTCATGGTGCCCACGCCTTGGAGCTTGCAGTGGGAGGGGTCTTGGCGGCAGGGCACGATGACAGCTGCCCTGTCCTCAGCGCCCTTCCCGACATCAGCCAAGCACTGGTTTTGATACGTGTTTTGAAAGTGGTGCATTCTTGGGGAGCAACACTTATTCTAGACTGACATTGTTTATTTAAAGTACAGCCCGTCAAGCTGGTTGCTCCGTTGAGGTTGATGGTGTGCCATCGTCAAGAATGGGACCTCTCAGGAGGGTGTAAGTGGCCTGCGGATCGAGCTGTAATGATGGGTGGGGACCATGTCGAGTCCCGGCGCCGGTTAGCCACTTTTGGGGCACACAAATGCAGGTTCCTTTCGCCCAAAGTCAGTCTGGCCTTGGGCCCTGTTGATGCATGCGTTGGTTTGTTGCAGCATAGGTTGTGTTGCGGCGTCGGGCGCGGCAGTTTGTCCTCGCTGGCTTCGCTGTGCTAGAAAGGAATGCCAGACACAAGGTTACAGTTTTGATTCAGTTAAGAATGAGGTAGGCTGAGTTCAGTTTGGTGAATGTGGCTGGGGTAGGGACGGAGTACCAGGTTTTCCTTCCGTTCCATCAAGATAGTGGGAAACCACAATACCCCTAGTGGTTGCTCTTCCTGATAATTTCCGGACGGTGGTTCGGGGTAGAACTGTGTGGCAGCAACCAGACACGGGGGGAAGTCTGGTCATTATTAAGCCATGAGCCAGATAGGGTGCTGTTTCCACTCAGCCCATGATTCCGTACATGCTGCAAAACATTGAATTAGGAGGGACGCACCTGGACTGGTGAGCGTAGCACATTTCCACTGAAGGCCTTGCTTTTCATTCGCTGTGAGCACAAGGATAGTTGTGCTGAATATGTATGTAACTGGTGCTCAAGTATAGCGTTTTATACCTTGGCGTAGCTTCATTGCTCAACAGTTTAAAGGAGTGTGGTGCCAAACCTGTGCAAGGATCTTGCGCTGGTTGATTGTCTACAGCATCTTCTAAACTAGGGGGCCCCTACCCCCACGGTTTGGTCAAGTGTAAAGGATTTCAAGGGCCCGCCCATGATCAGCATCAGCGTGCTTGCTCTTCAATCCGGGTTAGCAAGCTGTTTGTCCCTGATGGAAGCATTGTTAACTGTGCCCACTGCACTATCCCTCTCCCAGTGTGAGAGCAGGGGCTTAATTTAATAAAGCAGTACGTTGCACAAGAGTAATTCTTACTCTGGTGTCTAGTCTGCTCTTCTATGTATGTACGGAGCAGGGAGTGCACGGCAGTTTGCTAGTTCCCCTGTGGTGAACACCCCTCATTGATTGATTGTCATTGCGGCCTTGTAGATTGTGTAATATTTGGCGGGGCCCACTGCGACGTAGAGCTATCTGTGCCTGTAATGTGGCATATGTCATGGTATTACGTGACGGGTGCTCATGCAAGGTGCCTCGATACCTTCAGCTGGAGTATGTGCTAGATAGAACTGCATGAGCTATAGTGCAGAGGCTCATTGTAGATGCTCGTGCGGTGCACTTTGCCTTTTAAGTTAGTACAGGAGCCATTCCTTTTGCGGGATGGTGCACATGCGGCAGGGTTAGTGAAGCATGAGCGGTAGCGCAGAGGCGCATTGAGCTAATACTTCGCTGGGTGGCAAACAAGGTTGCAATCAACAAAGCATTTCATCCTTCTGAGGTCGATAAAACGAGTACCATGGAGCTGAGTAACAATAAACGTGTTATGCAGCGCCAAGATACCATGGGGTGAACGTGTTACCAAGTACAGGCAGAAGCAGAAATTGTTAATGAATTTGTTAATACAGTGGGCTCACTCAGCAGGGTAAGCGAGAGCCCAGCACAATTTCCATGGGGCTGAAGGGTGGCACAGGCAGCAAAGTTGGCGGCCAAATTGACAACGTTTCATTAGTGCTGCATAGTGCAGTGGCATTTGGGCCGCAGGAGAGTTACTAGCCCACTAGATTCTTGTTTATGTACGGTGCAACCCAATCTGTTAGGAAAGGGGGGGTATTTTACTTGTGCATTAGCGAACTTGTAGCCAGGTATTCAGCGTGGGGCTCTGCTCACACTATAGTGGGCCTATATCACACAGAGCATAGGATGAGAGAGTGCGGTGCCAGTCAGGGCTATGTATGAAATTATGCCAGATGTTGCGAGTGACGACAGACTTTGATCGTGATAATATCCATCTTGGTCCCAATATAGACAATAGTCACGGGCAAGCCCTTATACCACTTTATACTGCCAGGGTGCCCAAAGTGGGAAGGCCACTTGGGGGCTGGGTCCCCCTCTTTGGTGTACATGAATGAATAATGCCTTCATTCACTAATACCGATAATGGGCATGGCTCCATCCTTCTCAGCTAAGTAGGCCTCAGCGGTTTGATATGTCCTTTGACTTTGGGCGGGTCATTCAATGCTTTTCTTTCATAGAACTATTCTCGCCAATTTTAATTCGGCAGTTTGGATGGTGCATATGTCTCAAATCCATCAATATTTATTTTACGATCTGGTGACACGCATTTAGGGGATGTCCATGGTTGTTGGCGGGGCTAAGTAATGTTTCAGGTACACAACGACACCCGTTGCTTAAGGCCTCATGCTCCTATTGCTTCAGCCTTGGTTTGGTCATACCATATTGGGGGCCAGTCACTTACACGTATAAACCGTCGGTTGGCTACGTTAGAAAGACTTTTAAAGCACAATTGTATTCACTCTGTGCTGTGTTATGCTAATTACAGTTCCGGCCAACAACTACGGGGTTGTGCTATCTGAGCTGTAGGACGGTGGCCCGATTGACCTAGTGAGTTATGTAATACCTGTGATGTCATGATGAGGTTTGGTAGCACAGGGTAATAGGGGCAGATGGTACTAAGTCTCTCTTGGGTGGACGATACGCAGGGTATTTAAAATTGCCTGGTATGGAGTCTCTGCTGTAGGTGCCACTGTGGGAGTGCGGATGGCACATTAATTTTACACTGCCTCTGGGATAAGCCAGTCCCTGCCTAGCCACCTAGGGGGTGGGCAGGAGTCAGCGTAAGTGTGCACCCCCTTCTCCTGACTAGAGGGGTGGCTTTGGCCAGGCTTAGGTGCTTACCCTAGCCTACCTGAAACTCCATTTTCAACATGGGTAGAGAATGCCTAGGAGTGGTTTGCAGTCAATTCGCAACCGCCCCACAGGGCGAATGTTTTAGGCCACAAGGTTGTGGATGGCTCTTGCGTGGGAGCCTGGCGAAGAGCCACGGTCAGGCTAGGAAGTCTCGCGCTTTCGCCGCACTGTGGAGGCAGTCACGAGTGCATTGTATCGGGGCGAGCTGGCTGTGGGGCATTAGCGCCAAGGCATCCGTAGCACTGAGCGGCTTGCAGCCAGAGGTGGTATCCGATGCACGGGGCACTTGTTAGAGTAGAGCCCTACTTTAGTGCTAGGAGGTCTGTTGGCACCGCCTTTCAATGGAAGCCATGGTCTAGCGGGCTGCTCTGAGCAGAGCATTTGCAGGCGTAAGTTACAGTATCCGCTACCATTTCAAATGTGCATCTTTCACAATTTACTCAGATACCTGGACAGGAAGTAAGGTGGGGCTGGATAACTCTTGCTTCTACCTGCGTTGGCACATCTTGTCAGGAGTGATTGTCAAAGGGATTGCACTTCAGCCAGGTAATGTTAGCACCCATCCACACCAAGCCGTTTGTTTAAGATCACCCTGGGCCGCAGTTACACAGCCCAGTATTAGGCCCTTGTGGTCAGGGCCATGAATTACTAAATTGAACTGAACAGGAGGCGTGACCGTGGGTTGCACCAGCAGAAGTTTGGGGAGAGCTAGACTCCACCCATGGTCAAGGTGCAGGTTTAAGTAGGTGGAGTTGGCACTCTTATTTGACCAGGGGTTCGATGCTACACGAGGGCATCGCCACGTTGCGGCCAGAGCACGGGCATTGTGTGTTTCCCAGGGGGCAGCAAGTGAAGGCAGGCTCCTTCCAAATATGGCACCAGAACACAAGGTAGTCTGGGCCAACTTGTCTGTTGGGTGACTTGTGTAGGCTCCTGTGTAGTGGTCACTCCACGAAGGGGTGAGTTGTCTTCAATAGTGGGCACAATACATATTCGTAAGTGCACTCTAGAACCAAGGTCAGGTGACACAGGAGGATGGAGGATGATTAAAGGGACACAGGTGGTGTGACGGCAAAGCAAGACTGTCAGCTTATGCTGGGTAGGAGGTTCTGTATCACCAACCAGAAGGGTGCCATGTGGCAAAACCAGTAAATATGTTTAAGAATGATATAGAGGATGGTCAGGAGAGGTTTGGCAAGGTATTACACTTATGCCTGGCATTTACAACCCATCCACACCAAGCCTATTGCCCAGGTTCCTGGGCCGCATACACACAGCCCGGTACTAGGCACCTGCAGTGGTCAGTGCCATGAGTTACTAATTTACAACTGTACAGTGGGCATACTTGCTGACCGGGCAGTATTGCTACGGCCTCCAAGGGCCGAATAGTCGCTCACCAGTGCAGTGAGTGTGGTTTGCCCACAGTGCAGTTGTTAGAGGAATTTAAATTCTATGTACAGGTTATACTGAACTTGCTACCAGCGGGTCTAGTGTGTGAGCGGGTTAACTGCTTTGAAAAGGCATAAAAGGAGTATGGCATAACGCATAGACCACCAGGAATTAAAACAGGGACCAGCCACCTTACACATGGATTTCGGTGGTGGGCAAGTAAGTCCGTCCGGGGTAACCAAGTGTACCGGGTCTGTGCTTGGCATCTTGGGTCAAAGCGGGTTGGCACACAGGGGGTGTCCAGGATTGTACCAGACACACTGTGCAGGTATAATGCAAAGGAACTGCACGTTGACACTATTTTGAGTGTGACAGATGCAACAATTTTATCCCTGCCAAAGCAAACCAAGTTTCTGATGGTCAGAGGCACAACATACATCGGTTCACTCCAGCCTCACTGAAGGTAGTCTGTTAGTTGAGGTATAGAACGGGACGTCTTGCGCCAGGGTGCGGACATTGCACGGGCGACACGGCAGATAGTCTGCTGTCAGACGAGAGTGTTTGCGGGCTAGGAGGCCAGGCTATGTAGCAGAACCAATTCCAAGGACCCCTCTCCCCCACCGTACTGCCCGAGTATGTGAGTGCAGTGGGATTTGCAATGTTACAGGTATTTTCCCGCCCGTTCAGGGGCAGAAGGGTACATTGCGGGAATCTGCTTTAATAGAGTGGGGGCAAGACCTATAGAGGATGTGCACCAGTAACTGCAAAAGCGCGGTGTTAAGATCAAAATCCCACAGCGGCAAGTTAGCCAGCTGACATGCGTCTGTTGGTTAGGCCAGAAGGTGTGCCGTGGCTCCAATAGCGGCTTTAAATGTGTTGGGAGCACCATTGCTGACAATTCCAGACCACACACTGCGCCTCGGCCCAGTAGGTGAAGGCTATATGCTCATGTGCGGCCGGATCTTGTGGAGGCCAATCTTCCCTGGAAAAGCAAAGTATTAGGTCTTTAGCTGGGTTGAGCATTAAGGGTCACAGCTGGTTAGCAGGTATGTGTGTATCTGTGATCGAGCTTTAGTTAAGCAAGCCTGGTAGGTGGCGTAAGTTGTCACTCCATACGGTTGCTGTGACTGCAATGGTGTGCGCTATGCGAACAGTCTTGTTCGCCAGGGTTTATTAATCGCAAAGGTCTGGGCACATGTCTGGTCAACTTCAACAAAATAGGTGCACGCTGCTCCCGGGGCAGGTTACGGGTTGCTTCAGTGATGCATGAAATGCCCCGTCCGCATAGCCAGAGTATATAGGCTGGTTGTGGAAGCGGTCTGCTAAGCAAGTGTGCTGCTGTTCCATAAATTGGCGAAACAGGTGTTAGGGAGCACGAAATGCTAGAAGGACTGCAACTACAGGTTGCAGGAGGTGGGAGCCACATCAGCTTGTAGGGTAATATAGCGATGTTTAAAAGTAGAGCTCCCTCCTGGGAGGCCATCACATTCTTGCAGGTAATGCGAGGCTCTGGTACATTCCCAGAGAAGGATAAACCGCTCCATGCGCAAGTTCGCAGAGCAAGGGGCTTTGGCTTCATCAGGCATGGGCTAGGCCGGGCGAACACCAATGGTTATTTTGACAAAGTGGGGTGCACTTGGCACAGGTGGGCTTGGATCTGTTCCTGCTGGACATGAATGAGGCCCGGGAAATTGCAGGTTGCAGTGAGAAAGTAACTGTTTTGGTGGGGGGCTCTTTAGGCAACGGGGCCGCCTCCAGAGCTTTGGCGGAGTTACAGGGCGATCTGGAAGCAGATGGGTACAGAAGGGTACCTCTGCGTGGGCACAATAGGGGTGCCAGAGCCAAATCCCAGGAGCCTCATGGGAGGGTCCTGGAACAATTACGTCGGCGCCCCGTTAGTCCTTCAGGCGGTTGTGGGCCTGAACAACCGGGGGCTTGCCTTGCTACGCTCCGCCCCGAAAGGGGCGTGAGTAATAAGGGACCAATGTGTCACGTGATCCAGTAAGGGGATCACCCCCATAAGGGTAGCGCTGATTGGATTCTCCACAGTGCTTGGCTCATCAGGCGGGCAGGGCAGCATAGAGTGGTACAGCTGCCTGCCCTTGGATCGCCCGTAAGATAACCCACCATATTTGCATACTTTTGTATGGAATAAGCCTGCAGCAATATTTTCCCAAACAAAAGTTGTGTTGTGTATTTATTTATGCATGCATACTCTGTTGTGGTGTGGGTGGGGTGTGTTGCCAATAATGGGACTATGCGGCTGACCGCGGCCCCCGCAGGGGCCCCTAAACGGGCGGTCCCTTTAGTGCCATTTGGGCACTTCCCCACCCCCACTAAGCAGCGGGGCTCGAGGAGGAGCCCCCTTCCAGAGCGCGTCACTTCCGGGTCGCAGAGGAGGTGGGGAGGTATTTATGCCTCCCCTGGCCATCTTGGCGTCCTCTTTGCGCCGGACACGCCGTCTCCCACCCTACCGCTTACCCGGCGTGGGGTTGGCAGGCGAAGTACATAGAACGTTGTAATGTTTTTCTTTTGTCGTTGCAGGCGGAGTTACAGGGCGATCTGGAAGCAGATGGGTACAGAAGGGTACCTCTGCGTGGGCACAATAGGGGTGCCAGAGCCAAATCCCAGGAGCCTCATGGGAGGGTCCTGGAACAATTACGTCGGCGCCCCGTTAGTCCTTCAGGCGGTTGTGGGCCTGAACAACCGGGGGCTTGCCTTGCTACGCTCCGCCCCGAAAGGGGCGTGAGTAATAAGGGACCAATGTGTCACGTGATCCAGTAAGGGAATCGCCCCCATAAGGGTAGCGCTGATTGGATTCTCCACAGTGCTTGGCTCATCAGGCGGGCAGGGCAGCATAGAGTGGTACAGCTGCCTGCCCTTGGATCGCCCGTAAGATAACCCACCATATTTGCATACTTTTGTATGGAATAAACCTGCAGCAATATTTTCCCAAACAAAAGTTGTGTTGTGTATTTATTTATGCATGCATACTCTGTTGTGGTGTGGGTGGGGTGTGTTGCCAATAATGGGACTATGTGCAGGTCTTGGTTGTGTGGTAAGAGTGGTCCAGGGTTCACTCCCATCTTGGCGCTACAGTCAGTATTGTGAGTGAAGCTCAGATGACTATTCTGGTGCTCTGCAGTTAGAACCCCTCGCCCACTGAACCTACCATCCTCTCAATAACCGCAGATATACACCCTTTCTGCCAGAGTTCACAAGTGTCACCAAAACCGAAGGCACAGATCATCGTGCAATGCTGAAGCACTTCTGCTGGGACCAGTGGCCTTTAAGAGTCAAAGGCGTGTGGGTCAAACCTTCTCAGGAAGCGCAGCCACAACATGGAAATCTGAACCTAGGCACCACCATTTCAAGTTTTTTTTGTTAGTGGTGGGTGGAACTCAAGAGTTTCACTCCGCAGAATTTTGCAGTTACATAAAAACTCTGCAAGTTTCCATGAATTCCCCAAGAGGCACGTTGGCACGTGGCTATGCTTGCTCTGATTTTTTTGCGCCGGGAGTTTCTTCCGCGATGTAAAATCAGCACAAATGGCACCATGCGGAGCGCCAGAGGGCGCTGCTTCTTTCTGTCACTCGAGTAGACTTTCCACTCAAGCGGCAGCTTTCTCAACGCACACTGTCGTGACCTGCCGCGACTACCCATGTCAAGACCTCTGAGTTAGTCTCCGCACTGAGCTTTGACATCTACCTCATCCCCTCCATTTCTCAGACCCCACCTTGAACGTGGCATCTGCCAAGATCCTGGTACACTCATTTTATGACTGCTACATATTATACTATCCCCCAATGCTCTTGGCTTTTAAATGTATCCACATCTTCGGATAATGTAATTATGTGCATTTGTAATGATCAAACATTTTTTGGTAATGTCTGCGCTATGTAAAAATGCATAAATGATCTGCACCTCAGGGGCATAACACAGACCCCTGCAGCTCCTCTGGTGCAGGAAGAGCTTTATTCAGCTAAAGGATGATGAACTTGTGAGAGATGCTTCTGATACGACAGTGGCATTCGGCAAGATCCACATCAAGAGGCCTAGTGGCTTTTAGGGCTTCCTTGGCAGACAGTAAAAAACAGATTTGAGGTGAGCAGTCTAGGGAGCTGTGGATATGATTGCTGCAGAATGCACAGACTCCGCAGACGCACAAGGCGAACGACGGCACAACTGACAGAAGGCGACGGCACAACTGACAGAAGGCGACGGCACAACTGACAGAAGGCGACGGCACAACTGACAGAAGGCGCTGGCACCCCTCACCCATAAGGCGCTGGCACAACCGACAGAAGGTGCTGGCGCAACTGACAGAAGGCGACGGCGCAACGGACAGAAGGCGACGGCGCAACGGACAGAAGGCGACGGCGCAACGGACAGAAGGCGACGGCGCAACGGACAGAAGGCGACGGCGCAACGGACAGAAGGCGACGGCGCAACTGACAGAAGGCGCTGGCACCCCTCACCCACAAGGCGCTGGTACCACTGACAGAAGGTGCTGGTACCACTGACAGAAGGTGCTGGTACCACTGACAAGGCAGTACATACATCAGGCACATGGTCAATAAACAATGGGTGAAAAGACCGGACACAAACATAGGACTGCTCATGGAACCAAGACACACACTCTGTTTCACAGCTTGTGAAGTGAATGCAGACTGCCCGGCTGGTGGGCGGAGGAAGGATACTCTTTCCACCAATGGAATGGAGGGCACGTTTGTGAAGTCACTCTACTCGGGGCCTTAAGTGGCCCGGTTCCCAGACCTGGTAGTAATTTAAACCTCAAATACACAAAAGGTGATGTAAGGAATGCTTGCAATTTGTCTAACCACTGGCAGTCGCACGGGCAGCATCCTAACCCATAGTTCTTTTGCCCACCATGCCACCTGAATTTGGACCCAGCCATATGCAAATCAGCCTTGACCCTGCTCCTCATGTGAACAGTCCAGCTCGAACTGCCAAGCCAGGTCCTCACAGAACTGGAACACAAGCAACCTAGGACTGGCTTCGTCCTGAAAGGGCTCATCAGCCAGGTATAGCTAGGTTCCAGTGGCACAATTATATTACAGGTTAAATTAATGGTAAATTAAACCTGACATTGAAATAGGTCTCTTTCGGGCCCTGCATTCTTGTCCTTAACTTTTCATTCAAAAATACTTACTGATTACTTAAATAACAAGAGTAAAAAAAAAAAAAACGTTCAAGTACTCCATGTTGTTCCTGCTTATGTTTCTCGTGCTTTACTTTATCTTGCATTCCCTAGGAGAATTTGCTTTTTCCAAGCTGTAAAGCTGCGTTTTTCCAGGCAGCATATTACTCTTTTCTAGTGCATAATTTGAAGTGAGTCGCAGCCAGATGTTTATAATGTGGCTGAAGGAGGGGCGAGTTTCTCTCGGTGCCTGTCAGTGGGGTAAAAATGTTTTCAAAATGCATGGTCATCCAATCCTTGGCGCCTCTGCAAAGCGCAGCGAACACTGGTCATGTATACCAGCTGCAGCTCTGTTTCTATGGAAATGTGTAGGTATGGTAGCACGCTAAGCGAATGTGTGTGCGTATATTTGGCATGCCCTTATTTGGGAAAGGCCCCATCCATTTCAGGGAGTCACCCCCCCTCCCCCACACTTTTTTCGTCCCACTTAAAGCTACCTGCTGGAAAACAGGTCAGGGGGAATGTTCTGAGAGTTCAATAACTAACAGAATTATCGATATAGCATCCTATTCTTATGGTTTCGGTGCCCAGTTTCTGGTGTATGCGAAGTAACAATGTATGACACACTATAGTAAAATGGGGGTGCAGAACCAATGTGCTCCTTTCCACCCAGTGTAAAAGGGGTTCATTCTCCCCAATTCCTTATTACAACAGACACGGTCCATGGTGTCCCCCATCTCGGCCTTTAGGTTGGGCGAGCTGGGCCTAAGCCCGGGGCTCCAATATTCGGAGGGGCGCAGCAGGGAGCTGTCTGACTTAATGTCATGCAAACAGTAGCTCGTCCATCCCACTTGGTCGCAATCGGGTCCCCTTAAAGACTTTGTAATCAACCCATAATGTACCTCAGCATAACTGTTAGCACCCTATCGACCCCCTGCCCTCCCATCGCAATGACCCCATCAACCCCCGCCCTCCTCCCACCTTCCTCACACAGCCATGACCCCCATCAACCCTCTGCCCTCCTATCTGCCTCACACCACATCACCAACAAACACCACATTTTATTTCCGCCCAGGGCGCTGATCGGGTCAATCCGACTTGTGGCCGGCCTCGATTCGAACTGTGCCATGTAGGCTCCACACACCTCTGCAGCAGGTACTTAACCACAGGGGTTACCTTCCTGTAACTCCTTGCACACAGATCTCTGCAGGAGACACTGAACACCAGTCAACTTCGGCCCTTTGAACCGGTGAACTGCATGTTTCCCACAATGTATGCATTAAAAAACAACGTTTAGTGTGTTCTCCGCCACACACAGCCACTGGTATGGATTCATCTCAAACTCCTCTCTCAAAAAGAGGCGCTCGATGAAACGCGGCGCTATGGGTTGAACCAGCCAAGGAGGCACCAGGGGCGTGTGGCCCAAAATTAAGAGCACTTGTGCCAGACTCCACTGGGGGAAACAGTTACAAACTCAGTCTGGCCCAGTAGGGCTTGACCTGAGGCAGTGTGGCTCGGTGGGACGTGCGCCTGCAGTAGTGTAGCTCGGTGGGCCGTGCGCCTGCGCCTGCAGTAGTGTAGCTCGGTGGGCCCTGTGCCTGCAGTAGTGTAGCTCGGTGGGACGTGCGCCTGCAGTAGTGTAGCTCGGTGGGCCGTGCGCCTGCAGTAGTGTAGCTCGGTGGGACGTGCGCCTGCAGTAGTGTAGCTCGGTGGGACGTGCGCCTGCAGTAGTGCGGCTCGGTGGGACGTGCGCCTGCAGTAGTGTGGCTCGGTGGGACGTGCGCCTGCAGTAGTGTGGCTCGGTGGGACGTGCGCCTGCAGTAGTGCGGCTCGGTGGGATGTGCGCCTGCAGTAGTACGGCTCGGTGGGACGTGCGCCTGCAGTAGTGCGGCTCGGTGGGACGTGCGCCTGCAGTAGTGCGGCTCGGTGGGACGTGCGCCTGCAGTAGTGCGGCTCGGTGGGACGTGCGCCTGCAGTAGTGTAGCTCGGTGGGACGTGCGCCTGCAGTAGTGTGGCTCGGTGGGACGTGCGCCTGCAGTAGTGTGGCTCGTGGGACATGCGCCTGCAGTAGTGTGGCTCGTGGGACATGCACCTGCGGTACAGCCCCACACCTCTGAGTAAACTGCCAGATCCCCAATATCACTTTTACGAAAGGCCGTGGGCCCGCTGCATTATTTCACAATAGAGAGGGCAGCAGAAGCCGCTCACACACCAGCAGGACCAGCCTTACGCTGTTTATCGTGCCTCCGGGCTGTGGGTACACAGGGGCAAATAAGCATTATAACATGTAGAGTCCTGCACAGCAAACAGCACGAGTGGGTGGGTTCGGGGCAGAGAAAGGCCTTTGATGGTTTAGCTGAGATGTACTGGCCTGGCCTCCGGTGCCCTCCCACTCCCTCCTGTTGGCCCGGGCTGCCTGGGAGCGGCGCATTCCTACAAGGCCGCACCTACAGGTGTTGACAAAGGCACAGACAACGGGAATGCAAGCGGGGGGAGAAGGCACGGACAACGGGAGTGCAGGGGGTTTCGGGGGAGAAGGCACGGACAACAGG
Source organism: Calotriton arnoldi (assembly GCA_963921515.1). NCBI lineage: Eukaryota > Metazoa > Chordata > Amphibia > Caudata > Salamandridae > Calotriton > Calotriton arnoldi. The sequence goes on along the minus strand of CAWUFW010004282.1, from coordinate 670,868 downwards.
AGTGCGGGCGGGGGGAGGGTGGAGAAGGCATGGACAATGGCAGTGCAGACAGGGAGGGGGAGAAAGGGGCGAGAAGGCACGGACAACGGCAGGGCAGCCGGGGGGAGGGGGGGAGAAGGCACGGACAATGGGAGTGCGGGCGGGGGGAGGGGGAGGAGAAGGCACAGACAACGGGAGTGCGGGTGGGGGAGAGGGGAGAAGGGGGCGAGAAGGCACGGACAACGGGAGTGCAGGCAGGAGGAGGGGATGAGGAGGCACGGACAACGGGAGGGAGAGGAGAGTAGAGAAGGCATTAGGAGAACCTCATTAAAGAAAATAGTGCTTACAGTCTAAATAACACGTACCGTGTAACACTTGAAGTAAAGGGGCCAGTAGCCATGGGAGGATACAAATGATGACATGGCCGTCATAAGGAGGGACTAACAAGCCTATAAACCAATCCGAAGGCAGCATTTACGAAGGACAAAGACACAAGCCAATGAAAAATATGGGAGGGAGAGTGGGCGGGGCTTCCCTCACGTACTGAACTACAGCAGATCTTCACCAGAGCAGTGCTTGCGCGCTGACTCTAGGCTCGACCTAAAAATGATATAACTTTATCTCAATGTTAATGTGTCCTTCAGTTAAACTTAATCTCACTATTGTATAGTTTTTTTTAAATACGCAGGTGATTCTGAGGGCCAAAGTAGCATATGTTTTCCTCCTCAATGATAAATAAGCCACCTAAACAAATAATATGTTGTTGAATAACGTTTATTCAGGGGCTAAAACTAGGGGTGGACGTAACTGGAGTAATTCTCTCTAGCGTAATTACCACAGAATTACTCGTAATTATGCGTAATTGTTTGAGCAGCGTAATCCAGCATTTAGTGCTATTTTCTTAGTGCAATATGCACCCTTGTATCTAAAATGTGCCTAAGGATGCATTTTTCACTAAGAAAATAGCATTAAATGCTACAGGACATGAACAGAAGGAGACGCCAGCAGCTCGCTCACTCTTAGTTTATTGTTCCTGTGCTCCTGTGGTAGGATTTTGCCCCAAATTACTCTTAATTACTCTATCTGGCGTAATTTCGCTGAATTCACATCACGAGTAATATGCAATTACTGAAATTATTCTTATTACTCCAGCATAATAAAAACTTCCCCCAGGCCTAGCAAAAAGAACCTTGAATGGAGTACATCTTGAGGGGTTGCTAATACATAAGAATTAGTATAAAAATAAATTAAGTGCAGTGAAAATGATGAATATATTTTTTGTGTTTTTCAGGGTGGTTCCAATTTTTCCGCCAAGGTCATCGTGAAATATCTTGTCCTGTCCGACCTTGCTGTTCCGACTACTCTGTCCATTTCAAAGAGAGGTGTTACTACCTAAATGAAACACGAGAGGACTGGCACACAAGCAACCACTCTTGCTTCCTCAACAACGGCTCTCTGGCTGTGTTCGAGACACCAAAGGACCTGGTAATAATTCATCTTTTTCTTTTCTAAACTAGGAAATAGAAGGGTTTAATAGAGAACACAGTTATTTTCTAATCCGCAAGGAATCACTGCTCAATTTCAGGGTATTTCAAGTCACCTCACCTGGTCCTATAGTCAGTTGTAACTGTCAGCATCATTTGAGGCTTTGTCCATTAAAAAATCCATATTGGCCAACATGTCCCCCATATAATATATTCTATATCCTTCTGTCAGACCTAACTGCAGTATGGTACTGTATCATTTATATAGTGCTTCATACTGCCGTCATGGCCTCTAAGTGTTTCAATTATCAAATCCTTTAAACTTTACTGTCTGGAACTATGTGAGAATCACATCTGCAGTGTTCTGTCAGCGCACCTCAGTCGACAAGTCCAAGATGCATTCGTATTTGTGTATGTATTAAGCATCTTCACGAGACACGCTGCACATGGATTCCCAATGTATTGTGAACATAAGGCTGCACATTTAAAGTGTTTCTAGGTCATAGAACAGTGGTAGGTAAAAGAGAGGGAGAATAGAGGACAAGCCAATGGCAGGCTACATATGAGACACTGAACCCCTTAAAAGGAAAAACCAGCAGCACCTCTGAATGTCCCCTACGTGCACTCACCAAAGTAGTACCTGCTGCAACTTCAGAGGGCTAGTTATGCAATGACTGTGAGGAATGCGTGATTACAAGTGCACACCTGGTGCAGCAGAAAGCTTGTCCAGTGATCAACAAACAATCGCTCGCCATTCCCTTCCATATGCAGTCTAAGTGCATATGTTGCATTGTGTCCCTGTGTGCTGGGCTGTAGGAGTTTTGCATGCTTGTGATAATGACTGTGGCTCTGTGATGTAGGGTGAAGGATCACATGCACTCGCATAGTAGTGGAAACCTCCATTCTGGGCAGCCAGCCATGCCCAGAACTAATCACACTGAACCACAGTAACCGATCTAGTCCCCCAGACACCCTCCTTAAGATAGTGCCTTGGTGGACTAAACCGAGAAAGGACCCTTCATTCCTGTCTCATCTTAGCACACTGTAGTCAGCAGTGATAAATTTGTAAAATAATGAGTTCCGGTGCCCTCCACCTGCAACCACGACCAGTGTGGTCCAGTTACTAAAACTCATCCCGCTCTGTAATGAGTGGGAAAAGGTGGTGGTGCTGCGGTCAAGTGCTGTAGGACTAAAGCTTAAAACATCTGAGACCAGTTTGTATCTATGTCGTAGTGTCCAGGGCCTTCTCCTATCGCAGTGGGGTGCCACTGTTAGACCTGGCTTCCTTGGTATGACTGTCCCCTTAACCTTTTGCATTCGATCCTACTGGTTTGCTGACTTTGTTTTTGCATGTCCTTAGTACTCTGCACACTTTACCATTGCTAACCAGTGCTAAAGTGCTTGTGCTCCCTCCTTAAAACATGGTAAGATTGGCTTATACCCAATCGGCATATTAATTTTACTTGTAAGTCCCTAGTAAGGTGGCACTACCTATGTCCAGGGCGTGTAAGATAAATACTACTAGTGGGCCTGCAGTACTGATTGTGCCACCCTTGTAAGTAGCACTTTAAACATGTCTCAGGCCTTCTATTGCAGCCTGTGTGTGCATTTTACACTGCCAAATCAACCTGGCAAAATAAACCTTTTTCCAGGAGCAAACCTTCCTTTTAATACATGTAATTATTCACACCTCAGGTAGGCCTAGACAGCCCAGACACAAAGGTGTACTGTATTTAAAAAGTTGGACGTATACTTTTAAGTTTTACATGTCCTGGTAGTGAAAAACTTACATTCATTTTTCACAACTGCAAGGCCTACCTCTCCCATAGGATAACATTGGGGCTACATTATTACATTTAATAAGCTGTAACTTCCAAATGTGAAGAGGTAACTCATTCATGGGTGGTGTCTTTGGAATTGTAATGAAAAGTCCTAATGTATGGTAAAGTCGGATTTTAAATTACAATTTTGAAAATGCCCCTTTTAGAAAGTTGGTATTTTCCTGCATTAGCCATTTGGTGCCTGCAGCCTGTCTGTGGATCACATGACTCGGTGTAGTATGCAGTTGGGCTTTGTATATTCCTCCTAGACAGCCACATACAATAGGGAGCTTAGGTGTGCCTGTATGGTGCATCATTGGCAGTATGGGAAGGAGGAGCTGGGCACAGCCCCACTTAAACTTGAATAAGCTTATTCCTGTTTCCACACAAAGAGCTGTATACCCCCTGTAGTTAGTCTGGAGCCAGTGCAGGAAAGGCAGGGCACCTGCACACTTCAAAGGCATGCCTCTAGAAGCTTCTCCCTATTCAAAGGCAGAACTGGGGATAAATATTGGACCTTAGACATCAGCTCTTCACTATACTTCTGGACCTGTGGATAGTCTGCTAGAAAGAAGGACTGCTGGGTTGCTGAATGGACTGCCACTCTGCTGGACTGCTGCTCTGAATGACTGCTTCAGTGCTGTGCTGACCTGCTTTTTGCTGCCCTCTTGCTTGGGTGAGAAGGACTGGATCTGCATGTGTTGAAACCAGGACCCTAGAGTGATTCCAAGGGCTAGTTGACTGTCCTCCTGACTTGAGCCTCAGGGATAGAAGACTCCAACAACCTCAACCCAGGCACCTGGATTCTGCCCTCTGTGATTCTACCCTATCAAGTGGTACCACCCCAGTTGTGGACCCTTGGAAGTGGGCCTAAGGTATTCTGCAGCCTTTGTGGATCGAGCAGAACCAACACATCTCCTCTGCTGCATGGCGCAACCCCGAGCAGAGCTGGCACACTGCCACTACAGTATGGATCTCCACAGTTGGAAAGACCTGCATCGCAGCCCACCACTTCATTGGAACCACCACTGTGCAACGCATCCTTGGTGCAGGTTCTTGCATCCCTCATTGACGGCAGCCTTGACGATGACGTTGGACTCTGCATCGCTGCCTCGCAGCCTATTGGTACCGATGCATTGCCCTGACAGCGCGACACATCCTCGCCCCCAGACTTCGCATCGCAAGCCCTCATTGATGGGATCCTTGACAACGATGCATGACCTCGCTCACACAGCCTCGTTGCATCTCGAAACCGACGCATCGCTTCGGCTGCATGACACATCTTCGACCCGGACCCTCTTAACGCTCTGCAAATCACTTTGTTCAGCGGGCCTGACTGGGTCCTGGTAGCCAGTCGGTGCTCTATTGTGGCCGGTCTGGAGATCTGAGTTTGTCCCAGGTCGGAGAGACCAGACCGCTACAGTTGCCGCTTTGTGCTTTTTGGTGCTATTTTCACTGAAATCTTCAAACTTACCTATGTCCTTTTCTACTGATTTTAATGTTTTTATTTCTTTTAGTCTTGTTTTATTTATAAAAAATCACTCTGTTTCTTATTTGGTGTGGTATCCTTTCTGAGTGGTGTTTTCAGTTTTTTGCTGTTTGAATTATTGCACAAATACTTTATGCATTGCCTCTAAGTTAAGCCTGACTGCTCTGTGCCAAGCTACCAGAAGGTTGAGCAAAGGTTAATTTAGGGTTGGCTTTAGCCTCACCCTGACAAGGATTGTGGTTGCAGCTCGACCTGGGTTCACACCCTACTAAACCAGCAACACAACTTCTTACAGCCACTATAGAGACACGCACCATCAACAACCTTACAAGGGTTTGCATATGCACAGTTGTGCTCTAGGGAAACCAAAAGTGTCTGGCTGCCTGACCTTTGTGTAGAGGAAGCATTAGTCAGTTAGGCACAAAAAAAGAGGCTGCAAATTGGGTCTGAGCAGAACAATAATGCATCCATTCATTCACTGTATTGTTGTACTGCCTCTTTCAGAAGACCAGAGGGCACGTTGAGGGAGTAGATTAGTGTAGCTTTCTTCATGTGAAGTCATCGTTTATGACTTGTAGCAACACTGCTTTTTCAAAACAAGATCTTCAAACAGCCCTGTCCAATGGCCTCCTTCCGCACCGGCACCCTTGCAGCAGTGGCCAAAATTGCCAACTTGAACACAGTTCTGACAGCCAAATACAGCTGTGTGGATCTCCTCCCAACCTTCTAGAACCTTCTCATACTATTACCAAATTCTTGTTAATGCGCCAGTCGAAAGGGACCCGTTTTGCCCATTCAAGATCTGTGAGGTGTAGGAAAATATATTATTCTTTAAACTCCTAGATTTGGCTGTCATTAGAAACAATAGCTAACCCTAGCTCTAAAATGGTGCAATATTTAGATATTTTACATATTTTTCTTGTAAAGGAATTTTTGGGGGCGACATTTGCTCATGCTGTACCATGGATCGGCCTGTACAAGAAGAGGGATGAGTACCTGTGGGTGGACAGCCAAACCTTTAATGAGAGCACGTAAGTTTTCATTAATTTTGTTAAGAAACAAAGATAATCAAAATATTCTGAGGTTCTCAAAATGTTTTCAAATTCTCAACATGTTACATCATTTCACTGTTACTACAGGTCTATGCATTGGTTGTACCCATCAAGGACTACTGCTAGTCTTTTCATCATGCCTTTTATTGCATGTGTTGTAGTACTGTACGTAGGGATCAGTATCAGAATATCTGAAATATCGTGTGGGCAGAAAATCGTGTCAAAAATATCGAGGACAAGAATACCGAGAAGGTAAGTGCAAATAGGTCACTATAAATCTACTATTCTGAACTCCAGATCTGTGATGATATATATATATATATATATATATATATATATCATCAAGGTACATATATGTGGAGTTCTATGTAGTGAAACTTTACTTACCCATAGAACATGACCTACTCGACATTCTTGTCATTAATCTTTTTGACACGATATTCTGTCCCACGGTATTTGTGTTTCCGATATTTTGTCCAAATACCGTACATAGCCCTTCTGCACCTTTGAGTGACTCTTTTATGGCAGCCTTCATTTTTAATAATTTGAAATCCTCTGTGTGTTTATGGCCCCTGATCCATGAATGCAATGGAGCTTGGAAAGCCTACTTTCAAAGAGAAGTGTGTGGATCTCTGCCCATGATCCTCGTTGTCAATGTTGGCCATTACAATCTGATTACTGTGTATTTGTATCTGTGGAGTAGCATCATTACACTCTATACTGGCATATGTTGGATAAATGTGATCTGGTCCTCACAGGGGTAGAAATGTGCTTCACAAATACTGATGCAATAAAATACCATGCAGTACAATATTCCAAGTCTCTTACTCTCTGTGTGGTGCATAACAGGTATCTATCCATGGCATAAAAACCAACTGCCTTTGCTTTACTAGCAAAGCTTTGCATGGTCGAGTTAAAGGGGTATTGTGGCACACATTATAATATCACTTATCATGCGTGGGGACAAGTCTAGGCAACTAATTCTGAAAGTTATATCAATTATGTAGTGGAACCACTAAAAATGACCCCTGTTAATGTAGCAGAATATGCCCTCACTACCTCCTTCAGGATGTACAATACCGCAACAACATTGCTCCCAGAATAACGTATATTTCAGAGGGTTGGAAACCCTCAAGGACTAGTAATTAATAATTTCATAATAAAGTTTACTAGTAAACATTGATGTTGATTGGTTTGGGTATCTACAGGCAAGCCAATCCTGATGCTTCTGAAAGGCAATGAGATGGATCACCCGCCGAGTGCATCAATTTATTAAGATGCCAGAGTCTGTGGCGAAAAGGTAACATGTAGCAAGGGAGTTTAATGCCATTGCCCACTTCCTTCATGTGTTAGGTGTCACCAGTTGCACCCATTGGCACTTTAGCTACCCCACCACAGCGCACACCATTTCCACAAAAGACACCGCTGGCACTCCATCAACGTACAATCTGTCTGTGATGCCAGGGGCTGCTTCACTGATATATTTTCTACCTTTCCTGGGAGCACACACACTTATGACAGTCACTAATTGCAGGTCAAATAGTTTCTGGGGCTTTTGGTGATATATGGCTCATAGGCAAGATTAGTGTAAGGTTTTGTGTCAAGGATGAAACCTATGGATTTGTCTGATTGGGTTCAAATGGATGAGAAGCACTTTATTTTCAAATCTTCTAAGAAACTTGGATCCAGTTTGATTCTGAGGGAAGGAGGAATTCTGTTTTTGGTGATCTAGTTGAAGAAAGTTCTTGAGCCTCCAAGTTTGAAGTTGGGAGAGGCAATGCCTTAATGTGGAGCTGTCTTCAGTTTGTCAATGTCTGCAGCTTTTACAGTTAACCTATATTTTAAGCAATCACTTGTCTTTGTTGCAGGTTATGTTGTTATACCCTCTCTCGCCATTTCGTCACCACCGTACAACATCCAAGCACACTGCCTCAACAGAGGTATAGCAGGGCACACACCCACAAGCAACCATGGTGCACACTTATGGCATCCTATATGTTTCAGGTGTCTAGAGTTAATGAGGTGCTCCAATACCAGTGGCGGCCGGCACTGATTGGGGTGGCAGGGCGGGGAGGCGAGGGTGGCATGGTAAATAAAAAATTAAAAACGTACCTCCTGTCCATGTCGCCAAGTCCTCCTCGTCGTCTCTCTCCACTCCTTCCTCCGAGCGGAACAGGAAGGACCCAGGAAGCACTCAGGCTTCCCTGAGCCAATCACAATGCTGCAATGCAGCGTGGTGATTTGTCTGAGCGCCATAGTTTGGCTCTGAGACATGGAATGGGGACCTGGGCATGTTCTCCACCCAGGCTGTAATGCAGTCTGGGTGGAGAGCATGCTATATGTGAATGAATGTTTGGCCGGCCCAAGGCAGCCGACCAAACATTCATGCGCACGTAGAGAGTGAAAACCACCCTCTCCCCTCCCCTGCTCCTTCAGCAGAGCCGCCTCGCTTCCCAAAGCTGCCGCGCCCGTAACAAGAAAAAATGAAATAATAACATTAGGTTATCATTTTATTTTTTCCTAAACTGCTGAATAGCTTTAGCTGAGGAGCTGCACTGTCTAATTCACACCTGAAGTTTTGAGCAATATTGTAGTGGCTTGTTGCACAATATTGCCATGCAACTGGTGTTGCATACAAACATAACTCGTGAACTTCTACCTTCAGAATTTGTAGGGGTGTAACTAACTCATTGTATAATTTTTCATCTGAGTTGATGGATTGGTTGCTGCATTACAATGATGGACTATAACACTATCCACAAATGCCATTCTGAGACAACACTGACGCACAAACATTGTCATAATCAAACAAGCAAGTCTCATTGCAATATGAATCAAAGAAATGTATATAGCGTGACAGCTACCCAGCAAGAGATTTGCAGTGCTAAGTATTAGGGCAGAAGCTATAGAAATCAGAACAAAGTTGCATAGTTTGAAACAAACAAGTTTTCAACAGTTTTTTTAAAAGCAAAGTTGAGGAGGAATAGTGCAGAGGAAATGTGAGGAAAGAAAATGAATGACCTCTCTTTTTAGTCCTGAGCACCTTTGGAATTTTGAGGGGAAGCAAGTTGGAAGGTTCAAGCGACCTATTTGGGTTATCGTGGCTGAATCTGCCCATCAGATAAGTAGGGCCTTTTTTATATAAAGGTCTGTGTGTTACCATCAGTCATTTAAAGTAAATCTGCTTCTGTACAGTAAGCCAGACTAACAGTTTCAAATGCAGAGGAATTGATTGCTGATGAGGAATGTCAAGTAAGAGCCTGGCTACTGAAGTCTGTGGCATCTAGAGCCGGCTACTGAAGTCTGTGGCATCTAGAGCCGGCTACTGAAGTCTGTGGCATCTAGAGCCGGCTACTGAAGTCTGTGGCATCTACAGCCGGCTACTGAAGTCTGTGGCATCTAGAGCCGGCTACTGAAGTCTGTGGCATCCAGAGCCGGCTGCCCAGCCAGTGAGGCAGGACCAGGTATAAAACATTCACATAGTCCAGCCAACAATGGTCTTGCGTGTATTGTCTGGTACAACCTCCAGCACAAACGCACACATTCACATATTCAGAGGGGCATTTGGACAGCCCCTTGCAACCATTAACTACTGTGTTTCGGCTGGCTTTACCCATTTGCTGAAGTGGTTGTCCATCAGTCTTGGTGTCAGCCCACAGCATTTTACCAACGTCCATGTTAGTACCAGAAAGTGAAATATGTCCACCTGTGCTTCATAATGCATGTGCGATGTGCATCTACTTTCAAACTGATTTTACTTTTCCCTGCTTGATTGGTGTATTATGTGGAACATCAGGGCAGGGCATGCTTGCAGTGTGAGAGAAGAGGGTGCTTCTCTCAGTACCGCTGAGCTTTGATATGATGGACTTTGTCAGATGCAGTACAACACGATTGGCTTTCTCTTGATGTTGGTTTTTAATTGTACCTGATAACAGTGATCTGACTGTTTCTGACACTCAGTGTACTAGGAATTGCCTCTGTTAATTACTGGTAATTCCATTACTCTGAGTCCTACTCTCTCGCTTAATTCCATTACATTATGAGGCACTCCTGCCTTCACAGACCCAATCACCAATCATCTTTGAAATTAAATAGCACCCCCCTGCCATTCTTGTCCTGTTGATACCAAGCTGAAAGACCCAACCTGTTCAGTTGGCCTGGATTGGGCTGAGTAGGAGGGAGGGAAATGGATTTAAGTGAGGGAGTGGGACTCCGAGAAATGTCATTACTGGTAAGTAATTTAGGCATTACATCCTCATCCCTCTCTTGCTTCAATTCATTACATTATGGGCTATACCAAAGCAAACAAGGTTGCATGCTGAAATATTTTACTACATATACACAGCAAGACTTTGTCCCATATTACTCCATTGAGGAAAGAAACTTGGAACTAAAAACATTCCTTACATTCAATTCCTGCATAGTCCTGTAATGGGTAATGAACGTACATGGAGTAGACCAGGTGGCCGCTCTGCAAATTTACACAATGGAAGCGTCATGCACTTCTGCAAGAGGGTTAGAAATACCCCTTGTGAATCTGCCTTGAACCCCAAAAGGCAGCTAATGATCCATTGCCCTTTAAGCCAAAGAAACCAGGGAGCTAGCCAAACTAAGTGAGGCTACTGACCACTTTTCACCCCTCTAATCCAGACCAAGCTGACAAATAAGTAAATAGCTGCTCTATAGAAGGACACTCTATCAATATATATGGGAAGAGTCCTACTCTTATCCAGTTTGTGAAGCCTAATCACGTCCTCTGATTCAGGATGGGATACAAACTGAGGCAAAATCGCTTTGCAATCTTCATGGAAAGGGGAGTTTACTTTCAGAATAAAAGCGTAACCTCCTATCCTCAAAAATCTTACAAAAAGGATGCATTCATAACCTCAAGCCTGCACCCCTGGCCTTCTTGCTGAATTGACTGCCACAATAAATAAAGTTTTAAGTGTCAAAGTCTTGATGTTGACTGACTCAAAAGGCTACTGTTTCGAATGGGATCCTTAAAGTAGATGGTCTTTTAAAGGCCTGAAGAGTCCTAGCCACAGAATCTGAAAATCTTTTAGATTTCAAACCTAGCCGTTCTAACTCCAGGCCCCTAACCTGAGTTTGGCCAACATTTCCTGATGTGACACCGGATAAACCATGGGATATGGACAGGGGAGGGCAACGGTTTGAAGATGCAAACAAAATTCCATTGATGCTGGAATGATGCTGCTCAAATGTCAGAAATCGGAATGCAGGTCCCCTGGATGTGACCTGCTGAGATTGAGATTTTATTCAGCTTTGCCCATGGAAAAATGTGGTTTGATATTTTGGAAAGGGATGAAGCTTTCACACATCCCTGCTTGTTTAAATGGGACTTTGCAGTCATGCTGTCCATCCTGATCAGAACCATCTTCCCCCTCTGAAAGCGAGAAAAGGCTGAGGGCTAAGTGAAAGGTTTCTAATTAACTCCCATCTGTGGACCTGATGATATGAAACAGAGCCCAAAGCCCCTTCACCTGGTGAGAATCCAACCAAGATTCTCAGCCCGATAGACTGTCAAGAATACCTCAACGATCGCATCTGCTTTCATAAACCTTCAAGACAGCTCGGCTTGTCCGGACTCCTATCTGCACTCATCCCTTGCATATGGAAAACCAGATATGACAGTGACACCTCCTCCTACATTACTCCTAAAGTGTGGAACGACCAGTCACTACACAGAAGAGCCTCTTCTTCACTGCTCAAACTCCAAAGAAGCTGAAGATATGGCTTTTTTGAGTGGTCCTACTATGCCCTAGGTTTGACTAATATGACATCTGCTCAACACTAGGATGCCCTCCTGGGTGATAGTGCATTCTACAAATAATGGTTACATAACATCTGTTGTAATCACTGCAGGATCTGGAGGATAAAGGAGAGTTCCCTTTAACAGATTCTGAGTGTCCAGCCACCATCTCAATTGTATCTGGACTGATTTTGGCAAAGGAATGCAAAGAGATTGGTAATGTGATGCTGGATTAGAGTGTCCCACAATGTGCGCTATGATCCTGTGAATATAAAATTTGGCTTGGGGAACCAGAAAAACATTGTCACTACTAGATTCCCCTGAACATGCAGCCATTGGCAACAAGTGGAAGAGTAGATTCAGAGTATGTGATCATACTTTGATCACTCCAACATCTGGAAGCTTTATCAAACCCAGGTCTATGCAGAACCTTGCCCCCATAAAACATAGCCATGGGATGGCACCAGCTCTGACCTTTCTAGATTGAGTGAAATACCACAGGTCTTTAGTACTGACAGAACCATCTCCATGTGAAGTTGTAATTGCACCCTTTTGACTAATAAGATAGCCAGTTGTCCACATACCGGTGCAATAATATCATCTAGTGAAGGACAGCTGCCAATGGAGCCAACACTTTCGTGTGGACTCTTGCCAACAATTTGAATCTAAACTGAAAGGGAAGGTGACTCATTGCAATAATCAGTCATTTGGAATGTGTAAATAAGCATCTTGAAGTTCTATAGTCGTCATGTAATCTTGGCTGAGGACAAGAGGGATGATGCTTTGTAATGTCACCATTTTGAAATGATGTGTGCTAGAAGCTGGGCTTCTGGTTGGTAGAGGTATGCACCCCGTCCAAGCAGGAACCAAAATCTTAGTGAGGGTAAGAAAGAAAAACCCTTAAATTAACCTGTGCTTACCCTCTGGTAGCTTGGCATAGAGCAGTCAGGTTTAACTTGTTAGGCATATTGTAAAGTATTTGTGCAACACTTCAAACAGTAAAGCAGTGAAAACATCACACAAAAAGATACCACACCTGGCAAGCAATATAAAGCTTAATTTAATGAACAAAACAACAAAAATCCAATAAGTAGAACTTGAGTTATGAATTTAATTTTTAAAGAATAAACCAAAATATAGTGCTTAAAAGCATAAAGTGCCAACCGGGGCTATCTGGCTGCACTAGACCAGGTTAAATCTAAAAGTTCAGGCCGACTGTGATGGAGCGCGGATCGGATACAGAGACCAGCCTTGGCGCGCTGCAAAGTACCTTAGTTGCGTCATCGTCAAAGAGGAGATACGGGGTGCAGAGGAGGAGATGCATCGTTGTCGTTTCACAGAGAAAGGTGATGCATCATTTCTGAGCCACGCAACGGTGATGATGTGTTGAGAATAGAGTCAATCAATCAATCAAAGCATTTGTAGAGCGCACTACTCACCCATGAGGGTCTCAAGGCGCTGAGGGGGGGGGGGGAGGAGTGCTGCTACTGCTCGAACAGCCAGGTCTTGAGAAGTCTCCTGAAGGTCAGCAGGTTATTGTTATTGTTATATGCATTTGTAGTGCGCTCGGCTACTCCAAAGAGTGTCCCGGCGCGGAACCTGAGAGATCCTAAATCAGAGCTTAAAACAAGAAGGTTTTCAACTTTTTCTTGAAAGTGCGGGAGTCTGGAATACTACGAAGAGCCAAGGGCAGTGCATTCCAACCTAGGGCTGCTTTTCGAACAAGGGAGCAACCACCAAGCCTTTGCCGAAAAAAAACGTGGAATCTGGACCAGTAATTGAGAAGAGGAGCGCAACTGTCTCGTCGGCGTCCAGGGTCTGTCGCAGGTGGATGGGGAGGGTGTTCCATGTCTTGGCGGCGAGGTGGGAGAATGATCTGCCGCCGGTGGTCGATTGGTGGATGTGTGGAACGGGGGCGAGGTCAGTGGAGCGAAGCTGGCGGTTCGGGGTGTAGAAGGTGAGTCGTTTGTTGAGGTATGCTGGTCTGGCGTTGTGGAGTGCTTTGTGAGCGTGGGTGAGGAGCTTGAAGGTGATCCTCTTGTTGACGGGGAGCCAATGCAGGTCTCTCAGGTGGGCAGTGATGTGGCTGTGGCGGGGGATGTCGAGGATGAGGCGTGCGGAGGCGTTCTATATGCGTTGAAGTCTTTTCTGGAGTTTGGCCGTGGTTCCCGCGTAGAGGGCATTGCCGTAGTCCAGCCTGCTGCTGACGAGGGCCTGGGTGACAGTCCTTCTGGTTCCGGTGGGGATCCATCTGTAGATCTTGCAAAGCATGCGGAGGGTGTTGAAGCAGGAGGAGGAGACGGTGTTGACTTGCTGGGTCATTGAGAGTGATTAGTCCAGGATGAACCCCAGGTTGCGTGCGTGGGAGTCTGTGCAGCTTCCAGCGCTGCCGGCCACCAAGTGTCGTCCCAGGCGGATGGGGTGGAGCCGAGGATGAGGAGCTCCATCTTGTCTGAGTTCAGTTTCAGGCGACTGTTCTTCATCCATTCAATGAGCTGTGCAGTCGGCAATACATTGAAGTCGATCCCCGCAATGGCTGTGATGCCTCTGCAGTAGCGGAGTTGTGCCAGTTCAGAGTCCTTTGCGACAAAGGCAATGCAAGTATTCTGCTGGAGCAGCACTTTAACCCACTCCCAAGGGCCCAGGACTGGATTGGCACCACTTCACAGGGCATATTCACAGATGGCACAGTCCCATTGCTGAGGCAGGTGAGTAGGAAGTCTTCGTGTCCCTGAGACTTCAATTAGGAGGCAAGCCAGCAAGCCCTTGGAGCCAGACAGATTTTGAGTTCAAGTGATGTGGGTCCAGTCCTTCTCACCCAGGCAAGAAGCGCAACAGGTAAGCACATAAAGCAGTTCTTCCAGAGAAGCAGTCCAGCAGAGTGACAGTCCTTCTGCAACACAGCAGTCCGTCTTCCTGGCAGAATATCCACAGTTTCAGACGTTTACTGAAGTCCTAGGGTCAGATGTCCAGTTCTTATATCCAGTGGTGCCTTTGAAGTGGGGGAGACTTTGAAGAAGGGCTTTGAAGTGCATAGAGGTCCTCCCTTCCTGGCACCATACTCACTACAGGGTAGTAAGCAGTCCTTTGTGTAGGGACAGGATACAGCCTATTCAGGTGAAAGTGTGAGGCTGTGCCCAGCTCCTCCCTCCCATCCTGCCAAGGATAGCCCATAAGGATGTGAATGGCCCATCAGTCACACATAACCTCCCTTTGAGTGTGGCTGTCTAGAGGGTATGCACAAAACCCAGCTGTCACCCACCCCAGACATGTATTGGAGACAGGCTGCAGGCACACAGGGCTAAGAGCAGAAAAGGGCCATCTTTCTAAAAGTACCATTCTATAAATTGTAATGATAAATTTGACTTTACAGTTAAAGAGGATTTATCACTACAGTTCCATAGGTACTATACATGACCGCTCTACCTCTTTCCAATTGGGAATTACAACTTATTAGATCTAACAAGGAATCCCCAATGTTAACTTATGGGAGGGGTAGGTCTCACAGTAGTGAAAAATGAATTTGGGAGTTTTTCACTATCGGGCAATGTAAAGCTTTCAAGTACATGTTGTACCATTTAATTACATAGCATCCTGCCCTATGGGCATCCTAGGACCTACCTTAGGGGTGGCTTGCATTTAATAAAAGGGGAGTGTACAGCTTGGTAAGGGGTTTTAAATGCCAAGTCGACATGGCAGTCTAAACTGCACACACAGGGTCTGCAGTGGCAGGCCTGAGACATGTTTAAGGTCTACTTAAGTGGGTGTCACAATCAGTGCTGCAAGCCCACTAGTAGCATTTGATTTGCAGGGCCTGGGCACATTTAGTGCACTTTACAAGGGACTTTTAGATAACTTACATATGCCAATTGGGTATAAGCCAATCGTACAATGTTTTAGGGAGAGAGCACATGCACTTTGTGCATTCCCTCTAGACAGCCACAAACACAGGAACTCTATGCGTGTCTGAGCACCCATCTACATATGCCTACATTCTGATGGCTTTTCCGAGCAGGAAGGGAGGAAATGGCTGACACTTGCACGTTAATAGGTAGTGGCTTAGCCCCACACAGAGAACTGATTATCCCTTACTGCTAGTATGGAGCCAGGGTGGGAAGAATGCACCTTGTGTACTTCAAAGGCCCTTCTATAAGGTCACCCTTACATCAAAGGCACATTTGGGTATAAGTACTGAGTCTCTGACCCTACCTAAGTAGTACACGTCTGGACCTGTGACCATTTTGCCAGGAGGAAGAGGAACCACTGTGCTGCTAAAGGACTGCAACTCTGCTGGATCTGCAGTTTGCTGAACTCTTACCTTGCTGGGTTGCCCTGTTGCTGCTACTCTCTCTCTCTCTGCCCGGGTGAGAAGGACTGGACCTGCATTACTTTAACCCAGAGTGACTCCAAGGGCTTGACTCCTGTTGCCTAACTCTCTGGGACACAAAAGACTTTTCCAACCCTTGGGCTCATCTGCTGGTAAGTCTGTCCTGGCAAGTGGTGCCAACCCTTGGACGTGGACCTAGGGGTCTGCTGTAGTGTTATCGACATATGCTGGAATTGGATCGGTGCATCGCACCTAGAGCTGCCACATTGCACCTGGAACTGCTGCACCCAAGTACCGATTCACTCACGTCCCTTGTTGCAGTGCCGCTGCTGCATTGGGGATCACGGAAGCATTGCTCTCACCCCACCTCTGTCAATGCAAAGCTAGGATGAAGGTACTTTCTTCCAGCGGGCCTTAGTGGGTCCCTGTATCCAGGCTATGCCACCTCGCCGTCGGCCTGATCTCTTGACTTTGTCCCGGTCCGGCGGGCCAGGTAACCCTTTGAGCGCTGTTTGCTTTTAAGCACTACTTTGTCATTTATTCCTTCAAAATTCTGATCTCAACCCCTACATATTGGATTTTTGAATTGTTTCATTTGTAAAGTCATACTTAATTTTTCTAAACTATTGTGGAGTATTTTTGTGCTGTTTTCACTGTTTTACTGTTTGTGTTGTCTATATACGTTACACATTACCTCTTAAGTTAAACCTAACTGCTGTGTTCCAAGGTTCCTGAGGATGAGCACAGTATAATTTAGGGTGTGTTTGTGGTTTACCCTGACTAGGTTTGTGGCTCCTGCTTGGACTGGGTGCATACTCTGCCAAACAGAAACCAAATTTCCAACAGCATTGAACTGATTTTTACCAAAGCAAGTAAAGAAACCAAGAAAAGAAATTCAGTTTCACTGTTTTTCTGTATCGTAGAGAACACAACCATAAGGAAATTATAATGGAAATGATACTTTTTAGACCCTTCTTTTTTTTTTTGGACACCTGTAAGAAATTGGATTCTTTTTTGAGGTAGAAGATTGCCCTCCTCAAGGAATAATCACAACCCTTGTCAGGGTGAACCCTAAAAATTGCTAAATTAACCTATGCTCAAGTTTCTGGTTGCTATGGTACAGAACAGACAGACTTAGCTTAGTGCAAATTATTTATGCAGTTCCAAATCAGTAATATTGTCAAAAACATCAAGCAACAAAAATCCCGAACTGAATTGGAAACATAACATTCAATTTAATTAACAAAATGACACCATACCAACAAAAGTCCAATAAGGGGAACCGGAGATATGAATCTTTATAGGTTTGAGTGAAACTATCACCAAAAAGCACTTAGCACTAATGATAATTAATCGTTACAGTAGAGCGGGACTTAGGTGCGATTTGAGGCTGACTACGATGGAATACGTGTTGCATATACCAACCAGGTTCATCCTGGTCAAAGATTATACCTTCTGACTTCTTTTTTTTACGTCCCAACTAACCACAGGATAACACGTCTAAGGACTCCAGGGTCTCAGGGGAAGGCCCATAGAGACTCTCGGAGTATCAGGCAGAGGCCAAAAGCGAAGCCCAGTCAAAGTGCAGTTGCCACTGTTCAGCTGGGAATTTCCCAGTTTCAGTTTGTTGTCTTCCTGTATCCATACAGGAGGTCAATCAGCTTACCGCTGGAGTCCACTTCTTTGTCCTGGATATACGGGGGAGCTGGTCCAGTCCTTTAGGGCTCCTCTCAAGTCACAGACAGCAGGTTCAGTCATCTGTTCTGCTCAGGGACTTTGAGTGCCACGTTTATGCCTGGCTCCAGCTAGTGTGTGCAGGTGACTCCCTAACACTTCCTAACCAATGGGGGAAAGTTCCTGGGGCCAGCCGTATCCACTTATTCAGTAGTTCTTGTTTGCCTTACTGTAAACAGGTTCAAAATGCCTTGTGTCAGCACATTTTCAAGATGGCAAAAGTCTTCAGCCACACTAAAGCTGGGCTCTGAGGGATGCGCATGTTTCTGTCATAGGGAAATCACCAGTGTCTTCCCACATCTAACACTGAAATCCAGATTGAAGCAGGCACTTCACCCACAACAAACCCAGAGACAGATGTCTGGTAGGACAAAAGCAGAGCCCTTGAATAACAAGACAGTGGATCAACAAGAATTGTCTTGGCAGCCTATTCTCTCCTTTTCAAGTGGGCCCCAAGTGTTACGTGTGGCTCAACAGACCTGTCAAGCAGAATTTGACAGTGTGATGTCACAGGATGTCCACAGTACAGAACTCATAATCAACAAGGAAAATGTTTGCACTTTCTCAGTAGGGGAGTTCAGACCTCACCTTGACAACAACTTAAAAAGAATACCTCCAGTGCACCCCAGTTAAAGCGAAAGACAGCTGGTGGTGTATTTGTGCAGCGGAAGTACAGGTATTTTGTGCTTCAGCTCTGAGACAGGTTGTGTCCTTCACGTCCTTGTTTGTGTGCATATTGTGCATGTAATATGTGTTCAAAAGTTCATGTGAGGCATGAATGGAGTCATCTTAGTGTTTAAAGGTAGGAGACCCTGTAGGGGTGGGTGCAGCCAGTGTAAATGGGAAGGTGATTTCCACAACATTTTGTTGGAACAGTCAAGATTCAATTGAGTTTTAGCGAAAAGTATTTAGGGTTGAAATGGATAACCTACCAGCACTGATTTCTCTGCAAGGTACATTTAATGTCTGATTTTACACACGTGTCGATTTGGGTATATACATCAACAGGTTAGGAATGACACAAAACAAAGTATTTATTTTCTAGAGTGCTGCCTGTTTCAAGGTCGGTCTTGCAAAACACATTGCCAGTCACTTTACAAGTGAAAAACAGTCATTAAATATATAGTGGATGACGTACAAATTGATCAGGATACTATATAAATGTCAGTGTTTCGAGTCTTCAAAGTGACTTGGTTCACTTGGGGCTTCTTTAGGACAATACTTTAAGAATATAAGAATGGCCAAATGTACTCATTATGAAAAAGAGAAAATCAATTCTTTGTAGTCAGAAAAGAGTATTAAATTACCTGCTGGCGAAAGCCACAGTGAGTAGCCATCAGCATTGACAATAATAAACTCCATAATTAATCTTTCTGTTTGAACCCTTACTTTTTTTTAATTGCGTTGGGAGGAGTGTTTTGGAAGACTTGCCTTTGAAACGGCCTATGGAGTGCTTACGTGCTAAAGCGCTACCATTATACGTTGCATAATTTTATTTGGACTGCTATATGCCAGTTTTATATAATGCAAAGATATCTTGTGTGTTTCAATAATGTCTGTGTTTTCAAGGCACTGTTGAATAGCATGGTTTTATTTACACAACACAGAGTTTTGAAAAAGGAACATTCTTTAATTATTGCGCGTGCTTTCATGGCTTCATTCTTACCTTAAATACTACATAATATGTCAGTCAGTTAGTCTTATGATTCTTAAAAGAAAATGTGTACAAGACAAATGTATGTCGCTGCACGTTCCTCTTTTAGAGAAGTCTTATCAGAATAAACAACTTGAAAGAATAATACCCAGCAAGGCTGCTGTTGGCCTGTGAGAGGGTCTACATCCTCTGCACACCATGTGCCCACCTTAAGAAGTTCAGTCAGACATCTGGTTGTTGGCCTGAGACAGGGTCTACATCCTCTGCACACCATGTGCCCACCTTAAGAAGTTCAGTCAGACTTCTGATTGTTGGCCTGCAAGAGGGTCGACGTCCTCTGCACACCCTTTATGAAGTTCAGTCAGACATCTTATTGGTGGCCTGCGGGAGGGTTGACGTCCTTTGCACACCATGGGGCGGATTTACAAGCCCCTTGCGCCACTTTTGCGCCGCCGTTGCGTCACTTATGTGACGCAGCAGCGACGCAAAACATGCGCCACGTTGCGCAATATTTACAACGTGACGCATCTAGGGAGATGCGTCACGTTGTAAACCCCTGCGCCACATGAAACCTGCGTCAGGTTTCATGTGGGCGTTCCGGCGCAGGGTGGGCGTTCCCTCGCAGGTACGCCTCGTAAAAGTGACGCAGTGAAATCTACAAGATTTCACTGAGTCACTTTTACGCCCATGCTGCGTCAAAACCCTGCGCCTGCTTGAAGCAGGCGTAAGGATTGACGCAGCATGTTAGGCATAGGGCACCCCCAAGCCTTGCTGGAGCCGCGTGGCGCTTGCGACGCGACTCCAGCAATGCGCCGCCTTTCCGTCGGGGGATGCGACACGCATCTGCCCATCCGTGCGCCACGGCGCGCCGCATTGTAAATGCGGCGCATCGGCGGTGGCGCAAGGGCAAACTTGCGTGACGCATCTTCCCTGGCGCATCCCTGCTGATTTGCAGGGATGCGCCAGGGAACGTAAATATGCCCCCATGCGCCCACCTTAAGAAGTTCAGTCAGACTTCTGATTGTTGGCGTGTATGAGGGTCGACATCCTCTGCACACCATGCGCCCACCTTAAGAAGTTTAGTCAGACTTCTGATTGTTGGGGTGTATGAGGTCGACATCCCCTGCACACCCTGCGCCCACCTTAAAAAGTTCAATCAGACATCTGACAGAGCAATTTCAGTGAATCTGGATGAAAAGGAAGAACATGTCTGAGGTTTTCCTTTGTGTCCACGAAGCTGTCAGAATCAGCCTGAACATCTTACATGTTGTGTGTTCACAGAAACAAATAATTAAGTAAAAGCATGGTCACGCATTTCCTGTGATGAATTGTAAAGTTCTAATCTTGCCATCAGACATCTTGCCATTTTCTTGTTTGTGTTACTTTGTTCTCCTCTCTGGTGGCTCTCTTCTCAGGAAGTGTCTCCCTTGTCTTTCAGTTTCCCGTTAGTTAGTCGAGAGCACTGTGCCTACATCGACGGCGCCTCGATCACCACAACATCCTGTCACCTTGAGAGGGCTTCCATCTGCATGAAGAAGATGTAAAGGAGAGAGTACGCTGGAACCTACTGAGAAGGGCGAGGGAGAGAACAGAGCATGCAGTCCTGGGACCACAAGACGAGAACTCGCTTCTTAATCTCCATCTTTGATGACAATTGTTATTCCCTTCCTGGCAGGGCTCAAGCTGGCCAACAGGGCAATCTGGCAGTGCTGTCTAACATGTGTGTGTATTTGAGGAGCACACGTTCACCCTAGGATATCTTGGCACTGAATAACTGATGTTTATCGTTACCCAACTCAATGGTACTCATTTTATCAACCTCAGAAGGATGAAAGGCTGAGTGAACCAGCCTGGATTTGAACCTGTGACCATGAGGTCGCACACAGGCCCTTGCAGTGAACGCATTAGTCCACTAAGCCACCAGACCTGTCTAACAGGTCTAACAGGGCAATGTTAGGGACGTTTTTTGTCTGTTTGTCGGTCTGTTTTGTGGGTTGGTGGGCTGGTTTCTACTGTTGATTTCCATGATATTACCACAATTGCCAGCAGCAAACAGAAATGCATACAGTCTCCCGTACTTTGCAAAATACTTCTGCAGCGTCTTTACAAATCCAAAACTGCCCAGATTTGCAAATGTGGGCCACGTTTTTAGCTGTCTGGTTCGCTAATGGGTGGCCACTTTTCTTTTGGTGACCAGGCCTGTTTTCTGTCCTAGCTCGCCCTTGTTTCTGGTCCCACAGGACAGTGCACTAAGTAATGGTTATCAACTACGGATGCACCAAACGTTAAAATGAAAAATCCCTCAACTGGCATGTATACTGATGAAGGAGTTTATATTCAACCTCATAGTCATAAAAAATTCAAATAAAACTGCATATATCAGACAGTATATTTCAATGACATGTAATGTGAATTTGCACTAATGTGAAATGACTCTGCCACGAAGCACAGAAAGGGGTTCAGAGATGCAATATTGGCCAGTATTTATTTTATAAAAGTTATTGTTTTGATGTTTTCAAAACAAACTTTATACAGTGCTTGACATAAGGGAATCAGGAAGTTGCGTATATTTATCGTGCATCCGGACCCCCAGTGTGTTTAGAATTACAAGTACAGTGTTTCTGAGTCTGACCACTTGATGGTGCTGTTGTATTAGAGTTGAGATGCTTATTGTAACCCGATATGGATTGGAAATTCAGAGACCTTTAAACATTAGTGTGACCCATAGGCACGAGGACAATGTCTCTGGCATGTTCCCACTTTGGGGTTATGGAGTGTTGTGGTTCTAAAGTGAGATGGAAGCATGGGCAGAAGTGTTTGTGTGTACGTGTGTGTGCACAACATTATGATGCGGTGTGTATAGACTGTGCTAGGCAGAGTAGGAGCCCAACAGTATTGTATTGTTATACTATATACACCTTGCCCTTTCTGCTGCTTCCAGCATTGTGCAGCAGCCCACTGTCATCTGCTTAAACCTGGATTAAACCTGCGGGGGTGAGGGGGCGGGCGGAGAGGGGGCTTTCAAGACCACTGACTCATTGTCAGTGAAATTGCTCTCCCACCCTCGCAGCTCCACCATTAAGTGAGGCCTGCCCCTGCACTCTCGAGTGTTGGTGATCGCGGCCCTCCTCCACCCGCAGGTTTCCCTGCGCCTCATCCCTGGTGGTCCAGTGGACCTCTGTCTCCTTCCTCTCACTCTGCTCTTTCACTCGTTTTCCTACCCTTTTTATCTTTCACCTTTCTGCACTTTTCTGCATCTCTGCTCTTTAGTGCCTTATTTCTGCTCATTTTCCCTTTCTCTCACTCTGCTCTTTCACTCGTTTTCCTACCCTTTTTATCTTTCACCTTTCTGCACTTTTCTGCATCTCTGCTCTTTTGTGCCTTATTTCTGCTTATTTTCCCTTTTTTCTTTATCCCTTATTTCCTCCCTTTACCTTTCCCCGCCGCTGCTGCCCCCGCAGCCCCTCCCCCCGCCAGCGCGACCGGCCCTATCCAGCTCCTCTCCCCGCTCCCGCCTCCCAGCTGTCCGGCCCTCCCCGACCCCTACTTAATGGCGGCCACTGCACGGCCGCGGGCAGCGGGCGCGCCGCAGGTGCACCGAAGGCGCGTCAAAGGCAAGCCCGTCTGCGACCCATCCGCGACCAGTGCCAGGAACCCTGGACCTTCGCCCCGCCAACGCTACGACCCAGCAGCACTCCACGCACTCAACCCAGGCCGCAACAACAACTGCGAGCTAGCATCACCAGCCGACACCCACGGACCCTTCAGCTGTCACCGCTGCCGGCACACCTGCAGCACCGCCAAGAACACGGATCCAGCACAACCCGCCCACAAGAACACAACCGAACCGAAGACCCTGCAATGCATCCTCCTCAACATCTGATCCCTCCACAAACACGCCACAGAAATCTGGGACCTCCTCAACAGCACCACCCCAGACGTAGCGTTCTTCACCGAAACCTGGACCAACACCACCTCGGGACCGGACATCGCCATCGCCATCCCCCAAGGATCCAAGATCTCCAGGAAGGACCGCCCCACCCGCCCAGGAGGAGGAATCGCCATCGTCCACAAATCCAGCCTCCGCCTGAGCACACTCCCCGACGAGCCCACAGAACTGATGGAACACCTTCACTTCAAGATACTGGCCAGCCCCACCGCCACCCTCCGAGGAACCCTCATCTACCGACCCCCTGGACCCTGCGGACTCTTTGTCAACTCCATCACGGACATTATCTCCCCGCAGGCCATCGCATCCACCAACTACACCCTGCTGGGAGACCTCAACTTCCACCTCGACAACCAACTGGACCCCAACACCACATCCCTCCTGGACAACCTCCACAACATTGGACTCCGCCAGATCGTGACCGAACCCACGCACTCAGCAGGACACACCCTCGACCCCCTCTTCACAACAGGAAACTCCATCACCTTCAGCCACACCACCGAACTCCCATGGACCGACCATCGTTGCGTCCACTTCACCTTCAGAACACCCACCATCCACAGACACCAGCACCTGCTTCCACGAAGAAACTGGACCAAAATCACAGACGACCAGCTCACCTCCTCACTGAACAACTCCACCCCAACCATCACGGAAAACGACGACCCCAACACCGCAGCCCGAACCCTGCATAGATGGATCTCGGACAGCACCAACACCATAGCCCCCCTCAAGAAAAACAACAATACCCGCGCCAAGAAAGCCAGATGGTTTACCACCGAACTTTGAGAGTCCAGACGCACATGCTGCCGCCTTGAAAAGGCCTGGAGGAACACCAAATCCACAGAAGACCACAACAACTTCAGAGCCGCCACCAACGCCCACCATCAACTCATCAGAGAAACGAGGAAAAAAGCGATTGAAGACAGAATCTCCACCCACGCGCACAACAGCAAGGAACTCTTCAGCATCATCAAGGAGTTCGCCCAACCCACCAGCAAGTCTACCGACATCCCTCCCTCACAAGACCTCTGCGACAAACTCAGCACCTTTTTCCACCACAAAATTAAGAGCATCTACGACAACTTCGACGAAGACAACCAACACACTGAACCCTCACCAACCACCCCCGACACCCGGAAACCAGCGATTGACGACTGGACATCCCTCACCACCGAAGACACACTGAAGACAATGAAGTCAATTCACTCAGGGGCCCCCACGGACCCCTGCCCCCACCACATCTTCAACAGAGCCGCCGACACCATCGCACCCATGCTCCGCCACCCCATCAACCGCTCCCTGGCGACTGCCTCGTTCCCCGACGACTGGAAACACGCCGAGATCAACCCCCTCCTAAAGAAACCCTCAGCGGACCCCACCGACCTCAAAAACTACAGACCCATCTCCCTGCTCCCGTTCCCAGCGAAAGTCATCGAGAAAGCCATCAACAGCCAACTCGCCACATTCATTGAAGAACACAACATCCTCGACTCCTCCCAATCCGGCTTCAGTAAAAACCACAGTACGGAAACCGCCCTCCTCGCCGCAACAGACATCCGCACCCTACTGGACAAAGGAGAAACAGTAGCCCTCATCCTCCTCGACCTATCAGCGGCGTTCGACACAGTCTCCCACCGCACCCTAATACGCAGACTCTACGACGCAGGAATCCAGGACAAGGCCCTCGACTGGATCCGCTCCTTCCTCTCCGGCAGGACGCAGCGGGTCAGACTCCCCTTTCCTCTCGGACCCCACACCTACCACCTGCGGAGTCCCCCAGGGCTCCTCCCTCAGCCCGACGCTCTTCAACGTCTACATGGCTCCACTTGCCCCCATCGTCAGAACCTACGGACTCAACATCGTGCCATATGCAGACGACACCCAGCTCATCCTCTCCCTATCCAATGAGCCTAACACCGCCAGACGCAACTTTCGAGAAGGCATGGAAGCCGTCGCCAAATGGATGAAAAATAGCTGCCTACAACTAAACACCAACAAAACATAAGTACTCATCATGGGCCCAAACCCCGACGCCTGGAGCGACACCTGTTGGCCCCCCGCCCTCGGAAACCCGTCAACCCCCACAGACCACGCACACAACCTGGGAATCATCCTGGACTCCGAGCTCAAAATGGACCGCCAGATCAACTCTGTCTCGTCTTCCTGCTTCCACACCCTCTGCCTCCTTCGTAAGACCTTCAAATGGATCCCCCTCGAACACCGAAAGACCGTCACTCACGCCCTGGTCACCAGCAGACTCGACTACGGCAACGCACTCTACGCCGGAATAAACAAAAACCTCACCCGCAAGCTACAGAACATCGCCGCAAGACCGGTCCTCAACCTGCCAAAACACTGCCACATCTACCAGCACCTGCGCACACTCCACTGGCTCCCCGTCGAGGCGAGAATCACCTTCAAGATGCTCACCCACGCACACAAGGCCCTCCACGGCACCGGACCAGCATACCTGAACAGCCGACTCAAATTCCACGCACCCCAAAGGACCCTACGATCAGCCCAGCTCTCCTACGCCGTGGTCCCCCGCACCAGAAAAACCAGATCGGGAGGCCGCTCCATCTCCTTCCTCGCGGCCAAAGCATGGAATGCCCTTCCGCTCCACCTCAGACAGACAACATCGCTCCCCATCTTCGCAAGAAACCTCAAAACCTGGCTCTTCGACAGACCCCCTCCTTGATGGAATGGAACCTGCACCCCCCACCCATAGCGCCTTGAGACCCTTACGGGTGAGTAGTCGCGCTTTAACAAACCCCTGATTGATTGATTCAAAGAAAGGCTTTTAATTGGATCGCAAGGTTTCTGTTGGGTGTGGTCATCCCTCAAACAACCCTATCGGAGGTACACTTGCTCTGCTGTACCCCAGGGCTGCACAGTAACACCACTGTTCCTTAATGCACACCTCAGCTCACTTAACTTAGCCAACACCTCTGATCTTCAAAAGCAACAACAATGTTGATAAAAGCCAATTCACTAGCGCCTTGATGCCCTGTGGTAACTGTGCGCTTTATAAATCTATGTCCTTTCATTTCACCATAAAGATGAAAATCTGTCCACCAATAACACCTCGTCTTTACTTCTCGGAATGAAAGACATTTTATTTTGTTTATTACACATAAGCTACATAGACATCCCGACTGAGCAATAAATAACACTGTTTGCCAGTTAGTGCAGCTCCGCCTATGGCGGCTCGGGCCTTGGGAGGGCTTCCATCATGTAAAGCTGATTCCGAATCAGCCTGTTTTCATGTGTGGACATCAGACTGTGATATGTTTTTGCTGCACTTTATGGCTTTGAAATTGTTGTTTAAAAATGTGAGTCCTCTCACGACTGAATGCCAGTGTGCACAGTCACTGTAAGGAAGTGTGAAGAGTTTCATCCTATGGGAGCCGAGCATTAACTCTTCAAACACTGCCTGCCTGTGGGAGTGCAGCCCTAAGGCTCACAGGCGCGCTAGCGAGGGCCCGTAGGCCGTGCAGGAGGGTGCCAGCCCGCCAGGTCAGCTGAGCCCATGGCCACCACCAGAATAATGGAGAGTTTCTTACCAGGTACTAGGATGGGATCTCTGAGGCTTCAGCTGATGAAGCTGAACTCTACCAAGGTGGCTCCTTCAACGGTGTAATAAAGACCGTATTACACAGTGCGAACCTGCATTTGTATTTCATCTATTTAGCTGGAGAACTATGCACTTTGTGGGGCACTCTGTGGGGGCAATCTGTAGGGCATGAACCCGTGTCTTCACATGCCAGTGAGACTCTACAGTACTAATAGCATCACATGATCTAACCTGTGCGCTGTTTCCATGCTGAGTAGAGTTTGTCCCATCTGTAAACCAATTATTACATTGAACAGATCGATGACCTCAGTCCTCTTAATGTTTAATTATAAGTGTTTTATGCACTGACCTTCCAAATTTCCAACCCCAGAGTTTACACAGATTGCAAAGCTCATAAGCTGTGCCTGAACTTTAAAACACACACACACACGCACGCGCACACGCACGCACGCACGCACACACACACACACACACACACGCACTCCCATCTCTCGTGCCACGACTACCTTATGTGACTGCCTCTTAGCAAAGGAACACATTAATGAG
The DNA here is from genome assembly GCA_963921515.1 of Calotriton arnoldi. Taxonomy (NCBI): domain Eukaryota; kingdom Metazoa; phylum Chordata; class Amphibia; order Caudata; family Salamandridae; genus Calotriton; species Calotriton arnoldi. Next base: position 643,487 of record CAWUFW010004282.1, on the reverse strand, counting down.
ATCTATATTACCCATAACGCACTGCAGGGTAAAGGTGCTGTCTGACTGCCGAATCTAGTTAAAATATATCCCCCCAAAAGCAGCTTGAGTTTTGTGAATGCAGCACAGCCAAGTGAAACACAGAGGAAGACCCCCAAAAACTGTTAAGTACCCTGTTTTAGGATTAGCCTTCAAACGTTATTAACAATAAAACTGAAATCATTTAAAAAAGTTTTTTTTTTTTTTTAAAAGTAGCAGTGATCACAGTGTAATTGTGCGAATGTATTCACAGTGCTCTCCCGAAGAGCTCCCCAGGTGGAACCACCCACATTTATACCCACCCCGAGATACTCCTTGAGCAAGTCATGCGAGTGCTGGGCTTGTTCTAAAGAGCACGTGCAAGTGGTAAGTGATGGGAAACTGAGAAAGTGGCCTTCACAAGTATATGAACACGACTGAGGATTTAACACAAACACAGCAATTTTTCAACTATGTAACATGTGAGAACTCTGCAAAACATTTCCAGACATTAAAACTCACTTTTTAGAGATGCTTTCAAAACCGCCCAACCTCCAGGGACCTCACTTTCAAACCCCAGCACCAGGCCCTAATCTCCCATGATATAACCAATCACCAGACTTGTTATGTTATATTATTAAAATATATAGAGTGCGCATGTACCCTAAGGTGTCTTGGTGCTAACTGCACAAACTGAACGCCTTTATTTATGGAAAAGCCAGGTTTTAAGTTCTTTTCTGAAGGTGAGTAAGGCAGGGATGGCTCACTCACGCCTACAAATGCCTACACAACAATGGACCCAAATACCTCAACGACAGAATCAACTTCCACGTACCCAAAAGAAAACTTCGATCTTCCAACCTCGCACTGGCCGAAACCCCGCGCATCCACAGAGCCAGAGCAGGTGGAAAATCCTTCTCTCACATTGCAGCCAAGACCTGGAACGAGCTACCAGCAGACATCAGATGCGCCCCCTCCCTGAACACCTTCAGTAAGACCCTCAAGACCTGGCTCATAGGCTAAACAAATCTGCCCCCTCCAGCGCCTTGAGACCCTCACGGGTGAGTAGCGCACTTACAATTCCCCTGATTTATTGATGGCTCTGATGTGTGGGGGTAAACTATTCCAGAGTTTAGTTGTACCAGTGACAACGCTTCTTCCATCCCATTTAGATCTCCTAAATCTGGAGGTTGTGAGAGTTTTGGCACCCAAGGCACGCAGAGATCTGCTAGGGGTGTACCATTGAAAGCTATGTCTAAGAAACTCATGAACAGAATTATGCAGTGCCTTATGGGCAATGCAAAGAGCTTTGAATTTAATACGACTCCTTACTGGGAGCCAGTGGCGATTCCGGGGAGATTGAATCGAATTTAGGCAGACCTAGTCCGGAGTTAAGCTTCAAACAGTGCCCATTCATCCATGAACTGACTGCTCTCATGCAGACCCGAAAACGAGTGGATTTCTCTCAGTTTCCCAGGGGGAATGATTCACAGTGTCCAATCGGCTTTCTTTTACGTTGCACTGCGTCTTCCTGATTGGTTCACATGTACCTTGACTCTGAAATTGCACCTACCAGACTGTACCCATCACCACATAGCGCCCTGAAGTGGCCAGACATCTACATGCTACTGCTACATAAAACTCCTCGATTGAATGAATAACAATAGAGCAACTTTTTAAAACGTACTCTAACTGCAATGTGGATTTCCTATTTATACCACGCATAAGATGCCAAGCATCTAGGTTCAGAGCGCAATAATTACAAATTGAAAACTGAAGCGACCAAAACAAATACTCCTGCTCAGTCAGGCAAATATCTTCATTCGGTCGATGTTGACCAAACAAGCACATATAAAAATTACAGCAAGAAAAAGAAGAAATTCACACATATAAATATATGTTCAAATAAAGGGTACAAAAAGAGGGAATTACAAATACGAATCAGGCAATGGTAACAGTGTGCAGGCAAAGACGTCCTCTCAACATATGACTGACAACAAAAACCTCAGGAGGGTCCATTATGCTCACAGGTAAAAATCTGCGCTATCGTAAACACCTTACGACAGTCAATCCGCCTGGACCATAATTTGATTATACCATAGTCATAATAATCTTTTTTGGCCATTTTGAAGAGCCATAAAAATACAAAATAAAACAGTTAAAGTAAAGTTTAGAACAAATACACTCTTCAATATATTAAAATAATTATCACCACTGTACTGCCTCCCAAAGAGTTAAGAAGCACATTTTTTTCCTCAACTTAATAGCAGCAACAATATAGCTCAAAACAGCTGCGCAATTTTCAGATGAAGACAGGCATTGCAAATACACCAATCCCTCTTTATATGTAGTAAAGTGCTTCTGCATTAGAAGAGGCCATAGAAAATGCCTCTAAAAGTACTAGAAAGTGAACAGAAGAATAACAAGTGTGCAGTTGATTGTGCAGTTGTAACATCGCAAGGACAGCACAGGAGAGATTTAAACCATGTGCTAACTAAAGGAAAAGTTACTAAACAATGAATCGTTTCAGTCTTAACCTGGTCAAGTAGAATCTATGGTCTTACTCCTACTCAAGATGGCGTCAACCCCCTCAATTCTGTTCAAAACAACACAATTATTAAAAATTGAATTTTCTGTCAATTGTTTTTTGTTGTTGTTGCGACGGAAGTATTGTGAAACTTTCTTTGTTTTCGAAACCATTCAAGCACAATTGATCAATATGAAGTTCAGTGCCTTAAAAGGTGATGTCACTCTGAAGAGAACATGGACCTGTCAAGACATAACTGCACAGAACAGTGACCTCTAGCGGACCAATTGAGCAATCTCACCCAAGATAAATTGAAAATGTGGCGTGAAATACTTATCTAAAACAAGGCACAGAACATTTCAGTTAATAATTACCAACGTTACTTACTTTGTTGCCCACAATTTACATCATACACAAGAGAGTACTGTCTCCTCCCATCCATTTATTTTAGTCGAGCAACATGGAAGAAACAACAAAACATGTCTGTAGAACAAACTACGAATCGCACCTTTGGACGTGAAACAAATCACACTCACTTGCATTTTTACTTCCTGACTCAGTAATCAAGCACTTGAAACTTTCCACCCTCAAATCTATTAATCAGAAATGAGGGGAAATTAAAGCATTAATGGACTACTATGACAACACATGGATAAGGCATTTAAACACCTTGAGAAAGCATTAAACACATAGGAAATCACCACTCACTAGAAAATAGACTAAGGGGCCCATTACGATGGCGGGCGGACTTTGTCCGCCCGCCACCGCAACGGAGCCAGGGACCGCCCGCTGACGTCGCGGCGGTCCCACCAGGCACATTATGATGCGCCCACCACACTGGCGGGCGCATCCTGCATATTATACATTGCGGCGGGCGGTGCTGTCAGCAGCACCCGCCGCAAGGTACAAAATGCATGTTGTGCTTTTGCATGCACAACGTGACAGGCACCGCGCGGTGCCTGCACCCCCCACCCCCCCAACATCCTGGGGCCCGCAACGGGCCCCCAAATGCGAATACCGCCTGCCTTTTCATGGCGGTAATGCCGCCATGAAAAGGCACCTCTCCGCCTACATCCTAATATGGATGGCGGTGTCTCACAGACACCGCCACCATATTAAGGCCGTTTACCGTACGGTCGACAATTCGACAAGCGGTAACGCGGCGGGCGGTATTTCCATCCGCCGCTGACCCCCCCAGCCATGCTAATATGGCGGGGGGTAAATGGGTGGCGGGTGGAGGGAAATGGAGGGCGGATCGCCACCGCCATGCGGGCGGTGGCGATCCGCCCTCCATCGTAATGACCCCCTAAGTACTGTAAGAATCATTGTAACAAAAAAAAAAATCATTGCATATATTCACACAACAGCTATGCTTTAAACGCAATTCGGTGCCAAAAAAAATCACATCTCCATTAGAAACACCTAAAATTCCAAGACAAATCCGTATTTTAATGTATTTATTCATTTATGTTTGATTAATTAAAACCATTACATAACTAAGAACTGTACAATACATTTTCGCTTGGAATGAAACAATGCCTACTACCACCAAGATGGAGTTTAGAGAAATTAAAAGCAATATCGACTAGATTTTTCATATAATCCATGTGTGTGATCCTCTTCATCAAAGGCCAGAAGAATAACAGGGCACACCCCCTTACAGGTGTTATGGGAGATTCCTACCCAAAACACCTGCTTTGAAAGTAGCAGCATGATCATTTACAGAAAGAACGCGTCCTAAATACAATTCAGACTGGAAAACACACTTGTATTTCTTGAAAACACCAAATTAAAGAAATCCTTTTCTTCAAAGGCCCATAAAATAAAATACAAAAGTGAGAAAGAAACAATTTTTTTAATGAAACTAAAAATAATTATCCGTAAGCGCACCAACAATTACCAAAATTCAAAAGAAAATTATAGAAAATCGTAAGCAGTGCCAGACTCTCTCACTTTGCAAGAAAAATGCAAATACAAACCAACTCGAATTCCAAAAATAAATGATTCATATAGTTACTATGTTCTAGAAAAAAATGTAATAGCAAATCTAAGGCACATGTTGCAATAGTAAAAACATGTGACACATTGCTAACCAAAGTAACGGAATACAAACATAAAATGCAATTTTAGATTTCCTGTACCACCGAAGGTCATTACAGCCCCTAGCCCACCTGCATAAGAGTAAAGATAACTGTTATTTAAACAAACTAGATCAGAGCTGCACCACTATGTAGTGAACAAGTCCATACAGATAGTTATTGCTCAGTGAAGCGCGGAGTGAAATAATGTCTTCTTTATTTTTTCATTCTTAAAAAGCAACAGCCAGCGCGTTTCGTCCTATAGCGTAGGACTTCTTCAGGGCATTCATCAGTCTGAGCCAACCGGCAGGTAGAGTGCATATGGTATGTGCCTTGTAAATAGATTATTTCGAACAAAAGTAGCAATTTCACATCTCATCTGTATAACAGGTAGATGATCCAAGATAGGAATCAGGACGTTATTTAATGAGTTCCAGTTTCCAATAGTCGTAAGTAGGTCAGTAGATAACGTGGTATGATAACCACAGTTGTCTAGGAACTGTACTGGTACATTAGAACCTGCACATCTTTAGAGAAACTCTTATTACCAGCCATACTCCATGATGGAGGTGTAGCCCGGCATAGTATCTGGTGTACTTCTCCCGCCCGTAATTCAACGGTCGGTACTTGAACTGCGAGAGTTCAAGTACCGAGACGGGGTACCGATGGATAGAGCGGGGCCCCCTTCCCTGAGCTGTCGCCAGGTTGAGGTGAGGCCGCTTGTCCATATACTTTGGGTACAACCAGTAAAATCCGAAAAAATGAAAAAGAAAGGATTACTTGTTGAGATTTGAAAGGAATTGCCTTGTGTTCACCCATTGATGCATTTTATTTGTAGTTTCTAAGGGCTATAATGTTTCCATAAATAGCGGACCTATTAGCATATTCTCTGTTGAGGGAACATATATACCAACCTGTTTTGGTTCAACATTACAGGTACATATTTAGGTATTTTTTGTGGATTAAAAAAAAAATATATATTTTAAAGAAAAGGGAGTACTCCTTGTTCTTGGTTTATATACCCTGTCCCTTTTCTGTATAAAAGGGTAACTCTCTTGAGATTGTACTTTCCATGAGGTGTACAGACCTCCCAAACTCACTGCTGCATCAGCTTGGGAGATGAAGAAGCTGAGCAGAGAACACTACGGTAACCGGCTTACCTCCAGGCTTTGGCCAAATACTTCAGATATGATCTTACTGAAAGCTCGCCAAAAGGAAGAAACTTCTGTACAGATGGCAAACTTATGAATGCCATCCGCAACGGGCTCACTGCATATCCCACAACTGGGCTCCCTGCCTTTCACCCAATTCTCCATCCTCTTTGGAGTCCAATTCACTCAGTGGATAGTAAACAAGTGGTTCCTTTTTAGGGCAGCTGGGCTTACTGGAGTATAAAGAGTGTTTAAAGATACTTGCCATAACAGTTGTAGCTCCATCATATACACAATACAAGGCAGATCTCTCCATGTCCACTGTGTCACATAGGTGGCCGTACCTCTTTGCCGCCTCCTTCTTGAGCTCCCTTAACTGGAGCTCTTACAAGAGAGTCCCTTTTCCCTCTTGCTCTTGTTTAGTGCCACGAGCCATGAGGAAATCGGATTGTATTTGAACCAGGACAGATTCCCACCGGTTACTATGTTTAAGGTATCCCAAGATTGTAGACCATCACAATTGATCACATCACCTCATTGATTAATATTGGCTTTTTCCATGTGTGCTGCACAAGGCAGTACACATGGAAAAAGCAAAAACGAGGAGAAATAATGCATTTCTCCTCCTTTCGCCAAGTTAAGACCAGGTTTTCCCTGGTCTTAATTTTGGCGCTGCCTCCTATGTACGCCACCCTTGTACATAGGGGGCAGCGTTAAAATCAATGGGTGTTGCTGTGGAATGCCCACCGTAACACCCACTGCCCACCCCTTTCACGTTATGGGCACTCTGCCCCAGCCTAATCATCAGGTTCGGAACCTAGGCGTGATAATCGATGACCAGCTATCAATGAGGCAACAAGCGGTGAAAGTGTCTTCGACCTGCTTTACTATTCTCAAATGGCTTAGGAAAATCCTTTGGATGTTGCCTTTGTCTACGCAACGAACCGTGGTCCAAGCTCTTGTTACCTCAAGACTGGACCACGGCAATATTCTGTATCTAGGAGTCAACAAGGACGTGTTACGTAAATTACAGTTGGTGCAGAATGCGGCGGCTAGGTTACTTTGCAAGGTTCCTAAAACAGTTTCCATCTCAGGCTCTCTTCGATATCTTCATTGGCTCAGGGTCGAGAATCGTATTAAATTCAAAGCCCTGAGCTATATGTTTAAAATCAAATTTGGTAAGGCACCCCAATACCTGAATGCTTTAGTTCATCCCTATCTTCCTTCATGTTCTTTACGTTCTGCCACGCAGGCTAAATTTACAGTGCCTAGGACCAAACTGTCGCGAATGGGCGGTCGGTCCTTTTCCTGTCTAGGGGCCCGATTCACAGAACTAACTTAAGACAAAATCCTAAACTTACTACCATTTTGGTATTCACAGAAGGCACTTACTCATTTTGGTATTCACAGAAGGCACTTACTCATTTTGGTATTCACAGAAGGCACTTACTCATTGATGAGTAAGTGCCTTCTGTGAATACCAAAATGAGTAACTTACTCATTTTGAGTAACTTACTCATTTTGAGTAACTTACTCATTTTAGTATTCACAGAAGGCACTTACTCATCAATGAGTAAGTGCCTTCTGTGAATACCAAAATGAGTAAGTGCCTTCTGTGAATACCAAAATGGTAGTAAGTTTAGGATTTTGTCTTAAGTTAGTTCTTTGAATCGGGCCCTAGGTCCCTCTTTGTGGAACTCCCTCCCTATGTCGCTTTGGACCGAAACTATATATGAGAATTTTCGTAAGTGTTTAAAAACCTGGTTGTTTAATATGTAGAACACTTCCTTTTCCTCTTCTGTTCCTGACAGGCGGCGCCGGGAAACCCTCGGGTAGCTGTGCGCCTTATAAGATTAAAATAACATAACATAAGCATTGCGTGAAAAGGGGCCTTATTTACAGGGCAGCGTTAAGCCAGGTTAAGTGGCCTAATGCTGCCTTGTAAATAAGGCAAAGCCCCTATCGCCACCACAACGTAGGAAAAAGGGACTTTGTGGTGGCGATATGGGCTTGTACATATGCCCCAGAGTTTTGTAAAAATATCTCCTGAACTACACCAGTGATCAACAACAGAACCTGATATTGAAACCACACCGCACATCCAATCAAATCTACAGGACCCTATAACAGTACTCCACTGGACATAATTGCATGCTTTCGTTACTTCATAGAAAAAGAAGAGTCGACGTGCCTAGCATTTCGGGGCCATTAGTTTAAATGCTTTCTTGATCTTCCACCTTCAGTCTTCAACATGGGGCCATGCCTTCTGCATTATTTCTTCCTGGATACAAAATAAAATCATCTCCAAAATACTGAAGGCAGCACAAGACATTTTGGGTGGCAGAAGAAATAGGCTCTGGAGCATGTGTTCCACTCAGAAGAAAGGCCTGAATGTATCAGGTCCGGTGTTAAATTTATTTAGAGAACAAAAATGCATGAAAAAGATGGTTAAAAAGAGTTTGCTCCACCTCAAATCCAGATTGCTCCCCAAGCAATTATTTTCTTCTACCAATAAAGTAGCAGGCATTGCGATAATGTTGTCATGGGACTGAACTTTTGAGGTCCTAAACTCAACATCTGATAATGGATGACGATGTATATCTTTGGAAATCAAGCACGGTAAAATGACATATATAGAGCCCACTGTATAAAAGCCTAACTGCAATTAGAGAAGGCCTGGCCTAGCAGTTTGTACTGGAGAGTTCCTACTGGAACAGGACCAAGAATGATTTGCATATGGCTGGTTCCTGTCTGAGGTGGACAAATAATGGACTGGATTGTATCCCAGAATAATTAACAGTGGCTGGAATTAATTCAAGCAATCCATCCATCACTTCTTTGTTGTCCTCAGAGCAACACCTTAAGTGTCTCAGGTGGGCCCCGTGTTCACTGTGCCATTGGACTAAGGCTGCACCCTACTAATTAAACCCTAACAGCCTAAAACCTGTCCATAGTTGCTTGTGTTAGAAGGGACCTGGCCTTACAGTACAGGCTGGACCGTTCCTATTGAAACATGCTTAATGGCTGATTTGCATATGTCTGGTTACTATCTGATGTGGCATGGTGAGCAAAGACATTATGGACTGGATTGCAGACCAGTGGCTGAGATGAATTCAGACAAACTGCCCATCTTATTTTTTGTTGACCTTAATGCAACTCCAACCAGGACCAATTTGGCAAATTCACAGTAGCATCCATTTTGGAAAAGACAAATAATAGAAGATGAACTCAGTTTAGTTCTGGGTGGCTTAAAGGACTGATCTACCCATAAGATCAATACAGGTGGGAGAAGGAGTGGCTTGACAGTTGTCTGCAGATCTCAGGACCCTGATGTCACCTGCTAATCTTTTCCATTCATCAAACCTATGGCTGACTTGCAAACGTCTTGGTATGGTCCTCACTGTTCCCCAGGGATATAGGCACTGCCATAGGGGCACATTTCACTGCCAGACCATGCCCCATATTTATGGCCATTGCCACAGCAACCAGCCCATGCCTAATAAAAGATAAAGGCTGAATGGCATTTTGAGGGATGCGTTCACAAGAACCAATTTTCAGGAGGCTAGATAGAACTATTTGAAAGAAAGCAATTGGGGCGATATAAGCATAAAAACAATTTGGGACAGTTTGACAGCAGTTCTCAAAGGCCAAATCATCAGATTATTCTAGGCTGAATAAAGTTTGATTTGAGGTCTCACAGAAATGTAGAGGTACAACTTAAAGAGTTGATAGGAATACACAGGAGAATGAACCATGCTTTGAGAGCTCTTTTATGTCAACTAGATTTAGGTAAAGCTAAGTACTCACTGCTTAGAGTCGAACAGATGTCGCAAGGGCAATAACCCATGCATATTGCTTACTTGTAAGCTGCAAGATAAATATCTAAAGGTCGGATTAGGGGTGAGAGACTCTCAAGGCCTTTTGCAGACAGAAAATGCTGACATATCACTTTCTACAGTGAATTGCAGAGATTGGAAAGCTCATACCTCACTTGCATAGAGAAATCTGAAGAGCTTCAAAGCACTCACCATAACAACTGAGCAGGTGACCCACTTTGATCACCTAATTGAAGTTGAGAGAGTGAGACAAAGCAGAGCAAATCTGAAAGTGGGTGATTCACCGAGCATGGGTGGATTCAAGCCTAGATTCTATAACACATTTTAGTGTTCCCTGGGCCTAATCATAACCAGATTATTTAACTTGAACTCAGACAAAAAATTGATCAACTTCCATGAGCTAAGCCACGATAACTGTCTCATAAACTCTGTAAAAGAACACACACACATGTGCGCGCACGCACACACACACGCACACACACACACACCAGTAACTGTTATTGACTTTTAACATTATTAAATGTTGAAGCAAAGATATATACAAATAAAGTGGCAGCTACAATGTCATGTCAATGGCATGTCAATGGCATGTCAATGGCATGTCATATTTTAGATAATGTACATAGGAGTCACAAAGAAGACCTGCTATTTGCTCTCAATGCTGAAAAAGCATTTGAACGGATGAACTGGCCTATCGGTGGCTGAAACTTGAAGGCATGTGCGATCTGTCCTAGATGTCGAAGCTGGAACATCACTGGGTACAAAGACCAAATGGCCTTTAATATAGTCAACAGGCACTTCTTACCCACTTTCCCAATTCAGAAAGGCACTTGACAATGATTTCTGCTCTCTCCACTAGTATTTGCCTTATGTATGGATTTACTAGTCAAGCTAATACACAGACATGCAGATGCTGGAGGTAGGAAATCTGCCTTTTTTGCCTTTTGTTGGAGCCTGTATTTCTGCTGGATTTAGAACTCTGTACAATGTAACCCTGCTAACCAGTGGTAAAGTGACTGTACTCCTCCGTTAAACATGTGTCTGTTCGCATGTTCCTAAATGGTATCTATAAAGTCCCCAGGGCATGGAAATTAAATGCCACTAGAGGACTGCAGCAACAATTGTGCCATCTACTACATAGGCAGTTCTAACATTTCTTCAGTTCTACCAGTGTAGCCTGACTGTAGCAGTGTAAAAACTACAATTTGCCCATAAATCCTTTTAAGATGTCAAAACCTTATTTCTAAATACTTATAAGTCACCCCATGTAGGCCTTACAGACCATAAGGCAGGGTGCATGGTATTTAAAATTAGGACCTGCAGAAATTTAATGTTAACATGTCTTTACAGGGACTAGCCCTCAAAAGCTATTTTCCACTGTGGCAGGCCTAGCTGTACTATGTAGAACACAAGAGACAGATTAAAATCCTAATATTGCATTTTGGGAATGGGATTATTTTACCATTTCCCTGCCTGAAGTTCCTGGAGGCTAATATGCATTTGATCTCAAACTTCTTCCAGCCAGGCATTAGCATTTGAATAGTTGTAAAATGGTGTGAAATGCCTCCCGGGAGCAAAATGAATGACTTGAATGGGCAGAAATGACCTCTCTGAACCTCCCGGGATATGCAAAGTGGGGCTGGGAGCATCTTTTTGGCATTACAATGTCAAATCCTGGTGGGTGTCAAAACCTGCTTGACAGGTCTGCTGAGTTTCCATATAATACTTTGGGGTACACTTGAAAGGTATCAAACAGGATGCCAAGCTAATTCTTGTGTATTCAATGTCTAGTTTCTGAAGCACCTCCTTTGTCCCATCAGACTTCTGTCTCCTGGTTTTACATATAATACTGGGGGTGCGCTTGAAAGGAACTGAAACAGGATGCCAAAACTATTCTTGTGCATCCATTGTCTGGTTGCTGGAACCCTCTACACACGTCCAGCCCTCAGAGCCCACTCTTATTGTGGCTGATGAATTTTGCCATTTCGAAAATGCCCAAAGTGGGTAAGGTTGGCCGCAGGAATATTTACGTCATTGTTTACGGCACACCCAGGATTAATTCCCAATCCTACCCTCTAGCTCATTCCAGGCATAAATGTGGCCCCTCCAGGAACCCACTTCAGAAAACTATTGGATCTGTGGAAGATCAGAAAGGACTGAATCTGCTGTCTGAGACCTAAAAGAATAGTCCTGTTCGCTGTCTTGTATTCAGGATAAAGAAGTGGACTCCAAGGTTCATAAGGCTGAGCTCTTGTTGAAGCTACAAGGATGCACCAAGCTACAAGAGGCCTGCAAACCAGTTCCAACTGGATCTGCCTGGACCCTGCTGGCTTCTGCTGGAGTGAGTCTTGACCCCCCCCCCCATGTGCTGCTCCTGATGTCTTGACTCCAAAGACTTACGGAGGAACGGAGCATACCTGCCAATCCAGTTAAAAAAAGGTGCATTGTTGCTGGGCTAAAGATTTAGGTTTCTCCCGCTCAGAGATTTTCCACAGTAGCAAATCCTGTCAGCAGGCCCCTCATGGTGAAAGTATCTAGCTGTGTATAGCCCTGTTTGGCTAAAGCCTGTCACCTTGTCCCACTGGAAGAATCTAAGCTCCAAAGAGTGACTTTGTTCAAATATAGAAATTTTATTGGGCCTAGGCACCAAAAGTATCCAACCGGTGAGGGACCTTCACTGGGCAAAAAATTCAAATTTCTCCCTCTCTGAGGTTTCTCACCAAAAGTCAACTGCTTCACCATTCCCTGGGAGCTCGTTCAAAAGCTATCTGGCGCCATTGAGCCTGCTGCCTTGCTTGCTGTAGATTTGACAACATTTCAGAGACATGGGGCCATATGTATCAAGCCCATTTCCCGTTCGCAAACGGGCCGATTCTCAGAATCGGCCCGTTTGCGAACGGGAACAAGCCTTTTGGGATGTATCATCCCAAAAGGCATTCGCAAATAGAGAATCGCAAAATTGCGATTCTCTATTTTGCGAATGCATTTAAGGAATAGCAAATTGCGATTCCTTAAATGAAATGTATGAAGCACCTAAGTTGTGCGATTATGGCTTAAGGAATCGCAAATTACCACCAACTACAGGTTGGTGGTAACTTGCCATTTCTGTGAGAAATCCATTTTTTTGCATTTTTCAAAGTGGCATGTGGCGCACATACATGCCCGTAGGGCATGTATGTGCGCCACATGTGCACCCATGCTCATTTCAGGGGTGCAACAGGGTGTCCTTTGGACACCCTTGCAACCTTGAAATTGCATTCTCAATTTGCGATTCTCTAATTGCTAATCGCAAATTGAGAATGTCCTCCCATTCATTCCTATGGGCCTCTAGGCCCATAGGAATGAATGGGGAGGGTTTCCTTAACTGCGATTCGCAATTTGCGAATCGCAATTAAGAATATGTAGGATTCGCAAATTTTCTTGCGAATCCTACATACATCTCGTTTGCGATTCTCAAATAGCGATTCTCAAAAATTCGCTATTTGAGAATCGCAAACACTAAACTTTGATACATATGGCCCATAGTCTGAAGGTAAAACTTCTGAGCCCTGTTTCTGTAGCCGACCTACGCTCCATAATGGTAAACCTCAAATTGCACCTAAATACCTGTCTACCATGACAAGTTGACCATGATTGGCACTTAATGCCTTTTGGTGCTATTTCGAACCTGAAACTTTAAACATTCATATCTCTGGTTCCACTTATTGAATTTTTCTTGTATTGGTGTCATTTTATTTATTAAAAAATTCTCTATTTATGTCAATTGGATTGGGATTTTTCTTGAGTTACATTTTGACTCTATTACGGTCTTGGTACTACATATATACTTTACATATTGCCTCCAAGTTAAGACTGTCTGCTCTGTGCCGCAGCTACCAGGGAGTCAGCTCAAGCTAATTTAGTATCTTTGAGGTTTCACCCTGACAAAGATTGTGAATATTACTTGAGGTGGGTACTTACTCCCTTCAACGTTTACTCCACTGTCTTACATTGGTGTTCAGTGCAGTGGGACCAGGACACGTTTTGCAGTACCACTCAGTAATTTAAGTTAAAATATAAAAAATCCCTTTTTAAAGAGACATCAAACAATCAACTTTTAAAAAATATTTTCCTTTATTTTTAATTGACCATTTTGAATTTTTCCTACACTCACTCCTTCCTTTAATGTTTTGCATCTGTGATTTTTGAAAGAACAGAAGTGCATCCGAGCAGAATGAAGAGCCTCAGCATGGCAGATCTGCGGAGCATGTACAATGAAAGTGGGCAAAGCTGGTAAAGGCATCCAAGAAGGAGGACTACAAATTGCCCTCAGTGCGTAGGTGGAAGTACGCATGTTGCAGTCCACCCCAAAGAAGGTAAGTGGGTGAGAAATGAGTGGAAAAGGTGTTGTAAAGTAATAAAATTATACTCACAAAAAAGTAACGGGCGTTTGAAAAATATATAGGCAAAAAAAACTTTGGTGTAGGTGTAGGGAAAAGGGCATTAGTCTTATTAAGACGAGAACCCTCACTCACCCAAAGGTGACATGCTTCATCATTGGGTTCCCTCTTGCACACTGTGACCGCAAGGTACACAGTGTGGGCTACAACTCTCCCTCAGGAGAGGAGCGTGAGGTGTTTTCAATCATCCAATGGAAGTCGGAGTGAGGGGCAGTGTCCAGACCTGCTAGCAATGTGTGCTCTTGCAGCTTGACCCAATCAGAGCTGGGGTACAGGTGGGCAGAGAGAGAGTTGAAGTTGAAACTCTCTACCTTAACCTGTGAGGAAATAAGGCTGCAGCAGTGATGGCCCTATGGGAGAAGAAGGCAGCAACATCAACCCTAACCATGGAGAAGAAAATGTTGGCTCTCGTAGAAAAGAAAATTCTGCTGGCCCATGAGAGAAGCCAGCGAGAACTGGACCTGAGAGCCAAGTGTGATTCTGAGTCCAGTGAAAATGGGGGCAGTCACAGTGAAGTGCCTAGAAGAAGTAAAAAAAAGTCCACATCCCCAAAGACCTGATGCTCCACCTTGTGGTGGAGGATAACACAGATAAGTACTTTGCAGGATATGACATGGCCCTACGCATGCATAGAGACCCAGAGGAGGCTGGGGGTAAGTATGTGAAAGGACATGCCCAATCCAGGGAGGCATACCTTGTTGACCCTTAAGGTAGCTGAGCAGATGACATGTACCAGCATGAAGGAAGCCCTAATTACTAAGTTTGGTTTAACCAAAGAAAAGTATTGCCTGAAGTTCAGGGATAGCCAGAAGCAGACAGACCAGTCATGGGTTAATCTTGTACTTTCTTCCAGTTCGACACTGAATGGTTGGGTGAAGGGCAGCAAAGTACATGATTATAATGGGCTTTATAAATTGATGATGAAGTAGCACAGTATGACTAATTGTTTCACAGATTTGCGCCAGCACCTGATAGACATCAATCTCACTGTCCCCAGAGAGCTTGAGAAAGAAGAAGGCCTTTGGATCAGCACCAGAGTGTTCGAGAAGGTACCCAGGAGTGACCAGAGCAAGGGTGGTGTAGGTGTTTTTCCACAGAGGGAAGGTGAAGTGTTGGCCTTGGCCCTCTCTGCACGGTCACCCAGAAACATTCTGCTGAATTTGTTTTTGTTGGCCTTAGGACTCTGTGCAATTTACCACTGCGAGCCAGAGCTAAAGTACTTGTGTTCATTCCTTAGAATTGGCTTACATCTAATTGGCATATTTAGGTTATTTATAAGTTTCTAGTAATGTGGTATACCATATACCCAGGGCCTGTAAGTTACTGCTACTTGTGAGCTAGTGTCTCACTCACTTAAGTAGTGCTGTAAAACATGTCCCAGACTTGCCATTGCAACCTACCTGCAGTTTTAAACTGCCAATTCAACTTAGGAAAAGAATCCCTTTGCAACGTCTAAACCTTTCTTTTAATACATATACGTCACCCCTTAGGTAGGGTCTAAACAGCCCATAGGGCAGGGTGCATTGTAATTTAATAGTTGGATATATGTACATGTAAGTTTTACATGTATTAGTAGTGAAAAACTCACAAATTTGTTTTTCACTACTGTGAGACCTGCATCTCCCATAGGATGACATTGGGATACCTTATTGCATCAAATAAATGCTACCTCTGATTGGAGCAGGTAGTAAAGCCAAGTTTGGTGTCTGAGGGATTGTAATTTAAAATCCTCTTTAATGGTAAAGTCAGATTTTAAGTCACAATTCTGAAAATGTCACTTTTTGAAAGTTGCCATTTTCTTATCCTAACTATTTGGTGCTGGCATCCTGTTCCTGTGTGACATAACTAGGTGTAGCTTGCATTTGGCCTTTGGGTATTTCTCCCAGACAGCATCACAATAGAGGGTCTGAGTGTTGGCAGAATGGGCCATCTCTGACTTGATGGAGGGGTGGAGATGTCACATACCATACTTGCAATTCTAAGACAATGGCTCAGCTCACACAAAGGACTTCACACTAGCCTATTGTGCTCCCACACAGACTGGGATCAGGGCAGGAGGCAGGAAATTTCAGACACCTCTGTAGGGGGAAACTCCAGAAACTTCTCCCACTTCAAACTGGGCACCAGGTTTATATATTGAACCCTCAGATCCACTCCTCAGATCACTTCTGGACGTGTGAACACTACCAGGAAGAAGGACTGCTCAACTGAGAAGTCTGCCCTGTTGCCCAAGCCCTGGTATGCTGTGCTGACCAACTATCGTGAGCTGCCCTGCCGAATACAGCCTACCTGAGTGGACCCAGGAAATCTCCAAGGATCAGTTGGCTGGCCCACTGTTCAAGCTATGGGGACATAACAGGCTTCCTCAATGTCAACACAACTCTACACATATCGATGCAGTGCGATGGAGCTTACCACCAACACCGGGCCAGTTTGATGCATCTTGTCCCCTGAGCCAACACATCGCAGTGCAAGTCCTTGGAGGCCCCAGCAGCTTCCTTGACGCCAATGCAGCTCGACACTAACATCAGTCCAGCACAACCATCCCGCCCTCTGCGCTGGTGCATTCTAATCCAAGCCTTCGCAGCCCCAGTGGCTTCCTCAACAACGACAGCTTCTCCAGCCCATAGTCAGGACATTTTATAACTTATGGCCATGCTATCCTTTGAATGGGAAAGGGTTCTTGCCCAGAGGAAGGTCAATGTGAGTCCCCAGATGTCCATTGATTGCATCCTTGGCAATGAGCTCCCAGTGGCAAGAAAAGAGCCGAGGGGTAGCTTCCCAGGGCCCCCCAAAAACACAGGTTTCTGAGGTTCATTTTCTTAAATGGAGGATACAGAGGCCCAGATGAAGAGTAAGGGGTAGGAGGTGAATGCCATCTACAGTGGGATGACCAGTAGGTCAGGGGTTACCTGCCTCAAGAGAAGAGCACCCCAAAACCGATCCTGGTGAGGCCAGCTGAAGTGCAGCCTGAGCTGTCACAGAGACAAAGAACAGGATACCTGCCTCAGACGGACCATTGCATGGCACAGATAGTGTATATCACCCTTCAGAGGGATGGTGTGTCCCGCCTGGAAGTCATTGACTGCCAAGTATCTCTTCAATCTCAGGGTGATGACGCTGAACGGAAAGACATTCAGAGAACTGCTGGATAATCCATGGAGGAAGAGGCACACTTATAAACATAGAATGGCGTTGCCCTTAATTCTAAAACTATTGACCAGACATTATTGATGCTATTGATACAATGTTCGAAACAAATACCCTTAGATTCACTGCTCATACATTGTTGGGATGCCCCGACATCACTTCTTCCCACAACATTCACAATCACTGCACTATAGGGGAAAACTGGAACACCTGACAGGAGAGATTTGAAGCATTTGACCGTGGGAACTCTTGGTAATGGAGAAGCTAGTCAAGACTCTTGGGCAGAAAGCATAAGATTTTGAAATGGATTCTGCCTTTTCTTGAATTATTTAGCATTAGACATTCAAGAACTCACCTGTCCAAGGTACCTAATAATAATGTGCATAGCTCCATCAGGTCTGGGTCTGTCACACTTGCTGTAAATAGCAATCCATATCAAGGAGTGGGTTGTGCACATGAAAGTCAACACACTTACTGTAACATTGCCTTTGCCTTTTCCCACTAATCACCATGGATGGATGTGGGAGATCAGGATTTTAAAGTTTTGCTAATATTTCTTGCAAGCCTGGTTGAATCTATTTTTAGTATGTCAATATTTCAATATTTCCTCACCGGCCACAAGGTGTAGATGAAGTTCATGTATATAAACCTTCAATAAAAATAGTTGATACATACAATTGTCAGTGCTGCTTGAATTTGATATGCATTTCTCCAGGGAATTTCCTGCAGCTTGTGCCACAGCTCCTAGGGGTTGAGCAGAGGACCTTTAAGAATCTTCAGTTGGATTCCCCCTCACAAATTAATAACCCAATTTCTGACAGCCACCATGCAAGAACTTGATAATAAATAATGAGCCTGGTTTAGAAGTCGGCGGAGGGGAACACTCCATCACAATAGTGACGGTTATCCCGCTCGCTGTATTACGATCACATTCTATCCTATGGGGATCGGAATGAGGCAGACGGGATATCCGCTATGTTTGTGACGCAGTATTCCCTCCGCCAACTTCTAAATCAGGACCAATGTCTCTGTTTGCTTATGTCATCTTTTTTCAAATATGGCAAGATCCCTTCTTCACATCTTCCTACGTCACTTCTGTTCCATATTGTTCTAAGTGCCTGATTTATTATTTTGTCTCGTAACCCAGCGCAGCAACCAAGGGGCATATTAACAAGGCGGCGTTAATGAATTATCGCCGCTTTAGCGTCCGTTTTCGGACGAAAAGCGGCGATAATTTTATCGCCGAATTAACAAGGACACGCTAGCGCGTGATTCCTGACTTAGCGTCCGTTTTCTGCACGCCTCCCATCGCATCGCTAATGAGATGCAAAGGGGGCGTGCCTGTGAAAACAACAGGGGAAATATCGCTAACCCAGGTATCGCCATATTAGCAACGTGGGTTAGCGATATTTTAAATTGCGTTAAGTATGCCTTAACGCAGGAATTTAACGTCTGCTAAATTCCTGACTAAGGCATACCTAACATGGGGGGTGGATTGTGTGGCTAAGACCACAGGCCCTATCACCAAGTATATCGCCGTTTTTCATGGGACATCGCTGGAAAACCAGCGATGTTCCATGGAAAACATCGCTATCACTGGAAAATTATCGCCTTTGCGCTAAGCGTTGTTAATACAGCGCTAGCATGGCGATAATTTCCAGCGATAGCCGGCGATAGGATTCCTCACGCTAACAGCGGCTAGCGATAATTATCGCTGCCGCTTGATAATATGCCCCTAAATTTGCTGTTCTGCATTTCACAAGGAGAAAAACAGAGCAGAGCCATATCCAGTAAGATCGGCCTGCTGCCATCCCTGCACTGGTCCTCTAATTTGGCTGCCTTGTGCAATGCACAGCCTTGCACCATGTTGTGGATGAATGAGTGCCCTCTACAGGAGGAGATATGTAGTGGAAGCAAACATTCCAGTATAAATCCCTAAGTCTAGACTAACTCACAAGGATCCCATAAAGATACCACACAATGGATGTGTGCTGTGCGCTTCAGTACACTTGCAATATATGCTTTTTTTGATAAATGAACATATTTCCTATGTTAAATACAAGTTCACGGAGGTGTTATTTTTTTGAGGCAAATTCTACGAGTGTTTTCACTGATCCACAAACAATACACCCCACAAATGACTCCATGATGCAAAGCAATTTTGGGCTCTTAAAAGGGTATCTTTTTAGCTTCAGCACGGTAAAGTAATTCTCTATGTGTCTGCAACACTTTGTGACAGAGCACAACTATAGTAAATCTGGGCCAAGTTTCTTAAGAAGAAATTCTAATGAAAGAAAAATTCTCAGTTTGTATCACAAATTTCAGGAATTGTTTATCGCTCTTTAGTCTCATACAAACCTCCTTTCACTTACAAACCCAGCATACAAAAACAACCAGTAAGGCTTAAAGAAATGACTATTTTCAATAAAAGCCCAGTGTATTTTCAAATGCTATTTTATTCTAACTCTAACTTTGTCAATGAACAATATCATTTTTTCAGACATCATAATTTGAGAACAGACAAAAGGGTTGAGAGACTTTATCAGTATTGAGTATTCATGCTTCCACCCTCTTCTCCTTCCTTTCCATGATCACACCTTTCCTCTTCCTTTCCCATGGCCTCTTCTTCTTTCAGTTCACTCTTTCCTCTTCCACGTTATTTTCTCTTCTATCCTTTTCATGCCAATTTCTTTTTTCACTCATCTTTTCCCTTCCTTGTTTGTCTCCTCTCCCTCCATGATGTCCTTCCTCTGAGCTTCCTTCTTATTCTTTGTCACTCCAATCTTCACCTTTGCTGCTAGCTTGCTGTTTCTCCCTTTGTTCTTCGTCATCTCCTTGCTTGTTTTCACTCTCACCATCTCCTTGCTTGTTTGCAGTCTTGCCATGCCAATGATGTTCTTGATTCCGCATCTTGTGGTCTTCTAAAAGATACAAACATGGAAATCAACAAATGCCATAGAAAGGATGAAGCTCATACAATAGAAGGTTATGATGAGTGTTCTGTTCCTCCTCTGATATCTCCTCTAGCTTGAAGAAGATCTGAGACTGAACCAAATAGACTCATAGTGAATGCTGCTCTCAAGGAACCTCTGCCCTGCTGTGCTGACCTGCTGCCTGTTGCCTGGGGAAGAAGAACTGGATCTGCAACTTCGTCTTGGACTCAGGTCTCCAGAGTGACAAAAAGGGCATTCTGCTTGCCTCCTGATCTGAGCCTCAAGGACATAAAAGGCTCCCCAGCAGCTCCTGCATCCGTCTTTAGCAAGTTTCTGACCCCCATGTGGTGCCTCTTAGGTACCACTTGGTGTGGTTCATGGGTTCTTTAATCAAGCTTTTTGGGCTCTTCGCGAATGCGAAAGGACCCCTTCACACTGCAACTGCATCAATCGCACCGAAAATCAGCGCAAATCAGCCTGTCTCTTCCCACAGCAAGCATCGATCTCCTGCGGATGACCACCAATGCATAGCTCCAGCCTGCCTGTCTGTGACACCTGGCCTGCTCTTTGTGCCACGCCGACCAGCAACGCTCTTCTCACTCTCCACGAACCTCTCCAAAGCAAATTGGACGCCTGGTCCAAAAACTGATAGGTAAACCTTCAGCTGGACTAATCTGGGACTGTATCCGACCCGCGCTCTATTGTGGTCAGCCTGAACTTTTGACTTTGACCTGGTCCAGCGCAACCAGATATCCTTGGTTGGCACTTTCTGCTTTTAGGCGCTATTTTACAGTTTATTCTTTAAAATGTATTACTCTGCTTCTACTTATTGGATTTTTGTCATTTGGTTCTTGTTTTATTTATTAAACTTTGCTCTATTTTTCTAACTGAGTGTGTGATCTTTTTGTGCGGTGTTTTCATTGTTTCACTGTTTGAAATTTTGCACAAATACTTTACACATTACCTCTAATTTAAGCCTGACTGTTATGAGCAAAACTACGAAAGGCTTGGGCACAGCTTAAATTAGGGTTAGCTTGTCCCTTACCCTGACTAGGATTGTGGTTACTGCCGGACCAGGGCTAACACCAGAGTCAATCAACAACTCAGTTTCTAACAAATGGCCTGAGAGAGTGGGTGCTGTTGGAAGTAAACCATACAACCATCTGCTCTGTTTACAGGGAACAATCAGATGGCTTTTGTTTGTGACCTCACACCATCAGGTACAATCTGGAAGTGAGGCATGACAAAAATTGAAAATTGAGCCCCACACCATTGACGAAAATTCCAATGGTGAGGCAGTCATTAGTTTTTTTATTTTTGAAAAACAAACTCCTGCTATTTGAAAAATAAAAAACGTTGGAAAAGTTTGACGGCAGCCATGATGTCTGATGTAGCCTTCTGTCAAACTTTTCCTACATTGACAGGAACCATTATGATGGAAGTTCCTGGCAATGTAAACAGATGTTTGTGGTACTGGCGTACATTATCTAAATTTGGCGGGCCGAGTAAAGGCAGCAAATTCCTCTTCCACCCTGTCTTCCTTTACTCCATCTTCTAAATCCTTGATCAGGCCCTCTGTCTAGAGGTTTAGTTTGGAATGGTACTTGAGCAATTGCCAGCAGTTAGACTGTTTGAGAGCATTCGTCCCATCACCTTTTGGATGTTAAATTGCCAGCATTATGCCTGGAAGCCTGAGACTGGCATATCTCCCAAGCCCACTTCTGCCAATGATATGGATTGTAAAAAGTAGTAAATTTGCATCCATTTACAGAGAACGTCTATACTTTTTAGGTAAACTGGTCACTAAATATATTTAAGTACCTGATCCAAAAAATAAGCAAGTTAAAACTGACACATACAGAGCACACCCGACTGAAGCCCCCCCGAATCTAACTACCTAGCCAATAATGTATTTATTTAGGAGGT
Organism: Calotriton arnoldi; assembly: GCA_963921515.1. Taxonomy (NCBI): domain Eukaryota; kingdom Metazoa; phylum Chordata; class Amphibia; order Caudata; family Salamandridae; genus Calotriton; species Calotriton arnoldi. The sequence continues at coordinate 621,450 of CAWUFW010004282.1, read as the reverse complement.
GTTACACCCCAAATACTCCTCTGAATATACGCACCTGCATTTAGGAGACATAAGACAGGTAATGCCTACCAAACAACGGCCTGGTGCACCTCATGCCACACAGGGTTCTGCAGCACTTGTCTGTATCATCACAATCCTGGTCCAGAGAGCAGTTTTTCAGCTTGGAGAAGTCAATTATGTGCCAGGGTTTGGGCTTTCCATGATGATGGGCTCCATCTTCTTGATGAGCATGAGGACCTTGTTTGCCATGAGGTGGTGGACCATGTCGATGGGCTGCTGGGTCAGATGATTCTTCAGATGGTTCAGTCATCTTGTTCATAAACTTTTTTTTATCATGATAGTGCTCTCTGAAGTAATCTTCAAAGCACATTCCAGGCTTCTGTGCATCCTGGTTTTCAGATTGTTCTAGGTGAATAGGAGAAAAAGTGAAGTACAATTATTAGCAACTCAGCAGTCACAGATTGTCACTGATGTTATTCATTTAATAAAACAGCTGCATGTCTCATCTCTCAAACGCAAAGAGAAAGAGCCTTAGCATGAGACTAGCCACCGAAGGAAAATCTCCATTGACAAATGAGAAGAGTCAGAAAAATGCTTGGATTTTTTTCTGATTGGCCATATTTCTTCAAATGATGACCCTACAGCTATATATAAGAATGGATGTTTCAGCGTTTTGAGCCAGGGGCCTACAAAGTGAGGTGGGCACCTTTTTCTATTTGGTTATAGAACCAAGTTGAATCTGTAATGAAAAAGAAAACAAGTGTGAAAGTATTATATGTTTGTTTTAAAAAAGCTAGAGTGGGAAGCAATGGGGTAGATACAGCACAGGGGGTGAAGCAACCCTGTGGGGAGGGTGGAAGCAAAACAGACGCACAGATAGCATCATGGAGCACGCAGGGGAGAAGCATACAGATGAGAAAGCAAGGGGGCGAGTGCAACATGGAGGGCCAAGGAGAAGCACAGAGACGGCAGAGAGTAACGTGGAGTGGAGGAGGAGAGAAGTACATAAGGGAGACAGCATCAAAAACATACACTCTCATGTACTCCTTAGCCGAATAGAAAAAAGCAGTGCTTGAAAAGCAAGCAGTGAAATATATTCATAAATCATCCCTGAAGTGTGGCTTTTAAGCCCACAGAGCAGGGTGCCAACATGTATATTATGGTCCACTACATATTGGGGTTAGTGCGCTTTCACAGTGAAATAAAACTTCCACTGTGTAGGCTTTGCTATTTTTTCCCTGAATAAGCCTACAATGTGATCGTGATATTTCTTTCCTATCTCCACCTGGGAAAACACTAGTCAAATGCTTCACAATTATTTCTTACTTAATTTTGAAAAACAGGTTTATTTGTGCAATCAGATTTTTTATAACATTAGTGGAAAAGCAACTTTATGAAAATGCACTTTGTGCAGCATTATCGAAAACCGACTTATAATCAGTTTGTCATTCCACCCCTCCAATGCTGTAATACACATCCTTGCATGGGAAAGTCATTGACTTCAGCTCCCGGTGCCTCTGAGGTCAGGAATAATACATGGTTGTTAACTGCTGACCACTTAGCAGAGATTAATTCTCTTGGAGTGGAGACAAACAGCTAGCAGAACAAAGGGCTCCTTTAGCATTACCCGTTTGACTTGGAGATGCCAGAAGTGCTTCTCCTATTCATTCTCAGGTAATTCCCAGACCGGGAGCCTCCCATCACAGTATAGAAGTGAACCGGTTTGGACTCTGTTAGGTGGGAGGACAACTTATCTAAATAAGAGAGTGGCCAAGAATCTAAACACAGGCCTGCCTGGTGATAGAAGGATTCAGCCATATTGAAACACTGGCTCCTGGGTAATTTTACTGTAAGACAAAAATGAAGTGCTGCAAAAGATAGTGGGGGGTAGTAAAGAAATAATTAGGATTGGGTGGCAGCAATTCTACAATCAAAGGCTAGTGGATTTAGTCATTTCTCCACTTCTGGAGTTCTGGGTCTTAGACCCAGATGTATGAAATCATGAAATATTGATTCCTTTATAGCGAATATTTAGGAATTATAAATGTAAACCCCCTTAAATTAGTTTATCAGTCGTATTTGCTACTTTATGATACCAAATCAGTAATTGCGAATCGTTGTGAGTAAAAAATTGCAACAATCACAGGAGTGGCCACTTTTGACATCATAAATTCAAAATTTTTCTGGAAGTACAGGTTTCTGTTTTCCTGCGAGTAGAGGAGAGCAGGAAAATGGTCAGAGAGTCCAAAAGCTAAAAATGGCAAGTCAAGATCCACACGGGGAGATGACAGCAACAGGAAGAGTAAAATAAAGTTCAGTGACTTTGAACTTGAAATCTTGGTTGAAGAGTGTGTCCAGAAACATGACATGTTATTTGACAAATCCACTCTCTCAGACTCTCGGCCAACAATGAAGAGGATTTGGATGCAAATCCAGAAGAGCATTAAGGCTGTTATTGTTACCAGAAGAAGTATCAACAAGATCAAGAAATGTTGGTACAATCTTCTGTCTCATAATAAAGAGAGATTAGCCATCTAGATACATGAAGCTTTTTAAGCTGGTGGGGGAAGAATAAGAGAACCAACACACATAGTGCAACTAATTGAGATCACATTCCAGTCTGACGACATGTCTAGTGTTGTAGACATCAATACCTCTGTGCCTGTGTCCACTGTGTTAGGTGAAACGTTAACATTTCTGTATCAAAATTACTATCATGAATATGCTCTCTTATTTGTAATACTGACATAACATTTTGTTTAATTAACATGTAGTTTTTGTTTTTAAAAAGGTAAAAATACTATTTTTCAAAATATTTTGCCTTTTTTATATAAATGGCACAAGCAGATTTTAAACATTACTACAACCTATAGTACTTTATTTAGATTATGCAATTTAGAGTTTACAAATGTAAATATATAACCTAGCCATGAAATAGTACAAATAAATTTAAACAAGTAAAACCAATAAACAAAATTACAAAAATTCTTATGGTTACTTATAGGTACACACACTGTACCTCAGGAAACAAGAGAATTACAAATTGAAGAAGAGGAATTATCCGTAGCAGAGCCAAGTGGATTACATGACACTTCAACTAGTGCTCTTGCAGCATCTCCTGTGCCAGTACAATCAACATATCCTAAAGCATTTAACACAGCATAAGTACATAATTTATTACTTATATTACTTATATCAACTGTGACTCAAGTTATTAGTGCTCTAGTCATGACAGCCTGAAAACAGCGAACTACATTAAGAAGACCCAGGACATCTACTACATGAAACATATCATTGGTCCAAAATTCAAAAGGTAGAATACCTACTGCTTTGAAAATGACACAACTGGAAAGATCAATGCTAAGAGTACAGCAAATACATGCCAGGTCAACTCACATGTTATGTAGGAAATTGTAAACTTAAATAATACTACTAGTGATAAATTTCAGTGACGTAGAAGTACAGTCAGTGAGATGTCACAGGCGGTCACAACTCTTTGTGCAGCAATGAATGCACAAACTACATCACAAAGAGGATATCAATGTTATGTAGACACTAGTCTACAATTTTCTGATTGATCTGTAGATCTATTGGGTAGTGCTACTGCAAATCTATGTACACACAGAGTCAATATTCAGCTGAAATGGCTCACTTCACTGTTGTCATCTTAAGAGGCCTACTTCAAGGTGCCTCTCTGCTAGAGAAAATTCAATCAGCTAAAGCTTCAATTAGGGCATCTCTTTCACTTGGAGAGAGTAAGGATGCTTCAATCCAAAGAACCACTTCTGTCAGCGAGGGAGTTATGGTAGTGTGTGCTACAAGTAAATCTGGTGATGTTGAAAGTGCATGTACAGTGTGCCAAAAAATGTAAATGGACAGACTTATAGTTCTGAATATATATTTTTTTTATTTACAACGAAATGCAATTTCAAATCTTTTTTAATCCGTTATTTTGTAAATTGTCAGTTATGACATTTGTTTTGGAAATGATTACAAATAATTTGTAAAAAAACATGAATAAACATTACACATGACTGGGGCACTCATTTCTTTTTCAGTTTCATTTTTTTTATGTAAGCTATTATTTTGTCTTTTTATATAATAACAACCTAAGTTTGATATAAAGTATATTGAGAGTCTTTTTTCTACTGTCACATAGCTTGTGACAAAATTCAATCATTTCACACAAATAGGGCTCATTATGGATTCACAAATTCACACATATAAAAAGATATATTGAAATAATTAATAATTGTTAGAAGAAAAAGTAATGATACTTATGTAAATATTATATTAATGGCATTAATTAACATTAAAAGAAAATATTTTTAAATAAAATATAAATTATTGTGTATTTTAAACCTTAATAATAAAAATCATGCTCAGCTTAATTTATTTCCATCATTTAAATATTATTTTTAATATTCATTACATTTTTTTCTTGTTACCACCTAAGTCCATTCAATGGTAAATAGTGAGTGAAAAAGCTGTTACTTTAAGAAGTCACTATTTAGAAATAATTTTACGTTTCAATAGTGATTCTCTATTGACCAGTTCAGTAATGTATAGCCGCTAAATTGTGATTCCTTATTTATTCAGTATGGTGTGGTAAAATTTAAATCCCTATTTTTTTAAATATTTAGTACATCACTAATGCTACTTTTTGTAGTATCAAAATACTTTGTGATTGATTATTGATTTGATAACCTTTTGTACATCTGGCCCAAGGTGCTTAGAATTGCTCAGGAAGATGGCACAGTAGGCAGGCGAGAAAATAAGGTTTGTCCCATTTGGAGCTTTCTGCCATGCTAAAAACGTCTTCTGTAAGACGTCACTGCTAAGGTATCCAGCCTCATGGAGCCCTACCTGACTACAATTTTCAACCTTGCCATGCTGGAGGATTATGACTTCCAAAAAGGTGACTAGGTTCAAAGATAAAACCATGGACTTAGGTGAGGTGGGAAATCCCTTCGACCCACAAAGTGTCCTGCTCAAAGGTTTTGATTCCAAAACCAATAGCGTCAGCAGGAGCTTCAAAATGACCTATCCAACCTCGAGGGACCCTCGCTAGCCATAGTCTTTGCTTGGGGCAACCTGCTTGATCTATCTGAACTCTGCTATATCTCAGTCAGTTGTAAATCTCGCCTAGGTGCCAGTCGAGTACGAGCTGCTGTTTTCAATTTCTACTTATTTTTTCCTAAGCACTTTTTGCCTTAAGACTTTTTAAAAATCATATCTCTAGTTCCACTTATTTTTATGATCTTGGTGTCTTTATGCTTGTTTAATTTTTCTTTGTTTCTCTGCATTGGGTTTTTATTATGGTCCTTAAATTAAAATTGTTGGTACTGATTGAACTTAACACACACTTCTTTAAAGGTTGTCTTCTGCTTGTGCCATAGCTACCAGGGGGTGAGCAACTGAACTCTCAGAACTGGGGGTTGGCCTAATTAGGTTGTGCGTATAATGTTGGTACGGGTCAACCCCTCCTAAAGTAATAACAGACATACTGACAATTTGGAATCATGTGTGATTCTAATTTGGCCACACAGAATCAGTATGGCCAATGCAGTAGGGTTATATTGTATAGAATGTAAATTCTGATCGACGCAATGAAAAAATAGTCCTGGGTTGCATCATCCTTGCCTCATCCATAAGGACTTTTACAGAGAAGTGTTGCATTTATATTTATGGATGTTTTGAACTAGTGCATGGTTTATCACACCAAAGTAGAAATTATATTTTGCTGACTCCTGATCTAGTTGCCAGGTTATGTTTTATGCTTGGAGTCCCAATATAACGTACCCTTTTGGTGTAGCCATAAGGTGGTTATATGGAACTACTATATCATAGAACAAATCTTTAACTGTATTGTAAGGGTTTCTGTGTGGCGATGTAATTGGCATTATTAAGTTTTATTGCAGCTCACTATAGAAATTTGAGAATAGAATTTAAACTGTTTAATTAAATTGATTATGTCTCTCCTCCATTTCATGAAATGCATTTTAGCCCTAACGCTGTTCATGGTACAAGGCCGCTCATAGGCATTTTAAATAATTGTTTAGAGGGCTGGAGAATGTGCAGGCCTTGTAGAGTTTAGAAGAACTGGTAAGAGCCTTACCCCACTTACACATGGAATCTTAGATTTCCTTCATTGATTTGTCTGCTATCCTTTATTGGTGTAGCTAATTCCAAAAATTGTGGATCCTTGTGAAAGTGGGACCACACAAAACACAGTTTCTTTGGACTGCAGAGAATTAGTACTTAATTTACAATGTTGATGATCAAATTCCTCAACGAAAAAAAACTTTCGACACCTTTGAGTATTTTAAGAAGGCCAGTCTTAAAATTACATTACAGTATTATAGTAAATTACAGATTTTTGATGCAAACGAAGATGTTTCCTAAAGCAGCACTACTGGGACATCAATCTGCACCAATAATAGGCTGGTCTACTTCATTAATAGATATATTACAAAGAGTGGGGGGCAAGATGCTCTCTGTGGAAGACAATCACACCAACTGAAGAATTTGCCATTTGGGCAATACTGCATCATTCCATAGAGTACCAAGAGGTAGCAAACATTCTGCCTGTACAACTCTTTCACTAATCACCTGGTAGATCAGACAAAATATCAGTCTTTATCAAATTAATGTTTAAAAACTAACAAAGTGATAAATAGGGATGTAATCTGTGATGGAACTTCTTTGGAATCCATGGACTGTAACCTGAAGCTTGGATCTCTGCAAGTCTAGCATGCCTCAACCACTCCCTAGCTTAGAGCCGGCGAATAACTCAGCTAGTGGAATCTTGTGTATAGTGCAGCGCGTACATCCCTTGTGAGCATCACCGCTTGTACTGTGGCTCAGGAAAAGTGTGTGCATTTCAAATGGTAGGAAGCACACTATACGAGGATGGCCAGAAAAGATGATCTCTGATTTCATAAAGGGTTGTCTGACTTTTCCTATCCACAGGCTGAGGGGTTCAGTTATGTTCACCCTAGTCTGGCGTACATGTAACCCTCCGTAGTCACTCTCAGAGTCTAACGACTTACCCGCTGGTATTACATTGGCCGCTGCCAGGGCCAGCAATGCAGAGAAGAGAAGGATCTTCATGGCAGCTGAGCTAGTAGTACAGTCTCAGTCTCAGCAGTTAGGAGAGAGAAGATCTGGCTCCTTCCACTACTGATCACTACAAGACCATCTACCATTTATACAATTTTGAAGGTAGTGTCAAGATAAGAAAATTGGAACAGACTCACACATCGATTAAAGGATTATTCCACCTCACCAAAGATGACTTGTAAATAGTGAGTGTCTCATTGTTCCGTGGATGTGTGGATCCCCTTTACATCTGTTACACCAGCCAAGACTTATGCAAGGTGAGATATGAACACCAACAAATACACCTTTTGTCTCAGGGGTATTTAACCAGCCTTGGAAATTTTATAATGGTTTAATCTTCGTCACTCGCCTTCACTTTTCATTCTGTTATCAGGAGTTGGAAGTCAGTTTGTTCTGTGTTGACTTTTCCGATTAAATGAGACAAGTTCAGCTGGCATTTGATAATAGAAATGGAAGATAAGACGCCTTTTATTGGCACAGAGTGCATCCATCCAATGCATTACATAATGTGATTAATTTATATTTTTATAAACTAGCCTGATATCAATTTACAGAGCAGGCATCTGAGCAGTAGATTTAGATATGATCAGGTCAAGTATCTTGCCTTTGTGTATATGGTGCAAATTACTCTCACAAGGTTTGATTTTGCCCACAAGTATTCCCTTTCAATGGTTTTTCCATGATATGAATGAGTCAGGGCTATGCTTGGGGGTACATGGGGACCAGGCATGTAGACATCAGGTGAAGTTCTCAACCACATCCTTCTTTTCTGCAGAAAGTATAGGTGCACATTAAGTCATCAGCATATGGGATGTTGTGAAAAAAAATCCCATAAGCCAGAAAAATTCAGCATCTGAACATCATTTTATGGACAAGCTGTGCCTGTATTACTCAATTACTCTAGAGGCTGGTCATTAGTCACTGTTCATGTCAAGTCATTATCCCACAGTCATGGCAGGACCTAAACACTTCTATGTAGTATGGTTCTATGTTATTTGTGCATTATAATGACTTACTGTAGATTACATGAACAATCCCGACAGAGAGTGATTGGTTATTTATAAGGTTGATTAGTGCAAGCCCCCTCTGCGAGTTTTAGCAGTCCATCATAAACCATTCCAGCAAAATGAATCTCCAATTGTCAACAGCATAATTAAGAAAACTATTCCTATTAGACTTTTTCATTAAGCTAACAAACTCTGGGGGATATTTACAATGAAATGGCGCAAAGCAGCACTGTCAGCAATTTTGCTGCGCCGAGCTGCGTCACTTAAAAAACACTGATATGCTTTGTATTTACAGGAAACTGTTGCACCCTGTGCTCTCCTCTGCGCCGGTGCCAACACTGCAGTCATGCACCAAAGCAGGCAACCTTGCAGCATGGTGCAAGGGTGTCTGCATTGCAGGGATGATTGTGTTTGTGCAGGAAGGGACACCTTTGTGCACACAAATAATCATTAATGGCGTTTTGCTCCTTCTATGTGTGATGCAGAATGCAGGCCACATAGAAAGCAAAAAACGAGGAGAAAGAAAAGTATTTCATCTTGTTGTGCCTCTTTAACGCCTCCCCTTGAAAAGTGTCAAAAAGCCATGGTGTTGTGCTTGCACTGCAACACCCATGACATGCCCCTTTATCGCAGAATACTGTGTGAAGGAGGGCCATATTTACAAGGCCATGTAAAGTCAGCACACAGCCCCACCAGAGCATAAAAAAATGATGCTCTGGTGGCGCTAGGGGCTTGTAAATAGGCCCCACGGTCTGTGGGCACAGCAGATCTTTAGATGAGACTCTCGTTTAGAGACATCTGGTTCTCAGTTTAAGCACATCCTCTCTGGGACTCTCTACTGCAGGAGAACTGAGGCCTTGCCACCCTTCTTCTCTGCCACAACCATTAAATCTCAGCTACTTCTCCAGTAACATTTGGCTATTTCTACAGTGACACCTGGAATATAAACCTGCAGATATATTAACAAAGAGTCACAGGAGTCCAAATGGTGCTTTTGCTTAATTTTTGCTCTTTCAGGGTCTTTGGTATTGCAGGACTATGGATCTTTGTGCACCCACCACAGTAATTCTCATTGTGGGGGTTTATCACATGTTCGTTGTAATGAGACACTGATTAAACTGCATGTGGGCAATGTCCTGAAGACATTGCTGTTGTTTTGGTTATTTGGTTATCGGATATACACACCAGTTGTGTGCTGGGCACACTCAATAAGGGTGCACATCTGTGAAAAGTGAGGTGCCTCGTTTGGGAATGCAGCCTTTGGTTGTCTGACATTATGCCAGGAGGTCATAAAACAGGTACCCACCACCATCAATGAAGAGTTTGGTGTCAATGACAGCATCATCTCAATGTGACCTTGTCTTGAATAACACGCTAAGGAGCCTCACGATGTTCAACACAATAAAATCCCTCATAACTCTCCTTTTGATAGACCATTCCCTGAGCCTTTCGACAATAAACTTGTATTCACCATCGAGAGGTCATGAACAACTATGCCCCTTCCTTACATTTTCCAGGGCAGAATTAAAAGTCAAACTGTTGAAAGTGTCTACACTTTTCGTTAAGATCCACTGTATGATACATCAACAAGTCCTTGGAGAGAAAACTTCAGGATATAGAGAATTTTGTAATAAAAATAGTGAACTTAATAAAGACACATCACACAAGAGTCTGACAAGACGGGACTCTTTCCTCTGTCACACAGAAATCATGAGATTATCTAGGGGAAAGTGCTGAACTGCATTTTTCAACTGGGAAACCAAATATGACAGTTCCTTCTGAATTTGGACCCGGGCAAAGCAGAGAAACTGTGCAATCTCAGCAGGTTTCTAGTTTTGGCTTACCTTCAATAGACGAATTACCTGAATCTATCCTTGAAAGTTGAAATCCATCACTTAAACATTGAATAAAATGGTATCTGCCTTCAAGAGGAAGCAGTAATTACAGATTTTTTTTTTTTAAGTAGGTCTACTTGAGCCATTCCCATCATCAATGATGCACTTTCAGGAAAAGAATATAGCCTTATAGCCCGCCGTAGCAGGCTATACCGGCTATTAAAGGCCCGCTCCAGCGTTAAAGGCCCGAGCGGGACTTTAATAGCTGGTATAGCCCAGCTACGAAGGTCTATAAGGCTATTAGAACATTCTGCTACTAGAGGGCAGAATGTTCTAGCAAATAAAACAAAGCCTTCAGGGAGCGCGAGGGAATTGAAATCCCCTCTGGCTCCCTGAAGCCTTTGTTCACAGCCACAGCTGTGAACAAAGAAACATTGGAATGTTGGAGCTCTGGACTTATACCAGCCATTATAAGCCCGGAGCTACTCCATTGTTTTCAATGGAGCTCCCAACGTTCCAATGTTCTAATAAGACGTTCATGGTGGCTGGAACAGCATTAAAATATTATTAGACTTCTTTCAGGAACCGTTTAGTAAGTACTTCCCTGGGGACATGGCTCTCCTCACTGACTGAGTCTTTCAACCTTTTCCAGGACAGGCAGGGTCGCATTTTCCAATTCCAATTCACTTTCCTTAAAGGAAAACAGGATGTGTTTAAAAAGAAAAAAATGAAACATTTCATTTATATTTTTTAGAAGTAGGAAGTGGTCCATGTGGTCACTGCCTGCTCTTAAAAAATATTTTTATCAACATTCAGAAAGGGAAAAATTAAGGGGGCAGGCACCTGGAATCATCAGCTAGATCCCACATTGACAAGGAAAAAAAAATCTGAGCGGTGGTGGAGCTCAACAAGACAAGGCTCATGACAATTTTACTTCCCATTGAAGACTGGACAGGAAAAAAACTTACCCACTACTTTGACTGATCGCTTTGTAATGTCGCCTATTACCTTCAGATGAGTATAAGCTGCATGTTTATCTTTAATGTGCTTTTTGACATTCCAAGTGTCGAAACTGTATGCTGCAATTTAATGCTGAATGTCTATTGTATGCTCAGCACACGGTTTCACATGGAGGGGGCAGCAGATTGGTCTGTTAGTTAATTGTTAAGGGTGCTATTATGGTTCTTATCCCACTTATTATCCTGGTATTGCTCCCCTAGCTCATGGGACACCCTAACAAAAGCCATTGGGACATAATTTGCTCGCGCTACAGCTCACACCCCTGCACCCCCAGTAACACCCTTCTACCACAATGACTTCCCTTGAAAAATGACACTCTCTGGGAGCAGAGACTGGCAATCATAGATCTTCTGTCCCGCACCACTCCGGTGGAGGGGGTCCAGCCAGCCCTATCCAACCACAATTACCATGGTTTATTTTTATCCTGGCCACCCCAATGGCCTCGCGAGTGAAACGGATGCCCCAGTCTTGATCTGCTGAACACATGTATTGATTGGTGCATGGCATATAGTTCTCTGTAAAGATTCAGTTTCCTTTCAGCTCACGTAGGGCACACAAACCAAATCTTCTCTCTCTTTATCCCCCTCCCCATGACCCTCTTCACACCATGTGCTTTCACCACATCCATACTTATGAATTTCCACTACTTGTGCAGCACAAGATCTCCCTACCCCTCCCCCCTGACCTAGCACCCCTGGAGTCACAACCTCTCCCCGCACGACAAGAACAAACACAAAACATCCACCCCTGTGCACTGCATTGCTAGCACTCTCCCAATCCCCATGCCTCCCACGGGAAACACAGCTGACATCCTTGCAGACAACTAGCCCAATGAAAATGAAGAGTGGCCATCCTTTTACATAGATAGCCCTAATGCACAGTACTCAAGACGTGGACCAACACAGAGGGATAGTATGCGTTTGTCAAGCTGCCCATTGGTGACAAGGTCCTATGCGTAGGCTTCGTAAAAAAGCAACCGCCCCAAAAAAATCATTCCTTCTACAACCTAACAATGTGCTAACAGAGTTTGGTACCACACACCTGCTCACAGGGGGTGGGGGTGTAAAGTATTGCACCACGTAGTCTTAGATCGGCCCCATAGACGTTGCCAACAATTCAGACAAAGCCCTTATGGGGGACATTCTTGCTGACCAAGGCCTCCTCGACATACGGAATCTCCTTCATCCTGATGAAAGGGAATATATGTACGTCTCTCCAGTTCATGGTACCCTATTTAGGTTGGAGGTCTTTCTCATCTCTCAGCCCATGACCACACTGATACACGATTCCCTGATACTGGAGGGGGCACTGTCAGACCATTCCTCAGTCCACTTCATGGCATGCATGGGACTGGTAACACCGACCCATAATGGCATCTTAATCCCTCTCAATATAAGTTGCCCGATGCCAAGGCCCTGCTCAAATCTCATTTTATTACCTACCTTGACCAAATCAAAGGGTTGGTCCCCTCAGCGCAAACACTATGAGCGGCAGCCAAAGCTACCATTCAGGGGCAGCTTATGAGAGGTGTCACCCTAAACAATAGGTGTCGGGTGGAAAGGCACGGCTCCCTGGAAAGAGAAATAGCGGACTCTATGAGGCAACACAACACTAACCCCTCAATTTCTACTAGGTGGTTACTTGAGAAAGAGCGACTGGCCCTCAACGTGTTTTTGACCTCAAAGGCAGAACAAATACTACAAAAATTAAAGGCCTGTCACTAAGTAAGTGAGAAGACCAGGTGGTTAGTAGCAGTGCAACTAAGACAAAGGGAGGTGAGAATGGCAAACCCAGCTATCAAGACAGACATGGTCTCACCTCTGTGAAACATTACTATCTAGCCCTCCTTCTGAAGCAGGTGACTTATATGCAAACCCAAGACCGAGATCCCTTCAGCTGTGGGTCATGATTGAGAGAGCCCTCAAGTAATGCCCACCGGGGTGCCAGGTGCTATATCAGTTCAACATGTCTGTGTTGGTACATGTGAACCCCATTGTTAAAAAATTGGGCGCGGGCTCATAGACTCTCCTTGGTGGAGACTCACCGACATGGCAAAGCGCTGCTATGGCATAATGCCAAAATAAGTACCAGAGATGATAAACTTACCTGAGAATAGTGGCCCTAAGCGGGATTTCTATCCTTGCACCAAGTCATAGAACAAGGGCCCCTCAAATCCATCGATGCGCTCAACGAGGAATTTCATTTACCCTTGACCCAGCAGTGGAGATACATGCAATTGTGACATTATCTCTCCAGTACACATGGGGCAATGCCCTGGGCCCTCCCAACATCACTGGTGATAACTTACCTTGATACCTGGGGGTGATTCAAAGGAGTGATGTTGGGCCTCTATAATCTTCTGGTGAGACGCATATACTCCGAACCACAAGTAGAGTGGTTATGCACCATATGGCAGAGTCGTCTCCGGGTAGAATACGAGAGTAAGGACTAGGTTGAGATACTAGTTAATCTGGACCATGGAGAATGGGAGTCCAGAAAGAAATTCTGCCTCTTCAAAATACTCCAAGACTAGCACTGGTGCTGATGAAACTCAAGACTGCAAAGCTCTTATGTCATTCTGACTGCTGCGACCATAAACAGTGTGACATTGTGCACGTGCTCCGTGACTGTCCTGATGATTGTGCATTTTGAGACATGGTGGGAAAGATGTTAAGCAGTGCAGGGGTGAACCATACAACGTTGCCGCACCACCTGATAATGCTGCATGACATGACAGACAACCCGCATTGTCCAACCGTGAATGTCTACTACTTCATGTGTCCCTCATAACGGCCATGCTCTGCATATTACACCATTGGCGATCCCTGCACCTGCTCACACATGAGGAATAGTTCACAAAAATGTACAAGATGTCTACCTTTGAGAAGTGCATCTACAATTTACAGGACAAGGCAGAAGCCTTTTTTCAAGTGTGGTCGTCTTCCTGAGCAATGGTTAGGGCCCGAGGATAGTCCATCTAACTCTATGTTGGGTTGGTCCCCTGTTGACACATTGCTGTTTCTCCATTCGGCCCAGCCCCACTCCCTGTGACTTCTTCCAGTCCTCCGTACCATGGCACCCCATGCCAGACCCCGCATGATTCATAAGGCAGAATTTCTTAATAGGCGGGGGACGGGTGCAGAGTCGCCCCTCAATTTCTTTCCCGATGTACTTGGAGACACAGATCTGTTCTTGCCATTCTCCCATTTTCCCATCTGTTCTCCACCCTTTTTTCTTTTTTCTCTCCCTTTGTTCTTATGTCAATGGCATAATATTTTGCTAACTTGTTGAATGAGTTGTGATTTTAGTCTTCTGCATATCATGTGCATAACCAACAACCATTCCAAGCTTTCCTGTAAATATGGTTTGGTGAAAATAGTTGTTTTACCTAATGTCTGCAAATTTTCAGAAAACAATTACAACAAAAAATATATATTGGTCATTTTTGTAAAAAGATGATAGGTTTGTTCTCTATATATTGATATGCTTGCCCCTTCATAAAGTCAATAGGCTCCCTTTTTATATTTTGGTGTTGCAGAATGCTGTGGGTGGCGTAATGCTTGGCATAGTGCGTTGTGTGTGGTTGGCTGCTCAGGATGGGGTTGGCCAAATGGCCTGGCTGTAGGCCAGGTCCTGGGGCCAAACCCCATCCCTGGGGTGCAATTTACAGTTACCTTAGGGCACAAGTTATAGTTACTAGATAGAACTATAACTGGTGAATTTCAGTGTTTTTTTTTTGTTTAAAACTTTAAGTTGTTACTGAAATTATTATCTATAACGTTACTTTAACTTCTCTGTTTTTCAGTGAAATATGTATACATAACTATATCAACCACGTTTGGGTGTTTTATTTAGGCCTGGGTGGAGCTCTCGGAGTTCTAATCCACGGAACTCCGCGAAGTGCTGGAAAAACTCCACTGCACCTAGTGGAGTTCTGCCAGCTGCAGAGTCTGTTTAATCGAGCTGCTTGCACTGATTGTTAGCCATTAAATATAGATTTTAAACCATTATAGTGCTCACCCAAAAGTGGGGTTGAGCCCTCTGACTTTTGGCTCCAGTGAGGTTTCTCTGATGAAGCATGCCACACAGAAATGATGGGGGTGAGAGTCCTTTATAAAAAATAGGAATACCTTCTTCTCTTTTTTAGAACCATATAGATTTAGTTTAGTTTTAGTAGGTTTCTTCCTTGGTATAGCTTATTGATTCTCATGGAAAGATGGGGTTACTTCCTTTAGGATTAAAAAAACTTCTCCATTGCTTGTTTATAGCACAGATTCTGGGTCACAATTATTTTCATCTATTTCAGCTAGAAACAACATTTCCCGTGAAATCTATAATTATGTGGTAAATGATTCTGCCAGAGAAACACATAAGCTCACTGGCCTTCACCATTGTCTACTGTTTTGTTAAGAACCATTTATTTGTAAACAAAACCTAAACTTTGTAATTCCATTTCCTGCCTGATGTTAGCTCCACTTTATTGAGGCTTCTTAAAGCTACCTACCATAAAGAAACATATAATGTAAAAATTACATAAAGCTTAACAAGTAATATTGTAATATATTGCCTTCTGGTGGTATTTACAACCAAAAGTAGCCTTAGACCATATGGGTTATGATAGCACTAGAACCCCCTTAATGTTATATTGGGCTGTTGGACCTGTCAGCCTCCGGGTGGCTTTCCCCCAAACGTTTTGCTTCCTGTTTTGCTGAATTTGTTTTTGTTGGCTTAGGATTCTGCGCACTTTACCACTCCTAACCAGTGTGAATGTGCTTTTGCTCTCTTCTTTAAACATGGTGAAGTTGGCTTAGAACCAATTGGCACATTTAATTTACTTGTAAGTCCCTAGTAAAGTGGTAATACTAGCACCCAGGGCCTGTAAATGAAATGCTACTAGTGGGCCTGCTGCACTGATCTTGCGACCACCTAAGTAGCCTTTAAAGAAATTCAAAGCATTTCTTAAGTGCATGGCTGCCCGATGGGCTTCCCAGCGCTAAAAGGTGTGCCAGACTTCTAGGACATCATGATAACTCAAACAAGCATGTTTTAAGCTGTTTTTGGAAAATGAGTAAATTGGCATTCTGCCTGAGCACTGGAAGGAAGGAATTCCATCATTCAAGAACTAGGTATGCAACTGAGCACCCCCCATTACTGGCCTTATTGCCCTTAGCCCAACCAGCAAATTTAGGTTCATTAATCTTAAATCTCTTGTGGGACAGTAGGGTGAGTCAAAATGATGTAGAATTTGTGGTCACTTCCTAAGCAGAGCACGGCGAGCCAGGCACAAAGCTATAAACTGATTCCTTTTTTGTATCTGCTGCCTATGTAGCGAAGCTAATACAGGCGAAGCTGTCTGATGATTTGGGATTCCCAAGAGAATCCTCGCAGCAGCATTTTGGATCATTTGGAGTTTCCTAATCAATGCTCTCCGACAACCTAAATATAGGGAGTTTCCATAGTCCAGCCATGATAGTATCAAGCCCTGAACATCCACTCTTCATACAGGACTTGGCAACGACATTAGCAGGGTTCTCAGAAGACCAAAGCAGGTTGATGACAGCTTTCTACCCTGGGCTTCCATGGTAGGTTTGCTGTTAATGATGATGCACAGCCCGTTTACTTCTGACTTGGAAGATGGGAGATCTCCTAGGGACTTGGGCCAGCTGAGATCGCCCCAGAAGGAGAGATTATTCCCAACTATTAGTACCTCTGTATTATCACCATTAAGTTTAGGCAACTGGCCGCAATCTAATCTGCAACGTCAGTTAGACAGGAATTGAGTTGTTGTGATATTGCCTCAGAATTGGAAAAGAGGGAAACAATGATATATGTGTCTTCTGCATATGACACAATTGAGAAACCATGGGAGCATATAATGTTTCCAAGTGGGCAGAGATAAAGATTAAAAAGTGTGGGGCTCAGTGAAGATCCCTCTGGAACCCCACATTTTAGGTGGAGGGAGGCTGAATAAAAATGCCCTTCACTTACTTGAAAACTTCTGCCTCCAAGGAAGGAGATGAGACATTTGTGTGCGAGACCAACTGTAGGACTTGGCCTTTTTGGTTAAAGTTCCCTAAACTTTTTGCTTTCCCCCTAGACCGTTTTCCTGACCTAGAGATGCCAATTTAGATGCTTTGGGTACTTTGCCACTGCTGATCAGTGTCAAAGTACAGGAGTTCCCTGTGTAAAATGTATGGTGATTGGTTGGCCATGATTGGTATGTTTGCCTTACTAGTAAAAGTCCCTAGTGATGTGCACTGTGTGTGCAAGGGCGCGCAGAGAAGGGAACTCAGGCCTTCAGTGTAGGGCCTGCGCGCAGAATGCTAAGTTAGCATGTTGTCCTGACAAGTGCAACCACTTGTCAGGCCTGACTTTCCCTTTTACATACACATGGGGCACCCCTGTGGTAGGTCTCAGGTAACCCCTGGGCAGGGTGCAGTGTAGGTAAAAGGCAGAACATAAACTGAGGTGTGTGTTGTGTTCTGGCAGTGAAAAACTCTCCATTTCGTTTTTCACTGCTGAAAGGCCATTCTGCCCATAGGACAGAATGGGGGAGGCTAGGTGTTGTATTTCTTAGCCTAGTTTCCTGTCAGTTTATAATGGAGAGGTGAAGTTTGGTATGTGTGAACTCACAGTGTCATAATGCATCTTTCTGTAAAGGTGGTTTTGTCACTGTGTGTTTATAAACCACTCTTTTAGAAGTGGCTGAGTTTTGTGCTCTGAGCATTTCTGTGTGTCTCTGAAATGTGGATTGTCTGTCTGGAATTGAAAGGTGAGAGGAGCTGGGAGAGGTCTTGACCCAGGGAGGGGTTGAGATGGCACCAGGCTGCCCTCCATCTGGAGAGTAGGGGGAGGAGAAGCCCGGGAGGTGAAAAGGCCTGGGCTGGTGCTATAAACCAATTGACCCATCTCCTGCTGAGTGATTAAGGATCCAGACCCCCAGTATCAAAGGGAGAGAGGTGACACTGGGAGGGAGACACCCAGAACTGATTTAGGGAGGGACCCCTGAGCACATACAAACTTTAAAGACAGTAAGGGGTATAACTATGAGAGCTGAAAGCCCTGAACGTTGGAATGAAACAAATATGGATTGAGACTGAAAAGGCTTGGACCCATTCTGTTGTCAAGAGGAACCTCTGCTAAAGAAGGAACAACTGAAGAGACTGTGGTGGATAGACCAATCCTTGCTTCGTGATCTGGGGCTGGTCTGCAGTTTGCTGTTCTAACTAAGGAAGAGGCTGTTGGGACTGTGCTTGGAGGCGCTGGGTCCCCCTGCTTGAAGAAGACTGTGCTTTGTGCTGTGTCTTGTAACCCCAAGGGCCCGAGGTGAGCTGGCTCCCTGTTTGGAAATACAGGATCATAAAAGTTTCCGGAGAAGTCCCAAGCAACGTGGTGTGCGCGTGCTTTGTGCTGCTTGAGACCCTCAGAAGTTGTGCCGTGTGATCGTGGGCACACAGGAGTAAGCTAAGTCTAAGACGCGCAGAGTGCGTGTCGTGGTGCAGGCCAAGGCATTGGTGAGGAACGTCTGGTCGTGGAGTGCACAGGGAGACGAAGCGAGGCTCGGACGCGCAAGTGTGCGTGTCGTGGTGCAGCCCGGGTGCTAGTGAAGAGCGCCTGGGCCTCGTGTGCACCAAAGGAAGCAGCGAGACTCGGACGCGCAGTGTGCGTGTCATGGTGCAGCCAAGGCCTTGGTGAGGAGCGCCTGGACCTCGTGTGCACCAGGGGAAGAAGTGAGTCTCGGACGCGCTGGGTGCGTGTCGTGGTGCAGCCTGGGTGTTGGTGAGGAGCGCCTGGGCCTCGTAGGCACCAAAAGAAGAAGTGAGTCTCCGACGTGCAAGGGTGCGTGTCGTGGTGCAGCCAGGGCGTGAGGAAGAGCGCCTGGACATCGTGTGCACCGGGAGAAGAGGTGAGACTCGGACGCGCAGGAGTGCGTGTCGTGGTGCAGCCAGGGCGTAAGGAAGAGCGCCTGGACATCGTGTGCACCGGGAGAAGAGGCGAGGCTCGAAAGCGTAGGGTGCGTGTTGAGGTGCAAGCGGAGCGTTGGTGAAGTGCGCCGGATCGTCGTGAGCACCAGAAACGAGGCAAGTCTCGGACGCGCGGTGTGCGTGTCAAAGTACAACCTGAGGTGCTGGTGAGGAGTGCCGGGTTAGGTTGTGCACCAAACTGAAGTAAAGTCTCCACAGTGCTGAGGGCGGGTCTCGGTGTGTACCGAGTCCGCTGGAGTGAGGGCCAAGTCATCGGGGCCCTCGGAGTCCATCAGTAGCGGCCCGGACCGGCAGCCACGGAAGAGCTGAGCCGCCGGCCCGAGTCCGCCAAAACCCATGACGGAGTTCTGGAAAAAGGCCCAAGTCGCTGACGTGGGGGAGGAGAGTGGGATCGCGCCCCCAGGTAACGTGGATCAACACCTGCGGTGGGGTGCGGGCCCGGAGGGACACTCTCTCGGCCTCCCGCTCAGTCAGCTGCGCGAGCCGTTGCTTCGGCTCGGATCCCGGCCCGTGCTGACCCAGGACGGGGCAGTACTGGGGCCGGAGTGGGAAGCAGTACTTTGTGTGTCATCATTTGATCCATAACGGGGGCACTGTTACTGGAGCACGTAAAACTGTTGTATTACACAATTGCATTATTGCTGCTAACGAACTATCGAACTGTCGTATGACACCTGACCTCATTTGTGCCTAACGAACTTTATGCTTGGTGCGCTACGCACTGCGTTATTTCTCCCATGCATATTATTTGATTGTAACGTGGCGCATTGTATGATTTCGTCAGTGCACAGTATCTGAGTATAACGTGGCGCAGTGTATTATTTCTTTATTGCACCGCACAGGATTGTAGCGTGACGCATTGCTTTGTTTCTTCCTGGTACAGGGCATGCTGGTGATGATACGCATTGCAATATTCCTTCAATTGCAAAGTACATGACTGTGGAGCTACGTATGACATTATTTCTCTGTTGCACAGTATAAGAGAATATCGTTACGCATTGCAGTATTGTTTCCTTATGCAACGTGTGTGTTTCTAGCAATACGACTGGTCTAATCTATTGGGAAACAGTTAGAGAAGAGCTTAACTGTTGGTTAGACGCGGTGGTTGGGATTAGAACCCACCAACCCACCGGAAAGAATACTACCCGTTCTTATATGTTGATTTTGTATCGTGTGGTCGTATCGTATAATTTCTTATATAAAGATTATACTCTTTTTATCAATACTCGTGTGGAGTCTATTTGTGATGACATCATGGGGTTATTGTGAGCGTGGTTGCACATACTGAACACTCGTGCCTTGGAGATAAGCCTGGATGCTCGTGCCAAGCTACTAAGGGGGTGAGCAGGGCTATCTCAGACGGTGTCCTTACTTAGCCTAACGTTGAAGCGAGGGGTCGAGGGCGCACGCCTCCAGCATTTGGTGGCGGCAGTAAGCGACAGGGACCTCCACTTCCAACACCAACAATCCCCACTTCTTCCAGTTGTAGGCTTCTAAGAAGCCAGAGAGATGTTTAATAATACATTTCTCCAAAAATTTACTTATGCCAGGAAGGAGTGATATTGGCCTGTAGCTCTCTGCACGCCCCGGGTCCATGGAGGGTTTCTTTAGCAGTGGTCTAATAATGGCATGTTACCAGGCCTCCAGAACCGTTCCACTCTCCAGTGACTGGTTGTGAATATCAGTCAGCACTTGAAAGATTATGTCTCCTCCTCTCAATAGGACCTCAGAAGGTGCTGGGTCAAGCGGGGAACCTGATTTCACACATTTAGCAAGGGCATTACATCTTCGTTACCTTTTGGAGTGAAAAAGGAAAATTCCTCTCCTGTCAGGGCCACCTTTCCAAAACCACTGAGTGTGCTCCTGCAGTCTGGCTCCCCTTCCAAAGCATTGTCGATGCTGCTAACCTTACGCTGAAAGTAAACGGCAAGCATATTGCAGCGGGCCTCGTATGGAGGATTATCAGAGCCCATTTTGCCAGGTTTCATAAAAGAGTTGACTATATTGTAAACCTCCTTGGTCCCTGTATCCTGCCCGAGCTCCATCCCGGTCTGTCTGAACTTGTGACTTTCAGCCAGTCTCGCATGACCAGATAACTGGGAGTGGCACTTTGTGCTTTTAGGTGCTATACTTGCCTAACTTACAATAGTTATATGTCACATATATGGAAAGTGTTTAGAAGGACCAGGATAAAGGAGACTGACAGGAAACAAATGAACCAGGTGAGAATGTAATTGATGTTTGATTGCTGGCAAAATTTACCTTTAGAATTATAAGAAAATATGCAGCTCTGTTCGCTAATGTGATTGAAGATCAGTTTATTTGTTTTAGTTTTTTAACTAAATATATTAGTATAATGTTGATTTAGCCTCAAGGGCCAGTTCTCTAGATGTTCTTGTAAAGCATCCTCAAAGTGAAGAGCGGGCTCTTGGCAAAAGGCATTACTGATCAAATCTGAAGCGGGGGATGGAGCAACTCTACTCACAAAGAGCTGATGGCAGTGACTGCATGCAAATGTGCTTGTCCTCATCCTTTGGCTTACATTGCTTGCTATTGATTGTTGACTTAGAGGGCTCTGCTGTGTTCTGCACACCTGTGTCTTGCCTATTGCTTAGTGAGTTCTGGGGAGTACAAAGCTGTTGTCATTACTGGTGACATTGCAAGATTTAGTTCAAATGGATGTGGCATGGAAGAGCCCCTATTAGAGCAGAAAAGGATTAACAGTATGCAAAAAGTATACCATCTGCATTCCGTTTGGCTGCTTCCATTAGCCACCTGTGTCATTTCCGTTAGGGGTTGGGTGGAATGTTTAATTCCACCCACGGAATTGTCAGAAAATTGGTGATTCCACGTTACTCTTGTAACATGGAGTTCCGGACATATTCCGCCAATCGCCGCGTGACTGAATCTTTCCTGGCGAGGCCCCAGAAAAGTGAATGCAAGAGAGATTTGGCATACCTTAGCGCCACTTTCTAATGTGGGTGGTCGCGGGTGGTCTCAAGCAGTCATGGTCAGAGGGCTGCTTCTCAAGTAGATTTGCTGCCAGCAGCAACATCAACTCAAATGACTGCATACTCGTGCACCGCATGGTTCCGTTTTATGCTGATTTTTCAATACTGCTCATGTTACTGGTGCTAAATTGAATCACGAGCAGAGCGACATACATGTTTTCTGTACTTTGGCACAACACCATGGAATCTCATGGAGTTTTTACGGAAGTCCACGGAGTGAAACTTTGCGAGTTCCGCCCATCCCCAATCTCCATCAGTGACGACAGAAAAAAGCAATGAGGAGGTAGATATGGGACATGGGTGGCCCTGGAGTACCTTTAATAATTGGACTAAATAGTTTGTTTTGGGTAACATACCAATAAACGAGCTTACACAGTCCACAATGTATATGGCACCAAGTCTAACACCCTTCTATGCATAAAGACAGCTGATACCATCACTGATAAAAAGAGTTTGCATTTATCTTTGTCAATCTCCTGATTTCTAAGTTGTTCATACACCATGTAATGTTTCTAAAAGTGTGAGTACAATTTCATAGCTCGCACGGTTCAGCAAAATGCATCAAGGCCTAGATTTACAAAGGCTTTTGCATCGGGTACCTTTCAGAAAATGGTGATCAAGGTACAGTTTGGGCTGGAGACCTTACGTACAGCATGTCTAGTTGATATTGCTATCTTTAGCTCCACCTGGCAGTACCACCTAACCCACATCTAGGAAGAGCTTCAGGCCCTGCAATAGGCAGGACTGACCATCAAGGCCAGCAAGTGACAGATAGGTCAGGGCTTGTAGTGTACTTGGGCCACTAAGTTGGCAGAGGAAATGTGCGGCCTCTCGAGCCCAATATCCAGACAATGATGGCTTGGGAACCTACCAAAACCGGGACTCAGGTCACAGCTTTCCTGGGTCTAAGGTTACTACAGGAGGTTTGTCAGAGGGTATGGCACCATTGTAGTCCCCTTGACAGAACTGGCTTCAGAGAAGTAGCCAAAGAAGGTCATATGTCCCGAGAACTGTCAGAAGGCCTTTGACATCCCTAAAAAGATGCTGTGCACAGCACCGGTACTCAAGGCAGCTGAAATCAGCAAGAGGTTTGTGGTCCAAACAGATGCTTCAGAACATGGAATTCGGGCAGTGATATCACAGCTAAATGATGAGGGTCAGGATCAATCAGTTGCATAAATTAGCAGGTGACCACTGCCCAGAGAGCGGCACTGGAACGCCATAGAGAGGGGAGATTTGCCTGTGGTTTTGTCACTGAAGAACCTGAGACCATACCCTTTTGGGAATCCCTTCAGGGTTTAAACTGACCACAGGGCCCCCAGATGGCTAATGCAGATGAGACGTGAAAGCGCAAAATTGTTGAGGAGGTCCATCACCCTACAGTGGAGCATCAAGCAAACTAGGATTGACCATGCCAGTGCAGATGACCTTTCTACGTTCTTCTGCTTAGAAAATGAGAAGTGCCAAGGGAATGGCTGAGCTGCTTCTCATCTTCATCTGAGGGATATGTAAGAAAATGACTCTTTTTGTATGGTCACCCTCATTTTTTTCTGGACTGATGCTGCTGTTTTTTTTACTCTGCACACTGCGACACTGTTAATCATTCGCATTGCATGTGTTCTGAGCCCTAAAACATGTTGAAATAGTACACCTGATTTGCATATTTAACGTACCAATATGCAAACTCTTTAAACGTATCCTGATAATGTGGCTTTTTAATGTGGCTTTTTAGATTGTGTCCCCCTACTTCCAAGATCAGTGGTCTACTTACCTGCGGTGCTGGGACACTCCATGGAGTATCTGTGCACTTTATAAGCTCTGTTTTGATTTGATTTGATGTGTCCCTACTATATGGTACAAAGGGTTCCCAGGGTCTGTAAGTTAAATGGCACTAGTGGACTTCAGAGTATTGTGCCACCACTAAAGTGACAATGCAAAACATCTGCCCCTGAAGCTGGGGTATGTAGCTTTAAATCTGGCAATTCAACATGGCAAAATAAACCTCTTGCCAGAACTAAACCTTTCTTGGGGACAATACAATGCCTTAAGGTGTTGAAGTGGTGGCTGGTGATCTTCGAAGAGAGTGAGGCATAAAACCAAATACTAAATTTGGCTCCACGAGATAGCACATCTATCCCATGCAATAGTAGCTTATCGAGACCAGATATTTACTCAGCATTCTGGGACGTGTAGTCCCAAATTTATAATGGTCTAACTTAGAAGTGTACAAGTCCAAGAACACAAATAAAAAGCCTTAACTGGATGAGCTGCTCAGGCCTGGGCCGTGGAAACTTGAGAGTTCTGCATTCAACCATATCCTTATGGTTGCTTGCAGATGTACTTAGGGCGTGTGTACCACGTGCAGCACCTTAAAGACAAATGGTCTTGCTCTCGGCTGGGACTGCAGCACCTTTTTTGTTATGCACATTGTTACTCTCTCCTCCCCAACCTTACCATCAGTGTCACACAACTCTGAGAGAGGCAATAGAAACGCAGTCCTGCAGCGCCCACTAACTTTGCAGTTTGGTGCAGTCATGGGACGGTTGTGCATACCCCTACACTGCATCAAAGGTGGAAGGGAATGTCCACCTCTTCTACTTATTCCAACTGAGCAACAAACTGCAGACTGCAAGGGCATTTGGTGAAAAGAACATCTGCTCACAATGCCATGTTCACATTGCCGGCTTTAGCACTGGTGGAGCCAGATACGATAATCTTTTTTGGCACCTCTCTCCCGTGACCTCCTGCTGCATAGATTCCCTCACTACCACCCTTTAACAGTGCCCCTCCTCTCTCCATAAGCCTTCTCTCACATGCATTTTATTTGTTTTATAGCACTACTCATACCAGTCTAAGGTGTCAGAGTACCTTACATCACACACATTATACAGAGAAAATAAACCATACAGCTGTAAATCACTCTATAGAAAATGTTACATAAGGAAATGAGGACTACAGGTGTAGAAGTCACATGACAGCCATACTAGTAGGCAGTACATTTAAAGAGTGTATGGAGGAGCACAAATTCAGGTTTTAATATGTACCACATTGGTTGTGGTTCGTTTTACTAATAAAAAATTATCTCTACCCAAACTAACACCTTTTTTGCAACATTAGAATAATGAAAGACTGGGGAAAAACATAACATTCTAACCTATACCCAACAGTTTTAATGCAGATCTTTGAGGACAGCTTATAGGTCCCTGTGCTATATTTTGATTGTAAACTATGAAATACAAGTGAGAAAAGGATCTCTTTGACAAAACTATTAACCGAGTGAGCTATCCAGATAAAATACAGTTCTCTCATTTACATGGTACAGGTTCTTTGTCGCAGGCACATTAACCCTCTGCTCTACTTTATGATGAGCCAAAAGAAAACCAGGCCTGGGTGGAGAAATTCACTCAGCTTGTGGATTTAATGGAATTTGGGAACTCCGCCCTCCACGTGTCACGCTAAAATCTGCCATCCTGTGCCCAGTGGAATTTATTTTCTGTTGGCGCTCATGAGCCTTCATTTGTAGCACGCTGGCGAGCACTATGAGACTTGCCAGCTGCTAGCAAGTGCGCACAGGATTTTAACACCCGCTAGCACTGCTTCTGGCCATGCGGGAGTCTTTTTCATGATGTAGGCGAACATGAGCGACCAATGCTGCACCTTGAGCAGACTTTCTAATTGAGTAGCAATTAATATGTTTTTGAGGTAATTTTCTAGTCCAACGGACCATTCAAGTTGTGTATTAGTGTAGGAAACCTTTTTTTTATTTTACATGTTTTTCAACAAGAAGAAAGTGCCCCAGAAACTCCAACTTCCTGTTCCCTCTGGCAAGCTCCTCCCAGTGCTTTGTCCTGCTCCTGGTCACTTCTCACATTGGTGTTTGGTTGTGAGATACAGTACTTGTGTAAGTGCAGTGCCACACAGTGATCGATGTAATCCTGAAATCCCAGTTAAATAATTTGACACCAGAGTTGACCTCTTTATTCAATTCTTCTTAGTTTCTGATTATCTCTTTTTTTCCCTTTACTAGAGATTAAGATTCCCTAACTCCTTTTTTCTACAATGGAGATGGAGCTGCTTAACATTGACAACCTCAGCAGGGCTGATCTGCAGAATCTCTGCAAGGAAAGGTAACTGAATGCAGGGAAGAGAGCCAGAAAGCTGGATCTTCAGATATCCTTCCATGCCTATGAGGAGGTCAAGAGGATGTAGTCCGATCTAGAGAAGCCAGATGATGACAATCCTGGGGAGAAAGGAATGGATTTAGAGGAGGAGGGCCTCACTGTGGGCCCTTAGCTACAGCTCCCAGAGGAGTGGAGCCACTTTCCTACAGGAATGGAGCCCATTTTCAGGACAGAGAGCAGTGTGTCTTCCGTAGACTGTCCACTGAGGTGCTGGAGGACAGAAAGGCAGAGAGGGAGCTCAAACTACAGCTGGCTGAGGTGAAACTGGAAGCAAGGGAGAGAAAGGCTGATGCTGTGAGGGCCGTGGCAAGGGAGAATGCTGAGAGAGCATTGGCTTCAAAAAACGTTCTGCTGGAGCATGAGAGGAGCATGAAGGAACTGGTGCTCAAAGCCAGGCAAGTCTCAGAGCCCATTAACAATGGTGGCAGCAATACCCCAGTGTCCATGGAGAAAGGAGAGTTTACATTCCCAAGGATCTGGTGCCTAACCCTGTTGTTGAGGAAGACATAGATAAATAGTTTGAGGCACAGGAAGTTGCTCTGGAGATGCAGAGGGTCCCTGAAGAGAATTGGGGGGACAGTCTCTGGAGGCACATTCCCAATGAAGGGAGGGATACCTTGGTAGTCCTAGGGAAAGATGAAAGGGTGAGGTATCCCCTCATGAAGGACACTCTTACCAGGAAATATGGGCTTACCCTAGAAAAGTACAGGCATATGTTTAGGGACAGCCAGACGTTGCCCCAACAGTCCTTGGTAGATTTTTTGGCCCACTTTTGCAAGGCACTAGAAGGTTGGATGAAGGACAGTGATTTCAGTGATTAAAAGAGGAAGAACAATTTGATTGCCAAGGAACACATGTTCAGTATATGCTTTACAGAGCTGCACCAACACCTAGTTGATAATAAGCTCTCTGACCCCAGTGTGCTTTAAAGGAGGGAGACCCCTGGCTCAGCACAAGAAGGTACAATGGCAGTGACCCCAAGAAGGGTGCTTCAGGTTCCCATCAGTAGAGCGAGGGGAAGTCAAGGAAGATACAGACAAGTCCCAGAATGAGGTGGGAGGAAAGGGTTTCCATGCCCTTCCTGAGAAACAGGGAGGAGGCTTTGGTGGGTGGTGCCCCAGGTTGCTCTATTTTCAACCTTGGTGCTTTTATTGTTCTCAGCTAGGACACAAGCAGGGGGACTCTGTCTGTCGTAAGAAGCCACCTACTGGTGGAACCTCTACAAGTGTGGCAAATATGACTATAGAAGTAAGTGGTCCCCCGGGGAAGGTGATAGACCATTCCCTAGAGGTATTTCCATGGCCATATGAGTCCAGGGCGGGAGGAGCTCCTACTAGGTACTTTGGTCTCGGTGCTCCCCCACGTCTCAACCTACTGCGGCGTCCGCTGGAACGAGATGATCTCGAGGGACTGGGAGACGCAGATGTAAAAGCAAAGGCTGGGCGGGAGCGCTGGTAAATGATTTACCAGCGCTCCCGCTCAGCCTTTGCTTTACCAAAGTACCTAGTAGGAGCTCCTCCCGCCCTGGACTCGTATGGCCATGGAAATACCATGATTTACGAATTTTACTACTGATGGACCGTTACTCATGGTTAGTCCATCCCCGCATGATAAACACGCCGTAGCGAGTGTGTAAAAATGAGTAATACATGTGGTTTAATTTTTACCACTCACTTTTGCACATTATTCACCATATAGTGAGGTCCTGAAGAAAGCTCCACTCATTTTTCTTGGAGAGCTGAAACATGTCGACCTAAGGATAATTCAGACACTTATTTATAGTTCTGACATATTGTCCACTTCACCTTGTTTTTAAACATACCCTGGGCCACTGGGAATAAAACATTGAATAGTGAGTTTCCCAGAGGTATTTTTTAATGTCACTACACTCACAATGTCATCACACAAAAACCAAAAAACCTGCTCCACTGTAATCAGGTGTCGAAGCACAGTTGGGTAGCACTCGGCTACCCGACTGGGAACCCAATGATGAAGCATGACACCAACCAGGTTGGTGTGTGAGGGTTCTTTTAAACAATTCCTGTGGTGTCAGACACTATTCAGGTTAACCAGTCACTCTCTTGTGGCCCGTCTCTGTTGTTTTTTTTAAATATTACATTGGGACAAGGAGGGCACACTCATTGTCCTGACTCTCTCCTTTGGTTTTTGAAATGCCTCGATATTACTCCTTCCCACAACATTCACAATCATTGCACTATATGAGAAAACTGGAACACCTGACAGGAGAGATTTGACACATTTGACAGTGGGAACATCTTGGCAATGGAGAAACTAGTCAAGACTCTTGGGCAGAAAGCAGAAGATTTTGAAATGGATTGTGCCTTTTCTTGAATTATTTAGCATTAGACATTCAAGAACTCACCTGTCTAAGGTACCTAATAATAATGTGCATAGCTCCATCAGGTCTGGGTCTGTCACACTTGCTGTAAATAGCAATCCATATCAAGGAGTGGGTTGTGCACATGAAAGTCAACACACTTACTGTAACATTGCCTTTGCCTTTTCCCACTAATCACCATGGATGGATGTGGGAGATCAGGATTTTAAAGTTTTGGTAATATTTCTTGCAAGCCTGGTTGAATCTATTTTTAGTATGTCAATATTTCAATATTTCCTCACCGGCCACAAGGTGTAGATGAAGTTCATGTATATAAACCTTCAATAAAAATAGTTGATACATACAATTGTCAGTGCTGCTTGAATTTGATATGCATTTCTCCAGGGAATTTCCTGCAGCTTGTGCCACAGCTCCTAGGGGTTGAGCAGAGGACCTTTAAGAATCTTCAGTTGGATTCCCCCTCACAAATTAATAACCCAATTTCTGACAGCCACCATGCAAGAACTTGATAATAAATAATGAGCCTGGTTTAGAAGTCGGCGGAGGGGAACACTCCATCACAATAGTGACGGTTATCCCGCTCGCTGTATTACGATCACATTCTATCCTATGGGGATCGGAATGAGGCAGACGGGATATCCGCTATGTTTGTGACGCAGTATTCCCTCCGCCAACTTCTAAATCAGGACCAATGTCTCTGTTTGCTTATGTCATCTTTTTTCAAATATGGCAAGATCCCTTCTTCACATCTTCCTACGTCACTTCTGTTCCATATTGTTCTAAGTGCCTGATTTATTATTTTGTCTCATAACCCAGCGCAGCAACCAAATTTGCTGTTCTGTATTTCACAAGGAGAAAAACAGAGCAGAGCCATATCCAGTAAGATCGGCCTGCTGCCATCCCTGCACTGGTCCTCTAATTAGGCTGCCTTGTGCAATGCACAGCCTTGCACCATGTTGTGGATGAATGAGTGCCCTCTACAGGAGGAGATATGTAGTGGAAGCAAACATTCCAGTATAAATTCCTAAATCTAGACTAACTCACAAGGATCCCATAAGGATACCACAAAATGGAGGTGTGCTGTGCGCTTCAGTACACTTGCAATATATGCTTTTTTTGATAAATGAACATATTTCCTATGTTACTCCAAGTTCAAGGAGGTGTTATTTTTTTGAGGCAAAGTTGATCAGGCTTTGCATCTAAATCTACGAGTGTTTGCACTGATCCAGAAACAATACACCGTACAAATGATTCCATGAAGCAAAGCCCTTATTGGGCTCCTAAAAGGGTATAGTTCGAGCACCAGCGCTGGAAGGCAATTCTCAATGTGTCTCTTTGCAAAACTTTGTGACAGCGCACAACCATAGTAAATCTGGGACCAAGTTTCTTAAGAACAAATTTTAGTGAAAGAAACATTATCACTTTGTATCACAAATTTCAGGAATTGTTTATCATACAAACCTCCTTTCACTTACAAACCCAGCATACAAAAACAACCAGTTAGTCTTAAAGAAATGAATATTTTCAATAAAAGCCCAGTGTATTTTCAAATGCTGTTTTATTATAACTCTAACTTTGTCAATAAACAATTATAATTTTCCAGACATCATAATTTGAGAACAGACAAATGTTTGAGGGTCTTTATCAATATTGAGTATTCATGCTTTCACCCTCTTCTCCTTCCTTCCCATGGTCCCACCTTTCCTCTTCCTTTCCCATTCGTTCAGTTCACTCTTTCCTCTTCTATGTTATTTTCTCTCCTTTCATCTTCATGTTAATTTCTTTTTTCACTCATCTTTTCCCTTCCTTGTTTATCTCCTCTCTGTCCATGATGTCCTTACTCTGAGCGTCTTTCTTATTCTTTGTCACTCCAATCTTCAGCTTTGCTGCTAGCTTGCTGTTTCTCCCTTTGTTCTTCGTCATCTCCTTGCTTGTTTTCACTCTCGCCATCTCCTTGCTTGTTTGCAGTCTTGCCATGCCAATGATGTTCCTGATTCCACATCTTGTGATCTTCTAAAAGATACAAACATGGAAATCAGCAAATGCCATAGAAAGGATGAAGCTCATATTAGAGAAAAGAGGCAGGTGTGAACATGAGCAAGGAGGGCATTAGTGAGGTAATCATGTCATAGAAGGCAGTCAATCAATCAATCAATCACAGAATTTGTAGAGCTCACTACTTACCCGCGAGGGTCTCAAGGCGCTTGGGGAGAGAGAAGGGGGGGGGTGCTGCTACTGGTCGAACAGCCAGGTCTTGAGTAGCCTCCTGAAGGTCAGCAGGTCTTGGGTCTGTCGTAGGCTTAGTGGAAGGGTGTTCCAGGTCTTGGCGGCGAGGTGTGAGAAGGATCTGCCGCCGGTGGTTGTTCTTCGAATGCGAGGGACGGTGGCGAGGAGAGGTCGGCGGAGCGGAGCTGGCGGTTGGGGACGTAGAAGAAGAGTCGTCTGTTGAGGTAGGCTGGGCCAGGCTTGTGGAGTGCCTTGTGTGCGTGGATGAGGAGTTTGAAGGTGATCCTCCTGTCGACGGGGAGCCAGTGCAGGTTCCTCAGGTGGGGGGTGATGTGGCTGTGGCGTGGTACGTCGAGGATCAGGCGTGCGGAGGCGTTTTGTATGCGTTGCAGTCGCTTGATGAGCTTGGCCGGGGCTCCCGCATAGAGGGCGTTCCCATAGTCAAGTCTGCTACTGACGAGGGCCTGGGTGACTGTTCTTCTTGTGTCTGTCGGGATCCACCTGTAGATCTTGCGAAGCATGCGGAGGGTGTTGAAGCAGGAGGAGGAGACTGCGTTGACTTGCTTGGCCATGGAGAGCGTTGAGTCGAGGATGACTCCGAGGTTGCGTGCGTGGTCGGTGGGTGTCGGGGCTGCTCCCAGCATCGTTGGCCACCAGGAGTCGTCCCAGGCTGAGGGGTTGGAGCCGAGGATGAGGACCTCTGTCTTGTCCGTGTTCAGCTTTAGTCGGCTGATCTTCATCCAATCGGCGACGGCCTTCATTCCTTCATGGAGATTGGCTTTGGCGGCGAGGGGTCCTTGGTGAGGAGAGGATCAGTTGAGTGTCGTCGGCGTAGGAGATAATGTTGAGGTCGTGCTGTCTGGCGATGCGTGCGAGCGGGGCCATGTAGATGTTGAACAGTGTTGGGCTGAGGGAAGATCCCTGGAGTACGCCGCAGATGATCTCGGAGGCTTCGGATCGGAAAGGTGGGAGGCGGACTCTCTGGGTTCTGCCGTCGAGGAAGGAGGTGGTCCATTCCAGGGCCTTGTCTCGGATCCCTGCGTTGTGGAGGCGTGCGCGTAGAGTGCGGTGGCAGACAGTGTCGAAGGCGGCGGAGAGGTCCAGCAGGATGAGGGCTGTGGTCTCACCGTTGTCCAGCAGGGTCCTGATGTCGTCGGTGGCGGCGATGAGGGCAGTCTCAGTGCTGTGGTTGCTGCGGAACCCCGATTGGGATGGGTCCAGGATGCTGTTTTCTTCGAGGTATCGGGTTAGCTGTTTGTTGACGATCTTCTCGATGACCTTGGCTGGGAACGGAAGCAGGGAGATGGGCCGGAAGTTCTTGAGGTCTCTTGGGTCCGCCTTGGGTTTTTTGAGTAGGGCGTTGATCTCTGCGTGTTTCCAGCTCTCTGGGAAGGTCGCGGTCTCGAAGGAGAGATTGATAACATTGCACAGGTGGGGTGCGATGGAGCTGCTGGCTTTGTTGAAGATGTGGTGCGGGAAAGGGTCTGACGGGGAGCCGGAGTGTATTGTTCCCATGGTCTTGATGGTGTCATCGATGTTCACGCTGGCCCAGGCTGGCAAGGGGTCATGGTCGATGGTGTGCGGCGGGTCTGGTGTATCTATCTTAGTGGGGGCTGTCTGGGTGTTGAAGCTGTCGTGGATGTCGGCGATCTTGCGGTGGAAGAAGGTGGCGAGGGAATCGCACAGGGCTTGCGACGGCGGGATGTCGTTGGTGTTGGAGCTGGGGTTGGAGAGTTCCTTCACGATGTTGAAGAGCTCCTTGCTGTTGTGTGCGTTGTTGTCGAGGCGGTCTTTGAAGGAGATTCTCTTGGCGGACCTGATGGTGGTGGTTCCGGATGGCGTCTTTATGGGCTGCGTGGCTGTCCGGTGTCTTATCACTGTGCCATTTCTTCTCAAGTTTCCGGCAGGTACGCTTGGAAGCTAGGAGTTCCGGGGTGAACCAGCTGGCTCTTTTGGTGGTGTCGCTGTAGGTGAGTTTTTCAGCGGGCGAGGATGTTGGCACAGTCGTCTATCCATCGTCTGAGGTTGCAGGCAGCGTCGTCGGTGTTGGATGGGTCGGAGGGAGGGCTGAGAGCGAGGTTTGCCCGTAGTTGGTCTTCGGTGACTTTGCTCCAGCAGCGGCGTGGGATCTGTTGGGTGCGGTGGTGTGTGGTGGGTT
The DNA here is from genome assembly GCA_963921515.1 of Calotriton arnoldi. NCBI lineage: Eukaryota > Metazoa > Chordata > Amphibia > Caudata > Salamandridae > Calotriton > Calotriton arnoldi. The sequence goes on along the minus strand of CAWUFW010004282.1, from coordinate 588,546 downwards.
TCTGGAAGGTGAAGTGGATGCAGCGGTGGTCGGTCCAGAGGAGTTCCGTGGTGTGGCTGAAGGAGACGTGGGAGCTTGAGGAGAAGACGGGGTCGAGCGTGTGGCCGGCGGAATGAGTCGGTGTTGTGACGAGCTGTCTCAGTCCGAGGTTGGCGAGGTTGTCGATCAGGGTGGTGGAGTTGCTGTCGTTGTTGTTCTCCAGGTGAAAGTTCAGGTCTCCGAGGAGGATGTAGTCGGTAGAGGTCAGGGCGTGCGTGCTGATGAAGTCGGCGATGGAGTCGCTGAACTGGGGTCGGGGCCCAGGGGGTCTGTAGACAAGGGTGCCTCTAAGGGTGGTGTTGGGGTCCGTGTGGATCTGGAAGTGCATGTGTTCGGCGGTGCAGAGAACGTCGTCGGTGCTGGTCGAGACCCTGATGGAGTTCTTGTGGACGATGGCGATTCCTCCTCCTACTCCGTTGACGCGGTCTCTGCGGGTGATCTTATAGCCGTCTGGGATGGCTATGGCGATGTCGGGTGCGGAGGAGTCGTTCATCCAGGTCTCTGTCAGGAAGGCGACGTCTGGTGATGATGTGTCGAGCAGGTCCCAGAGCTCGGCAGGCGTGTTTGCGTGCGGAGCGGGTGTTCAGTAGGATGCATCGGAGGTGGTTGAGGTCCTTCTTGGCGGGTGCTTCGGTGGCTCTGAGGCTGGTGTAGCTGCAGTTCCGGCAGGTGAAGGGGCCATGTGTGCGTTTCGGGGCGGCCTTGAAGCAGTTGTGTGTCCGTCCGGGGTTGAGAGCGTGGAGTGTGGTGGCATCGTAACGGCGTCGGTCCTCGAGGCTGGAGCGGGGGGCACGCGGCCCAGGGGTTCTGGCACTGGGCGCGGTCCAGGTGCGGACGGGCGCAGATGGGCTTGCCTTAGGCGCGCCGGCGGCGCGCCCGCTGCGTGCATCCGCTGCGCGGCCGCACAGCGGCCGCCATATATGGGGAGCTGGGAGGGAGGAGCAGCTGGGAGGCGGGAGGCAGGGGCAGCAAATGGGCAGTCAGGGGGGCGGGGCCGCAGGGGACGCAGCGGCGAGGAGTACAGAAGGCAAAGTTGGGCTCAGCAAAATGGGGGCACGAGGGAAACAGAAAGCAAAATGGACACAAGCAATGGGGGCACGAGGGGAAACAGAAGGCAAAATGGACACAAGCAATGGGGGCACGAGGGGAAACAGAAGGCAAAATGGACACAAGCAATAGGGGCATGAGGGGAAACAGAAGGCAAAATGGACACAAGCAATGGGGGCATGAGGGGAACAGAAGCAAAACGGGCACCGAGGCAGCAGCAGAGGGGCGAGCTTACCAGCAGCAGCAGCGGGCAGGACAACACAGGCGGAGCTGTGTGGCGGGGGAGCGACCTACCTGGCAAGGTCAAGGGTCATTCATGTACATCCCTGTTATTATTCCAAATATTACAACCTGTTCTCCTCAAACTTACGTTGAGTGTTCAACAGATACCCTGATACCTGCTGTACCTTAATGCAGGCCTGTGTCTGCTTTTAACACAGCATATACAATGTGAATACAGTGTGATCTGGAAAAAGAAATAATACTGATAAACACTCAAAAAACTTTAAAACATTGAAATGAAACAGCAACAGGTCCTGCCAGACAGAAGGTGCTGCTGAGTGTTCTGTCCCTCTTATGATCTCTGCTATAGCTTGATACTGGCTTGAGACTCTGGTCTGAGCCCAACACGGTTTGTGAGTGCTGTATTTATACTCTGTCAGGAATAATCCTTCCTATAAAAAACTTTAACAAATTGATGGTTGTAACAAAGGATCCTGCCAGAAAGAAGGTTATGATGAGTGTTCTGTTCCTCCTCTGATATCTCCTCTAGCTTCAAGAAGATCTGAGATTGAACCAAATAGGCTCATAGTGAATGCTGCTCTGAAGGAACTGCTGCCCTGTCGTGCTGACCTGCTGGCTGTTGCCCTCTTGCCTGGGGAAGAAGAATTGGTCCTGTAAGTTCGTCTTGGACCCAGGTCCCCAGAGTGGCGGGTTGGCGCTCTCTGATTTTATGCGCTATTTTACAGTTTATTCTTTAAAATGTATTACTGTGGTTCTACTTATTGTATTTTTGTCCTTTTGTTCTTGTTTTATTTATTAAACGTTGCTCTATTTTTCTAACTGGGTGTGGGATCTTTTTTGTGTGGTGTTTTCATTGTTTTACTGTTTGAAGTGGTGCACAAATACTTTAATACACCTGAAGGAGTAGGGAGTGATAAAAGTGTCTCTGTTTCGTGGTGGCACGTGCTGTGTGTCTTAATACTGCCCTCACTCACACAGTTGTGTGACATGCTTCATCATAGGGCTACTACCAAACACCCCCGCACAGCCAACGCCTGTGGTGGAGCAATAGGGTGGGGGAAGACAAACACAACATAAAAAAGAAACAATTATTTCTAAAGTGACTGGGATCACCGGAAGTGAAAGTGCAGTGTAGATTAAAACTAGCTCGGAGATGTTGCTGTGCCTATACTTTACTCCTGGACCCTCTGGCCAGGATTAAAAACGTGAAGAATGGTGGTGATTGGGAGATATAATGTGCTCCTTACACCTCTCCTTACTGCCAAATTGTCGACATGTTTCGGCCGTGTATTTGCGCCCCTCGTTTGGGGTGACGCCGGCCTTTTTCAGGACTCTGCCGGTCCCAGTGTATTTATGTGTATGTATCTCTCACCTCAAATTCTGAGATAAGAGGGTAACAGAACCACTCGTTCTGGCTCCGAGGTATCCCCTCGACAGTACTCTGTAGATGTACTAAATAGGAACAAGAGGACAAGAGACAACAGAACAACGGGGTCATTATAAATTAGGTTCCCCTTCGTGGTTCTATAATTTACATTGACTTACGAAAATACGCTCCACCACAGACTTGGGTCAATTACCCTAGTTGTACTCTTAATTAAGGAATCAAGCCAGTCGTATGTAACAAACAATTAGTTTATCGAGACACCGATATGACATGATTGTTTTGCCATTAACTACGACGATGTTGTTTTTTTTCTCTTTTTAACTTTCTCCCCCCAGGGTGTGACTACAGGGGGTCTCTCCTTGCCTCCCACCAGTTTTAGCATTGTTTAGGGGTAAACTCGGTAAGTCATAAGACACTATATGTCCTTATGTTTGTATGAGAACGTACTGTGGTGCACTAGTCGCTTTGATCTACACCTACCCTTTGGGTAGCATAAACTAATTGTTTGTTACGTACTACTGGCTTGATTCCTTAATTAGCTCCTTGGCAGACCTGCTGCAGGATGCAAGGTCGAGGCGCTATGAAATCTCGCGAATGGACCTTGTTTGCGGGTTTAATGTGTCCCCAGTTTGTGTATTGCCTTCCAAATCGTGGTTCAAGCATGGCACGCTTGTACGTGCTGCAGCCCATGAATGGATGTCGGCGGTACCTGAATATAATGGCATTAAAACCTATCGGCATTTATTTAATTGTGCTAAATATTGTTTGATGCACTACTGGCGACAATGAAATGTGCATTATGGTGAAATTGTGCACTACCGATTTGGGCTGACCAGTTAAAACGCAGATTACTTTACAGCTAACATTCATATACCGCCAGCGCCTCGCAGGTGTTCTAACCAATACCGCCAGAACAAACTGTTACCAGGTGGGAGGCCTTCCTTGCCTTGTAGTGCGGTGACCCTCTTGCACCCGGCTTCACTGGTATAGCACTAAACATCTGCAAAAAGGCAGGCCCACTGTTTGGTCAAATCAAAATGACGCTAGAACAATGGGTGGTTGGCGCGTGGGTTGGGTGGTTGGGGGGGGCAGACAATATGGGGGTTCCTCGTGAACTCGGTGTTGAATGGCGTCAATGGAGTAGAGGCACTCACTGGGTCTTGTAGTGATGTAAAATCCTCTAAGGGCAATGTTTGGGAACCCCTCTAGCGCCAAGAAGCCCAATCCATAAACTTGTTTTGAAAATGCTGTTGGACGTACCCAGCGGCTGCTTAGTAGCACCTTCTTCCCATTGGTAACTATGGGAGATGTGGCCAACCGGCGGCAAACGTCTGATGACGTTGACTCGGGAGGGGGCGTTGAAATCCTGATGTTTTCTAGCTGTGCGGTCTTGGTAACATATAGGAATTTACCTTAAAGTAAAGAAATCGACGCCTCTCGGCGTCGGTTACCGTGTCTACTAAAACTGGAAGTGCTTTAGAAGCGTTACGCCCCTGTAGTAGGCGCTAGAGCGGCATTGGCAGGTGATGTGAGTGGCAGTGGCTATCAACAATATTCAGATAAATCATTCGGCCAGTGCTTAATGAAAAGCACTTTTACCCGTTTAGGTAATTAATGTTCTCTCCGTGAAGTACACTCATTTTAAACGTCCCTGGCAATGTTTTTTTCATAATGCATGGTGCCACGATTGTGGCTTCTCGGCGCTGTACGGGTTTTGCCAGCACCGCCATGGGTTCGTGGTATGACACCATTAGATGCCTCTGCACCCCGTTTGTTTCCAGCTGCACCCTTTACCATGAAGTACATTTTCATGGAATCTGCATTTTTCATTGTGTGAGACTGTTGTAAGTAGTTCAGGGCGACGGTGAGACAGGCAGGGAAGCGAGAGTAGAGAAATGTCAACAAGCGAGCCAAATGTGCTGACGTATTTCTTCTTTAAAAAAACCTGGACGAGTGCCACGGAATAAAGACACATGAAATTAATTGTATTGTTTCTGATTCTCTCAAATTCGAACCAGGGAGGGTGTGCTTGGGGAGTCGTGCATTACCCGCTTTGAAGTTTTCTACCATCTCTGTCTCTAACACCTCTTGTTTCCATAAAGCGAGTTCAGCTCTTGGTTCAACTGGAATGCAGCTGCAGCGTCCCGCGAGTGGCGCGCGCACGCTCGTGTGAAATCTGACACAGAACAGATGGCACACTGCGCGCCGCAGCTCGTAACCGCAAGCCATAGGCCGTGGGCGGATACATTCCCTGGGAAAGGTGGGACATGCACCTGCCTTTGCCCAATTGCGTGCTGTCTTTTTTAGAAAGACGCACGCAAAGACCAATAGAAAAAATACAACAAAAAAAACACACGCACAAGTGTGTGAAAAGTCCTGGGTGATTGATTCCAAGAGGTCGTTTTCCTAGGGCAGCGCATGCGTGCTGCGCTAGGCTCGACCTAAAAAAGAGGCTGGAAAGGAAGCAGCGATGGAGAAGCAAGGATTGTGCAACCTACAAGCACAGGGCAATAGCCGCTGCTTTCTAAATTGGCCTGACTTTGAGGGAAACATGGCCACCATTTTGTTATGAAATTTTTAGATTGTTTGGAGACACCCATTTTAGTAAATAGAGACGATTTCTCACCCAAGAGAGAATGCAAAGAGAGTCATTGAAGCTCAAGCCAAAAATCTGACTAACCCGCTGCGTGTCCATCGTAGGCATACAAGGATACGGTTAAAGCAGTGTCGGGGGAAATTCTTGTTGTGGATGAAAACGTGCTAAGAGTAGCAGTGTTTCAATGAAACTTTCAAAACATATTGACCACGTTTGATAAGCATTACTTTACAATCCAGAGAGTTTCTGGTGGCACTCCAGAGTGCACAGGCACACAAATACAGTGATTGCTGTTTTTGTTACAAACAATTGGGGGAGGTTGTTTTGTTAAGTTCCTGTATGTGTGCCTGCACGTCGGCAAGCCTCCTTTAACAAGCTTTAAGCCAAAGAGGCTAAGGCGACCAAAAGTAATTGCTTGAAAGGATGATGGATATGTACGGTGCCTGTGAGAAGGGAAAGCGCTCAAGAGTAAGTTTCTCAGGCAACTTGCAACAAGTCCATCTGCGATTCATGATAGTTGGGAATTTAGAGGAGGTTCAGAGAAACTTCTATTTTTTGATGCTACTGTGCAGAATCTTTTGCTGAAACAACTTGAAGTTGAAAGCACGTTCAAAGGAAACTATATAAACACTGAGGGGCAGATTTACAAGCCCCTTGCGCCACTTTTGCGCCGCCGTTGCGTCACTTTTGTAACGCAGCGGCGACGTAAACCATGCGCCACGTTGCGCCTTATTTACAACGTGATGCATCTAGGGAGATGCGTCACGTTGTAAAGCCCTGCACCACATGAAACCTGCGTCAGGTCTCATGTGGGCGTTCCGTCGCAGGGTGGGCATTCCGTCGCTGGAAAGCATCGTAAAAGTGACGCAGTGAAATCTACAAGATTTCACTGAGTCACTTTTCCGACGCCGCTGCGACAAATCCTTACGCCTGCTTCAAGCAGGCGTAAGGAGTGGCGCACCACGTTAGAGATGGGCGGCCCACGAGCATTGCTGGAGTTGCGTCGCACTTGCGACACGGCTCCAGCAATGCGCCACCCTTCCGACGGGAGATGTGACACGCATCTGTTTATCTTTGCGCCACGGTGCGCCGCATAGTAAATGCGGCGCACCTGTGGTGACGCAAGGGTAAACTTGTGTGACGCATCTTTCCTGGCGCATCTCTGTTGATTTGCAGGGATGCGCCAGGCATTGTAAATCTGCCCCCTGAGCACTTTCTAGCGAGCTTACATTTTCTACATTCTAGTGGAAAAATAAGTAGAAAAATCAAAGAACCAGCAAACAGACACCCCCACCAGACAGCAGAAGGGTTGGCTAATTCAGATCCTTTACATTTTGGTGTTGCTTTTTAGCAGAATAATTTCCTTGGTAACACACTGATAGAAACAGGAAATTATTTTGCAAAGTTATTTATTGGATTAAAATCCAAGGTTCCTTAATTTCTCTACCAAAATTACTCAGAACAGTGGTATGACATGAAAAAGTGGTATCATGATTGCGGGGCCACATGCTTCTCCAGCGTTCCGCCAGGTGACTGCACACCGCTTCACCCTTGCATAGATGGGACCAGGCGAGTAATGTGCTACTGCCAAAAGCAACCGAGTAAAGATGGGCAGCTCCCTCAAAATGGTGTCTGTTGGGCTCTCTCACACCACACTGACATAAGGTGGATGAGCGCAACTCTAGAAAAACTGAGGCAAGCCCATTAGACTGCCAATGAGAGCCCACGGAGCAGGAACAAGCCCTGTACCAGAAATACAATAGTGGCTCTACCACTATCTTACCTTAGATAGTCAAGGGTCTTCCTGATGCTGACAGAGCAACCCTTCTCATTCCAAACCTGAGCCCGTGATCCTGTTTTGCCACAACAACCAAATAGGTCTGCCCCATAACTGAAGTTCATATACAAAGATGGCAGAGATAATGCATGACTGTAGAGCGGGAACCAATCCACAGTAGTTACTCATTTATCACAAATGCAAAGTAAGTGTCACCGGTTTTGAAACCCATGTGAGAACTTATGGACTTCACTTCACTGCTACTTTGTCTTCCTGCTGGGTATTTGCTCCTCTGGCTTTTGGACTGTGGAATATAACTTTGTTTCTCTTTTTTGGATTGCTTGCTATTTATGTCACCTGACTATAGATTAAACGCGCACATCATGGAATTTTACCTCGTTTTTGAGCTTCCTCTAGAGTAGGTATGTGCAGGGCTCAGCCAGCATTAGGACAGAGGCTAAACCATCTTTCTTGTCACCCCTGTAGCTCCTAGGTTGTCTTCTCTACTTCCTATTTGTCCAGAGAAAAATCTGCCAGCACAAATCATTTCCTGACTGTTGTGGATTAGTGGGTTGTGTTTGACATCATGCCATTTCTTTCGGCATTTATGATTTAACACTGTCTATGCTACAACAGCATTTGGCTTTCAATTATGATGCAGAAATGTGGCATATTCAGAAAATCTGCATCATTTCAAATTTAATATACTAAAGATTTAACATTAACAAATTTAAGTACAAGCACAACTTTTTGGTAGTAGCCCTGAGCAGAGACAACCATTTCCTTATTTTTTTAGATGTAACATTATAATCCTACTTTGCAGACGTATTCAACTGTTACATTTAAAAAAACGAATAGTGAGAAGCTACAAAATAAAAGATCAGATGCTGAAATGCAAAAATTCACACTACGAAATCCATAGAAAAAAGCGATTTAAAATAAAAATGAATTCTGGAAATGTTCTGTATTAAACTTTTAAAAGCAAAATGATTTGATACATACAAATTCTCAATGCAAACTGACTTCAACTGCAGACACCAATGCTAATTTCAAAAGCACAGGTACAAAGTGAAACAGTCGAACACAGCAATATAGAACAATACCTCCATATTCAGAGTGGCTTATCAATAGAAGTAGAACATACTAGTATTGAAAGTTACAGTATAAGACAATCCATTATGTAACAGAAAAGATGAGAGAAAGAACAAAAAAAGGAGATGGAAGACAAAGAAGCGGTAGGCAAGATTAACAAGGGAGAGCAATGAGAGGGAAGGGGACTAGGAGGTCAACCGCCATATTTCACTTTTATAAACTATACCATGGATGCATAAGTGGGACAAAAAAGAAAAATGAATAGTTAACTGATATGAGTATGTTTCAAACCTAGAACTGTCTCTCTTTTAGAATAGTACAGAGAAAAGTTAGAGTGTCGCAATTACTAACCACCTAACAGACACTAACTGGTACAGCAGCCATGAAATGATTCATGGGGCCATTCACCATTTATATGCACGCGCAAGGAATCTCGGACAAGGGGTTTGTGCACATTGGAAAGAAACTTCTCACAATCAAAAACATAACACTACAAATAAAATTTGAGAAAAAGAGATATTTACTAACTAGTTTAGACAAAATAAGAGAAACATGATTTTTTTTTTAAACTCTCTTTATGTCCATGAATGACGTTACATCGAGTTTCTTACAATACGCAATGCAGGGGACCATACATCAGTGCAGATATTAAACAGTCTCTGTACATTACGACCTAGATTCGTTAGCTGTGCCACATGACATGGGAGCAGGAGTTGCTTAGCATAGTAGGAGTAAGACTGTAACACTAACATTTGACCCTATCACCAATATGGCATACAGGCTAGTCGCCAGTTTTGGACAGGGAGGATTCCGATGTGGAGGACATTCCATCCACCCCTGAGCACTAGAGGACAGATAGTCTACCCATTGGTCTCCCTGTAAACTTGAGAAACGTTCTTCAATCAAGCAAGGACATTACTCTGGATCTGTTACTATACTAATTAAACAAAATACTGTCAATTAAATAACTCGTATGTGGCTATTATGTCAATGCAAATAGCACATTCCAAGATGGCCACTCCAATTGAAAGGGAGTCCTAGAGTGCTGCAGCTCATTTATTAACTTATTTGATCATTTACAACTCCTACACTGGGAAGGCTTTAGAGGTTACAAGTAACAAATACATTAGTTGGGTTGCCTATCTGCTTCACTGAAAAATCTAACATGCTTTCTGTATTGTAATGCTAATTTGTGGGAAAGCATTTACATAATGTAGATTTAAGTTCTTTCTGTAGCAGAAACTATTTAAAAAAACTCAAAATCCATTTTCAAGAAAAGCTACATGTAACACATTGAGTTACAATGGTTTCCCTCAACTACTCCTCTCAGCCTACATGTCTGAATGCGCCATTCCTTTAAACAAGTCCCCGTTGTTACTCCCTAGTTCATTACAAACCGGGAGAATTTGTAAATGTGGATCACAAATGAATTCTCGATTGTGGAGAAGCTGACACCTTACAATTCTTCCTAAAATATAGGGAATTTGCTTTGCTTGCCAATCTTACACAAAATTCCATCCAGGCGCAGTTATATGTCCTGTCTAGTTGATATATCTAGTTGATATTTTGAGATTTAGATTTTCGTTGTTCAATCTAGCAGAAAAAAAGATGTAGGACCTATGTGTTTCTTCAAAAGACCTACTTTATAACATTTTATATAAATGTTCTCCATAACCTAACAGCTTCTGAAAGAGGTTCACCTTTATTTAATCTATCAGTGTGTGCCTTCAACCACAGATATCTGGGTCTTAACACTCTAAATAAGATAGCACTGTATAGAGTCATTTCACAAATGATAGTAGTCAATCTGTGACGGGCGGCCATTTTTAAAATACCGGACCTCCAAGCATTAAACTACCTAGGGTCCTCTGCTCAACAGAGCTATAACAATCTTGTAGACAGTGATATCTTTATAGGTTTATATGTGTGCATGTATGTGAATGCACCTATTTGCATATGCATTCAGCTTCATCCATGCATGACCACTACAGCCTGCATTAACAATGCAAAATCACCTCAGGACCGATTGCTAGACAGATTGCATGACAGTTTGTGACAAACCTCTTATAATAGATCACACAACAAACTGCACTGCAGACTGCTCACAAAGGGCCTGACAACCACGATAAGCAGCATGACAAAGCGCAATTCCATACGGCTAACAAAGACTCTTACGTTGCAAGCATTCCACGAAGTAGCTTGCTACCCGGCTGCACAGCGCCTCAGCATCTCCTGAGGGGTAGCACGTGCTAAATAAATTCCCCCACAACATAGGGGCAGATTTACAAGCCCCTTGCGCAACTTTTGCGCCGCCGTTGTGTCACTTTTGTGACGCAGCGGCGACGTAAACCATGCGCCACGTTGCGCCTTATTTACAACGTGACGCATCTAGGGAGATGCGTCACGTTGTAAAGCCCTGCGCCACATGAAACCTGCGTCAGGTCTCATGTGGGCGTTCCGTCACAGGGTGGGCGTTCCGTCGCAGGAAAGCCTCGTAAAAGTGACGCAGTGAAATCTACAAGATTTCACTGAGTCACTTTTCTGACGCCGCTGTGACAAATCCTTACGCCTGCTTCAAGCAGGCGTAAGGAGTGGCGCACCACGTTAAAGATGGGCGGCCCACGAGCATTGCTGGAGTTGCGTCGCACTTGCGACACAACTCCAGCAATGCGCCACCCTTCCGACGGGAGATGCGACACGCATCTGTTTATCTTTGCGCCATGGTACGCCGCATAGTAAATGTGGCGCACCTGTGGTGGCGGAAGGGTAAACTTGCATGACGCATCTTTCCTGGCGCATCTCTGCTGATTTGCAGGGATGCGCCAGGCATTGTAAATCTGCCCCATAATACTTTGGTGCGAACGCATTAATTCTCTACGGCAGAATAGGAAAGTTGCTGAAAGAGAACCCGTGACGCAAGTCTTTTTAACAGCACTGACACACTCTTTCAGTGCAAGGAGATACTTTGCAAGTACCCACATAAGCATGTCAGAAATGTAATTTCTAGCTTGAACGAACTGTCCGTTTTCAGGATCATTTAAACCTCACACACAGGAGGACACCGTGTGCAGCACTAAAATCAGAAAACCGAAAAGGTCGCCGTCTATTCCCGTCCATGTCCTTCATGTTTTACACACACTAGAACATACTAATTGGGCCAGGAAACATTAGGCCTTTTCACAGAATTCGGAAGTACAGCTATCCACTTTCGTGCTCAGATTCGGGGTGTCAAGCAGCCCCCTGACATAATTTGCACAAGGCATGCGTGCGTGTGTCTACACACAATCGGCCAGTCGCATGACGTGGTGTGGTGGGGGTTCGGAAGGCGAAGAACGGGACAACCCTTTGGTAATGTCACTTCAAAGAGACACATACTTGAATTTCCATACACTTAACTTTGCAAGCTCCATTTACTATAGGGCAATTCATACAGTGTCTTTACATTTGAAATGGACACTGTCAGGGTTAAAACGGATGAGTTTCACAAATCGGTTTACAAAGTTTTTTATTGCCCAAATTGCAGAATCTGCTGGTGTGTTTGTTTACATGAGAAGTTGGAGATGTAATAATTGTGATTTATTCGAGGTTAGAGTATTAAAGCAAAATAGCACGTTTTGGACAATTAAATGTTTCTATAGTTGCCTCTTTGCTAACTTCCTCCAAGGTAAAAACACCCTTGCACTGTTGAAGAGGTCATTAAAGAGACCTGTAAGTAAACGGCAGCAGTCTCTCACAGGAAGTTAGGGGCATATTATCAAGCCGGCGATAAGAAATTATCGCCGCTTTAGCGTCTGTTTTCAGACGAAAAGCTGCGATAATTTTATCGCTGTATTAGCAAGGTCACGCTATCGCGTGAATCCTTGCCCTATCGCCCTTTTCTATAATGCCCACCCTTGCATCTCTAATGAGATGCAAAGTGGGCGTTCCGTCCCAAAATAACTGGAGAAATGTCGTTAACCGACATTTCTCCAATTATCAAGGAATCCCCAACAAGCATAGCGATGAGAAAAGTAGCGCTAACCTTGGTTAGCGCTACTTTCCTTACGCATGCTTTTAGTTTGACTTAGCCATGATATCCAATGGAAGGTGGATATCATGGTTAAGTATGCCCAGCCCTATCAACAAGCTATCGCCAAATGTCATGCGATTATCGCTGGATTTCCAGCGATATTCGGACATTTGGCAGCTTGCGCCAGGAATTTTATCGATTCTGAGATAAGCGTTGCTAATAGCACGCTATCTCAGCGATAAAATTCATCGATAGCCGGCGATAAATATCCTAGCGCTAAGTGCTGCACTCCAATGCAGGAAGGATGCAGTGCAGTCCAAAGGCCACTAAAGGGTACTATAGTGGCATTAAGGGTGAGCGCAAATGTATTGCATAAAGATGAAGGGCACTGCAAGTGCATACCAGCAGCAAACAGGAAACATACTAACATTAGATATGTAAATGTATCTGACTGCAGGCAAGGACAGATAGGCCCACCAAAACACAGAGGCACGCAATAAAGATTTCTGCTCAATCGACGATGGCGCGCACAAAAACTAGAGCGCAATAAAGATTTCTGCTCAATCGAGGATGGCGCGCACAAAAACTAGAGCGCAATAAACATTTCTGCTCAATCGACGATGGCGCGCACAAAAACTAGAGCGCAATAAAGATTTCTGCTCAATTGACAATGGCGCACACAAAAACTAGAGCGCTTCTGCTCAATCGACGATGGCGCACACAAAAACTAGAGCGCTTCTGCTCAATCGACGATGGCGCACACAAAAACTAGAGCGCAATAAAGATTTCTGCTCAATTGACAATGGCGCACACAAAAACTAGAGCGCTTCTGCTCAATCGACAATGGCGCGCACAAAAACAAAGCAGACACTGGCTCTGTGCAGTTACCCACTAACTCGCAGCCTTGGGGATTCAGCACACCGCCTCTCAAGGGTAGAATGGGAGTTGGAGGGTTTCCAAGCACTACTGCTGAAGCACAAATGTAAACCCTACTGTCAAACCCTGAGTCTTCGACTATGACAATTCTTCCATAGGTTTAAAGCCATGACCATTGGGATAAAGCAGCATATACTTTTGTGACTTCTCATTTGCACAGCATTGTGGTGAAAAGAAGGTATTCCATTTATGCCACTGACTACAACACAGTGAAAGCAAAGACGCCTCTCAACACTCGCAAATTGTAGTCTATGTTTATGATGAAGAGATATCAACACTACATAAAGAAGTGTTTAGTGGTGTGTACCTGCTGTGAAGACAACCTTTGTAAACTGGACAACACTACAAATTCCCACCTTGCAGTGAACCAAGTGACTGAGCTTACCATAATCAAAGAATAAAGCTCTAAAAGACTTGGGAGATGTAGAGTTAGCACACGGCTCGTACCCAAGAATTCCATCCTTTAGATTAATTGAAGAAGCACAACTCCCTAAAAGATGTAGGGCATATTTACAAGGGCTTTATCTCTGCTTTTTGGCTTACAAAGCCAAAAAGCGGAGATAAAACCAGCGCCCTATTTACAAGAGGGTGCTAACATGCATAATTGCATGTTAGCACCCTTTTCTAACGCCTCACTTTGCATCTCCAATGAGATGCAAAGTGAGCGTTACTAAGCGTACCCAAGATGGGCTACCTTGCAAATATCGCTGATGTTTACATCGCGATATTTACAAGGCAGCCACATGATTTTAGCACACATTAGATTTTGGCGAAAACGGCCGTTTTCGCCAAAACTAACGTCTGCTAAAATCCTGACTTAGCCATCCCTAACATAGGGGTGGATTATGCTGATACGACCCTGTGGGTCGTATCAGCAAGGTTATACGCCCTTTTGCAGGGAACATCGCTGGAAAACCAGCGATGTTCCTGCAAAGAGCGATATTCCATATCTCTGGAATCTTTATCGCCCTGGAGTAACGCGTTGTTAATAACGCGCTACCAGGGCGATAAATACCAGAGATAGCCTGCGATAATATAATTATCGCTAAGCACGGCCAGCGATAATTATCGCTGGCCGTTGTTAATATGCCCCGTACTTTTTCTCAGACACCAGGTTTGCTAAGAGACCAAAAATCCTTGATTTCAGGCCTTGTCTTAGGGTTTTGACTGGAAACCGAACACTGGGCAGTTCCACTGGTCACAATTGTTTTCCAATGTCTGAGGGCACCAGATGGTGTTTTATTTTTTTTTATTTTATTTTATTTATTTGAAGAGTTTTATATAGCGCTGGCCAGACCCGGAGGTATCAGAGCGCTTTACATGAGGTTCCACAAAGTTACACAAATTTCTGCAGTTACATGTTAAATAGTTGCAAGCAAAAAAACATTTAAAGATCCTTGAAAACGAGGTCAAAGGAGAGAAGAAGGGTCAGGGGTAGGGTAAAGGGGTAGGAGGAGGATACGAAAGGAGAGACGAAGGGAAAGTCTGCCCAAGGACCGGCTGGGTAGGTGACGGCCGAGGGGAAGCCCACAGCCCATCTCCTCTATAGCTATCAGGTAGCTCCACCGGGCATCAGCCAAATAACTAGGTCTCAGCAGAAAAACATAACAAGCATTGGCATAGCCAATAGGTTTCGCCTTTGGGACATTATAAGTGTTTAGCCATGCAACAGTTGATGTTGCACCAAGGATATTGTGCTGCATAATTAAATACTTATAAGGTCCCAAAGGCGAGACCTATTGGCTATGCCAATGCTTGTTTACTTTGTTTCCTCGCCAAACATAAGCAGTATTTGTTTTAAATAACAGTGTTTGAGGCTTCCTGCCCTGGGGATTTTTCATGGAACTTTATGGCTTTTAATGATATTCAGGGTCTTTGTTGTTTTACTATTTATTGTGGTATTATTTTATGTTGCCTTTTTGTTGTATTGTATCATGATTCTCTTTGTTTCGCTTCTTGGTGCTGTTTTCACAGTTCGTAGCATTCGTGCCTGTTTGTGCCTTTTCTGAATTAAGGACCCGCCAATGTTCACACCCACAAGACACTAGGGTGTGTAAGAAGTTAATCTGTTGTTTTCAGTGAATAGCGATTTTTCTTTCAGAAACACATTGCTAGTTACAATTTGAAAAACTAAGGGGCATATTTACAAGCCCCTTGCGCCACTTTTGCGCCGCCGTTGCGTCACGCAAGTGACGCAGCGGCGACGCAAACCATGCGCCGCGTTGCGCTATATTTACAACGTGACGCATCTAGGGAGATGCGTCACGTAGTAAACCCCTGCGCCACATGAAACCTGCGTCAGGTTTCATGTGGGCGTACCGGCGCAGGGGGGGGCGTTCCAGCGCAGGTACGCCTCGGAAAAGTGACGTAGTGAAATCTACAAGATTTCACGCAGTCACTTTTCCGGCAGCTGGTGCACCAAATCCTTACGCCTGCTTCAAGCAGGCGTAAGGATTGACGCACATGTTAGGGATAGGGAAGGTTGGGACAGTGCTGGAGTTGCGTCGCACTTGCGACACGACTTCAGCACTGCGCCAACCTTCCGCCAGCAGATGCGTCACGCATCTGCTTATCCTTGCGCCACGATGCGCCGCATTGTAAATGCGGCGCATCGGACGTGGCGCAAGGGTAAACTTGCGTGACGCATTTTCCCTGGCGCATCCCTGCTGATATGCAGGGATGCGCCAGGGAACGTAAATATGCCCCTAATTCTTTCCAAATTTCAAACTGAGCTGAATCTTCCACCAACAAAGAAAGAACGGGGGCTTATTAACTGGGGAATTAAAGAAAGCTACATCTGTGTCCATCTCAGTAACTTGAGCCAGTAACAGAAGAGGAGTGGTACAAGGTCATCTTAGACAATGAAATGCATCCATTTCTGCCTTAGGACCTCTCCTAAATTCTGACCTACGAACCACCCTTCAAAACTAGAAACTAACATTAGAAAATGACAGCTCACAGTGCCATCAAAACGCATCATCAAATGGTTTTGGCAACAATGGCCAAAATAAAATAAAATTAGTCTCTCTTTTAGAGAACAATGTCTGAGTTCTCAACTTCTGACATAACAAAATTCTGCCAATGTGTTCACTCCCAACAGTATACACTTACACTGCACAGAAGCCATCGGGCCTTTCCAATGAGAAAAATAATGCAGCGTCTTATTTCATATTCAACATGCTCTACGTGTGCACTCAAATAGTGCCTTGAACACGGTATAAGAGAAGCAGGCAGTGAAAAGGCATTGGGGATGCAAGCGGTGCAAACAGACGGGTGTCCCAGTCTCTGCTTGAAGTGAGAGAAGCAGGCAGGATGTGAGGTGGGAGAAGTAGGAAAAAACAGAATGGGAGAAGAGAGTTTCTGAGGTGGAAGGAGCAAGAAAGTGTGCATACAATGGTGGAAAAGACAGTTCGTTAGATTTGAGAAGCAGGGCGGTGCGAGCGGGTATTAGCAGACACAGTAAAAAGATGGGAGAAACAGGGACGAGGGGCAGGTGGGACTGTGCACGAGATGGGGAGTTTGTAAATGCGGGAGGTGGAAGATGCAGAAAGTGCAACAAAGGGGAAAAAGAGTGTGCCATTTGTGACGATCAGCGTGCAAAAGATGGAACAAGCACTGAAACACAAGTGCGGCCCCGCGCCGCGAAAGTGAAACAGTACTCTGGGTTAAAGAAGTGGGAGGGGTGGGGGGAGTGCGATTCCCTTGCGAGAGCGAGCGGCGCCAGGAGCGATAATTGCTACCATATGGCGCCAGCTGCTCGCTCCCGCAAGTGAATCGCCAAACGTGCACGCGTTGCCATTGAAGGCAATGGAACGCGTGCACGTTTTTGGCTGAAAAGCCGAATCGATTGCAAAAGGTCTTTTTGCCTATGAAGCGCTTGCGCGCTGCGTAAGCGAGACCTAAAAAGGGCATAAGAGACGAGATGAATGGAGCGTAGAAGGGTAAAGGGGTAGGGAGAAGGGGTAGGAGGGAGATATGACAGAGAGACAAAGGAAAGTCTGCCCAAAGTCCGGCTGGGTAGGTGATGGTCGAGGGGGAAATCCACAGCCATCTCCTCTATAGCTATCAGGTAGCTCCACCGGGCATCAGTCAAGAAGCTAGGTCTCCACTGTCATGGGTAAGTTCAAACAGGTTAAAAGATTTGATGGGAAAAGCAGGATGGGGGAATAGGTTCAAGGTCAGGTTGGAGTTCAGTTTTTGTCCCAGAGCAGTAGCACAACGAGGAAAGGATCACTGTGACAGCCATCTTGGGGTCAGGAAAGGGAATTCTGGCCTTGGTGATTACATTCAGCCGGTCCTGTTAATGTCTTTCGCTCAAAGGGAGGTGTTTGTTGAGCAATGGAGCAATGGAGGAGTTAGAGGCCGGAGCCAAGTGTCTGCTCGCCACCCGAGGAGGAGAGTAAATTACCGTGTTGTAGTGGCAAGGGGGAAATGGTCGCCATTTAGGATCAGGCGGGGGCCTCCTAAGTCCATCTAAATCTCTCAAAAAAGAGCTAATTGGTCTCAATAAAGAAGAATCCAATATTCATGGTGGGCAACAGACCGCTTAGACACCTTGAATGTCAATGGGATTGCCGAGACGGTGGGGAAGAAAGCAGCAGGAGGTCCTCTTACTACTGAACAGCGAGGTAGAATAACAAAGGGGCTGTAGGAGGGTGAACAACTACTCACCAAGCCCTCCACTGCTTAGTCATTGCCAGGAGAAAAGAAGTCGGGCTGTGTTTCGGAAGGAGGATCCCCGGGTGCAGTGTTAGTCCGCCCGGGTCCGCCAGAATGCAGGCGCCATTTTGGGGTCAGGCGTCGGACATCCCTGCTCACCAACAGTGCATTTGAATAACGTCCGAGTTCTGGAGAGCCCCACAGGTCGTACGGTGCTCCTGTTCTTCAATGGGGGATGGCGAGTGAAGAGGTAGCGCGCCCCATCTCACCGGCGTGGGCGGAGCTCTTACTTTTGCTCACCGGTGGCCGCTGACGTCCGATCTGCGGAGAGTCGCCGCAATAGGTGGTCCTCAGTTGAAGGTATGGGTCCGGGGTTGAGGGAGAAGTTATCTGGGTAGCTGTGTGATGCGGAGGTCAGCAGCTTCAAAGTGCAGTTTCTACGGTTCTATGCAAGACCTCCCTGCACATCAGGCGCCATCTTAGCATCTTACTAGGTGGGGACAACACGGCTCTTGTCTCCGCGATGTTAAATCGGAATGTGGCGATGAAGATCTTCCGGTGATCTGCCGGCATTCCGGCTGCAGACTCGTTGTTCTGGGGGTGAAATCGGTGCGACGGGATGCCGCTCGGGAATCTGAAAGGAAGGTTCAGCACGGAGTGTCGGCTCCGCGCAGCCATGATGGGCTGGCTCCGCTGTGTATGTATCCCACAACTATCACATGCTGTGATAGTTGTGGGATTTAACGTAATTCTGTCCAGATTCAGGAAATTAGTAAAATTGAATCCACGGTGTAAGGTAAATTGTGTACCAGCGGCATGGCGCCTACTCGGGTACAGAACTGGGCATCCAAGAGTCCAGAGGACACAGTGGCTTGGCCAGGCAATCAAGGTATTTTCTAGAAGGTGGTACAAGATTGGAACTCAGGCGTAGTAACCACAACCAACAACAATCCAAGTCCAACCACTGTTCTATATTAAAGCAACAGGACTTTCCTTACAGATCAGAAAGGTGGGGTAGTTAATATTAAAAACCAAATCAGCACCTCCACAGGCGTTGCGGTACATGACCGTTATGTTATTCCCTATTCTCAATGTTAACATTTAATATGTTTATTATACGGTTTTTTACTCCTTATGCGGTAGTAAAAGTATGTGTGTTTTTAATTTATAATGTCTCTGTCAGTCAAAAGCACATTAGAAACAAATAATGCAACAAAAAAAAACAATGACATGAGACTAGGATTATTTGGTAAAACTCAAGAAGGAAAAAGTGAACATGCAGGGAAATGCGCAACTTAAGTGAAAAAAGTTGAAATATTCCTGTTCCTCATGCTGTACTTCCAACTACAATAGGTTCAGTTATATATATGTTAGTTATAAATAAATAAATAAAATAAAGTTATCAATACCAGTAGACAGTGGGTGAAGTGAAGAGCACGTTATGTGATGGTACATTATTTTACCGAAAGAATGATCAGCATGTCATCTGTATAGTTGTGAAAGTAAAATCTAAATGAGCCACTCAGCTTGGCCAGAGGAAGCAAGCATTACAGGAAAAGCGGAGAAAAAGCATTCCTGGGTGTGGAGTTGGGGAGCCTAGAGGGCGTGTCACTACAGCACAGTTTTGTGAGGGAGACGAAAAGATGGGAGCACAGCACATTGTTTGAGACGACACTAGAATCTATTCCAAGCTAGGACGGATCCTCCTAAGATTCATTTATTCAAATGATGGAGGACAGACCCTTGCACATTAAGGTGCCAGCACGGTCTCTGTCCAGCAGCAAGCGTAGATCGTCAAAAACTTCTTTGAAATGCGGGCCTTGCTGACAGATTATACAGGCAACCTTGTTGTGATCGTGTATCTGTGCATGTCTCGCGCACAGAATGCTGTACCGGAAGGTGGAGCGCGGGGGCGGCATCCATTCTGCATCCTTTGCATGGAGCAGGCGTTCCACTGGAGGCCGTTATGAAAGGCTGGCCGGGGGGCGGCTACGCTGCTATAGGCAGGGGGTTCTAGTAGCCCTTTGGAGGGTACAAGAAACATCCTCATGAGTCAGCAGTTGCTTACATATGGCAGTTGGGAGCAAGTTATTTGTCAAAGCTTTACATCGTTAGGAGCCCAAGCGTCATTCATGTGCGCTAAGTTTTTGAGACCTAGGCTTCGGTAGTGGCCTAAGGTGGGCAGAAGAGGGATGGGGCGGGAGTCTGAGGAAGAGGGCTGCAGGTTACAGTGAGAGGGGAGATAATATAAGGTGGTTGCGTTTGTGGCTTCTATAGTGCTTATTCTGCTCCTAGTCCAGCTCAAAGCACTGAGAAACAAGCGCGCGCGCTTCGCGCTGAAAGTAAAAAAAACAAGTTTGAGGAGGAGGCAGCAGGGGGAGGGGAGAGGGGAGGGGGCCTGCGCTTGTTTCCCTTGCGGGAGCGAGCAGGAACCATCTGTTAATTACAAACAGATGGTTTCAAAGCTCGCTCCCGCAGAAATAACTAAACGTGCACGCGTTGCCATTCAAAGCAATGCAATGCGTGCACGTTTTGCCTGAAAACGGAATCGATTTCTAAAGGTCTCCTCCTAAGCAGCGCATGCGCGCTGCGTAGGCGAGACCTAAACATGCACTCTCATGTAGTTCTGAACCGCATAGAAAAAAGCAGTGCTTGAAAAGCAAGCATTGAAATATATTTATAAACCATCCCTAAAGCGTGGCTTTTAAGCCCGCAGGGCAGGGTGCCAACATGTATAATATGATCCACTACATATTAGGGTTAGTGTGCTTTCGCTGTGAAATAAAACTTCCACTGTGTAGGCTTTGCTATTTTTTTCCTTGAATAATCCTAGTATGTGATTTTGATATTTCTTTCCTTTCTCCATCTGGGAAAACACTAGACAAATGCTTCACAATTATTTCTTACAAAATTTTCAAAAACAGGTTTAATGGTGCAGTCAGATTTTTTTATAACCATAGTCAAAAAGTAACTTTATGAAAATGCACTTTGTGCCCCCTTATCAAAAAACGACGTAAAATCAGTTTGTCATTCTGCCCCCCTAATGCTGTAATGCACACCCTTGCATGGGAAAGTCATTGACTTTAGATCAGAATGTATCTGAATCCAGGAAGAATACATGGTTGTTTATTGCTGACCACTTAGCAGAGATTAATTCTCTTGGAGTGGAGAGAAACAGTAGAAGAACAAAGGGCACATTTAGCACTACCCCTTTGAAGAAGTGCTTCTCCTGTTCATTCTCAGGTCATTCCCAGACCGCAAGCCTCCCATGACTGTATGGATGAGAAATGGTTTGGACTCTGTTAGGTCGGAGGACAACTTATATAAATACGGGAGTGGCAAAGGAGCTGAAGACAGGTCTGCCTGGTGATAGAAGGATACAGCCATATTGAAACATTGGCTCCTGGGTAATTTTATTTTAAGATAAAAACTGATGTGCTACAAAAGAAAGTGGGAGGCAATAAATAAATAAGTAGGATTGGGTGGCAGCAATTGTACAATCAAAGGCTGGTAGATTTAGTCATTTTTTCACTTCTGGAGTACTGGGACTTAGGCCAGATGTTTGAAATCATTAAATAATTATGCCTTTATTGCAAATATTTAGGAATTATAAATGTGAGCTCCCTTAAAGTAGTTTATCAGTATTATTTGCCACTTTATGATACCAAATCAGTAATTGTGAATCATTGTGAATAAAAAATTGTAACAATCACAGGAATGGCCACTGATGACATCATACATTGCTGAATGTTCTGGAAGTACAGGTGTTTGTTTTTCTGGCGAGTAGAGTAGAGCAAGAAAAAGACCAGAAGTCCAAAATCGAAGAATGGCAAGTGAAGATCCACACAGGAGATACCAGCAGTAGGAAGAGTAAAATAAACTTCAGTGACTTTGAACTTCAAATCTTAGTTGGAGAGTGTCTCCAAAGACATGAAATGTTATTTGACAAATCCACTCTCTCAGTCCCTGGGGCAAGAATGAAGAGGATTTGGATGTAAATCCAGGAGAGCATTAAGGCTGTTATTGTTACCAGAAGAAGTATCAACAATATCAAGAAATATTGGTATGATCTTCTGTCTCAAAATAAAGAGAGATTGTCCATCAGGATACATGAAGCTTTAAAAGCTGGCGGGGGGAGAATAAGAGAACGAACACACATAGTGCAACTAATTGAGATCACATTCCAGCCTGAAAACATATCTAGTGTTGTAGACATCAATACCTCTGTGCCTGTGTCCACTGTGTTAGGTGAAGCATTAACATTTCTGTATCAATATTACTATCATGAATATACCCTTTTATTTCTTATACTGACATAACATTTTGTTTAATTGATAAGTATTCATTTAAACAAACAGGTAAACATTATTTTTCAAACTATTTTGCCTTTTTTATATAAAGGGCACAAGCAGATTTTAAACATTACTACAACCTATAGTACTTCATTTAGAATATGTAATTTAGAGTTTGGGAATGTAAATATATAACCTAGCCATAAAATATTACAATAACTTTTGAATGAGTAAAAACAGTAAAAAATAAAATAAATATTATTATGGTTGCTTATAGGTACACATGCTGTACCTCAGGAAATAAGGGAATTACAAATTGAAGAAGAGGAATTAGCTATAGCAGAGCCAAGTGGATTACATGACCCTTCAACTAGTGCCTTTGCGACAAACTACTGTGCCAGTACAATCAACTCCACCTATAGCATTCAACACAGCATAAGTACATCATCACCACTTAGATCAACTGTGACTCAAGTTATTAGCACTCCAGTCATGACAGCCTGACACAGTGAACTACATTTAGACGACAAAGGACATCTACTACAGGAAACATATCATTGGTCCAAAAATCAGTCGGTAGGATATCTACTGCTTTGAAATTTACACAACTGGAAAGAGCAATGCTAAGAGTACAGCAAATACGTGCCAAGGCAACTCACATGTTATGTACAAAATTGTCAACTTAAATAATACTATCCGTGACAAATTTTAGTCACATACAAGTACAGTCAGTGAGATATCACAGGCGGTCACAGCTCTTTCTGCAGCAATAAATGCACACACTACATCACAAAGAGGACATCAATGTTATGTAGACACGAGTCTCCAATTATTTGGTCGATTGGTTAGTGCTATAGCAAATCTATGTAGAAACAGAGTCAATATTCAGCTGAAATGGTTCACTTCACTGCTGTCATCTCAAGAGGCCTACTTCAAATTGCCTCTGCTAGAGGAACTTCAAACATCTAGGGGCATATGTATTAAGCCCTTTTCCCGTTCGTAAACAGGCCGATTCTCAGAATCGGCCCGTTTGCTGAGCGGAAGAGCCTTTGGGATGTATCATCCCAAAGGGCATCACAAATTAGAGAATCGCAAAATTTGCGATTCCCTATTTTGCGATTGCATTTAAGGAACCGCAAATTGCGATTCCTTAAATGCGATGTAGAAAGCACCTAAGTTGTGCGAATGGGACATAAGGAATCGCAAATTACCACCAACTTGCAGTTGGTGGTAATTTGCGAATTCTTTGAAAAAAACACTTTTTTGCTTTTTTCAAAGTGCCATGTGGCACACATACATGCCATATGTGTGTCACATGTGCACACATGCACATTTCAGGGGTGCAACAGGGTGTCCTTTTGGAACCCTTGAAATTGCGTGCGCAATTTGCGAGTACCTATTGGGTACTCGCAATTTGCGCACGCTATTTCCATTCATTCCTATGGGCCTCTTGGCCCATAGGAATGAATGGGAAGGGATTCCTTAATTGCGAGTCGCAATTTGCGAGTCGCAATTAAGGAATATGAGGGAATCGCAAAAAATGTGCGATTTTTTGATTACATCTCGTTTTGCGATTCTCAAATAGCGATTCTCTAAAAATCGCTATTTGGAAATCGCAAAACCTTACATTGATACATATGCCCCCTAATGCTTCTAATAGGGCATCTCTTTCATTTGCAGAGCATAAGGATGCTTCAATCCAAAGCAGCATATCTGTCGGCGAGGGAGTTATGGTAGTGTGTGCTACAAGTCAATCTGGTGATGTTGAAAGTGCATCTACAGTGTGCCAAAAAATTAAAATGGACAGACTTATATTTCTGAATATAATTTTTTTTTTATTAAAGCTAAATGCAATTTGAAATCATTTTGTAATTCTTTATTTCTTAAATTGTCAGTTACGACAATTGGTTTGGAAATTATTACAAATAATTTGGAAAAATACATGAATTAACATTACACATGACCGTCCACTCATTTCTTTGTCAGTTTCATTTTTTTTTTTTTATGTAAGCTCTTATTTTGTCTTTATATATAATAACAACCTTAGTTTGATATAAAGTATATTGATAGTCATTTTTCTACAATCACATAGCTTGTGACAAAATGCATTCATTTCATACAAAGAGGGCTCATTATGGATTCACACATTCACACACGTAAAAATCTATATTGAAATAATTAATAATTAATGATACTTAAAAATTACATTAATGGCACTAATTAATATTTAAATAAATATTTTTGTAAATAAAATATAAATTATTGTGTTTTTAAACCTTAATAATAAAAATCATCCTCAGCCTATTTTATTTTCATCATTTAAATATTAATTTCAATATTCATGAACAAAAATATGGTTACCACCTAAGTCCATTCAGTGGGAAATAGTGAGTGACAAAAGCTGTTACTTTAAGAAATCGCTATTTAGAAATACTTTTACATTTAAAAAGTGATTCTCTATTTACCAATGCAGTAATGTATAGCCGCTAAATTGTGATTCCTCTTTTATTCAGTATGCTGTGGTAAAATTTTAAATTCCTATTTTTTAACATTTAATACATTACTAATGCTTCTTTTTTTAGTATCAAATCACTTTGTTATTGATTTGATAACCTTTTGTACATCTGGCCCACTGTACTTAGAATTGCTTAGGAAGGTGGCACAGTAGGCAGGCGAGAAAATCAGGTTTGTCCCATTTGGAGCTTTCTGCCATGCTAAAAACTTGTTCAGTAAGACGTCACTGCTAAGGTATCCAGCTCATGGAGCCCTACCTTACTACAATTTCCAACCTTGCCATGCCGGAGGATTATGACTTCCCAAAAAGTGACTAGGTCCAAAGATAAAAACATGGGCAAAGGTGTGGTGGGAAATCCCTTCAACCCACAAAGTGTCCTGCTCAAAAGTTTTGATTCCAAAACCAATAGCTTCAGCAGGAGATTCAATATGATGTATCCAACCTAATGGACCCACTTTGACTGGGGAAACCTGCTTGATGTATCTGCCCTCTGCTCCATCTCAGTCAGTTTCAAATCTCGCCAAGATCTCAGTGAAGTACAAACTTTTGTTTTCAATCTCTCGTTATTTTTTGTAGACACTTTTTGTCTTAAAATGTTTTCAAAATAATATCTCTAGTTCCACTTATTTTTATGATCTTGGCGTCTTTATGCTTGTTTAATTTTTCTATGTTTCTCTACATTGGGTTTTTATTATGGTCCTTAAGTTAAAATTGTAGGTACTGTTTGAACTTGACACGCACTTCTTTAAGGGTTGTCTTCTGCTTGTGCCATAGCTACCGGGGGTTGAGCAAAGATTCTCTTAGAACTGGGCGTTGGCCTAATTAGGTTATGTTTATTATGTTGGTAGGGGTCAACCCCTCCTAAAGTAATACCAGACATTCTGAAAATTTGCAATCATGTGTCATTTTAATTTGGCCACACAGAACCAGTATGGCCAATCCAGTAAGGTTATGTTGTATAGAATTCAAATTCTGATCAATGCACTGAAGAAACAGTTCTGGGTTGCATCATGTTTGCCTCATCCATCCATCCATAAGGACTTTTACAGAGATATTTTGCATTTATATTTATAGATGGTTTGAACTAGTTCACGGTTTATCACACAAAAATAGAAATTATATTTTGGTGACTCCTGATCTAGTTGTCAGGTCATGTTTAATGCTTGGAGTCCCAATATAATGTACCCCCCTGGTGTAGCCATAAGGTGGTTATATGGAACTACTATATCCTAGGACAGTTTTAACTTTATCGTAAGGTCTTCTACATGGCAATGCCAATTGCATTATTAAGATTTATTTAGAATAGAAGTCAAACCGTTTAATTAAATTGATTGTGTCTCTCTTCCATTTCATAAAATGCATTTTAGCCCCAACGCTGTACCTGTAACAAGGCTGGTCATAGGCATTTTGAATAATTGTTTAGAGGGGTGGACAATGTTCAGCCCTTGTAGAGTTTAGAAGAACTGGTAAAAGCCTTACCCCACTTACACTTCGAATCTCAGATTTCCTTCATTGATTTTTCTGCTACCTTTTATTGGTGTAGCTAATTCCAAAAATGATAGGTCCTTATGAAAGTGGTACCACACAAAACACAGTTTCTTTGGACTGCAGAGAATTAGTACTTAATTTACCCTGCTGATGCTCAAATTCCTCAAGGAAAAAAAACTTTCAACACCTTTGAGTATTTAAGAAGGCCAGTCTTGAAATTAGAGTACCGTATTATAGTAAATTACAGATTCCTGATGCAAACAAAGATGTTTCCTAAAGCAGCACTGCTTGGGGCATCAATCTGCACCAATACTCATAGGCTGGTTTACTTTATTAATAGATATATTACAAAGAGTGGGGGGCAAGATGCTCTCTGTGGAAGACAATCACACCAACTGAAGAATTTGCCATTTGGGCAATACTGCATCATGCCATAGAGTACCAAGAGGTAGCAAACATTCTGCCTGTACAACTCTTTCACTAATCACCTGGTTGCTTTCCCCCCTATCCCTCAAGAGGAGCTTGCGCTACTCTGCCATAAGATTAAATCTGGCTCTCCTGCCGACCCTCTTAAGCCAGATCAATTCCTGAAATCGCTATCTGTGTTTTTAACACCTCTGAGCCATCTGATCAATCAGTCACTGCTTACATCGACGGTCCCTAGTGCTTGGAAGCAAGCCAGGGTGGTTCCCCTGCTGAAAAAGCCCCAGCTCGACACTACTAAACCAGAGAACTTCCGACCCATCTCTCTCTTACCCTGGGTTTCCAAGATTTTGGAATCCTATATCAATTCCATACTCACAGGCTATCTGGAGGAGAACAACTTACTGGACCCCTCCCAGAATGGCTTTCGGCCGGGTCACAGTACGGAATCGGCCCTCTTGGCTGTGACCGAGCATCTGAGGAGGGCCTTAGACAAGGGTCGTACATCGGCACTGATTTTGTTAGATCTCAGTGCCGCATTCGACACCGTCTCCCACCAGATCCTGTTGCAGAGGTTGGGGGAGGTGGGGATCGGGGGCTCTGCTCTTGAGTGGTTTGTTTCCTTTTTAGCTGATAGGACCTTTCAGGTTGCAGTTCCCCCTTTTGCTTCCAAGACACACACCCTCAAACACGGGGTACCGCAAGGCTCAGCTTTGAGCCCAACGCTGTTTAACGTTTATGTGCACCCTTTGGCAGCAGTGGCAAAAAGTAGAGGGCTCACAGCAGTGTCTTACGCGGATGACACGCAGTTGGTAGTTGCTCTCTCTGAAGACTCAGGACAGGGCTCATGCAAGTTCCAGAGGGATCTGGAGTTTATATATGAGTGGATGACTGCCAACTGTCTTCAGTTAAATTCCAACAAGTCCGAGTTCCTGCTGGTCGGGAGAAACACTGAGTTGTGGAGTGAGCATTGGTGGCCTGCCAAGCTGGGCGATGCACCTGCTCCCAAACAGGTGGTAAAAAATCTGGGTGTGTGGGTAGATGCCACCCTTAGCTTTCAGACTCAAACAAAGAAAGTAGCAGGAACCTGTTTTGGCATCTTACGGGGGCTCAAACCAGTGCTGAGGTTTTTTGACCCGGCCATGAGGCAGGTAATTGTCCAAGCATCTATTCTGTCAAGACTGGACTACGCCAACTCACTCTACCTGGGAGTTAATAAAGTGGAGATCACAAGACTGCAAAGGGTTCAGAATGCTGCCGCCAGAGCCTTGTTAGGTCTGCCCAGGACATGCCCTACTTCCAATGCTATCCGTCGGCTACTTTGGTTGCCTGTAGCAAAGCGCACAGAGTTCAAGACTCTGTGCATGTCTTTTAAAATTTTGAATTCTTCCTCCCCAGACATTTTGGCTAATCTGCTTACACCTTACATCCCCTCCCGCCAACTTCGGTCTATGGGCCAGCATCTGGCGGTGGTCCCACGGGTGAGGAGGGTGCGTGCTGGTGGACGTTCTTTTGGTGTATTTCAGGCCAGACTTTGGAACGCGCTCCCCACCGTCATTCGTAGCATGGAAAACTATATGGCATTCCGCAGGGCCATTAAAACGTATCTTTTTCCATCATAGACTGTTGTGTGTTGTTTTCTGACCTGCTGTTTTTTGTTCAGCACTGGGACGCCCCTTTGCTGGGGCAGCTGTGCGCTATATAAAACCGCATAACATAACATATCAGTCTTTATCAAATTTATATTTAAAGTCTAACAAAGTGATAAATAGGGATGTAATCTGTGATGAACCATCTTTGGAATCCATGGACTGTGACCTGAAGCTTGGGTCTCTGCAAGTATAGCATGCCTCAACCGCTCTCTAGCTTAGAGCGGGCAAATAGCTCATCTAGTGGGGTCTTGTGTACAGTGCAGCACGTACATCCCTTGTGAGCATCACAGGTTGTACTGTGGTTCAGAAAACGTGTGTGCATTTCAAATGGTACGAAGCGCACTATATGAGTGTGGCCAGAAAAGATGATCCCTGATTTCACAAAGAATTGTCTGATTTTTCCTATTCACAGGCTGAGGGGTTCAGTTCTGTCCACCCTAGTCTGGCTTCCATGTAAGCCTCCGTACTCACTCTCATAGTCTAACCTCTTACCCGCTGGTATTACATTGGCCACTGCCAGCGCAATGCAAACCAGAGAAGAGAAGGATTTTCATTGCAGCTGGGCTAGTAGTACAGTCTCAGTATCAGCAGGTAGGAGAGAGAAGATCTGGACTTCTTCCACTACTGATCACTACAAGACCATCTACCATTTATACAGTTTTGGAGGTAGTGTCAAGATAACACAATTGGATCTGACTCACACATCGATTAAAGGATTATTCCACCTCACCAAAGATGACTTGTAAATAGTGAGTAACTCATTGTTCCGTGGATGTGTAGATATTCTTTACATCTGTTACAGCAGTCAAGACTTATGCAAGGTGAGATATGAACACCAACAAGTACACCTTTTGTCTCAGGGGTAACTAACCATCCTGGAAAATTTATAATGGTTTAATCTCCCTCACTCGCCTCCACTTTCCATTTTGTTATCAGGAGTTGGAAGTCAGTTTGTTATGTAATGACTTTTCTGATTAAATGAGACAAGTTCAGCTGGCATTTGATAATAGAAATGGAAGATAAGAGGCTTTTTATTGGCACAGAGCGCATCCATCAAATGTATTACATAATGTGATCACTTCTAAGCAGTAGATTTAGATATGATCAGGTCAAGTACCTTGTCTTTGTCTACAGTGCAAGTAACACTTATAAGCTTTGCTTTTTCCCAGAAATATTCCCTTTCAAACAGTGTTTCCATGATATGAATGCATCAAGGTTTTGCTAGGGGCACATGGGGACCAGGCATGGTAGACATCAGGTGGAGGTCTCAAACACATCTTTCTTTTCAGCAGAAAGTATAGGTGCACATTAAGGGCCTGATTTAGATGTTGGGTGTCTTCTTGCCAGCCCGCCATGGCGGGGGCCCGAGTGCTCTGTCAAGCCGATGGTATCCCGCCCGCTGTATTGAGATGTGTACGAGATACACAGAAGACCGCCTCGTTTTTTTCCTTTTTCACTGCGTGCTGCATTCTACAGCACGCATTGAAAGAGGAAAATGCCTGTAGTGATTGTCTTTGTGCAGGAAGGTGCCCCTTCCTGCACAAAAACAATCTCCCCACGACGCAGGCACCCTTGCACCATGGTGCAAGGGTGCCTGCGCCAGCTCATGGCTGCTGTTTGTGTGCCAGCGCAGGGGGAAGCACAGAGATGTGACATATTGTTGTAAATATGTCGCATCCCTGTGCTTCGGAAGTGCCGCAGCGGGGTGCAGCCAAAGGGCTTGTGGTGCCACGCTGCGGCACTTCCTTGTAGATCTGCCCCTTACCCCCTACTTAACTGATCAGTTTGTGATGTCACCCATTACCGGCAGATGAGTGCCACCTGCTTGTTTATCTTTAATGTGCTTCTTGATGTTCCCAGTGTTTATGCTGCATTTTAAAGCTGAATGTCTATTTTATTCTCAGCACACTGTTTGTCACGGAGGGGGCAGCAGGTTGGTCTGTTAGTTAATTGGCAAGGGTGGCATCTTGCTTTTTATCTCGTTTATTATCCTGTCATTGCTCCCCCAGCTCATGGGACACCCTAACAGACACCACTGGGACATAACTGGCTTGCCGCCTTTGCTCACACCCTTGCCCCCCACTAACATCCTCCCACTACCATGTCTGTCATTGAGAAATGCCTCTCTCTCTGAGCAGAGACTGGCAATCTTAGATCTTGCTGCCCCTCACCCCTCCGGGAGAGGGGGTCCACCCAACCCTATCCAGCCACAATTAACGTGGTTTGTGTTTATCTTGGCCACCCCCGATGGCCTTGCGGGCGAAATGGATTCCACAGACTTGGACCCGCTGAACTCAGAAATGGATTGGTTCTTGCCATATTGCTCTCTGGGTGGAGTCAGTTTAAGGCACCCAAACCAAATCTTCTTTCTCTCTATTTCCCACTACATGACCCCCTCACGCCGTGTGCTCACCCGGGATCTATACATACACCTTTCCACTACCCGCGTACGGACAAGATCTCCCTTGCCCTCCCCCTGACCTAGCCCCCTTCGAGTCACAGCCGCTCCACACACTACAAGCACACTCACTTAACACCCACCTACCCCTTGTGCACAGCGTTGCTATCAGTCTCCCGATCCCCATAACCCCCCGCAGAATATGGAGGTGACATCCTACCAGACAATTATCACCGTTGGACACTGAGGCATTGCCACATTCATTGACCATCATATCTTGCAATGTGAACAGCCTCAAGCATTACGTTAATGTAAAAAAATGCTGACTTATTTTAAGTCTGAACACACAGATGTAGCTCTTCTCCAGGAAACGCACCTCACAAGCACTGAGGCAGAGAAGTTCAAGAAGGACTAGGTGGGCAGGGTCATTCATGCAGCCGTCCGCCATCATCAGTTACGGAGCCCATGGCACCCTGGAAATGGGGAGTGTCCAACTTTTACATAGATCACTAATGCAGAGTACTCAAGATGTGGACCAACACAGAGGGATGGTATGCGTTTGTCAAGCTGAGCATTGGCGACAGGGTCCTATGCGCAGGCTCTGTCTATGCACCAACCGGCCCAAAGCAACCATTTCTCCTACATCTTAACCCTGTGCTAGGAGAGTTTGATACCTCACACCTGCTCACAGGGGGAACTGGAATCTAGTGCGCCACGTAGTCTTAGATCGGCCCCATAGACATTGCCAACAATTCAGACAGAGCCCCTATGGACCACTTCTCACAGACCAAGGTCTCCTCGATATATGGCATCTCCTTCATCCCAGTGGCAGGGAATATACGTACGTCTCTCCGGTTCATGGAACCCAATCGAGGTTGGACTACTTTCTCTTCTCCCAGTCCATGACCACACTGATACACGATTCCCTGATACTGGAGGGGGCACTCTCAGAACACTCCCCAGTCCACCTCATGGCAGACATGGGACCAACACCGACCCGCAAACCCTGGTGTCCTAATCTTTCTCAATATAAGTTGCCTGATGGCAAGGCCCTGCTCAAATCTCATGCTACTAAATACCTCGACCAAAACAAGGGTTGGTCGCCTCTGTGCAAACACTATTAGTGGCAGTTAAAGTGGCCATTCGGGGGCAGCTAATGAGAGATGCCACCCTAAACAATCTGTGAAGGGTGGAAAGGCAGGGCTCCGTGGACAGAGAAATAGCGGGTCTGAGGCGCCAGTACAACACTAAGTCCTCAATTACTGCCAAGCGGCTCCTCGAGAATGTGCGAATAGGGTGGCCAACTGGCATGGGCGCAAATTCAGGACGGTGAGTGCAAAAATTCAGGACAAAGGGTCAAAATTCAGGACAAAAATTCGGGACAAAAGGTGTGCTTTACAGACACATCAGTGGATGTCATGCAATAGTATATAAGTAAATAGGCAAAGAACATAGGTACAAGTCACTTCTCCTGCCCGGTCACTTTCTCCTGCCCGGTCACTTCTCCTGGCCCGTCACCGCTCCTTCCCTGTCATTTTCCCTGCCCCGTCACTGCTTCTGCCCGTTTATTGCTCCTGCCCGTTTACTGCTCCTGCCTGTTTACTGCTCCTGCCCGGTCACTGCTCCTGCCCGGTCACCTCTCCTGCTCCTGCCTAATCACAGCACCTGCCACATCACTTCTCCTGCCCCGTCACTTCTCCTGCCCTGTCACTTCTCCTTTCCTGTCACCGCTCCTGCCCCGTCACCGCTCCTGCCCGTTCATTGCTCCTGCCCCGTCGCCACTCCTGCCCCGTCACCACTCCTGCCCCGTCACTTCTCCTGCCCGGTCACCTCTCCTGCCCGGTCACCTCTCCTGCCCGGTCACCTCTCCTGCCCTGTCGCCACTCCTGCCCCGTCACTTCTCCTGCCCGGTCACCTCTCCTGCCCGGTCACCTCTCCTGCCCTGTCGCCACTCCTGCCCCGTCACTGCTCCTGCCCCGTCACTGCTCCTGCCCCATCACTCTTAGTGAACAACATTGGCAAATTACGCAAGACTGCAAGTTCCCCACAGTACTCTGTTTGGGGAAAGCTCCTCTGTAATCACTAACTATGATCTACTGGCTCCAGGTGAGTCACTGGCCTCCAAGGCACTCACTCGCACATGATATGCTAAAGGCAGACGGTGCATTGTCATTCGAAAGGGGATAATCAGCGTCAGTCAGCATGACAATGGGCCTGTCCACAGTCTGTGGGAGCTCAGTGAGGGGCTGCTGCCTCTGGAGTTCAACAGAGAAGTTGCGAGCTGCCCCTGAGAACTTTTAATCTCTTGGGGCTTCTCGCAGGGGAACAGCACAGCTCGCTGCAATTAATCTAAAAAATTACGGACAAAAGCCATCTGTAAAATGAATGATTACGGACAACGGACATGACACCAAAATGACGGACGGTCCGTGAAATTTACTGACGGTTGTTCACCCTATGTGCGAATGGCCCTCAATGTGCTTTTCACCTCAAAGGCAGTGTTGGACTTGGCCCTTTTTGGCCGGTTCACCCCTAAACTTTTTGCCTTGTGTGTCAGTAGTTTTAAGTCTCTGGGCACTTTAGCACTGTGGGCCAGTGTAAAGTGCGTGCGCGCTGAGTGCGTGTGGTGAGATTGTCCTGCCCTCCCATAGGAATGCATGGGGGATATGTGTGTCCATGGTAATTCCTGGTGTGAGAGGAGTGCAGGGGCGAGTTTAGTATGTGCGAACTCGTGAGAATAAATGCTGCGCAATGGTGTGCGCAGATGTATTGTGACTGGTGTAGAAATGCCACTTTTAGAAGTTGGCATTTATGTGTGCTCTGTGTCTGCCTGCCTGATGTGAATTGCATGTCTGGCTTGTGAGTGACAGGGGCTGGGAGGTGTGTGTGGCTCCTGGAGGGGCAGGGTGAGTCAGCGCAGGGCTGAATAGGGAGATCTGCATCTAAATGGGAGGGAGGAGTTGCACCTGGGACCTGAATAGGGCTGTGCCTTCCCTCCACAATGCTGGCTCCACCCCCTGTGGTGCGTCTGATGTCCCTAGCCTGTCCTGTGAAAGGAGAGAGGAGCTGAGCAAAACAAAGTGCTCCAAAGCTCCCCCAAACCAGTTGCGTCTGGTTTTCCCCAACCCTGTGCTGTGACACAAAGGGGATTTTGTGGATAAAAGAAGGGGCTGTGACCCCATGAATGTTGTTCAGTCTTGGTACCTGATTCCTGC
The DNA here is from genome assembly GCA_963921515.1 of Calotriton arnoldi. Lineage (NCBI taxonomy): Eukaryota > Metazoa > Chordata > Amphibia > Caudata > Salamandridae > Calotriton > Calotriton arnoldi. Next base: position 554,778 of record CAWUFW010004282.1, on the reverse strand, counting down.
AGGGCGTGCTGCTGCTGGGGGCCCGGGGGGGGGCTGCCAGGAGGGCTTGCCTCCCTGGGCCCTGCATTGCCCCTTCATCTTTGAGGACTCTCTTGGGGCTCCTAGCGCCTTGTGAGCGCTTTATTCTTAATTTCCCCAAAGAGAGGAAGAGCGTGGGCTACGCAGCGCTGTGCTGCCCGTCCTTTTGGGGGGAATCCCGACGTGAGGGATTCCCCCGTGATGCTGCTGGAAGCAGGAGCCCACCCCGTGTTGGGAATTGTTTGCGGGTGCCCACCCCGCTTATGAGTGATTTCACGTTGGAGAGCGGGTGCCCACCCCGCTCTCATGCTACTTTGGATAGCGGGTGCCCACCCCGCGTTTCACCGCCGCAGTCCGAGCGAGCCACCGCGACCAGGAAGCCAGGCGAGGTGCCTGACGCGGGGCGGGGCCGAGAGGAGGAGGCTGCCACGGCCGCCAATGGTAGCGCGGCCGAAGGAGGAGGCGACCCGGAAGTGCAGGGGGCTCCCGAGAGCTGAGGGAAGCCCCGCACACGCCAGAGGAGAAGCCCGGAGCCTCGCAGGCTCCATGTGCAAGTCCCGGGTCCCAGGAGGGGGCCCGGGTGAAGAGAAAAAGGCGGCAGAGGCCGCCGATGGCAGCGCGGGGCTCCCAGGAGCGAAGGGAAGCCCCGCGCCGCGAGAGAAGTGCTGCCGCTCCCACCTGCAAGGGGAGGAGACCCAGAGCGACAACCGGAGGAGTCCTGCCCGCAGCTGGTGAGTGGGGCTCCGTGATGGTTCTTGGTGTCAGTGCCGATGAGAGGCACAGAGTCAGAGGCGCCCCGTCTGGCAGCGGGCCGCTCCAGCGCTTGGGGGGCAGTTGTTACTATGAATAAGAGAGCCCCAGAGGGCCCCGTGTCTATGGGGGCATATCGAGGCACATTGTCGGTGCCTGGGCGGGCCCGCCCGAGAGCGGGCCGCCCCAACGATGGTGGCACATGTTGTAGTGCTACAGGGGGTCCAGAGAGCACAGAGGTGCCGGGCCCCCCTCCTTTATGCAAAGTGCCACGAACAGGGCACAATTGAGAGAGAGTCCCTGAGAGGGACCAGAGGCACAGTGAGTGCCAGTGAGTTTCCCAGCTGCCCAGCAATTAGTGGGCAGCTGCTACGTTTAGGTTTGCGCAGTGGCGCCCGTGGATTTCGCTGCCTAGGCAGCATCCCTGACATTGTGGACATAGGGCATTTGAGCCCTCCAAGAAGGCCAGTTGGCCAGGGGGACTATGAGGTTAATAGGGCGCCAGGCCCTAATATGATTTATGTGTCTAATGATGTTTAGGCTAATGAGATTATTGCATACTGCGTGTATGCTGGTGAGGACTAATGCGTAATATGTTTATGCTGGTGAGGGTATGGTCTAATGCGTTTAGGCTTATGAGGTAGGCGCAGAATGTATTTCGCGCCTAATGTGATACTGTGCATAATGTGGTTTATGTTACAGGATGATGCTGAGTACAGTGGTTACCGGTGATTACTGGTTGTACGTTTATGATATGTGCTACATTTACTAAGTTCGCTTTGTGCTGGTCCTGATGGTGGTCCAGTTGGCCCTGTCAGGTGTAAATAATCCCTTGTAAATATGACCTAGTGCCAGGTGGCACCATGTATATTATGTGAGTACTATTCTAATGTGTTATGAGAATACAAAGGCTATTTTTGATATAACCTTGTGTGGAGTTCCTTCTTGTGGTGTGCCTGGTATGTTGTTGCTGTGTGCGTGCGCAAACGCTTTACACATTGCCTCCGGGATAAGCCTGACTGCTCGTGCCAAGCTACCAAGGGGGTGAGCAGGGGTTATCTTTGGCGTGTAACTCCCTTGCCCTGACTAGAGTGGTGGTCTCTGCCTGGCTTTGGCGCAAGCCTTAGCCAACCAGAGATCCCATTTCTAACAGGCAGAATACACTCTTCAAAAATTGAAGGCTTGTCACTACCTACAGGGTGAGAATGCAGGGTGGTTACTAGCAGTGCAACTAAGACAAAGGGAGGTGGGGATGTCCAGCCATCAAGGCAGACTTGGTCTCCCCTCTGTGAAATATTGCTATCTAGCTTGCCCTCTGGAGCAGGTGGCGAACATGCAAAACCACGACTGAAATCCCTCCCGCTGTGGGTCATGATTGAGAGAGCCCTCAAGGAGTGCCCACCGGGGTGCCAGGTGCTCTATCAGTACAGCACGTCCAAGTTTGCACACGCGAACCCCATTGTTAAAAAATTGGGCACGGGCTCACTGGCTCCTCTCAGTGGACACTCACCTACATGACAAAATGCTTCTATGGCATAATGACAAAATAGGTATTGTATGCGATACACTGAAGAACTGGGATCAGTAGTCCTCAGTGGGAATTCTAGCCTTGCACCTAGTCATAGCATAAGGGGCACTTAAATCTTTTGATAGGCTCCATGAGGAATTTCATTTACCCCAGACACAGCAGTGGAGATGCATGCAGTAACAACATCATCTTTCAAGTAGATTAGAGGCAATGCCCTGGGCCATCGAGACATTCCCGGTGATAACTTATCTTGGCACCTGGGGGTGATTTAAAAGAGCAATGTTGGGTCTCTATAATCTTCTGGTGAGACACCTATACTACCAGCCAGAAGTAGAGCAGCTAAGCACCATTATGGCAGAATTGACTCTGGGTAGAATACGAGTGTAAGGACTGGGTCGAGCAACTAGTTAATCTGGAGTATGGGAGGCCGAAATGAAATTCTGCCTCTTCAAAATACTCCAAGACTAGCCCTGGTGCCGGTGAAACTCAAGACCCAAAGCTCTTACATCAATCTGACTGCTGCGACCATAAACAGTGCGACATCGTGCACGAGCTCCATGACTGTCCTGATGTGTGTGCATTCTGGGACATGGTGGGAAAGACGTTAAGTAGCACAGGGGTGATCCCTAGCATGATTCTGCCCCACCTGGTAATGGTGCATGACATGATAGACAGCCCCTCATTGTCCAAGGAAGAACGCTAACTTCATACGCCCCTCACAGCAGCCAGACTCTGCATCTTAGGATAGGATAGTCCCGCTGACCCCCTGTCCACCCATTGCTGTTGTTCCATTCAGCCCCGCCCCACTCTCCCAGTCACTGCTTCCAGTCCTCTGTACCACAGCGCCCCAAGCTGGATCCCGCACGGCTCTCGAGGCAGAATTCCTTATTAGACGGGAACGGGATGCAGAGCCCCCCCCCCCCATTTCTTTCCTGATTGACTTGGAGACACAGAGCTGTTCTTCCCATTCTCCCATCTTTTCTCCACCCTTTTTTATCTTTTTTCTTCCCCTCTGTTTTTATGTCAATGGCATAATATTTTGCTAACTTGTTGAATATTGTGATTTTACTCCGCATACCATGTGTATAACCAACAAGATTTCCTGTAAATATGGTTTGGTGCATAGAGTTGTTTTACAAAATGTCTGCAAATTCTCAATAAACAATTACATCAAAAAATATATACATTTGATTACAAATATTGGTCATTTTTGTAAAAGATGATAGCTATGCTTTGTCTATATTGATACGCTTGCCCCTTCATAAAGCCAATAGGCTTCCTTTTTATATTTTGGTGTTGCAGAAGGTTGTGCATGGCGTAATGCTTGGCAGAGTGCGTTCAATCAATCAATCAATCAATCAGGGGATTGTAAGCGCGCTACTCACCCGTGAGGGTCTCAAGGCGCTGAGGGGGGGGGGGGGGGGTTCTGCAGATCTGTTAGCCGAAGAGCCAGGTCTTGAGGGTCTTCCTGAACGTGTTCAGGGAGGGGGGATGGCTGCTCAGTATGGCATTGGCCAGGTCCTGGGGCCAATCCCCGTCTCAGAGGGGCAATTTACCGTTACCTTAGGGCACGAGTTATAGTTACTAGATATAACTATAACTGGTGAATTTCAGTGTTTTTTTTTTTTTTAAGTGAAGTTGTTACTGAAATTTTCACCTATAACGTTACCTTTACCTCTGTGTTTTTTCAGTGAAATATGTATACATACCTATATCAACCACGTTTGTGTGTTTTATTTAGGCCTGGGCGGAGCTCACGGAGTTCTAATACACTGGCAACATGAGATCTGCACTTCGTACTACACCATCAACAGACCGCAGTGGCTGCCAACACTTTTCTTCAGCAACGACCATCCACATCTGACAAGTTCATCGAGCTACAGTAATGACTGTCCGCGACGCCTGGCCTGCTCTTCATGCTACAGCGATGACCATCCTGATGCTCTGCCTGCTCCTCCCGGCCTCCTCCACCACAAACAGAACCTTTTGGGCTGGACTTTAACCTTTTCAGAAAGACTAACCTTGTCCCTGTAATCTGCCTGATTTCCATTGCAGTGTGCCTGAACTTGTGACTTTCACCCAGACTCGCACAACCAGCTAACCTTCAGTGGTGCTTTGTGCTTTTAGGCGCTATACTTACCTAACTTACAATAGTTATAGGATCAAGGATACTGACAGGCTACAAATGAACCAGGTGAAAATGTAATTGATGTTCGATTGCTGGGAAAATTTGCCTTTAGACTTATAAGAAAATATGTAGCTTTGTTTACTAATGTGACTGAAGGTCACAGTTTATTTATTTGTTTTAGTTTTTAAAAATAAATATATTAGAATAATGTAGACTTAGGCTACAAGGGCTAGCTCAATGGAACTCCCTGTAAAGCATGCTCAAAGTGATGAGAGTGTTCTTGGGAAAAGGCATTACTGATTATATGTAAGTCAGGGGATGGAGCAGCTGTACCTACAAACAGGGTTGGATTGGGATCAAAAATCGGCCCGGGCACACCAAAAAAAAGCGGCCCACATTTGCGGATTATCTTTCCGCAAAACACTTCTTCAGCGAAATTATATGAAAAGAAAGGGGGTGGGGGGCATGTTTTATTAACTTCCCTTAGATAAAAAAGAATTGCACAGATTAGTTCACATTGCCGAGACACACATGAATGCAAGTGAGACCACTTCTGCTCAGGCCCCCTGCCCCCGCCCAATCAGCATACATTAATGGGCCGGCCCAGCAAGAGGAAGCGAGTGACACCTCCGCCCATCTGCCTCTAGAAAGGCCACTCAGGCACCCACTAGGCCGCTGGCCGCCTGGCGGCATCCTAACAGCACAGACAGCCCCTAGGCTGCCCAAAAAAGCAGCCCACAGCTAGAACTCGGCTACCGGCCCTTCGGCCATTTCCCGAGTGCTTGTGTTACCAATCCGACCCTGCCTACAAAGAGCTGATGGCAGTGGCTGCATGTGTATGTGCTTGTCGTTATCCTTTGGCTTACATTGCTTGCAATCGATTGTTGAGTCAAGGGGCTCTGCTGCGCTCTGCATACCTGTGTCTCGCCTATTACTTAGTGAATTCTGGGGAGTACAAAGCTGTTGTCATTATTGGTGACTTTGCAGGATTTACTGCAGTATGAATGTGGCATGGAAGAGCCACTGTTAGAGCAGTAAAGGATGGAGAGTAACCAAAAAGTATGCTATGTGCATGCCTTTTGGCCGCTTGCACTGGCCACTTGTGTCATCTCCATTAGGGGTGGGCGGAATGTTTAATTCCTCCCATGGAATTGGCAGAATTTGGCAACTCTGCATTACTCTTTTCCCGTAAAGCTCCAGATAATACAAACATGAGTTAGATTTGATGTCCCCTAGCGCCATTTTCTAACACGGGTGGTCACGGGCGGTCATGGTCAGGGAGCTGTCTCTTGAATAGATTTGCTGCAGCTCGAGTAGATTTTCTACTTGAGCGGCAGTAAAATCATCTCGAATGGCTGCAACACTCTTGTACACCACATGGTTCCATTTGCGCTGATTTTTCCGCAATGCTCGCTCTACTGGCGCTAAATTGCACTGCAAGCAGCACAACATGCATATTTTCAGCCCGTTGGTGGAACTCCGTGGAATGTCATGTTGTTTTTATGGTCAAACTCTGCATGTTCCGCCCACTCCTAATCTCCCTCAGGGACAACAGAAAAAAACAATGAGGAGGTAGATATGGGATATGAGTGGTCCTGGAGGACCTTCAATAATAGTCTAAATAGTTTATTTTGGGTAACATATCAATAAATGAGCTTACTTAGTCCACATGAATGAGGACCAAATTCAACACCATTCTATGAATAAAGATCACTCATACCTCTTCATTAGACAGATTGAGGATGCGGAGCACTCAAGCAAAGTAATTTTTAGGATTGTTAGATCCTTTACTAACCCTGTTGCGGTTGAAGGGAAAATTTTGCCCTCCTTAGAGTTATGTTCTAACCTATCCAACTTCTTCGAGAAGAAGATTCAGAATGTATACTCTTCTTTCACATCAGAAGTGTCATTATTGGCTCCCCAGGCTCCAATAACTTGCAAGACTGACGGCACCTTTACGGAGTTTGCCCATATAACTTTGCAAGAATCCTTGGCTGAAATCTTGAGGTGTAAGTCGGGATCTCCCACTGACCCCTGTCCTTCCAAGATTTTCAGATCACTTGCTCACTGGATTAATCCAGCACTGAATTTTATCTGGAATGTGTCACTGTCCACTGGCATCTTTCCTGATGTCTGGAAACAGGCTCTCCTTTTACCTCTCTTGAAAAAACCTAATGCCGACCCCAAGGAGCTTGGGAATTACCGTCCTATTTCTCTGCTACCGGCACCGGCAAAAATGTTGAAAAAAATAACGCAGCGCCAACTCACCAAGTATGTCGACTCCCATGACATCCTTCACGACACTCAGTCAGGCTTCCGGACAGGATATAGCACGGAAACCACCTTGGTGGAGGTGGCAGAGTCTATAAGAATGTCAATGAACGCGGGAGCTTCTGCTACGCTGATCCTGTTGGTTCTGTCCGTGGCCTTTGACATGGTTGCTCATTCTATACTGCTAAATAGACTTGAACAGTTTGGTGTCCAAGGCACAGCCCTCGCTTGGATCCAGTCCTACCTTCATAATCGCACTCAAAGTGTATTTCTCCCACCACACCAATCATCACCTAAGCCATTAAGGTGTGGAGTACCACAGGGCTCGGCACTAAGTCCCCTGCTCTTTAATATCTACTTGGTACCACTCTTCAATCTGATTGACACCTGGGAGTTGAAGGCTGTTTCGTATGCAGGTGATACACAGCTGATATTCTCCTTTAAGGATCAGTGAAGGGATTCATTTGCTAGATTAAGGGGCTGCCTAAAAGACATCACCAGCTGGATGAACAACAACAAGCTGAAATTAAATGCAGACAAGACGGAGATCATGTTCTTTGGTCAGCCCTCTCCACTGCCCGCAGGACTCTGGTGGCCGGCTGAGTTGGGAACTCCGCTCTGTCCGGCTAAGGAAGCTAGAAATCTAGGCGTCAAGTGGGACTCAGCTCTATCTTTTGAAACCCACATACACCATGTCTCGTCAGTCTGCTTGGCAAGCTGAAAACTTAAAAAAATTCCTCCACCTCTTGCCAGAGGACAGCAGGAGGACAGTAGTCCATGCGACAGTGATATCTCATCTAGATTATGCTAACAGTCTGTACCTGGGACTCCCAAGTATCTGATTCACAGACCTTAGATGATTCAGAATGCGGCATCAAGACTTATTCGCAGAGTGCCTTTCCGTCATCACATTTACCCTCACATCAAGCTCCTTCATTGGCTCCCAGTTGCAAAGCGCATCGAATTTAAGGCCTTGACCCTTGCTTTTCGGGCAATGCACAACATAGGACCTAGATACCTCAGAAAGAGACTCCTCCCGTATCAATCGGCCCACACTCTTAGATCTAACTCTAAGCACCTATTGTGCGTATCCCGGTTATCCAAAGCCAGAAAGGGAGGAAGGGCCTTCTCGGTCAGGACAGCTATGCTATGGAATACACTACCTCTACATCTTCACATACTGGACTCTGAATCCGACTTTCGAAGGCACCTGAAGACGTGGCTCTTCGGCTAGGCTAGTCGCGTTCCCTATCTGCTCACCTGATTACTGCTAAGCACCGGGACACCTCTGTTTGAGGTAGCTGTTTGCGCTATAGAAGTAACACTATTATTATCACTGATTAAAAAGAGTTTGCATCAATCTTTGTCAGTCATCTAATTTCTAAGTTTTTCATACACCATCTCATGTTTCCAAGAGTGTGGGTACAATTTCAAAGTTTGCAAGGGTCAGCAAAATTCATCAAGGCCTAGTTTCACAAGGATTTTGCATTGGGGTTGCATGTCTTATTTTACACAGCCAGATGCAAAATCCTTTTTGGTATTTACAAAGGCACGCAGATGTCGATTTGCTTGGCTTTGTAAGAAAAAGTAACATTGCTTTGTGTAAATTTGCATAATTTCCAGTATAGGGTACTGTGCTTTGGATTGAACAGTGTCCCTACTACCTTCCAGGTAAGGGTGAACACTGCACAGTCTGGGCTATAGACCATTAGTGTGGCATATCTTGATGATATTGCTATCTTTAACTCCACCTGGCAGAACCACCTAACCATGTCCAGGTAGAGCTTAAGGCCCTGCTATAGGCAGGACTGACCATCAAGGCCAGTAATTGACAAATAGGTCTGGGGCATGTAGTGTACCTGGGTCACAAAGTTGGGGGAGGACATATGCAGCCTCTCAAAATGAAAATCCAGACAATCATGGCTTGGGAACCTTCTGAAATCCAGACTCAGGCCACAGCTTTCCTGGGTCTAGCAGGTTACTACAGGAGGTTTGTCAAGGGGTATGGCACCATTGTAGCCCCCCTGACAGAACTGGCTGAAAAGAAGCAGCCAAAGAAGGTCATATGGCCCGAGGACTGTCAGAAGACCTTTGACATCCTGAAAGAGACACTGTGCAAAGCACCTATTCTCAAGGCACCTAATTTCAGCAAGACGCTTGTGGTCCAAATGGATGCTTCAGAACATGGAATTAGGGCAGTGATATCCCAGTTGAAGGATTAGGGTCAGGATCAATCTATTCCTTTCATTAGCAAGTGGCTACTCTCTAGAGAGTAGCACTGGGGTGCCATAGAGAGGGAAGATTTGCCTGTGGCTTTGTCACTGAAGAACCAGAGACCATATATGTTTGGGACTCATTTCAGGGTTCAGACTGACCACAGCGCTCTCAGATGGTGAATGCAGATGAGACGGGAAAACCCCAAACTGTTGAGGTGGTCCATCGCCCGACAGGGTATGGACTTGATGGTGCAACATAGACCAGGGACTGACCAGGTACTTCTGCTTAGATTATGAGGACTACCAAGGGAATGGCTGAGTTGCTCCTCACCTTCATCTGGGGCACAAGTAAGAAAATGCCTCTTTTTGTATGGTCACCCTCATTTTTTCTGGACTGATGCTGCTGCTGTTTTTAGTCTGCACACTGGGACACTGCTAATCAGGTCCCATTGCATGTCCTCTGACCCCTGAAACATGTTGAAATAGGCTGCACACCTGATTGGCGTATTTTATATGCCAATAAGTCCCTACTATATGGTATTAAAGTGTACCCAGGGTCTGTAGGTTAAATGTGCACTAGTGGACTGCAGCACATATTGTGCCACTACTAAAGTGACAATGCAAAACATCTGCCCCAGCCCCTGCAGCTGGGGTATGCAGTTTTATATCTGCCCATTCGATCTGGAAAAAAAACCTCCTGCCTGGTCTAAACCTTCCTTTTTAATATTTATAAGTCAACCCTAAGTTTGCCCTTAAATGGCAGTAGGGCAGTGTACATGGAATTTAAAAAGATCTTTAGTTTAATTTGGAACTTAAAGATAGAACTTCAGTGGACAAAACTATACACGTTATCTAGTGATCTACTTATACCACAACCACCTTCTCCAAGAGTCATAAAGCCTTGTGTTGGTATTCTCCCACTTATAATCCTGCCTCTGTTCACTTGGAGACGATTCACCCAACAACCATGATGGGCACTTCTTGGTTCCCAGAGATACAAAAGTTGAGAGCCTGTAAAAAAGTTATAGGTGGTGCAGTGGGCTCTGAGCATATTCCCCATAGCTTTCATACATGACAATCCATTCACTCGAGCCCTCTGTAAATTTTCCATCATCATCCTATTTACCCTCTCCACCGAGGCGTTCACTTGAGGACAATAAAATGCCTTAAGATATTGTATGTTCCATTCCCTTAGGAAATCTTTCATGAGTTCCGAGGTGAAGTGAACCCTGTTGTTACTCACCATGTATTCAGGGGCACCCTCATCCAAGAAGGTGTCCATAAGAACTCAATGAGAGCTTTGGTGCGGAACTGATGTACAATTTGAGACACAACCCACTTAGAGTGGTAGTCTACCGGAATCAGGATACATCTATCCTCTACAACAAAACCCTCCATAGGCCCTACAATGTCCAAAGCCAGTTTTATCCAGGGTTTACTGGAAACATCTTCTGATTTTGGGTCACTTACAGAGGTCCTTAACATTACCACTGTTGGGGCAGCTGATGGAAGCCTCAAATCCTGAGATGCTCTTGACCACTTCCCTCAAAAAGCAGAAGAAAGGAGGCACAACAATTATGCAGTGGTCACCAGCTGCTGCAGTCCAATGGAATCCATTCTCACTCTCTTCAGCACACATCACACAGGCATGCAGCGCATAGGTTAATAGCGGGAGTAAACCAATGTTACAGAGAAATGGTGCTAATGGAGGTTACAGGAGCATGAAACGTCCAGGTGCAAGTAACACTGATGAGAACCAGAATCCTCCAGAGTACCATAGAAGTCTGTGGTGAAAGGTCAGGAAAGCTCTGGAATAAAATGTTGTTTTGAGGTTTCTTAAACAGGGGTGATGGTGAGCAGCTCCCCCCGTAACAGCCTGGATGCTCGTCACAGGTGTTATAAAGATGTAACAAGACTCAAAAAGAGATCATTCTTTTAAGTGCACCATCGAACACCTCAGGAGGCTCTTACAGTCATGCTTACAGGCAAGGTATGGTCATCGCCCCACTGACAGGATTCTTAACATTCTAAACCACCTGAGGGGAACAAACCAAGGGGCAGGAGAAGGAGGGGTGCGCAAGGAAAGCAAGGTAAAAAGAAGGGGACAAGAGTAAAGGTAGGAAATATTAAAACTTTATCCATGCCGGATAAATAAAACGAGACACTGTGAAAACTAAAGGGGGCGTTGTGCTGTATATAGATATACAAAAAGCTGCCATGCAGTTCTTTTAGCTTCTGTTTCGTAAAATGGGAATGATCCATTTCATTCTAAGATCAGTGGCATAGCTTCGGGGTGTTTGAGGTGTTACACCTCCTTAATAAGTGTACTTTCTGATGGATAGTTTGGTACAGGTGCTTTCAGTCGGGTATGGTGAGGAGTCTGTCGTATTTCACCTGGGATTTTTGCATAAACACACTGACACAAACACACACACACACATACACTGTCTCTCATCTCTGTTTTGAAAGTCCCAAAAAGTTGATTATTTTGCAAAATATTGTGTTTCTCTCACTTAGTACTCCTACCAATCCGCATTCCTGTCCCTTTCTGCTGCCCCTTAATCCCTTCTCATGCACCCTGCTTGTCATATAATATATTTAACATTAAATGCCACAGTGATTGCCGGGAAATCTGAAGCTACCCCCCCACCCCCAATTTTACTGACCAAGCAACGCCCCTGCATGAGATTACGGTACAATGGACAAAACAGACAGATTTAAGCCCCCTTAAATGTGTGTGATGACAGAGGACAAATGCCCAGCCTAGCTACATGTAGGGAACTTTAGGAAACATCGATTCAATACTAAGTACATTTTTAATTATGGTGTACATTTGAATTGGAAATAGGCGTGAGTGAGGCTGCCTTGAGGAACTTCTAACAGTTTGCTTTGATCAGCTTCTTCTATAAAAAAACGTTTTAAAGTAGGACAGACAGATGAAGAAATTAGAGAGTCCAGATTAGTCCACTGTTAGGTGAGGCCTAACCCATCAACCTCTTGACAAATGTGTATGAACAAAGGCAAACTATGCAGGTCACAAAGTTCATGACCTCTGGACAAGTACCGCTACATAACCCAAGTGCAACATTGGCTCAAAAGTAGCCCAAGGAAGCAAGACTCTCAGCCCATGGTCCCTAGTTCCATGGACAAAGGGACAGAAGCTGTGCTCAATGTCTAAAAGAGGCCTCATAGCCACTCTAAATCAGTACAAATTTGCAAGACTCCAAAGGTGTACCATAGAGGGCAGCAATTGTGCCCATGCTCTATAGACCGCAATGACTGACGACAAAACATGAGAGCCCAACCTTCTGGCAAATCTAGTGTGGCGTTGGCCCTATGGGTCAGCAATGCAGTGCCCTTCTCAACTTGTTTTCATCATAAGCCATTTGCAGTCATGTCCACGCCCAAGTAATCTTATTCAAAGACCCCTTCTAATCTAATGGCCTAAAGGATCTATCGGGGTTAAAAGTGATAACCAACAAATGCCACAAAGGTGCCTTAAAAATACAAACTTTCTCCTCCACAAAATAAATTGTAAAGTTTTGACAATTTATATAATATAATAATATTCTATATAACGTCTAAGACTATTGCCGAAAAAAGGGCCTCGCAGGCAGAAGAATTGAACTCGAGCAGGCTTTGAGGAAAGCCAGTGAAACAGTTTTGTGACAGTCTTAATAATCGAGAGCTTAGGAAAGCGTAACTGTTAATGCAGGATTATTGTTATGAGCAAGCCTATGTTGCTAACAGTGCCTATTTACAAAAGGTATATGAGGAGAGCGTGTACAAAGGGGAGATTTTCGGTCAGGTAGACTCGAGAGAAACCAGAGTAACCCGGAGTAACCCGTCCACCAAGATCTAATTCAGGCCCTTAATCATGCAGGAACACAAAATTAAGCATTTTTATGCCTGACCAAATCACCAAAAAGGTTTGTTATAAACATCTGTAATGCATTTTAAAACATAAAGAAGAACTATTTAAATATTTTAACATACCAGTTATCGATGGCTCTACTCGATTCACTGAAATTTTGTAAGGATCACATGGCCTTCTTGACATGGGTGCTGCCCACAAACTGGAGATGAATGGCTAACAGAATATTGGGGATTTTTCAAGAATAGATACCCGGAAAGAGTGTCCGGATATAGAACCGGCTATAAGGTACTTGAAGACATCCCTTCGTTGGTCCTTTATTCAAATTAGATATTTGTTCAAAAGGATTGGATCTAACAAAATTAAAACCAGCTCTGCATTAGTGGAAGAACATATTGAATCTAGTACTCACAGACCCGTTAGATGCTTGAGAGCCACATTTCGAAAGTATAAGGAGGGGGATCTGTTTAATAAAGCTAGACAGAATTGGCACTCAAGGGAGGGAGTGCTAATTTCAGCCGAAGTTTGGAATAAGATTAACGTGTTCAACTTCTCTTTGTTGAAAGGCGCTATCCTCCGCCGGATACAATTTTACATGAAGTGGCTCCTATATAGAACACCTGGGGCCATATTATCAAGAACGGCGCAAACATTATCCCCGCTTTAGCGGCAGGAAACTGCCGCTAAAGCGGCGATAAGGGGCTTGATAATATGCCCTAGAGAATTCCAATAGAATCCCAGGTTTGATGTCCTTCACACCAGAACCTGGGCTTCTATTGGAATTCTATAGGGCATATTATCAAGCCCCTTATCGCAGCTTTAGCGGCAGTTTCCTGCCCTTAAAGCGGCGATAATGTTTGCGAGGTTCTTGATAATATGGCCCCTGGTTTGTTGCATAGGATTAATCTCCGGATACATGCGAAATGTTTCTGATGTTTAAAAGAGGGTGAAGGGAGCTGGTGTCATATTATATTCGGTTGTTCAAAGATTACGGGTTAATGGGCTTCTATCAACAACTATTGTACATGTAAATTGAATATGGATTCTGCTCTTGATGTTCAAGCTATCGTATTGGGGAATTTCTCAGACGTTAGTATTTGGATGGGAGATAAAACGAAGTTGTTCTTGGTTGCTTTGATAGCTAGATCTATAATTTTACAAAATTGAAGTCTGGGGTATCCCCTACTTATGAACTAAAATGTTTTTGAGGCTACAATGTTGAAGACAAAGGGGTATATTCACAAGAACGTGTGATAACTACCGCAAGAGTAGCGTAACGCAACTTTCAATAACGCAGCCTATCACGGGAAAATAACCCTGTGTCAACGTGGAATTCACAACAAGGCGGTAGCATGCGATAGTCACCAGATAACGCGTCAAATGCCAGCGTGAAAATTAACATCACGCCTAAAAAATGCGAAACGCGAGAAATCATGCGATGAGGACAATCGCGGTACAGAAATCAGTGAACACCAGTCACAGGCCTGTAAATCCCACGCGTCAGACGGGAAAAAGCACCATAAAAGAACGGGAAAAAAAAGCCCAAAAACAATTCAAACTGCGTAGCAACATGGATGCACCCGGAACAAGTGCAGAGGACAAGCCGAACACCACCAGCCCTACGGAGGACCATCCAGGAACCCCGCTGTCGGGGAAGGGCAAGGACAAGAGGAAGAGGAAGAACGGGTACAGTCCGCAGGAAGACCAGATCATCGTCACGTGAGTGACCGAACACCATCAACAACTGTTCGGCACCTCCACTGCGGCACTGGCAACCCAAACCTAAATATGGCAGGCCATCCTCACCAACGTCAATGCAGTCGGAGTGTCCAGGAGGTCACTGGAGGAGGTCAAGAGGCGCTGGCATGATCTGAAAAGGCAGACCAAACATAAGCTCGATGCCAACAGGGAGGCAGCAACGGCAACTGGAGGTGGGAGTCCTGCGACACAGGAGGAGCTGGATGAGCTAGAGCAAATGGTGGCCACAGTCAGCAGTGAGGAGACGGTGGCAGGATTGGGGGGTCTGGACACAGCACGATACGACCTGACCCAACAGCAACAGGGTGAGTAACGACCAGGGACGGGGGGGACGGGGGGAGATGGGCACAATGGCACACATGCACAATTACGCGCAGCACACAGCACACCCACAATGACCCTGGAACATGTCCCTGAATGCCTTGGCACACTGCAGCACACATCCAAACGCCAAGTAGGCCCCCATCAACAATGTGCACAGAGTGCCCCCCCTATCATCAATATCACAACCTACCCTTGCACATGTGCTGAATCCAGCAAACCAGCAGATCTGTGACCCACACTGACTATGCAAGTAACACTGCATGTCGGATAGCATGGCAGCTGCCCAAAGAAAATGACATGGCCCACGAAGCGACATGGAGGGAGCCAAGTGCGGATCACATCCTCAAAGGAGCAGGTCACACTCCGACGTGTCCACGTGCAACCACAACCGATGCCTTACAATACACGCAGCAGACCAACAATGCACCAGGCCACAAAAACAGTCCGCGAGCACACATGACCCAAGTCAAAAGCAAAACAGGCCCCAAAAAGCACACAATTCAAAGGCACCCCGCCTCAAGGGGAGAAGGCTACACGAAATCAGAGCTGCAGGGGCAACTCCCCCACAATGCAGCCCACACACATAGCAATCACAGAACATTAGCAATGAAGGCAATGTGGTACAAAGTGCAACACCAGCACCACAGGACAGAGCTCACAACAGGTTCCGCTCGTGCGTAGTAACTGTCCACCCACATCTGGCATTGCCTGACACTGTGTGATGATAATGTACGGGTACTACCACACATCCGTCATGTAGTCGAAAAACACACTGATTGCCATCAAATAGCCAGCTCCCCCCAAACAGTCACAATGTACATTGGCATCAATAAGCATCCGATCTCTCTTAATGGCGACCTTGAGGCAGATGTTGAGGGATTGGACAACTGGCTCCTGCTCCGGGCCGGGGAACTTGCTCCTCCCGTCTTACGTTCTGGAAAGACGAGGAGGTCTTCCGCCCCTTGGTTTACCACTGCCCTTAAAGTAAGCAAGAGGTCGTGTAAACACCTCGAAAGGACCTGGCGGAAAAACTTTAACCCCTATGACAAAATAATTTACAAACAGGCACTAAAGGCATATTTTAAACAAATTCTTGAGGCAAAAAAATCCTTTTTATCTGCCAGAATTGAACTCGCAGCAAACAAAAATAAGGACATTTTTAAAATATTTAGCAATTTTACCTCCCCTGCAGTGGTAGCTAAGCCTTTTTCTCCCACTGAGGCATGGACGAGTCGCATGGCCTTATACTTTCATGACAAAATTGTAAGCATCCAAAAGTCCTTTCCTCTGGTGAGGAGTGATAAGGATGCATCTTACTCCTCTCAAACACAAGCTAGAGGCCCTGCCTTTGAACAATTCCCAATGCTCTCTATGGAAAAATCTCTTGAAATCATGAAAGGTCATAAATCTGGATCTCCCTCCGATCCTTGCCCTGCCCTCACCCTCGCCTCAGTCGCCGATACTATTAATCCAGTGGTCAACCAGATTCTGAATCTCTCCCTGAAGACGGGTCAGGTCCCTGACAGGTGGAAGAGAGCCAAAATTCTCCCCCTTTTAAAAAAATCAACTATGGACCCTGAGTTAGCCTCTAACTACAGGCCTATATCCCTGCTCCCATACTTTTCCAAGGCCTTAGAAAAAGTGGTGAACCATGCCACCACTACATTTGTCGAAACTCACACCCTTCTCCATCAGAGTCAGTCTGGCTTCAGGGCTAACTTTAGTATGGAGACGGCACTCCTGGAAGTATCCGAAGCAATAAAGGAGGTAGTGGATAGAGGGGGCAAAGCCGTACTGATACTTCTGGACTTATCGGCGGCTTTAGATACCGTCCCACACGACCTCCTCCTGTTGAGACTCCGGGAGTGTGGGTTTGGTGGTACGGTATTCAATTGATTTACCTCCTTTCTAAAGGACCGCCAGCAAACAGTGTGGGCCCCACCTTTTGCTGCCCCTATCCCCCCTCTTGAGGTGGGTGTGCCCCAGGGCTCCATTTTGAGCCCCTTACTTTTTTAATTTGTTTATGACCCCTCTCGCAACTTTGGCTGAAAATCATGGAGCTAAAATAATTACGTATGCAGACGATACACAGCTGCTCTTCACCTGTAACAAAGACGCGGACTTTAGGGGAGACATGATTAACAGCTGTCTTACTGAAGTATTCTCTTGGCTTCAGTGTAATCAGCTTAAATGTAATCCTGGTAAATCGGAGATTATCTTCTTTGGCCACCGCCCCAGCGACCTTTGGCGCAGTTGGTGGCCTGCTGACATGTCCCCCCTCCACATCCCCCATACAGACAGTGAAGAATCTGGGGGTGAAGCTGGATGAGAATATTTCCATGCAGGCTCAGATACAATCAGTGACCGGCTCCTGCTTTGGCCTGCTCAAAATGCTGAAGCAGTTCCTGCCCCTCCTGTCTATTACCCACAGAAAAACGGTGGTCCAGGCATTAATACTCGCCAGGCTGGACTACGTGAACGTACTTTACCTGGGGCTGCCTGAGTATCTACTGACAAGACTGCAGGTGACTCAGAACGCCGCAGCAAGAGCGATACTCATGCTTGGTCCCAGAGCTCGCATGTCCACACAGTTGAAATCCTTACACTGGCTCCCTGTCCGAAAAAGGATCCATTTCAAGGCTATGGTTTTGGCTTTTAAGGCTCTCCATGGCATTGGTGTGGGGTACATTATGAAGAGAGTGCAATTTTATTACCCTCATCGTGCACTTAGGTCTGCTGCGCTTCAGCTAGCATTGACCCCCAGATACCGCCGGGCACGTATCGGGGGTCGCTCCTTTCAGGTGCAAGCAGCAAAACTGTGGAACAATCTACCAGTGGATTTAAGGTTAACTCAGGATCTCCTTGCATTTCGGAAATCATTAAAAACTTGGCTGTTTCAGCTTTAACATCCAGTGCGGGGATCTCACTTTTAGCTAGGCCTCATCCTGCTTCGGCGCCGGGACACTCAATTGAGTAGCTGCACGCTTTACAAATAGTCATTTAACATAACATAACATAACATGCAGTCTGAATGTAAACATCTGCAAATCATCACCATACATGTAAAACTCTGTTAACCTGCATCTCCCCTTAACATTGCAGAGGGACAAACAACACCCCCTGCAGAGCACACCACACATTCCACCATTGATGATGAAGAGGACAACCTGCACACATGTCAAGACACCCTCCAACGGATAATGGACAGCCTCTGCACCCCACCCCCAGGAGCAGGCCAGCTGCCTCGAGGTGACCCCACCACCTGCACAGACCACACAGCAGGAAACACACACCACCAGGGCTGTCTCCCAGGACCCCCCGACCAATACATGGAATTCCAACGTCGTGTGTTGGGTTGCCAGGTGGAGTTGGCTCATCAGCTGCGGGTGGGTTTCGAGCTCGTGGCAGCCAAACTCGATGCCATACGTGGGTGTCTGAGTCCCATTAGGGACTGCGTACAGTCCCTATCGGACACCCCCTGTACACACCATGCTCCGCCACAGACCTTGGCTAACCTTGCTGGAGCCATGAGTCTAATACAAGCACTGTCTGGTCAGACAGGCACCAGCCATGACAGCACAGAGTTGGCACGGATGCGGAGGGCAATGGACACCATGGAGCAGATGCAGGCAGGAAGTATGTCTGCCACTGCTGGACACCAGCGAGTGGTGGCTGGGAACAGCAATGCCCTACAGTATTCCAACTTGCCATTGCTGCCACTGAGCCCTTCCCAGATGACTCCAGCGGGAACATCGACACACACAGCTCCGAACCCTGATGTGCCCCTGGCACACCGTGATGCTGCCCCATCACCTACGCAGTCTGATGTGTCAGGGGCACACAGCCATGCAGCCATCACCCCGCCACACACACAGGACACACCGGACACAGAACCCGTATCAGGGGAGTGAGAAGGGGATGGGAACTACTGTGTGAGGAAGGAGGCAGTAGCATCCATCACCGCCATATGGCCTGTCCCTGCCTGGTCATGACCTATGCATCATGCCCTGGGAAATACCTCCTACTGACCTCCGGAACACCCTGGGACATTCACCCGGACCCCGACACGGACTGCCATTGCTTCACCGCTGGACAATCACACAGCAATCCTGCTGCAGACTGCACTCTCCCTCTTCCCAATCACTGTGCATTCCCCAAAGGACTCTGATTGGGCCACCACTGGGCTTCCATGTGTTGTGGGCTTGGATGGGCATCTACAGCTCCAGCTCCGTCAATCACCTGAATGTGAATAAAACATTCTGAATCACACAGATGTGTCATCTCTATGTTCACTCACGTATGGAAGTATGGCTGGATGTGGGGACGATGATTGCACATGAAGGTACACCCTGCTAACTGACATCTATGCGCATGTCTATCCCTGAGACACATGGCCAATTGGATGACTGTGAAGGTGAGTACTAGCTGTGGCCCCATTGCACATCAACAGAAATCTCACAACACCCCAACTTAGGCACACCTCCATGTGTTGAATAGGGCCGTGTGTAGGAGTGACCAAAACGGTGGCAGGCCAGGAGTGGTATTCCACGCCACATGTGACAGCAGAACTTCACGTCGCATACCGACTTACACACATCTGTGTGGACACATTCTGTTGTGATGTATGACATTGCTCCACATGGGCAGAGGTTCGATACCATACACACATGGCTGGAGTCATGTAAGTGCACATGTTGTCCAGCATCTATCCCAAAACAATGTCTGGCTCACAGAGGCGGAGCTTGCCAAAGGGACACACCCCCATTGCACATGCGACAGTCAGTTCCTCCCTGTGTTGGGACGAGGCTCATTGTGGCACACAAGTGGACAATCTTAACAACACACCTCACAGTCAGACACCAGTGGAGTGGCCTAGGCTTTATTGGCATGTGCGTGTCAGTACGGACCAGGCAACGGCCACAACAGGCAGGGACATGCTTCAGACACTTACACGCAGCATGGGTACATGTCGAGAGGCAGATAATGTTGGGGCTGCAATGGACAAGATTCATCACGGATGGCAACGCTCACAGCCCACCTTGCCTTGCTGGACGAGTCATGTGTTGTTTGGCGTCTGCACAGTGCCCCGTGTGAGGGGGCACGATTCACTGCACGTGGGGTCTGCATGGTGCTCTGCCTCCAGTGTGCGCCGATTGTCTGCTCTGCCAACAGTGATCAGGTTTGAGGGTCCGACAGGTTCAGATGTCGTGCTACATCGCCATGTGTGTGCTCTCACCCAGCAGTTTGTCCGAATTTAAACCGAAATCTGTCTTTCTCCCTCAAATTGCAAATGAAGCTATTGAGTTTTTTTAAAAGGGTGTCGTTAAAGAATTAAAGAAAATTGCATGCAAACGCAAACATAATAATAATAACCTGTCAGCAGCCCAAATAGCGGCTATTAAATCGCTGCAGAGCGACCCTAATATTGTGATAAAAAAATCTGATAAAGGTGGTAACGTTGTTGTTTTAGCTCATGAGATGTATCTGAATGAAGGTATGAATCAACTTTCTGACACAACAAGATATGAAAAAAGTACAAGAGTAAAGTATGAACAAGCCAATAGCAATTATGCAGAGGTACTATTTGATTGGAAGGAAAGAGGTTTACTTGAGCAAGAAGAACACGACTTTTTGAGATGTAAGTACCCGAAACTACCAGCTCTGTATCTACTCCCGAAGATACACAAAGATGAATGTAACTCTCCGGGGAGACCCATTGTGTCTTCACGTGGAAGTGGTTTTGAGAATACCTCTAGATATGTGGACTTTTATCTCCAACCTTTGGTCCAAGGCCTCCCCTCGTTCGTTAAGGATACTGGTGACTTTTTAAGACTTATTAGGGAGATTAAATGGAATTCCAACTTGTTGATGATATGCCTTGATGTTAACAGCTTATACACAAGTATCCCACATGACTTAGGTATTAAAGCATGTAGACACTTCTTAGGGAATAGATCACTGTCTTACTTCTTTCACACTGAAATGCTGTTGGATATGGCTTACACATGCTTGACTAAGAATTTTTTTGTATTTGACGGTCAGATTTTCCATCAGATATTCGGTACGGCGATGGGGACCTGCTTCGCCCCCAGCTTTGCCTGCCTTTACCTTGGCTGGTGGGAGAAGCAGGTTGTCTACCAGATGGAGCAGTACAAAAACATGTACGAGCATGGGCCCGTTATATTGATGATATTTTCTGTGTCTGGGAAGGGAGTGAAGAGGAAGCTGATATATTTGTCAGTGATCTGAATAAAAATAACCTTAATTTGAAATTTACCAGTCAATGCAATAGGGAAACCATTTAATGTTTGGATATACAAGTCAGGGTTATGAATGACAGGTTGGATACATCCCTATTTTGAAAGGAGACAGCGGGAAACAGCCTGCTGCATGCAGAAAGCTGTCATCCCAGTAGTCTAATCAGAAGTATCCCCATGGGGGAGCTTCTAAGAGCCAAGCGCAATTGTAGTACGCAAGAAGCTTACGAGGAAGAGAAAAATGTGATGATTGAGCGCTTTCTGATCAGGGGTTATACTAAGAAATGCATTACCACTGCAATCATGGAAGTTGATAACAGAGATAGAGATCAGCTACTACAAGAAAAAGAAAAAATGTAAATGAGGAAAGTCTGAGGTTTATCACCACTTTTAATAAACAATCTTGGGAGGTTAAAAGATGCCTTAGCAAATACTGGGATGCTTTGAAAATTGATAATGACCTTGACAAATTTTTGAGCGAACATCCACAGATCACCTATAGAAAGGCCAAATCATTAAAAGATATGGTCTTCAGTACTCTTGTGGTAGGGGACAAGCCCAGAAACCCAGTACAGGGCTTCTATGTTTGCGGGAAATGTAAGGCCTGTAAATATAGTAAAAATTGTAAGGAAGTGAAGCTGTCTCGTGAGTGTGAGCCTTTTAAGATAATGAAGCATTTCTCATGTACCACCGAATTTGCTGTTTATGCGCTCAGGTGCCCCTGCAATAAGTTTTATGTGGGAAGTACGATCCACAAAGTAAAAAAACTTATCTTAGAACACCTGAGGGCAATTAAAAACTATGGCCGACAGTACCCGATCGCGAAACATTTCGCGACCTACCACAACCAGAATAATGCACTATTGTCTTTCTGCGTATTGGACAGTGTTCCGATACGGGAACGGAGGGCAATAGAACTCAAGAGTTGAGACGTTTAGAGTCTACGATAATTATTAAGTACCACACATTGTACCCAGATGGACATAATATTGATGAGGCCCTGGCTGTTCATTTAGGCTAACTTGACCTTATTCCTGATGTTTTGTAGTTAATAGAATTTTAATGCGGTGCTGCTGAATGATTTTAAAAACTGAATGTATTGTTTTTTCTATCAATCATGTCGTCTGTAAGAATCAACATGTAAGTCAATGCACATTGTGCAAAACATTGTGTATATGTTCTCATTTCTTTTGCTTTTTATGTTTTGCAGATTTGGATAGTTGTACAACGGCAAGTGGAAGGCAAAACGAGTGATAAATATCTACATACATGAATACGTTAATATGGGTGTGTTTGTTGGACTAAAACCAATTTTCAATACTACAAAATGTTTTTGATCCTTTTGGTTAGCCCACTTGGGCAGTACGATTGTTTGGCCCACTGTGACAGGGTAAAAGCCCATTGGGGCTGTACTAATGGCGTTTAGTGCTACAGTTATAGTGTATCAATAGCGGTTACGGCGGCAGACCATGGGAAGTATTATTTGTTTTGATACAAATGCCTTAACACATGGACATTGGGAGCCTTTATTCGTTTTTTGAATATAACTTTATTGAAACGCACATTCATGATTTACCAACAGTGGCATAGTATTATAGTGGATCGTTTCATTTATTCACATTTAAATTTATTGACAAACGCACTTGCTCGAATTTATGAGTGGCTATCTCTTTTTAATTTTCATGAAATATATATTGCCACTCTATGTTAAGGCCTGAATGCCTGCCAAAATGTATCTTTTTTCCAATGAAAGTCTGCTTTCTATGTTTATGCACGAAATGGTGTCACATGATCTTTAAATGCACAGATTGTTGTATTCGCTTTTACTCGTGATAAAGGAGCGATCGCTCCGAAACGAGTAGAGTGGATGTGATATTGGATTAAAATCATACTGAAGAATTTATTTGTGGCCTTGGCGTATTTTGGATCTAATTCCGTTGAAATACTTGCTGTTGTATGTGGGTTCGCGACCCGCCTTGGCCCGCCGTTGCAAGTGGCTCGGGTCTCTCCGCGGCTTTGCTTGTTGGATATATATATATATTATTTTATTTCTTTTTTTTTCAAGGTACGTAGATGTGGATCTAAGAACAGTCACTCTATACATACCAACTTGCACCTAACATCTCAATATGTTGGCCCTCAATATTTTTGATATGATATTCTGTCCACACGATATTTTCGATCTCGATATACTGTCAGTGGTCCATTCCATGAAAATGTCTAAAGCAAGTGAGGACAGGAACCTCCCTCGTATGAGTTATTTTACTGGAATAGGTAGGAGAAGGTATGTGCAGCAATGAAGATGTATAGAGTTGGTCTGCTTTCTGATGGTCAACTTGAATCTCCCTATGGCTGCACATCAGGGACCAGGCAAATGTCCGGGTTTATATTTTCGGAGGGTGTGGGTTGTTTTGACTGTTGTATTAAGGAAATCTTTGCTGCTAGTGCAAAGGGGGCAATACATTTTAACTATGTTTTAGTGTTTGAGCTATTAGATCTGATCTTTCTTACGTCTAGTGTTAACAATCCATATCTTACTTCTGAATCAGCTAACATTAGGTGGACATCATAATTAGGTTCATATTCAAGCAAGTCACATTTGGCATAAATAATATTTGATCTAACCTCTGAGTAACAAAGTCTCACACTGTGAATCCAAAGTGCCATCTTATTAATCAATACATTCTGGCTCATAAAATGGAATTCTTTTTTTCTGCTGGGATTACCTTCCCTCATTTGGGAGCTTCTCTATAACTTTCCATATTCCCTTGGTTATCTATCCTACTGCCCTCAGACATCACTAAAAAGATCAGTGGGGGTGAGGGATGAGTTGTATATTCTATGTACATTACATCAAGCTACTTACCTATAGGGAGGGGGTTCCCATTGATAATGGTTACTTGATGTGTAGAATATGGTCTATTGGGGTCCTTTTTAGAATCTCCACCAGTCCTGGGAGGCAGGCGCGTGTTTATGCTACTGTTAATAATATTCTCACTATTATTGGGAAGACTATATTTATGTCAAGGGAGGTCTGTCGTAAACCATTCTAGACTGCCCAAAGATAACAACTAGGATGAAAATCCAACAGAGGGATAAAAACCTGTGTTGGCATTCCTGTGACTCTTGATTAGAGATGTAGCAATGATGATTTCAGCAAGGCACCAACTCCTACTGCACTTCAAGAAAGAAAGAAGAGCCAAGCAGATACAGCAGATCCAAGGAATGAAGGTCCACGAAGAATTCCAACAGCTTCAAATAAGAATGAAAACAAGAGGTGAAGAATACTAAGTAGAATATGACCCATCAAAGAAGGATAAGTCACAAGGAAAAATCCAAACTACCAAGGAAAAATCCACGGGGCAAAATGATAAACAAGTAGCTGTTAAACACAATAAAAAATCAGGAAAGAGATGCACTGCAATGCATCATACTTTTCCAAGTGATACAATCTTCATATACTTTTGGTTTTAAGTGCCTCCATTTTTTGACATATATATGTTCATTTTTTCAGGTGCATGTTTTTAAAATGCAAATGAACAATTTCCAACATCGTTGAGGTATTTGATTTATTGCCATGCGACAATTTAGATTGCTCAAATATATTGTTAATTTTTAAGCATTGCTTAACATTGTGATCTTCTAGTTATTATTCCTAAGTAATCAACAAGGTTTCATAGAATATGATATCTTGATTTTTCAGCAAGTGTTTTTTTAACAATAAGCAATGTTTTACAGAATATAAGTAGGTGAAATAAAAGATGGCCTTTTTTATTGAGTGTTTATTTTAAAATGTTTAACAATGTTCAGTCAGAATATATGATCTGGAATGATACATTATTAGATAGAGGAACTTCGGGCCAGGGACCCCAAACTGAGTATTGTGAAATAGCTGTAAACCCCTTTGCTTATTGAAGGCTCGGCGGAGGCACATCCAGTTCTCAGACAGGCTTATCTGCCTGCTCTAGGACAAGTTAGTCTCTGAGGCACAGGTTCCAGAACAGAAGCTGTGTCCTTATAGAGCTCTGCTTCTGCTGTTCGAAAAAGGTATTCAGGTGTAGGCCATCTAAGAAATTCAAGTGTGTCCTTTATGGTGCTAAAACCAGCTTAGCAGGAGTGAAGTTAGGAATTGTCATTATCAATGTAGAGAAGCCCTAAAATACTACAATTTTCTTTACAATATTTACAGTTATTCTGCATCTTGACAAATTTCATTGGTATTATCTGGTTTATAATAACTACTATTCATATTGTGTGTGCTAGGATTGGATTTTAATTTAAATAACTATTGCTAATATATTCCTAGCTTTGAGTGTTCTTGAGTGTTTTTATTTATGACAAAAGAGGGTTTGGGTTCCAATAACTATTCCAGTGCGGCACATAGGACTGACCATTATCTAATATGCAACTTACTAACGTATTGTTCAGTGGGTTGCGGGAGGTTGCAGTCCATTGGTTCTTCTGTCTGATATTCACTAAGGTCCTGGTTTAGAGTATGGCAGACAGTGTACTCCTTGGCAATGATAACGGTGTACCCTGCCCACCAAACGTTCGGTCGGCCTGCCCGATTTGGAGATGGGCAGACCGCATGGCTTATGCCAAAGGACGAAAATTTACTTTACTCTACTGGTGTAAAACTTCCTCAGATGGCCCAAGGAAGTAGGAGCCATCAGAGGTAAGCAATCTGATCTATTTTGGGTGGGTGTTTTACTTTTACTATGCATCACTGCCAGGAATATCATGGCAGTGAGAGACAGTTAAATGAAAAAAATGAACTCTACACCAGGGGAGAAAACTTGCATCATGTGGGTGCCCCTAGTTATTTTTATTTTTCAAAAACAACCTCCCACTTTGGGAGTTTGTTTTAAAAAATGAAAAACTTATGAAAAGTTTAGCAGCCGTCTGCCACGCTTGACAGAGCTGTCTGTTAAACCTTTCCTACATTACGAGGAACCATGACAGAAGTTCCTGCCAAATTATAGATTTGTCTAAGGGGCTGTAGAACAACTCAAAATGTAGGGGATGGAGGTCCTTCAGGAAAGCAGAGGTAAAGTACTCTGCCTTTCTCATGGACCTCCCTCCGTCCTACAAACTCAAAATCAGGCCCATGGCGCCAGGCGTCCTAGGAAATCTACTCTTGGGCCATGTTCTAGAGAAGAATTCTAGAAAACCAATCACCAGCACTTCCTTTTATGTGTTTGTAACAGGAACTAACCTCACAGGAAGAAACTCAAGCACATCTTAGATTGGGATAGGCCATCAGCTACCAATGAACTGCCCATCATGGAAAGGGCTTTTTATATGGCCAATTTCTGCCCTTATTTGTAAATTCATGACATGCAATCGACTTTGAACAAGAGACCCAGCCCACGTTTGCCATTGTGGCTGCTATGCATGTTCCTTAAACTCCGCTGTTGCTGCCTGTGCTCCACACTGCCTGTGAGTAACCCCTCAAGGTCCCTGTAGGCCTAGGTGGCAGTGACAGTAAGGGACTGCATCAGCCAAGGCATGACATGGAGCAGTGTGCTGACAAGAAGCGCATAAGAGACTTCTCCCCTTCTGAGTCTGCATGATCCCAGCTAAGCTCTTTATACTACTCTGGGCATGAATGTGACAATTTAATTACCTCGGTGGTACATGTATTTTTATTCATCGTCTCATCTGCATTCACCTCATTTTCCTCATGGTTATTATATGATTTCCCAATTCTACAGTATTTCTCCTTTGTATGATTTTTTTATAATTACAATTCATCAATATTCCGTAAACAAGGCCATGATGGGAATGTGATGGGCATCCTATGGGTGATTCTTCCATACCTTTTGGCTGTGGCGCCTGCAACCATTCAAGGGTGGCATTTGTGCGGTCAGACGACCTCCACAGTCAGGTCGCATTAGCGGCGGGTTCTCATGGTAGACTCGCCGAACCTTCAGCCTTCCACAAGAGTTATTTTGGTGGCATTGTGGGTCCACACTTACCTGCAGGCCAAAGGGGTCAAGACCTATTCTGCTTCAGGGATTCAAGGAGGAGCCTTCCTGCTCCATCTTGGAGTTCAGCTTCTCTGGGAGTCAGAGCGAGGTGGAGCTGATAATCACCTGCAGTCTCATGCCTTTGCTGGGCATGGAAGGCTATTACTTGTCTGATGGCCTCTAGAAGCCCTTTAAAGACTTTGAATCCAGTCCAGGTTTTTCAAGTTCCACCTTGTATATCTAAGATGGAGGAGGACAGATTTCTCTATTTCCCAATCTGTTATGGCTGGGCTCATGTGATTGATGTGTAAGTTGCTGCTCCTGTTGGTACACTATTTAAGGACTGTCTTCCCTTCCTTTCACTGAATTGCAACGCAGCCACAATATTTTTGAGCCTGCTCTGCTCCCCTTCAGCCTTGTATTCTTGTCTATGTGTCTTTTCGCTCAATAATTGGATCAATCGTCATCTTGGGTCCATCTGCGACTTCCATCTTCATTGGCTCTCAGGATTTTCACTTTCCAGCTTCCAATTTCCAGTAGGTTTTTGTGCAGCTGTCCTTTCCTTCAGTATGTGACCCTTCCTACAGACACCTGTCTTCCACGTTATTTATCTGGGAAGGCACAGTGCCTTCAAGAAGGCATCTTCTTTATGTCAGGCAGATCAAGACCCAGGGTTGGAACCAACATCTACATCCAGCTCCTGACATTATCAAGTCGTCATTGGGTGTCATTTGATCATGAGGAGAGCTGTCTTTGAGGGCTAAAACATTAAAACAATTCCTATAAACCAGGTTTGGAAAACGAATTATTGTAGGTCTGTCTGAATTTTCAGGAAGGGATGAAAGGAAAATCGTATGTTCGCTGAGGATTTAGGACCTGATTTAAAATATGACAGGCGACCCACTGTCCCGTGATCTCCATGCCACTGAAGTCAAGCTAGCCTGGCTGATGAGGGGTGAAACCCTGAAATTAGTTCCCGGATTCTTGTTTTTGGTCCAGGGAAGACCTGGCCTGGTGGTTCGGGCTGGACTGTTCCCATGGGGAGCAGGGTCAAGACTGATTTGCATATTACTGGGTTTAAACTGGAATGGCAGGGGGAACAAAAAAACTATTGATTTAGGCCCAGATCTCTGTAGTGGGTGAATGTTTGACATTGTTCAGCATTC
Source organism: Calotriton arnoldi (assembly GCA_963921515.1). Taxonomy (NCBI): domain Eukaryota; kingdom Metazoa; phylum Chordata; class Amphibia; order Caudata; family Salamandridae; genus Calotriton; species Calotriton arnoldi. The sequence continues at coordinate 526,519 of CAWUFW010004282.1, read as the reverse complement.
TGTCCATCAATTGTTCTTTTTGCATTATGCAGCACACATAGAAGGAGGAAAACGTCATCAATTATTGTTTTGTGAGGGAAAGTTTCCCTTCCTGCACAAAAACAGTCATCCCTGCAATGCACACACCTTCGCACCATAGTGCAAGGGTGCCTGCATTGGCACTAGGCAGCCAATTGTGAGCCAGCACAGTGGAAAGCACAGGGTTGCATCGTATTGCTGTAAATGCGATGTATCTCTGCACTTTCCTAATGACGTAGCTCATCACAGCAAGATGGCTTGCTGCGACGTGCTGCGTCATTTTCTAGTAAATATGCACCCCAATGGAGACTTGCAGAAAAGGGAGGCAATGCAACAGATAAAACCTCTACTTCTTTTCCACCTTCAACAGCTGCACAGCAATTAGAATTTCAAAATTAATTGCAATAAAGAGGGGGGCTTGATGTGGACAGAGCAGGTTGGTCTGCAACATAAACTTTTTGTTACTGGCTTGTTCACAAATTATTCCAGACAGATATCTAAATTTACTTAGAACTCAGCAGATCTAAGTTCAACTACAGATGCAATAGACATAAAGCTGGATTGATACCCAGATTACATTTTAATCCAACACTAAAAGCTGAACCTAACCTCTGATGAGAAAGACACTGCAGAGAAAAGTGTGGAACATCAAACTCCACCTTCATATGATGATCGTGGAAACAAAAGGGACAATCCTGGTAGGATTATCTGATTGTGAAACATCAGGATGATTTTTTATAGGATGTAAAAAAGTTCTGTTGTCGATAAGCAGCCCGAGATTACTTTGAGTGCTTCAAGAGGCCACTAAGCAGTGGCAGCTGCCACAAACAAAAAGTGTTGGGGCGGGGGGAGGGAGCGTGGTGGGGGAGCGTGGGAGAAGGAGTGCGGGGGAGGAATTTAATATTTTTTAAAAAGAAAGAAGAAGACTTACCTGAAGCTGCTGGCCACCTCCCGCGTCGTGCCTTGGTGTTCTTCCTGGTCCCAGCTTACACTGGGACAGCATCACAGACTCCCTGTGCAATCCCCGTGCCGCTCTCATTCTCTGAGAGCAGCGCAGGGATTGGCCTGAGTGGGCTGGTTTGATACTCCGCTCAGGCACAGGGAGTCCTTGCTGTTTCTCTAATCCAGCTCTTCAATACAGCCGGGTTGGAGAAATCTAAGTGTGCAGGTGTGTTTGGCCAGCCTAAGATGGCCAGCCAAACACACATGCGCACTTAGAAGTGCACCAACTAGTCCTCCTCCCCCTCCCGTGGCTCCGGCCCCGCCCCTTCCTACACATGCTGGCTCAGCTAGAAGGTGAAGAATAAAACAATGATAGAATATTGTTTTATTTTTCACCTGCTGGCTCTGAGCGAGTGGGGTGACCCTCCTCCGCCATTGCGGAGGACCAACCCCTGCCACTGAGGGATGATAAAAAGCGTCATAGTGACAATTTTCAAGTCCCAAACCTAGGATGTATCATCCATTCAGACTCATCCTAGTCAGAGCCAAATAAAATAGAGCAGAGGGAATCCAAGATAAGAAAAACATCCAGGGAAATCATGAAAGGGGAGAGAAGAGGGCACAGAGCATTCAGGGAGTTGTAAGCTGTGTGACCAAAGAAATCCTGCAGCACTAAAAATCACTAATATTGGATATCCAAAATCACATTTTAAAGGAACTGACAGACACTGTAATGGTGCTGGAACTGTAGTAACTATACTAGAACACTGTAAGGGTGTGGAATCTGTAATACACTGTAATGGTGCAGGAGCTGTAGCAACTATACTAGAACACTGTAAGGGTGTGGAATCTGTAATACACTGTAATGGTGCAGGAGCTGTAGCAACTATACTAGAACACTGTAAGGGTGTGGAATCTGTAATACACTATAATAGTGTGGCAAAGGGAGCAACTATACTAGAACACTGTAAGGGTGTGGAATCTGTAATACACTGTAATGGTGCAGGAGCTGTAGCAACTATACTAGAACACTGTAAGGGTGTGGAATCTGTAATACACTGTAAGGGTGTGGAATCTGTAATACACTGTAATGGTGCAGGAGCTGTAGCAACTATAATAGAACACTGTAAGGGTGTGGAATCTGTAATACACTGTAATGGTGCAGGAGCTGTAGTAACTATACTAGAACACTGTAAGGGTGTGGAATCTGTAATACACTGTAATGGTGCAGGAGCTGTAGCAACTATACTAGAACACTGCAATGGTGGGGAAACTGTAATACACTATAATAGTGTGGCAAATATAGCAACTATAGTAGAACACTGTAAGGGTGTGGAATCTGTAATACACTGTAATGGTGCAGGAGCTGTAGCAACTATAATAGAACACTGTAATGGTGTGGGAACTGTAATACACTGCCATGGTGTGGCAAAGGAAGCAACTATACTAGAACACTGTAATGGCGTGGCAAAGATAGCAACTATAGTAGAACACTGTAAGGGTGTGGAATCTGTAATACACTGTAATGGTGGAGGAGCTGTAGCAACTATAATAGAACACTGTAATGGTGTGGGAACTGTAATACACTGCCATGGTGTGGCAAAGGAAGCAACTATACTAGAACACTGTAATGGTGGGGAAACTGTAATACACTATAATAGTGTGGCAAAGGTAGCAACTATACTCGAACACTGTAATGGTGGGGAAACGGTAATACACTATAATAGTGTGGCAAAGGTAGCAACTATAACAGAACACTGTAATGGTGAGAGAACTGTAGCAACTCTACTAGAACACTGCTATGGTGCGGGAGCTGTAGCAACTATACTAGACCACTGTAAGGGTGTGGGATATGTAATACACTGTAATGATGCAGGAGCTGTAGTAACTATACTAGAACACTGTAATGTCTGGGAATTGTAATTCACTGTAATGGTGTGGCAAAGGTAGCAACTATACCAGAACACTGTAATGGTGAGAGAACTGTAGCAACTCTCCTAGAACACTGTAATGGTGTGGGACCTGTAATACATTGTAATGGCGTGGGAATTGTAGCAACTATACTAGAACACTGTAATGGTCTGGGAACTGTAATACACAGTAATGGTGCTGGAACTGTAGCAACGATACTAGAACACTGTAACGGTGTGGGAACTGTAATACATTGTAATGGTGCAGGGATTGTATCAGCTATACTAGAACACTAATGGGAGCTGTAATAACTCCACTAGCGCACTGTACTTGGTGTGGGAACTTTGATGACGTCCTGTAGTTGTGTTAAGTAGAACTTTGAAGCTGATCCATCATCATGGTGTGTAGTATTAGCTTTTAATAAGGCAAGCACTTCCCTAAATAGTATTATATTGTATCTGTTATGAGACTGTTTGAGCTCTGAGTCTCCCCCCCCCCCCCCACACACTACCTCCCAGAGAAGCCTTTGACTGCTTGTTATTGCCACCCTGTCGAATGTGGAGAAGGTGTACTTGGACCAGTTTTCAGAGCGATGGTAGGATGGGCCACATCACAGCAGAGGCAAATGACCCCAAGCACCCCGGGTGTGGCCCTTCAGCCACCCCTGCCCGACCGTGCCCGACAGCTAGGAAGAACGGCCCATCACCCTCGGTATCACTCCCGGGCATTGTGTGGATGTGAGCACTTTTGAATAGTGGTCCGCGCATGCATTGACTTTAATTCCCTTTATTTGTTTCTTTATTTTGACGGCCCCAATCCCCGGCCCCTGCCACCTCCATGGTGCTGGATTTGGCCTGCATTGTCCCCGTCAGCCGGCTCCTCCTATTTTGACTTTATCCATGTTTTGTGGATTTAGCATTGGCAAACCCAACATGAGAGATCCCGTGCTTATTATACGAGATCTAATGCTGCATTATACAACAATCCACCAGGGGGCAGAAGAGTCAAATGTATTTTGTGACACTCATGTTGAGAGATGCAGGACTTTTGATCAACCCTGCATCTCGATTCTGTAATTTATGAATTCCAGTTTATATTATTTGCATCAATAACGTAATAAAATTAACTTTTTTATGTTCCCTTCATGTATCACTACCTATCTACGTTTGCCCCCTTGTACTGTGCTGACAACTGGACACTTGTTCTTGACCCTTGGACACTTTATTGAAGAGTATGCGTGACTATATTTTAAAATAATTATTTAAGTGACAGATCCATTGTTCTCTCTATAAAGGGCTCTTGAATTCAGAGCACTGCTGAGTTGAGTCTCTGCACACACTATTACTAACCGGATGAAAGTGCTTTATTTGTGCCTGTGGTAGCCAGGGCCCTACTGGGGAACTACAAGCAAACCTGGCAAAAATGTTCAAACCAGCCCCGCCCCTCCCCTTCCTTCTCTGTCTGTCACTTTCCACCAATGCAGATTCAATCCCTCTTCTCCCCTCTTCTTCTCTCTGGTCTCTCACCTGCTCCGGACTGGGAAACCGTAGCATCTCCTTGAAAAACACTCAACCAGCTCCACTCCTTTCATCTCCTTGAGCAACACCTCTCTTTCCATCCTTCCATTCTCTCTCTCTCTGTCCTCCCCGATCACTTTCTCTCTACTTTACCCCCCTTCCCTCTCTTTCTCTCCCTCTTCTCCATCTCTGATCACTTTCTCTCTACCTTCTCCCTCCTTCTCTCTCTCTCGCTCTCTTGTCCATCTCTGATTCCTTTCTCTCTACCTTCACCCTCCTTCTCTCTCTCTCTCTCTCTCTTTCTATTTCTTTGTCTCTCTCTTCTCCATCTCTGATCCCTTTCTCTGTACCTTCCCCTCCTTCTCTCTCTCTCTCTCTTCTCCATCTCTGAGCCCTTTCTCTCTACCTTCCCCTCCTTCTCTCTCTCTTCTCCATCTCTGATCCCATTCTCTCTACCTTCCCCTCCTTCTCTCTCTCTTCTCCATCTCTGATCCCATTCTCTCTACCTTCCCCTTCCTTCCTTTGCTCTCTTTCTCTCCCTCTTCTCCATCTCTGATCACTTTCTCTTTACCTGCCCCTCTCTTACTCTCTCTCTTGGAGCCTTCCAGTGCCTGGAGAAATCAACCCTGCAGAGCTGGGGAAAGTGTCAGAGGCACCAGGCACTTCCCCTTGCCCTACAAACTGGCTTCCAGGGGCTCCAGCCCACGGGGAAATGCGCAGTCAGATAAAAGGCCTGTCCGGCCCTGCCTCCATCCTGTAATGACCTGGTGTCGCCTCATAACCAATAACATATGTAGAGAGTCAGAAGTAGGTTTTTCAAATATGATTCTTTTATTCACATGTGTGGCAGAGCCAGTGGCGGCTCCTCTGCTATGGCGGAGAGGCATCGCCCCACTGCTTTTAAACAGTGCGAGGAAGAAGAAACATAAAATGATAATAACTTATAGTAATCATCATTTTATGCTTTATGCTGCTTTGCGGACGGGTGGGCGGGGCTGCTCTGCTCTCGGAGCAGAACAGGGGAGGAGCGGTTTGTCCACTCCTCCTGAGAGCGCATTGACTGTTTGGTCAGCCCTCTTGGGCCACCAAGCCAGTCATGCGCACTTTCCCCGTTCTCCATGCAGGCTGCATTACAGCCTGCATGGAGAACAAGCCCAGGCCCCCATTCCCTGGTTGAGCGTTGAAACAGGACGCTCAAAACCAATCCCAACACTGCACTGCAGCGTTGTGATTGGTCAGGGGAGCCTGGGTTTTTACCAATCACAACGCTGCATTGCTGCGTTGTGATTGGTCAGTGGGGCCTGCTTCCTGTTCCTCGAGTTCCACGAGTTCCACAAGGTAAGTTTATTTTATTTTTTTAATATTTTTTTAATATTTATTTTATTGTGAGAGACCCCCACACTCCACATGATGCCCCAAACTCACCACACCACCCACCCACCCACCCCGCCACCCGCCAGCCATGCCGGCTGCCACTGGGAAGAGCGCATGTGAAAGCTTACATCAATGGCCTGGGTCATGGGAAATTGGTGTCTGCAAATGCACCCTCCTATCTGGTTGATCAACTTATCTCACAGCCATGAGCCAACTAGTAGCTCAGCCCAGTGCTCAAGTCCCCCCCCCCCAAAAGTGGAGCCCAGAAACTCGTTGCCACCCTGGGTGAGGAGATGCGCACCAGAGTTACAGTGCCCACAACACTACATCTCCCACAACACAAATATATAGCTCGCGTTAGTCCATTACAGTAATGAAGCATTGTGGGGGCCGAATGATACTTCATAGTTACAAACAGTACTTTAAGTGGAAATGCAAACGCGCTGGTACTCACCGTTTAGAGTACCTGCTTCCTCCTGAGAAGTGACGGTACTCTGCCATTAAATGTATTGCAGAAGTGCTGAGAAGTGCAGGTACTCTCCCATTAAATGTATTGCAGCAGTGCTGAGAAGTGCAGGTACTCTCCCATTAAATGTACAAAATCAGTGCTGAGAAGTATCGGTACTCATCCATTAAATGTATTGAAACAGTGCTTAGAAGTGCAGGTACTCTCCCATTAAATGTATTGCAGCAGTGCCTAGAAGTGCAGGTACTCTCCCATTAAAGGTATTGCAGCAGTCCTGAGAAGTGCAGGTACTCACCCATTAAATGTACTACAGCTGTGCTGAGAAGTGCAGGTGCTGTTCCATTAAATGTACTGCAGCAGTGCTGAGAAGTGCTGGTACTCTCCCATTAAAAGTACTGCAGCAGTGCTGAGAATTGCTGGTACTCTCCCATTAAATATGTCACAGAAGCGCTGAGAAGTGCAGGTGCTCTCCCATTAAAAGTACTGCAGCAGTGCTGAGAAGTGCTGGTACTCTCCCATTAAATGTATCGCAGCATTGCTTAGAAGTGCAGGTACTCTCCCATTAAATGTACTGCAGCAGTGCTGAGAAGTGCTGGTACTCTCCCAATAAATGTATCGCAGCAGCACTGAGAAGTGCAGTTACTCTCCCATTAAATGTATCGCAGCAGTGCTGAGAAGTGCAGGTACTCTCCCATTTAATGTACTGCAGCAGTGCTGATAAGTGCTGGTATTCTCCCATTAAATGTACTGCAGCAGTGCTGAGAAATGCAGGTATTTTCCCATTAAATGTACTGCAGCAGTGCTGCGAAGTGCTGGTACTTTCCCATTAAATATATTTCAGCAGTGCTGACAAGTGCAGGTGCTCTCCCATTCAAATTAAAGAAGTGCGGGTACTCAACAGTACCGGAGAGTACCTGCCCATTTTAAGCACTGGTCATAAACATTGAGGGGAACCCAAGCTTGATTCAAGGGGTGCATCATCATCTGAAAACAAGTGTGAAGCATGAACAGGAGCGGATGAACTGCAAGGGGCAGTTCGAAGGTTTACAGTGGGGAAACACAGCAGTTGGTGTGGAGTTATAATCGGAGATTTCACATCTAGCCTCCCCCTGGCAGATCACAGGCTTCTCCCCATCCTGTCCTTGCAGGGTTTCGAAGCAGGAACATTTTCGAATGATGGTATGTCCATCCAGCCAGGCAGTGATCTTGGAGCCAATAATGTCAATAATCACATAAGGATGAGGATCAAAGTTCGATTTCCAATACCTTTGTGACTTGACAAGCTCTAAATCACATTGTTGTAAGTGGGAGAACTATCTGCATATTGTTTCATCTTCCTTTTGGCTGCAGCAGCCCTGTGTTGAAATTTTTTCGATATGCAGGATTTTGCGTTCCTCTCATGATGTGGATTGGTCATAGGCAGGGCCACTTGAATTATGCGGCAGGAGAGGGACAAATTATGTGGCAGGGTTGAGTAAATTACGCAACAAGAAAAGGCGAATAAAGCGTCATAATGCAGCATATTTTGTAATAGTATGTGCTTGTGAAATCTATTGTTTTAATATAAACTTAAAAGGGGCTTATATCCCGCCCCCTCTCTTTCATAGCTTTTTATTGGTTCCTGTGTGTGCCACTTACTTTTCCTCCATTTCTATTGGCTGTAGCATATTTTCCTGCATTTATCAATGCTTGTTCCTCACCTGCTTCTCTTATCAGTTTCCTGTAGCCGAAATACTGTTAACATCTGCCTTGGTGAAACTGTTTTTTCATAAAGTTTTGCCTCTTTTTGCTTTTTTGTCTTTCAGCATATAGGGCAATTTATCACCCGGCGTGATTAAGTAATTTGCCCAGGATCACAAGATGTTGCGCCACTGAGACTCGAACTGGGATCCCCCACTCTCGAGTTAGCAGCCCTGGCCGCTGCTCTACATCCTCTCTACTCCCGTATTAATTGTCAGGGAGCACTTTCCTGCAGACGATAATTGAGAACTACAGCTTTTTATTCTTCACATAGGGGAAACCGATGCATTACCAATGCTTGTTTAACTTGGTAACACTGCCTGGGCATTGGCTGCACCTCATTAGTTCCTGTTTAACATCCAAATAAAGCAATAGGTAACAGAAAAGTGACTAGTCCAGCTTAGCAAAGGGCCTTCCACTGTGGGGTAATACATGTTGCTGTGTTTTTTAGTAACTTCTGAACAGTTTGATCTAGAAACAAATTATTTTGGGGAGGTAAAATCTGCAGACTATGCAGCAGATGATGGATTATATGGCAAATGCAGCAAGTCTATCATTATGTGAAAATCGCTGCTGCCGCACAATCGCATAATTCCAATGGCCCTGGTAATATGGATGTTTCACCCAAACATCAGCTCAGAGAGACGCAGCCATGGTGCTGTGAGTGGTGTCTTGCTAGTTATGAAGTGTCTGGTACACAACATCAGAAAAAGATTGGTGTGTGAGCTCAGCTACCTGCAAAGCTTTCTTCAACGGAGCCATAAATGCTCGACCACAACATTGGCTTGTGGCCACAAAGGAGTGATCTCACGACGCTTTAAACTTAACGTCCTTGCAAAATCTGTGAATTATTTGCTGAAAGGGTGGGTCACTGTCTGACTTCACAACATCTGAGATGCCAATGACGAGAATATTTTATTTCATGCAAGGACAGTTCCATCCGACAAAACGCTGGACACTGTCATGACTTCGGGAAATCTGGAACATGCATCTGTGATCACCAATAGATGATGAAAACAATTGGAATATCACAATAAAAACAAACTTTTTCATTCATAGTTTGTTAAAAAAAAATCATAAATACATCTTGGATGTAATATGATAATTCATTAATTCATCCTCTGTGTATTGCAATTCTTTTTTAATTTTGCAGCGAGTAATCCAGTTGCACAACAAAAGTTGGAAGTAGCGGGCACAATGTGAGGCAAAACATTAACAACTTCTAATATTCCAGCATCAGTAAAGTATCCATAGGGGGAGCGACTAGTGACGTAAAACGTATCATGAGACAGGAAAATGCTGACGCATTCAAGAGCACTAAGAAACACGTGAATTAAAACTGAAAGGAAAAGGACCACGAAATTATGGAGGGAAAAGCTCCCCCTTAATCAGGAACTAAAGTGCCCGCTCCCCCAGATCTGCTCATTCTGGCGTTTGCAATGGTCGTGTCGCTGGTCAGCATAAAAGGGAGTGAGGAGAGACCTTGAGGAAAAATCATGGGCCCACATGTATGTAGCTTTATACTTGTTGCAAACAGCCCGATTTGCAAAATCGGGCCATGTGTGACTGGAAAAAAGCTTAGCACCAAACCCGATTTTGCGATTCAGTAACCAATTACCGAATCACAAAATAGGTTAGCGATTCGGTATTATGAAGGGGCTTGTTAAGGGCATCCCTTCCTATAGCAACTCACAGTAATAATTGTAAATGTTTTGTGACCGAAAAGCGGTTGCAAATCATTCACATTTTACCGCCTACTTCATGTAGGTGATAACCCATTCGCAAACAGGAAGGGGTCCCTAAGGGACCCCTTTCCCTTTGTGACTAGCAGTGAAAATGTTTTTTAAGAGCAGGCAGTGGTCCCAGGGACCACTGCCTACTCTTAAAAAATTAAAATGCAACGTTTCATTTTTTTTTTTAAATGCATCCCATTTTTAAGGAAAACGGGCTGCATTTAAAAGAAAAAAAACATTTTATTTAAAAGCAAACATGGACACGGTGGTCTGGTGGCCCCAGCAGGCCACCATCCTTGTGTTATTATCAATTCCCAATGGGTTGCAAATTGTGAACTACCTCATGAATATTAATGAAGTAGGTCTATTGCGACCCCATTAGCAATCGCTAATTACATTATTACATAGGGGTTTGCAATTACCTAATAGCGTATCACAAACATTCGCTATTACGTAATCCCAAAGTAAAACCTAGTTACATGTGGCCCATGGTGCCCAGCGAGACAGCTGCACTTAATACCAAGAAGTGGGGTAGGGTCTGCAAAGGCCCGGAACACAAGTCCAGGGCTCTATGTGGCCAATGGCTAAGGGGAATGTGGGAGATGTACCTATGGTAGGTGGCGGAGGGACTCCCGCATCTCTTGAGAAAAGAGCTCCAGACGTGGCCAGAAGTCTGCAACTTGTCATTTAACTTGTAAATTAGTCTCTCAAAGAGTGACATATCATGCATATTTTCCAGGCACGTCTGGAATGAGGGGGCAAGAAGTGTCTTCTAAAGATGCAGGATGCCATCTTGGACATGCCCAGGGCAGTAGAGAGCCATCTATTAAACAGTTGTGACAGGGTGGGGGGATCTAAGGTCTCATGTAATAGGACCAAATGGGCACCTAAAGCTCCCATTTTAGTTAATTCCAAATCTGGTTCCAGAAATCTTGGAGTGTGGTGCGCTCCAACAGCACATGGACTATGTCACAATCTTGGTCTGCACATCTCCAACAACAAAAGTCTAAGCTGAGATGAGCTGAGCATAGTTTCGCTGGGGACCAGTGCCAACGGTAGAGGATTTTGAAGTAGCTGTATTTAAGCCTCACCTGCCGCAACCCCTTATTAGAGTCCGCCAGTGGGGGTTCCCCGTCGTCCTCCAAGAATTGTGTGTTAAGCCACCTTCCCCACCAGGTGCATAGCAATTCTGAGGTGGCATCTGTAAAGCAATGGTCAATCAATCTAGTGTACAGTCCTGCAATGACACTGCGGAAATTCTTCCAAGTGAGGATATATTGAGTGTTCTAGGTAGATTGATATGTGCCCTTCCCAGGATGGTGGACAAAGCATGGGACAAAGCAGTGTTTCACCAGTTCTGGGACTGGAGAGGTCTTGCTCCCTTCATAGATCAAGGAATGTTTTGAGGGAGCCATTAGAGATTGGGTCATAAATATAGTGAATGCCTTACATGCAGCGCAAAGACCAGCTGATTTACTCTCCCCCGATGGTGATGGCTGCATTGTGCCACAGCGGTGCTTTGGAGTGAATGCAACCAGGAGTCTTCATCATGCTGTGGGCGCTATGTCAAGCGAATTGAGAAGCGTGGATGACAGGGTGGGAAAGGAGGCTGAGAGGTGGTTTTGAGGTATAATATATGGTGAGATCGCCGGATGTCTGCAAGATATGGTGCTCCAGCAAGACCCAGATGGGTATCAATTGGACTGTGGGCAGCAGATGCACCGACTGGGCCAGGTGTTGTGTCAACCAGTATCATTCCAAATGTTACAGATGCAGGTCACCATTCATGGTGGAGGCATGCAGCTCAGTGTCCTTCCACCGTGGTTTGTCTGACCCCCCCCAAAGAAACTGGATTGTGTGATGCTCTAGAAAATGGACTGGGATATGTAAAGGGGAAGTATTCCAAATACATAGTTGAATTTGGGGGTGGCGTTCACCTTAAAGATCTGAACCTTTCCCCACAGGGATAGATTCAGGGCGGTCCACCTTTGATAGTCACCTCCCATGTTGTCTAGAATCGGTTGGATGTTATTGATGATCATATTCTGCAGGCCCTGTTATATATCTATTCCCAGATATTTCAGTTGTTTATGTAAATGTTTAAAGGGAAGGGCAGTCATAGAGGCTAATGTGGTGGTGAGTGTCAGGGGTAGCGCCTTGCCTTTGAACCAGTTTATTTTGTGTCCGGAAAACCGGGACAATTAGTCCGGCTGGGACATCATGGAGTTGGCTGAGGTTGAGGCGTAGGAGAGTGTGAGAAGGATATCATCTGCGTAATAGAAGGTCTAGAACTCTCTTGCTTCATCATGATACCCATAATGTTGACGTTGGAGCTCATGGCGACTGGCAAAGGTTCAAGTGCCAATAAGAACAGTAGTGGGGATAGAGGACACCCTTGCTGCGTGCCACAATGCATAGCAAAGCCGTGGGAGCAGAAGCCTCCGCAGGTGACGCAAGCGGTGGGATCTTGATACATACCCTGTGCAGGGGTGAAGAAGTTGTGGCCAATTCCCGTCCTCTACATTGTCCAAAAAAGACACAGTGATCTCAAATAAGCTCTGAATAGTTCAAGTGATAATATTGACTTTAGTGGAGCTTCTAATTGATTGAGTGAGAAAGCTCTCACGCATAATGCACTGTTGTCATTTGCAGAGAAAGGGTTTGAACCAGGACAGGTCTTAGCCCTTTACACCAATAGTATATTGTTGCACTTGGATTGTGATATTGGGGTCTATGATGTCACAAATCATCCCATGTCACTTACAGCATGGAAGCTCTCTCTGAATAGCCCCTCACGCTGCCAGTGCATCACTTTTAATATGGGAGAAAATGAAGCACCAGCGGTGCAAGGGGCTTGTAAATAAGGTCTGCCCCATTTTCACTGGCGGTCCTGACAGATTGTCTTCTGTCTAGGGTTAGTTCTATTATTTGGTCTGTATCTTGATCTTAACAGAACTTTACATCAGTCTGACCAGTAATTAAATATTTGACAGAAGCCAGGTGTTGATTCAAGGATTAAGGTATTTCCAGTTGAAGTTTATCTTTTATTTTTTAAGTATTCATCGTGATCCCTGTACAGTCATAATATCATGTTGGTGAAACAGTTAACATTGTAAGCTGACGCGGGCTCTGCATTTGGACCAAAACTCTTCTGTTTTGTTGACCTGGGCTTTTGGTAGGGAAGCAAAGTTGATGTGACAGACATTAGTGAGGGGCTTGGAGGTAAAGAAGAGGTGAGTGGACTGGGGTATGTGTTCCTGTTATAAGGAGTGAAGCATTTGTTGCAGCTCAGAGCTGAATACCTGGTTGGAACAAACATGTCCATTAGAGTGATTACTTTGGATGTTTTTCGATGATAATAAGGATTTAATTGGTTTCTCTTTGAGATTCTTTTCATCTCTCTGTTGATTCATCAAGTATGCCTCTAATATGGGGACCATTCCTGTAAACGTTGTCTGTTAATCAACAAAATAACAAATTGCTGCAAATAATTTGTGGTGAAATCCACCCTAAGCCACACCTGCCCTTGTAATGAAAGCATCCACAGGCGTTGACTCATTAAAACCCTCACCTGTGCCAAGTACCAATAGTGGAAGCCGGCACACAACCACAGCCAACCGCTATCCAAGAAGGTCCACCTATCAGTCATGTTGAAAGTTTCAAAACAGGTCATGTGATTGCTGTTGTAATTAGTGCATTTGAAGCGGTGTGAAGTCTAAGTTGTTGTAGTAAGTGCATTGGGAGCAGTGTGAACTCTACACTGTTGTTGTCAGTGCATTTGAAGCGGTGTGAAATCTACGCTGTGGTTGTAGTGCACTAAGAGAGGTGTGAACTCTATGTTGTTGTAGTTAGCGCATTAGGAGCAGTGTGAACTCTACGCTGTAGTTGTTAGTGCATTTGGAGGGGTGTGAACTCTACGCTGTTGTAGTTAGCGCATTAGGAGCGGTGTGAACTCTACGCTGTTGTAGTTAGAGCATTAGGAAAGGTGTGAACTCTACGCTGTTGTAGTTAGTACATTGAGAGTAGTGTGAACTCTACGACTCTATAACCTTTCTCCTGAAAAGACTTAGGAGCTTGGTCTGGGTCTGCTTCTCATTCATGCTGCCTTGTTCACACCATCTCCTTTTTCATGTCAAACTCCCACTTGCCCTCCATCCAAGCTGAGAATCTGAGAACACCTCAACTCTTGTCTCAAGCCTTCACCGCAGACAGCAAACGCTGGCTCATACCCTGCGGTCCCATGCAGTGACATAAATTGCAAACTTCTCCCACATATAAGTCAGAGCAGCGTCCTGTAGATGCTTCTAGGTCAAACAGAACAGCTTAAACTCCACCCAGGTTTAAAGTGGATGATGACAAAAGACTTCTATTAAAGTAACACCAGATTCTTTATTTTATTTTATGCATAGGGGTCGAGGCTCCAATGAAGTTTCGCGTTAATTAGACCAACATTTCTGATCTTGTGGTGGGATGGGAACATGCTCTACGTAGCCGTGAAACTCACCCAGGGACACAGCGCCTTTTGAGAATTGCGAATTTGAACCACATCAGAGGTTGCCATTGTCTGTCGAGTGCAGATCAAAAGGGGGATGGATGGGTAATATTGTACCACCAAAGATGGCCACGGCTATGTCATGATAGCCTCCATCACCTCCAGTGACCACTTAGAGGCTAGAGTAAGGCGACAAACCAAGCAGCACTGTTGAGGCATGCACAGGATAGGAAAAAGCCAGAAGAGACATCATAGGACAGACTCTCCAGTAGGACTAACGATTGTCGCTAATATTAGTTATGCTTCTGACTGGTGAATGCCAATGAGGAGTAAAGAAAGTAGGCTGTCATTTTTCAGCTGGTCCACTGCTGCTCCTGTGGGTTGGACCCAGCCTTTCTTTCCCTCCATTCTTATCCCTTGTGTACATTGAGTCTAAGCCTCAGGTGCTAACACTAAATACTAACATAGAACAGCTTGCCTGGTAATCAAGCACCCACACTCAGGCTTTCGAGTTGGTCATCCAACCACCACCCAAACACAGATATTCAGATAGTGACAAAAGCGCTCATGTTTTGGAAGGACACGTGGATCAATTGGCCTAGCCATGTCTTTGTCCCTGTAAGCAGACGCTGCTGGTCAAGAGAGAGTCCAACGGTGTCTTATGGAGAGGACACCAGCAGCCCACCTGGAGCCCACCACAACCAACATGCACCATACTTGATATGAAAGATGGATCTTCACCCACTGTGCCCTATTAGACTAAACCATGTTAAGAAAAACAAGTGCTGGATAGAACACTGGAATTAATCTTAAGTGCTGCAATTCACTATGGACACCTTCCACTCAACATTAAAACATGGAGCAGCTCCATTGAAATAGAGCCTTTTCCCCACCTTAAAAGGAGTAGTCCAGCCCTACTGCTAGTGCGTTACTTTTTATGACACTTCGGTGGCGCACTCTGCACTCTGCAGACCCATATCTATGAGACCATGCAAAGCCACTTTGTGTGGCTTTTCATGGTCTCGTAGACATGGTGTAAGGCAACGCAGCACTAGTCGCTGCGTTGCCTTACATTGCGTCAAGCAGGCGTTCCATGGGCGTTGCGGTGGGTGTTCCCATACAACTCCCATTGGTTTTGAAGCTGCCCCATATTTACAAGAACCTGTAATTCTAGGAATGCATCAAAACTGTGCGCCTCCCCAGGACAGGCGTAGTGAGGAAAAATATGTTTATTTCTCTGCGTTTCTTTCTGTTTCTATGTGTGCTGCATTATGCAGCACACATAGAAAGAGGAAAACGCCTCCATGGATTGTTTTTCTGCAGGGAGGTATCCCTTCCTGTACAAAAACAATCCTGCTAACGACGCAGACTTTCTTGCACCATGGTGCACGGGTGCCAGCATTGGCACCAGGCACCGTAATTGTGAGTCAGCTCAGGCTGAAAGGACAGGAACGCACCATATCTCATAAATAGGGTGCCCTTTCGATTTGGCAAAGGGCAGTGCGCTGCCCTATGGAAATGATTGTAAATGAGGCCCTTGGTTTCCTTTGATGGAAAGTTAATCACTCAGTTCTGAGACACAGAATCTAAAATTCAGAGCAACACAGATGCAGGTGGTACCTGCCAATTGGCTTTTGGTACCCTGCTGCTTCTTTTGTTTAAGAGGTTACTTTGGAAACTTAACTGAGCACTGGGCCTGGCCCTGGAAGCAAGCTCTCCCGAGGACATTTGTATATTTTCTTTCATACCTTCTACTTTGCACAACCTGTCTGCAATCATTGTATGTCCCACTACCCTTTTGTGCTGTGCATGAAATTAATGATGTATTTGTAAAAATCAGGTTAACCGTTGTGCATTGACTCAGAGGCTGCTTGGCAGTGATTGGCTACTCACTGGTGTGTCTCCATGCTGCATGTGTACATCCCTGGTATTCCTAACACAAGGAACTTACAATCACAGATAGGGGAGCTGTGATCCATGCTTTTCAGTGGTTCTTGGGGCGCCAATGAAGTAGGAGAGCGAGCCAATGAATTCCTGGAAAGCCTCAATAAAGTGAAGCATTTCTTTGTTTGCCTGTGTCATCTTTATTGCAGCATGGTGCACTCCCCTTCTTCAAAATGTATGCTTCATTTTCCTCCCCTTAGCTCTACGTTTCTTAGGTGCATTTTCTGAATCTAGGCCAATATCCGCCGAAGAAAGAACTTCACCCTGTATCACAAATTTCAGGAACGCATCTCCCTTTGTCCTCATACAAAGCTCCCTTCCCTTCCCTTCCCTTCCAATATGAAGAAAGAACTAGTTTTTCTAAAAAAATAATGAATATTTCCAATAAAAGCACAGTGGTTCAAATGCAGTTTTATTCTATCTCTATTTTTGACAGTGAAGATTATCACATTTGTATCAGTCTTGAAAACAGGAACAAGGTTTGGGAAAAGTTCTCACTCTTGCGCCCCGTCTCCTCCCTCTTTTCCTTCCTTCTTATGACCATGACGCCTTTCTTTTCCACTTCTGTGTTTTCTTCCCCCCTTTCCTTTCCCTTTCCTTTTACTCGTTCCTGACCCGTGTTCTTTTCCCTTCTTTCCTTTACATTTCCCATCTTTTTTGTCGCTCTTTTTCTCCCTTCCGCTCTGGCCAGTGGGTTTCGCTTCTGATCCGCTGTCTTCATCGCTAGGAGACCGCTTCTCTCTTTGTTGTCCTTTCTTTTCTTCTGAGATGCTGTCTTCATCGCTAGTAGACTGCTTCTCTCTTTGTTGTCCTTTCTTTTCTTCTGAGATGCTGTCTTCATCGATAGTAGACCGCTTCTCTCTTTGTTGTCCTTTCTTTTCTTCTGAGATGCTGTCTTCATCGCTAGTAGACTGATTCTCTCTTTGTTGTCCTTTCTTTTCTTCTGAGCCGCTGTCTTCATCGATAGTAGACCGCTTCTCTCTTTGTTGTCCTTTCTTTTCTTCTGAGATGCTGTCTTCATCGCTAGTAGACTGCATCTCTCTTTGTTGTCCTTTCTTCTCTTCTGAGTCGCTGTCTTCATCGCTAGTAGACCGCTTCTCTCTCTGTTGTACCTCCTCATCTGCTTCTTGCTTGTCAGTCTCACCGGGTGAATGATGCTCTTGGGGCCGCATCTTGTTCTTTTCTAAAAGAAAAACATGGAATTCAGGCAATGACCAAGGAAAGGTGCACCTCACATCAGAGGAAGCCTGACCAATAAAGCACTTGTGGGGGTCACGTGGTTATAGAGAAGCCAATGACCATCCCTTCTCCTGCACCCACAATCACAGCCTGCCATCAAGAAAGTGATGGTGAGTGCTCTGTCCTTCTCCAGACCTCTGCCCTGGCTTGGAGAGGGCAGAGACTGCTTCCAGCTCTGGAGAAAAGAGGCTAGCCAGGCGCCCACTCTGGCTTGACCAAACAAGAACAGGCCCACCACACGTCAAACCAGTGATCTTCTAATGAGACTGCTGGGACCTCCTTAGTACTGCTACACACTCACAATAAAAACACCTCAGGGGAGAAATGAAAACAAACAGCCTCATCTGGAGAGAAGCAAGAGAAAAAGACAACAGAACCCAACTGAGAAGAGCAAACGATAAACCAAGAAACAGACAGAAAGGAAGAGCGTTTCTAAGACTGACAACCAGCCACAGAAACATTGTTACTCCAAGAAGAAAGCAAGTGTATAACTATGAGAAATATTGAAAAGAGCAGGAACAAATTTAGAGACACTGAGACAGCAAGAACATCGCACACACATAAATAGGTACCGTAAATCGGTTGTGTGACAGAACCACGCATGCCTAAACCACGTGTGCCTTAACAACGCAGTCTAAACAACGACTGCGACATTACCACGCGCTCCTTTAGCACGCATGTCGTTACATCCCCTTGCCTTAGGGAAGCGCTGGACTTTGGTACAGTATAATTTACTATTCCAACTCCAGTCTGTGTATCAGTAGGGAAGGTATTGGACTTAAAAGCCAACATCAGTCCAACAACGCGTTCCCCAAAGCAACTTGTTGTAATGACTTGCGTGTGGTTCAAACTGTGTGGTAAATGATGTTTCCCTCAAGAAACCCAATGCTTCCTAGCTCCAGAAAGAGTGCTAACTAGGAGTGGTGCCACACACACTCAAACCCGTGGCAGAGTGCGAACACATAGGCCCACATTCTCATCCTTATACTGGGCTAGCTGTTGCTGTAGACATCACTGCTTCAGAGCTTCTTGGCGCTATGTGGTCCGAATCGCTGCAGAACGCATGCATGTTCTAAACAACCAGTCCCTTGAGCTAAGGCAGATTAAGTTCCATTAATTAATTACACACTGATCACAGATAGTGCACAGTTATGGTAAGGTTTCAGAGTTGCCATTGAAAATACTTTTTTTGGTTTCTTAAGAACTTTGGAGTCATTTGAAGAATCTGCACAAAACTTTCCAAACAAAAGTTCTTCTTGGTTGAGCGTGGCACGTTTTCTGCAGATTTGTCAAGTGGAGTGGAAATAAAAGGGGGGTCGGGGCTGAAAATGACATTTCTCATATAACTCGTATAATTTACTTTGCTCTCCTCTGCAGAAAAAATGGGTTAATGCAAATACACCAAACTTGACATGAATGTCAAACGTGACACAAGGATGTACTTGCTTTGTCAGTCATTTGTGAAATTAGATTTTAGAAAGTGGTCCTGGGTGAGCATGAATGGGTTAAAATATAGACATACCTACACCGTTACTCTACAGATTCTCCACAGATCAATGAAGCAACAGAGAATTTGCAGCTCCTATTTAAAAAAAAATAAAAAATAGAGAAACACAATTGGACTAGGGAGGTTTGTCTCCCCTTATCTATTGCAGATTCACAAATCTGCTCTGACTGGCTGGCAGTCACAGAACAATCTCTGTTGCAGCGGCCATTACCCACCACAATGTGGCAAAAGAAAAACTAAATAGGATCAGGCAGGGAGGATGAGCCTACATTGACACTTTGGACCATGGGGTGCTCAAAGAAACTCTTCTCTGGAATTTAAATTAGTATTAAAATATATTTTCTCTTAGAATTTGCATAACCGTAGACCTGGCCTTGGGGATAACCATGCTGCATGCGGACAAAGGAAGTTCGCAGCGGGGATTATCCGCTCGTGGTGCATGGTCGGGGGAAACCACTGGATGTGGTAAACTGAAAACAATTAACTGAGAAAACAAAGGTTATAATGCAATTATGGTTAACTTTGGTTACAACACCTTAATGTAGGTTAAAAAAATCCTCAGAAATTCACTTAAAAATCAGTGTTTAAGTGCAGTTATGGTTGCAAATTATAACCAGAAACGACAGAAATTCAGAAACTATGGCTATACAAAATGGATATCAGTAACAAACAATATATAAAATCAAAATGTATTTAATTAACAGTACATACTCAAACCAATAAATAATACTACAGTGAAATTCATCTCTATCAAAGTGATAAAGGTAATGTAATGCAGAATTTAATCTGTAAGAATATTTAAGGCATTAGTAATTGCATCTTTTTTTATCAAGGGGAAGTCATGAGCATTATATTTGGTGTTTGAGTTATGATTTGCATGCCCCTTGCGTGAGTTATGGATTGTAGTCCTAACCATAACTACCTAATCCCAGTGGTTGTCTGGGGTTAGTTCACACCCACACCTCCACTTCACTTTTATGTTTTTAATATCTATCTATCTATCTATCTATCTATCTATCTATCTATTTATAAAACAGTGGACATTGTGTATTTATAGTTAGGTTAGAGTTTCCATCAGGGGCCGTATTACACAAAGTGCCCCAGGGGCGCAACAGGCGTTTGCGCCTGCTTTGCGAGCCCCCGGGGCAATTTGGTATTACGGGGGCCGCAGATGCTTGTGCACATACAGCGCCACCACTTTCTGAAGAGGGCATTCCCTCATTTGCCTGGGGGCGTGCCCCAGGCAAATTAGGGAATCCCTTTGCCTCTGCGCCCGCGCCGTAATATAGACATGTATTATAGACACGGGTGAAGCTCTCAGAAGGCGCACTGAGAGTGCGCCACCTGATAGTAGCACCCTGGAGGGTGAAAAGGGGGGTCACTGCACCCGCCTGCAAGGGCAGCACAAGTTTGCGGCTGTCCTGGGGGGTGCATTCTATGTAATAGGGCGCACCTACCCTATTTCCGCCCAGCGCGCCTGTTTTAAGGTGCGCCAGGGTGCAAACAGGGAAAGTGCACCTTATACATCATAGGACCCCATGAAGGCATTTTTGTATATTTAGTAACTTTGACATCATTTAACAAATTTGGATAAAAACTCATCCACTTTGGCTCCTTTATGGAATGTTTCTCGCCGATCCATCAAGTGGGGGCCAAGAAAAAGTGGATGGGTCCAAAAAGTGTGATTTACAAAGTCAATGCCCACCTGAAAGTTTGCTTTTCAATACAGACAAAAACAGTCGAATGGAATGACACCAAATTTGGTAAAACATTAGAACTTTACACAGGAAGCCTCATCCCCTGGGTCCAAAATGTATCAAAAAGGGTCCAGGGACCCCATCCCCCGGGCCATAATGCGTATAAAAGGAAATAGGGCCCACGTGGCCCCTTTCCCTTAACCTTAAAAAGGCCTTGGGGACCCCATTCCTTGGTCCGTCACTTTTATTAAATGGTAGTGGGGCCATGCAGCCCCCCTCCCTGAGCTGTCAAAGGCCCTGGGGGCCATCCCCCGGAGCCTGATCAGTGACTGTGTCTCGTGAAGCCTACCCCTGTGACACAGTGTTTGTTTTCCTGCCACTACCGGTGTGGGCAGGGAAACATACGTTTGCTCCCGTATGGCAGGTGCATTTTTAAATCTCCTGCCAAATGGGAGCAAACATACAAGTCTACTCCCAGCTGGTGGGAGCTTTAAAAATTATTCCGCCAGCTGGGAGTAGAATTGTGCTCTGTTACCCTGCCCGCAATGATGATGATGAAACAGAACATATATTGCCCCAGCCTGGAGGGAGCATGCAAAAAGCAGCTGCTCCCTCCAGGTGGGAGCAATGCTGGCTGCACCCACCCTTCCCTTAAAGTTTGGCCCTGGGGATGGGTTCCCCGGGCCAAAGGAGGCTAGCAGAGGGGGATGTGTTGCCCCCTCCCCTTCTAAATAAGTTACAGCCTAGGATGTGGGGTCCCCAGGGCCTATAAAGACTCTGGGGGATGCGTGGCCCCCCTCCCCTTTATAATAACATGCAGCACTGGGGAATGGGTTACCCGGGGCTTAAGAATGCTGGGTAGGGGAGCAAGGTGCCCCCTCCCCTATTTGAGTGTATTTGGCCCCATGGGATGGGGGGCCCTGAGGCTAAGTGGTTGGCTTCCTGCGGGGGGTGGGCCACAGGGCCTTGCCGCAGACAAAGCTCTGCCACCAATCCTCCACCGTGCACGGCCGTATGCCATGCGTGGTGGGGGTCAGCTTTACGTATGGTAACAAAATATTAATTTACATTAAATTATACTTATATATACATATGTGTGTGTG
Source organism: Calotriton arnoldi (assembly GCA_963921515.1). NCBI lineage: Eukaryota > Metazoa > Chordata > Amphibia > Caudata > Salamandridae > Calotriton > Calotriton arnoldi. The sequence goes on along the minus strand of CAWUFW010004282.1, from coordinate 504,836 downwards.
TATATATATATATGTATATAAATATATATATATATATATATACACACACAAACATACTTTCAAAGAAAAAAACAAGATGAAAGTAACAATATATCACTATATGTCACTATTATGCTACTTCAACATCCCCTTGAAAATGACTTGCACTGCTCCCTGGGTTCTGGCCTGTGTTTTTTTGCTGCAGAACCACCCCAAATCAACAGCAATGTTTTATAAAAATATATGTTTTTGCCCAGGGGAGGGCCATCTGGGATTCCATTAGCAGCCCTGGGGAGACAGGGTCCCAAGTCCTAAGATGGCTGCCCCACATCATTGTTGATGTGGTGGCAGCCAATTAGATCTCGTCTTGGGAGATGTCGGCTCTGTGGATCGTCCGTGTTGTGAAATATCTATAGTTTTATTAACCTTCATATCTTGAAAGCTACTGAACGGTTTTACACAAAATCACAAAAAGCACATTTTCTGGACCAAGATCTAGCTTTCTGCCAAATTTGGTATAATTTATTTGTGCCTAATTTCCTATAGACAAATGAATGTGGAAACTCGTTTTGGGACCCCCCCTTTATCTTGGCCCCTGCTTGACAGATCACCCCGAAACATTCCAGGCAGGAGCTAAGATGGATGAGACTTTTTTGGGAAAGTTTCATGTAGATTCATCAAATGGTGGCAAAGTTATTATAAAACCTAAAAAATCAATGTCCTATGGAAACACGATCCTAACTATAACGACCCAGTGGTGATCACTGGGTAGTACATATGCATGTATATAGTCACACATTATACTATACTGCTCAACACGTCAAAAAAAGAAATGATAAAGCAAGTTAATGCATACCGAACATGGGAGGGGTGCACCTCATCCCGCACATAGTTCTACAGCACTTCTCCGAGAGATCACAGTCTTGTTCCACAGAACAGTTTTTCAGTTTGGAGAAGTCAATCATGTACCAGGGGTTGGGCTTCCCGTGAGGACGGGCACCATCTTGCTGATTTTGAGGCCAGTGTTTGTTCGACTCAGGTCGACTGGGTTCAGGATCCAATTCTTCAAGCATCTTCTTCTGAAACTTTTGTAGCTCATCACTGTGCTTTCTGAAGTAGTCTTCAAAGCACATCCCAGGATGCTGGACCTCCTGGTTGCCAGATTGTTCTATGTCAAAGAAAGAAGAAAAAGGCCCTCAACACACAGAATGTCGCTCCCATTTTTCATTTCTTAAAAAGCCCACAAAACCCAGCCAAGGAAACTCATTCAATGTGATCTTATGAGCCCCCTCTTTAAAGGAAAAGCCTCAGCCTCTGACCAATGAAAGGAGTCACAGTGCCTACTATCTTTTGAGCAACTGAAGCAAGACTGTGGCATCTCTTAAACTGAACTCCTCCGCTGTCTTCAGATTCGGCACTGGGTCACACACCCTGCAATTAAAAAAACAGCTAGTAGAACCCTGACGCCATTTGAAAAATGGCTCATCACAAAACATTACGACAAACATATCCTATCAGAATAAAGACCAACAGGAGAATGGCCAAAAAAGAATTAGTCAAACAAGAAGGAAAAACTCTATTAAAAATGGACAAGAATTCCTCACCATAGGGGGCCTTCATAAAAATCTTGAGCCCAGTGAAACCCGTAGTAAATTGCACAAAAACAAATATGCGCAGTAGGTGCTTCAGTGGGTGTGCCCATGATGCTGGAGCCCTACAGGGGATGAGCCCTTTTTTCCCCTTTCTCCAATAAACGAATAGTTCAGGCAGCAGCCCACCGCCATTAGTGCATGTATATTTATAGACAGCAGCCGCAGTATACCATCGCGTAGAAGCAAAGCTTTTACTCCAACTGGTATTGTCTCTGACAGTAATACCAAAGGTAAAGAGGAAAATAAGTCAAACCTTATATTTCAGCCAGCATTTGATGGAAGCTCTCCTTTAGAGTAATGCAGCGGTAATAAGAATTAGAAGGCTGGAAACCCAGTAGGTCAAATTTAATATTCTAAGTGATAAGCCGATTCTGTATAATTTAGGGGTGCTGATGGCTCAGTTCTAAAAGGTCCAGAAGATATACCATTATACTCCATGCTATCTGGAAAGCTATGATTATGGGGTACCAACATCTGCTCGAGTCCTACGCAAGGCCTGGAACACAACCATATTAAAGAGGGTGATGTTTGCTGATTCTCCATATTGCTCCAAAAGTTAGAATAGTAATGGAAAGAAGAATTAAATTCTGAGACTAAGACAAAGGATACTTTGCTCCTTTAATCACAAGGTCCACATAAAACTGAGGATTTAGAGATGGGAAAAGCCTCTTGCAGATGTGGGTTTCCCATGAATCTGGCCCTTGCCCTCACCCAAGGCTTAGAAAAGGGCACATCTCCTGCTGAACTTCTGTCCTTAAATGTGCCTCAAGGACCACATGCCTTTGGGCAAGCCTTGATTTATAGTGTCAAATGTAGCAGAGCTTTTAAAGAAATGCAGAAACAATTGCATGTTCCTTGAAAAGGGCCCTCAAGATTTTCCTACAATGTAGGAAATATATAACAGATGAATAGAAAAAGCATTCCTAAATAAAGAATTGAATCAACTGATGCAAGAATCTTCCCAACCCAATGTTTGAGCGGTATATTATCACATAGAACCAGCAAGACCAATGCCTAGCAAGATAGCTTCTAATACAGGGAAAGTGCTGTTCGAAGGGACAAACAAATGGGGCTGGGCTGAGAATTTAGGGAATGATCCCCAACTTATGCTTGAAGCCTTTAAGAGAGGAGTGTTGTATATACTCCAGCAGGGGACTGAAACTGATACAAGCAGAACTAGTGCTGCCTTGAAAATTATATATTGCGAAGCCCTGTTCTAACTACCATGCCTTGTTTTCTGTTTGGAGGAGCACTTGGCCTTCCCTGCTCCTGTAGCAATAGGGTAACTGCATAGACCTGTTTTAAACCAGAAACAGCAGCCATAGGGTGAGTCAGCGAGCCACAGGGCGTGATTACCGGAGCTAGTGGGGATGCCGGCCGGACGCAGCTGCTGAGACTTTTGCGGCCCCTCAGGTCCAGTTGAGTGAGGCTCCCCTTCTGAAACATCGAGGGTCCCCATGGTACAATCAGGCAAGAGAGAGAGGGAGGGAGGCCCGGCCCCCACCAGTGAAAGTGTGCAGCAAACTTTGTTCCATACGGAGCACACAGTAGGGCCCCTCCCCCATCGGCTCCATAGTGATGCATGCCCGCGTGTGTCCGGGGCTTCCTTCTAAGTCCCGGCCCCTGGAGATTCTGCCTGTATGGTCTCAGGCGCCAAAACAAACCTCCTAAAAGCGGTGAGGCAACCTCCCTCCTGTCCCCTGCCGAAGGCACCATAAGTACTCTTCCTGCACCCCAGACCCTAAAATGGCGGCTAATAGGCAGCAAGGAGGAATATCCTACTGAGACAGCCCAGGAGACACCTAAAGAACGGTGCAAATTACCCTTGAGGTCCCTGAGAGTACAAAGGGGAAAGATAAAAATCGGCTCCGGCCGAATGGAACACCAGGGGCAGAACCTCTTGCATGACCACGAGATGGCCGCCACAGTGGTCCTTCACCACGATGAGCTACTACTCTTGGACAAAAATTTGTCATCGTCCAGACCTCTATTATATCCCCCATCCGGCTCACCCATCAAGACACTGAACCTATGATCTTGCCACCGACCGTTGCGACCTAGCATTTTGGCCAAGGCCCGGTGGAGCTACCTTGCTAGCTATAGAGGAGATGGGCTGTTGACTTCCCCCTCCGCCGTCACCTACCCAGCCGGACTTTGGGCAGACTTTCCTTCGTCTCTCCGCCTTATCTCCCTCTTACCCTTCTTCCTTACCCCCTTACCCTTCTACTCTCCACTTATCTCGTCTTCTATGCTCTTTAAATTTTTCTAGCAACAGATGTAACTTGTAACTGATGTAACTTTGTAACAATGTGGAACCTCATGTAAAGAGCTCTGATACCTCCGGGTCTAGCCAGCGCTATATAAAACTCAAATAAATAAATTAAAAAAATTTAAAAATAGGGTGCCTGCATAGAATTGTTTTAAACCAGAACCAGCAGCCATAGGGTGACTGCACAGATTTGTTTTAAACCAGAACCAGCAGCCATAGGGTGACTGCACAGACTTGTTTTAAACCAGAACGCTGAGCCATAGGGTGACTGCACAGACTTGTTTTAAACCAGAACGCTGAGCCATAGGGTGACTGCACAGACTTGTTTTAAACCGGAACCAGCAGCCGTAGGGCGACTGCACAGACTTGTTTTAAACCGGAACCAGCAGCCGTAGGGCGACTGCACAGACTTGTTTTAAACCAGAACCCTCAGCCATGGGGTGACTGCACAGACCTGTTTTAAACCAGAACCAGCAGCCGTAGGGCGACTGCACAGACTTGTTTTAAACCAGAACCAGCAGCCGTAGGGCGACTGCACAGACTTGTTTTAAACCAGAACCAACAGCCGTAGGGCGACTGCACAGACTTGTTTTAAACCAGAACCAGCAGCCATAGGGTGACTGCACAGACTTGTTTTAAACCAGAACCAGCAGCCATAGGGCGACTGCACAGACTTGTTTTAAACCAGAACCAGCAGCCATAGGGTGACTGCACAGACTTGTTTTAAACCAGAACCAGCAGCCGTAGGGCGACTGCACAGACTTGTTTTAAACCAGAACGCTGAGCCATAGGGTGACTGCACAGACTTGTTTTAAACCGGAACCAGCAGCCGTAGGGCGACTGAACAGACTTGTTTTAAACCAGAACCCTCAGCCATGGGGTGACTGCACAGACCTGTTTTAAACCAGAACCAGCAGCCGTAGGGTGACTGCATAGACTTGTTTTAAACCAGAACCAGCAGCCATAGGGTGACTGCACAGACTTGTTTTAAACCATAACCCTCAGCCATGGGGTGACTGCACAGACTTGTTCTAAACCATAACCCTCAGCCATGGGGTGACTGCACAGACTTGTTTTAAACCATAACCATCAGCCATAGGGTGACTGCACAGACTTGTTTAATCCTGAACCAGCCCTCCCCAAACATTTTGTAAACCAGACAAAATATTTGAGATTATCAAATCAAGGGCAGTAAAAAGTTTTTAATGAAAAGAAATGTTGGATAAAGCTTCCATATCTCTAGAATTATTGACGTAGGTGCCTCAAGTAAATAAAAGGAAAAAAAAATAATGTTGTGTGTTCTATTTGTATCACTGTTTGAGCTGGGGAGTTCATCATTTCCTTTGCAATGTTACAACACAAAAAAAGGTGAAATAAACTATCTCACAAAAACAGATGTCAGGACTAAAATCACACAACATGATGAGCCACTTTTTCCACATTGGAGACAATGTTATGGGTGAATATAATATTTACCAGCTGCAGAAAGCAGACACATTTGCCCCTGTGCATTAAAGAATGAGTGGGCACAAATTTCACCTATTATAATATGGGGCTAACAATAGCCTCTGTTGCAGGTATTTTTTTTGTAGGCAAGGGCTAGTGCTTCATAACAATTCTTCAGATCTGGCAGCATACCCCTGTAGAGTGTACCATTTCGATTTGTCCAGAAGCAGACCCAGTATTATCAGGACACAAGGGCTGAAACTTTTCCTTTGATTCAACTCACTGTATAAAAGTGAGGTCAGAACTGATGTCAATGAGTCTCACCTGTTAACCGGAGTTTAGCCTTAAGGCTGGGTATTGCAAAGGGCTGTCAATGCTAATTTTGAGTAGTAGGTCCTTAGAAAGGCGGGTAATGAAGGTCCTAATAATTTTATAAATCTGGTAAGAGCTGGTTTCTCCAGTGGCAACAACACTCTTCAACTTCATGTATTGATTACCCCACATTCCTTTATTGCTTTTCCCCTGCCCTAAATGTTGAACAAGGTGGACCCCTGACATGCACAATGAAATAGGACAAGGCACCGAGACAGGCTCTTGGTCTGCCATGACATTGGATTTCGCATTTAGCCTGAACAGCAACTCTCTGAAATGCAAGAAGCTTTGAATATTTTGCTGAGACCAACAAAGGGCTGTGCAGAACCAGCACACCCAGGGTCATCAGTCAGTGCACACAGTGATACAAAGATGCAAATGTCTGGGTCAAACACCCCTGACGAGGACCTTCAGCCAATATTATCTCAATGACTGTGTCAATTCTGGCCCAGCTGCACCCACGTATTAGTGTCAAGCTGTAGCAGGCTCACTGCTTCTACTATACACAGTAGGTAGATCAAAGTATCTATCAGCTAATATACGCACACTTCTTCATTTTGTAATATAAGATTTTGACAATAGTTGTGTACAACCTGAAGCACAAATCATTGCACGCTTATCACGCCTTGACACTCAACACTTAGCACCTGCCTGAAACTGATTAATGTGGTTCTAGTTAAGGGAGTAATGAGCAGTACTTGGATGGAATTGTACTGCTTATTCCCCTCTTGAGCACGCAGGTTCTACGGTGGCGCCGAACACAAAAATACTAAGAACAAGACATTAAGACCCAGATTTACTAAAAATTCTTGCAACGCAGCAACACAAATTGCTGCACTGCGCAGTGTCACAGGAAGAGTGCAGGTGCACTGAGTGCTACCTAGCGCCAATGCAGGCACCCTTGCACCATGGTGCAAGTCTGCTTGCGTTACAGCCAGGATTGTTTTTGTGCAGGAGGTGATACCTTCCTGCATTAAAGCAACCCTTAGAGACACTTTCCTCTTTTTATGTGTGCTGTAGAATGCAGTCCAAGTAGAAAGAGGTATAAACGAGGAGAAACGAGGAGCAAATCCCTCCACAACATCGGACCCAAATACCTCAACGATAGAGTCTGTTTCCACGCACCCAAAAGAACTCTCCGATCCGCCGACCTCGCCATAGCGGAGACCCCCGCATCTGCAGAAGGGCCTTCTCCTACATCGCAGCCAAAACCTGGAACGAGCTCCCGGTCAGCATCAGATGCTCCCCCAGCCTGCACATCTTCAGGAAGGACCTCAAGACCTTGCTCTTCGACCGAGTCTGAGCCGGAGTTGCCTACCCCCCCCAACCCCCAGCGCCTTGAGACCCTCGCGGGTGAGTAGCGCGCTTTATAAACCCCTGATTGATTAATTGATTGATTGAAATACACATTTTCTCTTTGTTACACCTCTGTTGGGAAGGTGTAGCATTTCGACACATTCCTAGGTTTACTATTCTTAGTAAATCCGGGGATGCGCCAAAATACAAGGGTGGATGTGTGAGAACGCCCACACCCCACCCATGGAACGTCTTCCCAATGCAGAGTGACACTAGGCAGCAGCTTGCGCTGTTTTGTGTTACTCTAGATTTACTAGGCCACACATGGTGCCTTTCGTGGCTTGTAAATCTAACTATACACTTGCGTTGCCTTGCGTCACCTTGCATGACACAAGTGCAACACAAGCCCTTAGTGAATCTGGGTCTAAGAAGAAACTTTATGCAGTTTACAGTGGTTAGCAGTGGCGGTAGCATTTGCTTTAGCAATGGTTTGACGGACTGCAGACAGCACAGCTCGATGGTTTCTCCTTCCTGGCAGGTCACTCCGGTGCGATCAGGGCCCTTGAGATCAAAGATCACTAGCCTGGACTGTGGGTTGTTCTGGGGTCTTCTCTGTCCCCTGCACTGTTTGATATTTATATTTAATATTTCTCAATCTGTTCAAGGGTGGTCAGTTGTCTGTCCAAATCTATTCTGAAGACATCTATTTTTGTAATGAACTCTCAACAGGTTCTCAACGAATCTTAGATCTTGAAGCTTCTAACACTGAACTCACCATCTTTGGCCAAACTGAATCTAGTCTCTCCCCGAAAACTATGATCCTCTTCTCTCAAATGCACAAAAGTTAAACATCTTTGCAAGGCTTACAATGCTGACTCCTCATTGGAGCCACGATCAGTGCAGTGGTCAGCAGCTATTATCTCTATCAGCAAAAAAGGGAAGCCAATTCTCCTCTGCCTTAAAAAAGAGTCCAAATAGTTAGAATCCTGATAACCTCTGACGAGAGTGCTCCTACATACTATACTCAGTTCATTTTAATCTGGCTCCAAAGAACACAAAATGAAGCTGTTGGAGCTAACAGGGCGCTTGGAAAAGAGAGCACATTTCCTGAGTTTGCAGAGCAGTACATTGGCTTCGAGTGTTTTCCAATTGTGCTTCAAGGTGGCATGCCTCACCTTTTAAAGTCTCAAGCACAAGGCCCATAGGTATCTCAGCGGCAGGTTACAGCTTCATAAGCCAGGTCTTCATTTTAGTATTAAGATAAACCACTATTAATAGTGCCAGAGTAAAGTTTCCTCAGCACAGGTCCCTTATGTGTTCAATTCTATCCCTCTTAGCTTTAGGCTCTCACCCTTACTTTCCATCTGCAGGGAACATCTGGAGATCAGCATGTGTGGATGGGCAGGACTTTCATGGCCACCTCTTAGGGACACAGTTGAGAACTGCCCAATATATAAATGCTGTCTGTTGCTGATGGAAATGCTGAGACCTTCAGCCTCTACATCCTTCTTCACTCTCCCAGAGAGTTCCCATAACCACTGTCAGCATCGAAGGACTTACCGGCAGGTATAACATTGGCCGCTGCCAGGGCCAGCAAGGAAGAAAAGAGAAGAATCTTCATAGCAGCTGAGCAGGGAGCACAGTCTCAGTATCTGCAGGTGACAGAGAGTGGATCTGAGCTCCTTCACCTCTGAACAGGGGAAGACAGTCCACTATATGTAGGACTTGGATGGCTTTATCGAGATAGGAAATTGGATGAAAGACACACATCGATTATCAGATTATTCCATCCCATCGAATCTGAACAGCAGCAGTATCTGTCTCCTTTTGATGTAGGCTTAACCTTTGCATCTGTTACAGCAGCCAAGACTTACACAAGTTGAGATATGAGCACCAAGAATGGCCTGCTGTGTGTCAGGCAGAAGGATCAAGTGTGAACATCCAACATTGGTGTGTTCCTACTGTTGTACCTCCACCATTCACACTCTGATCTGGAGCTTGCAGTCAGATTTTATGTTTTAGTTTAAAAATGCTTTATTGAATGTGTAGCAAAGTACATCTTATCATAATATAAAAATGAATAATAGTTTGCATTTGAGTACACTAGGAAAAAGGAGATGTTGAAATTGACAGATACATAAAACAGAAAACCAGACGTCATTTCAATCATATACAGAGCAATTTGTACTCAAATAACTTTACTTACGAAGAAAAGAAAAAAAGAACAACAGTATTTTATACATTTGTAAAGAGAAGAGGTGTAAAGAGGGAGAAAAAAGAAAGTAAGGAAGGAGGGAGGGAATAGGAAAATAGTATTGAGAGGATGAGAATTAAATGCAAAACAACTAAGAAAACGTTCAACCCTTGTATAAGAAATAAGAAAAATCAAGGAGGGTTATACGTCAGTTTTCATTTGATTAACTTTCCTCTTTAAACAAGATATTTTCAGAGGACATTTGTTGATGGGAATGGAAGATAAGAGGTATGTGTCTCAAATCAAATCCTATGCCATTTACTGCCACACTATGCATCCAGGAACAAATATTTATTTTTAAATCTTTAAAGCTAGCCACATACCAAGTTACAGACCAGTGATTTGATGATGTTATGGGAGGGCAATAGGTTGAGATAGTGTCAAGGGCCTTATGTACAAGTAATTTGCAGACACTCTTTAACTGTGACGGTAACTATTCCTTACCATGATATGAGTGAATGAGGGCCATGCTGGAGGGCACATGGTGAACAGGTATGCCAGACATCAGGTATATTTATCAAACAAACAAACGTTTTCTCAGGAGAAAGCATCAGAGTACATTAAGTCATTGGTATTTGCAATGTTGTCTGCAAACCCCTTTATTTTTCAGAAATAAATACATTTTGTGAACAGCAGACAGCAGTGTTCATACAAGCAATGCCTGGGTGTAGGAAAGCGCCTCTTTTGACACTGTTAGCCCCCACTTTTTGCCTGAATCATGATGTGATTTCAAATGTAAATGCACTGGGTCCCTGCTAACCAGGCTCCCAGTGAAAGAGCTCTTTCCTAAAACTATACCGCAATTGGCACCACTTCTGTACCCCCTGCAAATCCCTAGTAAATGGTACCCCTGGTACCTAGGGCCTGGGTACTGAAGAGGGTCCTCTAGGGCTGCAGCACAAATTGTGCCACCCTAGGAACCACTCACCCAAACCATGCAAACTGCCATTGTAGGCTGTGTGTCTTGGTGCAGAGAAAACTGAAGAGTCAACATGGCACACAGTCCTGTGTGCCATGCCCACATACACTGCATGAGGTATAGGTAAGTCACCTCTACTGAAGGCCTTACAGCCCTAAGGCAGGGTGTACTATATCCCATATGTATTGAAGTCCATTCTTGGATACTCTAAGTGCACAGGGAAACCATAAAGAGTACATGGGCGGGATACTTGGCAGTACGAGTTCCCCAGCACCATGATGCCTTCACTGTACCCGAAGATGTTTTGCACCAAACATCTCATCTTAAGAAATCATCACTGATGCCAGTGTTGGATTTATTAATAAATGCACGCAGGAGACCCTTTTAGAGGGTCCCCTGAAAACCTACCAAGCACTGGTATGGTCTCTGACTAGTCTTAGCCAGCCTGACACCACCAGACATGTTTCTGACCTCATGGGGTGAGCAGCGCTCTCAGAGACCAGGAACAAAGCCTGCTCCTGGCGGAGGTGATTTACACCTCCTCTAGGCTGGGAGGGCCTGCCAAGGCGGGAAGTTACAAATGTGATGCTGCCTTTCAAATGCAACTCAGGAATCTCCAAATAGTGGAGAATTCCAACCCTCCCCCCATTCCTGCTCCCCTTTTGGCTGGAAGAGAGGCAGGAAAATTTGTTAGATTAGGGGCTGTGCCCACATTCAGCCAGCACCACCCCTAAAGTGGGGCAGGCGATGTGGACACTACTTTTACAATTCCTCCATCTTGTGATGGTAAGTAGTCAACCTATCAGGGCTAGGCAGTGCCCCTTCCCACAGGAAGTGGTCACGTAGAAGGTGTAGACACCCTAAAGGTAGGTAGCCATTGGCTACTACCTGTCATCCTCTTTGGTGCACGTAAATATAGCATTTAGTTGGCATCCGCGGACCCTGAACTTAGATTCAGCTGACCTAAGCAGAGCAATGGACAAAGAAGAGTTGCTCACCCGAGAATCGAAGACCTGCTGTCGAAAATTGGTGCCAAACCCTGCCGGCTGCTTCCAGGACTTAACAATTGTGGTGTAGTGTCTTGTCCTGCAACTGTGAGGCATCAAAGAACCCCAGAGCACCAACAGCCATCGACCAATTGCCGAGAACCTCCCTTGGAGTAGAGGAGTTACTCCCCTTCAGCCTGCAGGCATCGAACCGCGAAGTCCGGTTTACCGATCTGCTGCTCCCCGGTGACTCCATTGCAGCACTCAAGCCAAGAGGTAATTCAGCTCCAGAGGGTCAGATCTGTAAGTGAGAGTACTTCAGGATCTACCGGAGCTGTGCCAATATCTGGGGTAGAGGGCCCCCAATACCAAAGACTGAGAAGAAAGAATCCAATCCGGGCTCCAACTGCCCAGGATGCAGACCACCATAGAGGGACTTCGAGACTCCTGAGACCCACTTCGTGAGTGGCCCAGCTGTCCTTGAATCATCTCTGCAACCTGCCTGCCCCTGACCGGGGGGACCATCTCGACACACAACGCTTGTCTGCCTTATCTGCTCTACAACCAGCTGTTCTCCAATGGTCCTGAGGCCCTTGCGACCTGCTCCCTCGAGTTGGACCCCCAGACTTACCTTTAACTTCTGTGCAGCGTGTTTTCAGTTGTCTCGCTTCTTCATAACTCATGGGCAACCAACAACCTCAGCACCCTGCTCCCGGCCGAATCCGGGACACTCCCAATCTTCTGCTGTCGGAACATTAGACCTGGCCCTGCTACTTATCTAAATCCAGAAGGTGAACCTCGAGAACTCACTGTGGGATTTTATATGCTTTTTCCTCCCATTGACTTCTATTGTGCGTAATTGCACACAACAGTGATTTATTTTGCAAACTTTGAAAAATCATAACTTAGAAAAGTACTTACCTTAGAATGAAGTTCTTGGGCTGAAAAATTATATAAAAATCGATGTATTTTTACAAATTGGTCTTGGATTTATTCTTGAGTGTGTGTCTCATTTATAGCCTCTGTGAGTAGAACAAATGCTTAGCACTACCCTCTGATAAGCCTAACTGCTAGCCCACAGTACCCACACTACCACAAAAGAGCGTTAGTATTATCTACTTTTGTCTCTGTATACCAGTAAGGGATGCACTAGACTCTGCACAATGTATTTCATTTTAGTGCTCTATATGGAGAGCCAGCCTCCTACATTTCTATCAAAGGACATTAATAGTCAATGATCAATTATGATATCAGGTCCTTATTAAAAGAGTGTCTCTTTTAAAGAAATAGCCTTGTGTAATAAAATTCTTAGGGGCTTATTTACAAGGCCCTTGCGCCACTTTTGCGTCATTTTTAACATGGGAAAAGTGATGCAAAAGTGGTGCAAGGGGCTTGTAAATCTGCCCCTTATTGTTCCAGCCACAATCTTAGATCGTCCATAGCCAAGTTGGCAATGGTACCTTTTGTGAAAAAAGTCCAAATGGGTGGTTTTCCCTATGGCTTCTGGGCAGCCAAGAAGTTGAACACCCTAGTCCCTTATCTTAGGATGGAATCTTTGGAAATAGCCTTCCGTAAGATGCTCAAAACCTGGTTATTTCAGATGCAGTAGGATCATTGGTGGAGCACCCCTGTCCAGTATAGCTTGTCACTAGTCCGAGCTTAAGTTTGGCAGTAGGTAGGAAGGCCAATCCTAGCTCGGGGACACGCCTCTGGGAGTAACCATGCACTTTAAAAATTTAACTAGTATTATTTTCATTATTGCTGCCTACAATGTTGAGCCCAATAATATCCCTAATTTACCTCCTTTTGATTTAGCATTTTCTGTGCTCTTAACAAAGGTCATGTACATTACGGCCCAGATTCTCAAAGAATCACGGAACGCAGCACAGCAGCCAAAATGCTTCGCTGTGCTGCATGACAGGGAGGGAGAAAGAGAGCACCATATTCACAGAGATATGGCTCTCTCCTCCCCTCTCCCTATCGCCGGCGCTGATATCAGCTGCAGTGCGCCAGGCATACACCTTACCACCATAGTGCTCGGGTGTGTGTCTGAGTCTAGCATAGGTTTTGTACAGGAAGGGTACCCTTCCTATACAAAATACTTTACGTAGACAAGCCTAAAAGCTTTTCCTACGTTGTATGTGTGCTGTAGAGTGCAGCACACATGCAGTTGGAGTTAATTTTTGGTGCTAAACCCTGTCTACTAATGTTAGTATATAGGGTTTAGTGCAAAAAAACATGGTTGGTTTCATGGGAACACCCGTATACCACCCATGTAATGACCCCTTGGCGCTAAGTAATGCAAAGCAGTGTTTGGTGAAGCTTTGTCTTACTTTTGGGTACTTTCCAGGCAAAACAAGTGTTGCACTGGAAAGTGAATCAGGAAAAAAACATTTTGTGCCGGTGAGTGTCACTTTTGTGACGCTAAAGCAATGCAAAAGTTGAGAATCTCCCCCTACGTGTTTCCCTTTTGAGGTAGTGTCCTGGAAAGTTCAGATCAACACTTGGTACGCCTTGCGTATTGGCCCCCAGAGAGGTTTATCACCTTTGAAGAGAACCTTTTGGACATCATCAATGTACTTGTATGTCACAATCAACTCCTTCAGATTATGGATTCAACTCAGCAGATCCTGTTGCCAACAGGTTCACCAACTTCCTCTTTTACACTCTTGGCCAACAAAAGAGATCCGGGTCACAAACGACTGGACAATGGTGGGCCTGTGATTAGCCGATTTCAATCTTTGCAAGAGCATCTAATAAGGTTTTGGCTTGCTTGGAGAGGCTACAAAGGCTAAGAACTAGGCCTGACACGTCAGCTATGTAGAGGCCAGCCCCATTTATTCCTCTGTCATAAATATGACAAAATGTGATTTCTCTACATCACTAAACCAAATCATTTGTGCTCATTTGTGCTCACTTGTGTCACTTGTGCAAAGACAGTTTGTGCTTTTGTTCAAGCTTTTGGGGTTTTTATTTCCCAGACTGGTCCCTGCTCCAAAGAATCCCTTTACAGCCCAGATGTGAGCATCTCCGCCTTTGGGAACTGACAGTCTGCAGATGGGTGCAGGGGCAGTGGTACCCATTGTCGTTTAACAACACAGGGGGATCTGTCTGTCACTCTCAATGTCGTATTGAGTGATGCATGGAAAAACTATTCTGGTGCACCGTTGAAACTCCATCACTCACAAGTGCAAGTTAACATTGGCCAACGGCGAATAATGTATGAAGATCAAAATGTGAATGACTGATTGTTATGACTGACCCTTGGCCCTCTCTCTCTATGTGTAGATCATAAAAGCTCCGTGAGAGAGGCACTAATGCTGCTTCTTGCCGTATCTGAAGGAAGTTATACACCCCTTCAAAGATGGAGATGTGATAAAGCAAAGAGGCCAAAAAATAACAGCAGTACAAAAATATTGGGAAGACAACATGTACGTAATGCTGATGAAGAGTTCAATTTATCCGAAGAAACAAATTAAGTAAAAAAAAATGCAGTGAGGACACACTTTGCCTCTGAACCTGCGCCACATTATATATGTGGGCGCAGAGACAAAAACAGCAAGTCAGGTTGTGGACTGACTGTATACTACAAAGAGATGGCCAGGGCTGGCTTTAGAGCTGGCGGCACCTGATGTGACAATCTTTTTTGGCAATGTTGCCCGATATGAATTTACCTTAAATAAATGAAAATGCAAGAGGCGTTTGGCAAAACAGGAACAAGTTGGTTTGATGAAACGCTGCGGCCGGGAGAGCCTGGACAGAATGTGTCTGATCAAAATCTCTCGATGTACAAAGTTTTGGCCGGCAATTTATATAGTTCATGAGGTACAATAAAATGTTCTATACATTCCAAAAGAGGATCTTAGTCATAAATCAATCACATGTGAGCATTTGATAAGGACACAGGTGGCTCTCAACCTCGGGGAGAGCTTAATGAGGGTCTGTGTGTATGTGTCCAGATGTCTGGTGTGAGGAGCCCGTGATCGCTACGTGAGGCATGAATGTCATGTCCTGATTGGTCGAGTGTACCTATCCACATGTGGTATCTAGCTTGGTGGTATTTCTGGGGAACGCAAGCCTTTAACCAAATGGGTTTTATTGGGGCCAATTATCTCAGGCTTGTTTGTGGTGCAACTATCTATCTGTGGATTAAGGGGTCGATTCCGATCTCGGTCGGAGGCGCACCTAACACCATTCGGTCGGGAAAAAAGCCATGCGAATGCCTGTTTCCCGACCGATCCGCACATTATTCCGAACGAGCAAGTACGATGCGCACAACAGCATAGATTCCGACCCAGTCGTACTCACCCAATCCAGGTCCTGTTCCCCGACCGAGCCGGATCCGGAATCGTAGAATCGAGCCGCACGGAAGCAAAAATGCAGCCCCGTCCGGCCGGACAAGTACGATGCGCTTCCCGTACGCGCCGAACCCGTCGCTACGCACGGCACGTCAAAGCATCCGGGAGAGGCGCACATAAGCTCCGATTCGCGCCACAACACGATCCACGGCTACGAGACGAACACGCCAGCGACGAGGACGAGGCGAAGCAAAGAGAAAGACGAACGAGACGAACCAACCATGAATCCCTTCGTGCCGATCCTACCAATATTCTACCTCTATTACCGGAACAGGCACGGACGCGTACGGCGCAGAAGGTAAGTCAGACACCAACAACAAAAACAAACTACACGTACCCGACACATCACACACAGAGGGATGCAGAAATACCTACACCAGCAACAGCCGCACCATAGGGGCGGGATGGCCCTCACCAATGCCACACATACACATAGGGGCCTGTATGCCTACCACTACTGCCACCCCTACCTATGGGGTGCTGGATGCCTGCCACTACTACCACCTCTACCCATGGGGGGCTGGATGCCTACCACTACTACCACCCTTACCTAGGGGGTGCCAGATGCCTACCACTACTACCACCTCTACCCATGGGGGGCTGGATGCCTACCACTACTACCACCCTTACCCAGGGGGTGCCAGATGCCTACCACAACTACCACCCTCACCCAGGGTGTGCCAGATGCCTACCACTACCACCACCTCTACCCATGGGGGGCTGGATGCCTACCACTACTACCACCCTTACCCAGGGGGTGCCAGATGCCTACCACAACTACCACCCTTACCCAGGGTGTGCCAGATGCCTACCACTACTATCACCCTTACCCAGGGGGTGCCAGATGCCTACCACTACTACCACCTCTACCCATGGGGGGCTGGATGCCTGTCACTACTACCACCCTTACCCAGGGGGTGCCAGATGCCTACCACAACTACCACCCTTACCCAGGGTGTGCCAGATGCCTACCACTACTATCACCCTTACCCAGGGGGTGCCAGATGCCTACCACTACTACCACCTCTACCCATGGGGGGGCTGGATGCCTGTCACTACTACCACCCTTACCCAGGGGGTGCCAGATGCCTACCACTACTACCACCTCTACCCATGGGGGGCTGGATGCCTACCACTACTACCACCCTTACCCAGGGGGTGCCAGATGCCTGTCACTACTACCACCCTTACCCAGGGGGTGCCAGAAGCCTACCACTACTACCACCCTTACCCAGGGGGTGCCAGATGCCTACCACTACTACCACCCTTACCCAGGGGGTGCCAGATGCCTACCACTACTACCACCCTTACCCAGGGGGTGCCAGATGCCTACCACTACTACCACCCTTACCCAGGGGGTGCCAGATGCCTACCACTACTACCACCTCTACCCATGGGGGGCTGGATGCCTGTCACTACTACCACCCTTACCCACGGGGTGCCAGATGCCTACCACTACTACCACCTCTACCCATGGGGGGCTGGATGCCTGTCACTACTACCACCCTTACCCAGGGGGTGCCAGATGCCTACCACTACTACCACCTCTACCCATGGGGGGCTGGATGCCTGTCACTACTACCACCCTTACCCGGGGGGTGCCAAATGCCAACCACTACTACCACCCTTACCCAGGGGGTGCCAGATGCCTACCACTACCACCACCTCTACCCATGGGGGGCTGGATGCCTGTCACTACTACCACCCTTACCCAGGGGGTGCCAAATGCCTACCACTACTACCACCCTTACCCAGGGGGTGCCAGATGCCTACCACTACCACCACCTCTACCCATGGGGGGCTGGATGCCTGTCACTACTACCACCCTTACCCAGGGAGTGCCAGATGCCTACCACTACTACCACCTCTACCCATGGGGGGCTGGATGCCTGTCACTACTACCACCTCTACCCATGGGGGGCTGGATGCCTACCACCAACACCACCCCCACTCATAGGATGGACAATGCATGACACAACCAGCACACCACAACCTAGGAAATGCAAGAAAAAGACATCCCCCCAACACCATGACAAGCGTGTGTAGACTGTGTCAAATGCCTACAACACTGAACATGACTTTGAACATATATGTGTGTGGCCCCCACAATGCAAGCAGGCCATGACCATTGTGGCAATGGGGTCCAAAACCCCATCATCACAGTGAGCAAAATGTTAGTGTGGGGTCCATAGCTGAAGCACATTCAGAACATCGTGGCAATGGGGTCTAAACCCCCATCATCACAGTGACCAAAATGTTAGTGTGGGGTCCATAGCTGAAGCACATTCAGAACATCGTGGCAATGGGGTCTAAACCCCCATCATCACAGTGACCAAAATGTTAGTGTGGGGTCCATAGCTGAAGCACATTCAGAACATCGTGGCAATGGGGTCTAAACCCCCATCATCACAGTGACCAAAAGGTAAGTGTGGGGTCCATAGCTGAAGCACATCTTGAACATTGTGGCAATGGGGTCCAAACCCCCATCATCACAGTGAGCAAAATGTAAGTGTGGGGGCCCATAGCTGAAGCACATTATGAACATTGTGGCAATGGGGCCTAAACCCCCATCATCACAGTGACCAAAAGGTAAGTGTGGGTTCCATAGCTGAAGCACAATTTGAACATTGTGGCAATGGGGCCTAAACCCCCATCATCACAGTGACCAAAATGCAAGTGTTGACAAAGAAAAAGCTGCAACTGCCAAACTGCATGGATGATTCCTGGTCACAGAACATAAAACACATCAGTGGCAAAGTAGTGCATGTGTCCCATTGCATCATAGATTGGGGGAGGCAAATACTGCAGTGCAAATAAGACATACCTTTGGCCATGTGCAGACAAACAACACCCATGGGGGCTGACACTGTCAACATTCATCAATTACACAATGACAGAAGTGACCATCAGAATGCAGACCCACATATTTGCACCAATGGGCACACAAATGCAGATACCCTGTGGAGACTGTAGATGTGAGGTGAACAGATACCATACCATGGCAGCAATGGGATACACAAACCATGATCATTGTGCTGACCGATGACCTAGGAGTCCCAGGGACAGCAGGGGAAACACACCAAACAACATACAGCCAATGGCACACCAAAGATATGCCAATGCAGTGGTGCAGATGCACAAACACAAACAGGCAGACCCACACTGCACATCAAACACAACAGGTGAGGGGGTGCCAGTGTCCCCAGGCAACCACACAACACATGAGGAGGCCTGAATACCAATTACACAGATGTGCATACAGTGCCACACAAAGGTAACTCATGGATCCAAATCCCCTATGTGGGCAATCAGGCATTGTCAGATGAGAGGGAGCACAAATCACACATGTCACACAAGCATGTAGGAACAGCAACTGACACAGCAAGACACAGACACACCACAGCACTACCCCCAGGGCCCCCACAATGTGGTGACCCTGGGCTGCATTACAATCCCACTGTGATGACAAAGCTAAATGTCGTTCACACTGTGAACCACAGTCATGTGTCCTGAGCAACAAACTACCATCACACCTACACAAGCACAAATCAATCAGCACGGCCAGTAAGCCAAGGCCAACATGGAGGCAGGGGTCTAGCCGGGCAACAACTCTCATCTGCACACACTCAACACCACACACCTCGACCTCCAACAATGTGCAGCAGTGAAGCACACATGCACTGGTGACATTGCACATGCACCCATGACAATCCCAGGGTGGTGGGTGGGAACCAAGGTGCAGAAACACATCACACATGGCCACTCAACAAGACTCCTGAATGTCTGACACACTGCACACTACGCTGTACATGGACATGACGGCAATACCACACCAACCAATGGGATCCCAGCCACAGTCACACACCAATGAAGAAGCCAAGGTCACCCACAAAGAACACACATAGACAACTACCAACATTGCAGCCCGGACCCTGAGGAGTGCCAGCAGTCACACACACAATGTGTCACAATCACTGAAAGATAACACAAACTGGAAATCACATGACAGGTGTAAACAACAAGTGCCAAGGGGAATCCTGGCTGTGACCCATCTGCGTCTGCACACAAACTCAGCCCTGACAGCAAACACACCTATGGGTGACACCCTGATGACCAGTAATGTGCCATGCACCCACATCACAGAGAATCCAGGGAGAAGACTTGGGGGGAACATAGGTCAACTCAGCAAGCATCACAAACAGGTACAACACTAGGGATCCCAGCATGCACAGCAAAATGGAAGTGAACACACAGACATGCACATACAACACACACCTTGGGCGCAGGCAATGTCACAGGAGTACACACTGCCATGAGGGGACTCCACTCCTGTGTGAGAAAAGCTGTGCCATATGTTGCCTCAGTAGGGCTCCATCATGTCAGCTGAGCACTTGGTCACACAGTCAACAATTAGCACCAAATGAAGGCTCCCGTCACATCAGCCTGGTCATGGGAGTGCCAACGAAATCATCAGCACAGATCCAACACACTTGTATAGCAATGTTGCACTGACAACACAGATTAGTCCTCCCCATTGATGCCCAAACCTGCATGTCCAGTGGAGATGGCCACACGGTCAGGGAAGTAGACTAATTGAACAATGGCAGGCACAACAGATGTGCAGGGGTGGAAGCCACAGATGTGAAATTGCTAATGTAAGTAGGAAATCCAATTGCCAAATATTGAACACATGACACCCTCAGATGCTGCTAAGGATGACATGGATACACCACAGGATAGGACACATTCCCCCTGGACCACATGTGTTCCTGCACAGTAACACTTCATTATCATGAGACCAAATATCACCATCACTGCAGCAAGGGCATGGTTAGCATCATCAACAACATGTACATCAGAAGCAAAAGCACTAGAGAACAGAAAGGTGCTTTATTCAGCATATGTGGGTCTAACAGTTGATGTCCAGCAAACAATTAACAAAGGCCAATGGCCAGTCCAACTTGAAAGTCAAAACAGGGTGACAGTGGCAGATGTCACCCTACGCATGCCTGCACTGATGAAAACAAGGGACAATCCCCTCGGAGGGGCATACGGGGGGGCAGGCCAGGCACCGCAGGGACAGGATCATGGCTCACCAGAAGGAGGCAGGGAAGGGGTGGTGGGTGCTGGAGAGCCACTGACAACTGCAGTGGAGGTGTCTGACATGATGTGTGCTGGCACAAGTGGGGGGCATGACTCTGATGGTGTGGGTGCCGGCAAGACTGCAGGGGACCGTGCAGATGGAGTGGACAGGTTCCCCACTGCAGTGCCCAAGTCAGACAGGATGGTAGTGGACTCCACTGCAGTGCCTACCTCCAGGGGAGGAGAATGGGGATCAGGTAAGGTGGGCAGGACAGAGGGGAGGACACCGTCTCCACACCAGTGGCACAGACAAGCGCAGCGGGGGTGTGGGGCCGGAAGAGCAAGTGGCAGGGGAGAAGGCCGGATCCTTTTGGGGATGGTGTATCTGTGGGTGGGGGAACCTGGGGCAGGGTGTGGTGGGGGCACCTGTGGAGTGGGGGCCTGAGGGATGGAGGAAGGAGACTTGGTGCCTGAGCTGCAGGGCGGCGGCGGGGTCTTGCTCTTCCGGGTCCGGGGGGACTTGCGGGTGGGGTCGTCAGTCGGTCTGCGCCTGGGGGAGGGTGTCCGGGGGCGAGGGGCACTCCGCTCCATGTGGGTGGGCTTCCTCTTCCCCCTGAATGCTGTATCAGCTGGATCGGAGGGGAAGAGGCCGAGGTCACTGAGGAAGAGCCGCTGGGTCTTTGGGGTTGCAGGTGAGGCAACGGAGGGGGCTTTGGAGGGAGAGGCAACTGTGGACTGCGCAGTGCTCGTGGATGCGTGTGTGTGTGACTGGGCCCCATCCCCTGTGAGTGTGGTTTCAGTCCCCTGACTGTGCGTGCGTGTGCGTCTTGTCTGTGGCGTGTGTGTCTGTGTGCTGCTCGTGTCTGTGCTGGTGTGTGCCTGTGCCGGTGTGTGTGTGCTTGGGACAGGTAAGGTGCTGGGGAGTGTGGATGGGGCAGAGACAGGAGGGGTGAGGGACTGTTGGAGGAGGGACACTGCTGCCGTCAGGGAGGAGTCCATGGACCTATTGCCCCTCTGTAGGGCAGACATGCCCGATGAGATGCCCTCCATGAACGACACCAGCTGAGTCAACACAGTGGTGTGTGCATGGAGGACACTCAGCATCGCTGTCTGACCTACATGGAGCTGGCGAAGGAGGTACACAGACTCCTCACTCAGGGCAGCAGGGGACACAGGGGCAGGGGGTGCGGTGCCTGGCCCGAAGGAGACACGCTCCCGAACATGGGAGCCTCCACGGACCTCGGGAATGGGAGCCGTTGGGAGGGCGGTGGTGGTGGTGGTGTCGGGGACAGCAACACTAGCTGGGGTGTGGTGGCTGCTGACACCCGCCTCCATAAGGGAGTCATCCTCCGAGCTGCTGTGGTCCTCAGCTGAGGTGGATGGTGCTGAGGACTCCTCGGTGTGGCTCCCCTCGCCCTCCGTGCCACTGGGTCCCTCCGACCACTCCTCGGCTGCTGACCCAGTCTGGCTCTGCGGCTCCTCCTGGTCCGTGGAGCTGTCCCCTCCTGTGGCCGTGGATGTATCTGCAAACAATAGGGAAACAGACAGACATCAGTCACCTGCACCGAACGCACACACCACAGTAAGTACAGCACAATACAGAGCAAGGCCTGGCATCCTTAGTTGAACATTGCTTAAATTGCCCAAACAGAATAGGAGAAGGCAATTGTCAGTCTGATCGTCAACCATGGCACTCACATCCCACCTGGCCTTGCACCCATCTGTCTGGCGTCCGTTGGCTGGCAATACCCCAGTGTGGACACATGCACCACCTACACAGTAGTTGGACGGTGCAGAGAACACGGTGAAGCATGTGAACATGCACACATCACAACTCTTGCCACTGAGTCAGTACAGGTGTCCGGATGAAAGTGATGCCCTGAGTCAGATATATGAAATGCATGTGATGCATACCAGCGACAGACACCATGATGCACCCATGTGCTGATAGCCATTGCCACTATGGTGTGCATGTAGCACATGTCACTCCCCTGCAGGATCACTCATAGGAAGTCACATGCCATGGCACAGGCATGCCTGCTAAGTCATACATCACTGTCTCCAGTCACATGGGCAGGGCAGCCACACAACAACAGTCTGCACTGTGTCACAATAGTAGGTCATGGGGAATGCAAGTCCTGGAGCTGAACAAGTGCACATGTACATCCCCCACACACCACATCATCTGAACCCTTATCTGTCCAGGTCATACTGATTGGACATATGGGAGACCTGTAACACAACCCTCTGAACCTGAGCACCTCACAATCTGCTGTGAATGGGAAACAGCTGCCTGAACTTCACATTCGCATACCCCAGTCTGCACGGTCAGGTGATCAAACACCTATGTGTCACACAAGTATCGTCTCCTATCGTCACATCTCCGGTGGCATGCTGAGCCCCAACCGAGAAACACCCCAGCAGTCCTGACAACGAAGCCACAGCACACTGACACAGAGGCAGACACCTGAGGGGACATATCACTGAGCACAACGTGTCAGCTGATACACGGGAGTGGGAGTACAGAGTGTATTGTATGGCCTGGAGTAGGCATGACTGTCCTGCCCCACATGAATGAGGGATGAGCCCTGAACAGTAGGCAGCTGGCTAAGTATGTGTGACACACGTGATATACATACTCCTGGGGCCCAAACATTGTTCCCACCCGCAGCTTGGGTGTGTGCCAGTTACCCCAGGCACATGTGGTGGGTCAGCTCAGCAATTGGACCACATATCAAAGTAACATGCAGATTACATGTCAGAACACAGGCATTGTGTAAGCAATGGACCCACCCATGATGCCCACCACAGTTAGGGAAACAGATGCTGTCCCCCACCTTGAGTCAAGCAAACTGCAAGGACACAGTACCCAAGTGACACAATTCCCTGACTGCAAGGGACACACCTGGGTATCAGATGAGGAGTGGGCAGTGCACAATTGAGGGACATGGGTCCTGGACCACATGACTGATGTGCTGTGGAAGTTTAACCAGGCCAGAGGAGGGCACATAGCATGGCAGACAAAGTTCACAATGCAGTCATGGACTCACCCCTCCGTGCTGCTCCCTGGCCTTCAGCTGCCCATCCAGATCAGGGAAGACCACCGCCAGGATCTTGAGCATGTGGGGGGTCAGGGTCCGGTGTCCGCCCCTCCTGCGAGGAGGCGACAGCTTCAGCTGGACCCATGCGATCCTTCGGGTCCAGCCCCGAAGGTCCTGCCACCTCTTCTGGCAGTTGCGGATCCGGCGCTTGTAGTCCCCCACGGATCTCACTGCCCGGACGATGGCCAGCCATATCTTCTGCTTCTGGTGGGCATCAACCTGTGAGGATGACAAAGTGAGAATGCTATTACTACACATGCAACATATCCGTGCATTACACAGTTGTGTATACATGTCTCAATCACAGGGGCACATGATGTACACAGGCAGTGCAACGATGGCCATGGACAGTATGCCAGCAGTTACTACATGGTATCATTGCCTGGGAAGTTAAACCTTGTTTAAATGCACTGTCACTGCACTATACCTGTCCAGTGCATGTAACTACTCACTATGGGGCGGTGACAACTACTCAGTGAGCCTGCTAGCCAGTGGCTTGCAGACTGTTAACCTTGCTAGTCAGACAACATGCACATTTAGGAAGGCAGTGGACAGAACACTCACCTGCTCCCCTGCTTTCCCATACAGCTTGCTGTACTGTGGAAGGAGGCTGTCCAGCAGGGCCTGGTTCTCCTCAGTGCTGAAGGCTGGGGCTCTCTCCACAGTACGTGCCATTGCAGGGTCCAGAGGGTGCAGATACAGCAGCAGTGGTGGTGGCAGATGTCGTCCTGGAGCAAGTAGTGCAGGCAAGTGAGCTCTCAGGGGAACAGCCAGCATTATATGTGTGCTGCAGAGGCAGTTACTGTCCCATGTGTCCAAAGTGATAGGTCCAAGTCGTTAGCATCTTCTGAATCTGGCCAATCCATGGAATTGCACCACTTACACACGCCCACAGCATCCTTCAAAAGTTCAACTTCATGACACCCATGAATTTGCAACATTGTTGTGGGTGACCAACTGAATTTCCAGCATCAGACTCGTTCAAATTTTGAAAACGCGTCCGTTGCCAGGCCAGGCCATAGCCAATGGGTGCGCACCGATCGGTCCATTACTGTCCAACGCGTACCCGGGATGCAACGCGTACCCACACACATTGAATGCAATGGGCCGGCCGGGCACACCGATCGGTCCATTGCTGTTCAACGCGTACCCGGGATGCAACGCGTACCCGCACACATTGAATGCAATGGGCCGGCCGGGCACACCGATCGGTCCATTGCTGTTCAACGCGTACCCGGGATGCAACGCGTACCCGCACACATTGAATGCAATGGCCAATGTGTGCGCACCGATCGGTCCATTGCTATCCAACGCGTATTGCGAATACAACGCGTACCCGCACACATTGAATGCAATGGCCAATGTGTGCGCACCGATCGGTCCATTGCTGTCCAACGCGTATTGCGAATACAACGCGTACCAGCACACATTGAATGCAATGGCCAATGTGTGCGCACCGATCGGTCCATTGCTGTCCAACACGTCCCTGTACATGTCACTGGCATATGTCACCATGCCTGTCACAGGTGAACATATGCCAGCCACATACACTTCCCAGGGAGTGAGGGGCACACCTACAACACCACAGCCTGTCCAAACTGTATCCTAAGGCATGTAAGGCTGCATTACCTATTCCGTGTATGGGGGTGAACATGTTGTTCTGTGGGTGTCACTTGGGGCAGCCACCCCCAGGCTGTGCACGTGTTCATGGGGACAGTATCCTTGGTGTTTCGTGTACATGACCACTGTGATGTGCAACTGTTCATATCTGACCATGTGGCATGGTCACATTTCATGGTGGTGTATGTGTATGTCATGTCACATGCCCCCTGAGTCCCATGTGGGACGGTATGTTTAACCCAGGCTGACCCATTGGCACAATAGGGATGGTCCTCCGCAGTCTGTGTGCATGTTGTGTTTACAATGTCTCTGATTTCATGTGCACAATGGGAGACAGTCTCCACATCCACGTTGTTTGTGCATGGACTTTGATGTTGTGCGTGTGTGTGTCACAGACGTCCATGTCTGTCCTGCCGAGGCAACAGGGACCACTACCTGTGGGGGTCATGGTTGTTTTGCTGTGGTGTATACATGATACGCCATGTCATGCCAGTCTCCATGTGGCAATACAGGGTCCCTGGGAATCTACCTGTTGTTGGGCTGTGATGCCTGGGGCACATCTGTCCTCACATGTCACTGTGGGGTGTGTTTGTAACGTGGCAGCAGGAGATGGGAAATGTGACACGTCCTCATGATACCCAATGGCACAACCTGGGACTTATTGATGCCACTTGTTGAACTGTGATGTTGGATGCTGGCCATGTATGTGCCATACATGTCCTTACGGAACTGCACACATCATGTACTTGTACTCATAATGATGTATCGTGTGATATTGAGTGTGTACAATGCCACATATGTGGGGTGAGTGAAAATCTTTCTTTGTTCACCTATGCACTGCAGGGCACCAGCTGTCCATAGACCATTCCCTGACCTGGCAACGATGGTGGAACGTGACAGCATCTGAAGGTACCGCTTCACCAGGCAGCTGATTGATGATTTGGCAGTGCGCTTGGCACCACACCTGCAACCTGGCCGGCCGTACCCTACAGCGCTGACCCCCAAGGTG
Organism: Calotriton arnoldi; assembly: GCA_963921515.1. NCBI lineage: Eukaryota > Metazoa > Chordata > Amphibia > Caudata > Salamandridae > Calotriton > Calotriton arnoldi. The sequence goes on along the minus strand of CAWUFW010004282.1, from coordinate 478,493 downwards.
AAGGTGATGGCAGCCCTACACTTCTTTGCCACCGGTACCTTTCAACACACTCTGGCGACTGCTGGTGGGATGTCACAGACCATGTTCAGCCGTGTGCTCCGCGATGTATTGGAGGCTATGTTGATATACCTGAACCAGTACATCTATTTCCCTAGACTCCAGCAACTCACTAACGTGAAGAGTGACTTCTATGCCCTGGGGAGGATGCCGCATGTCATTGGCTCCATTGATGGGACACATGTGGCTTTGGTACCACCACAGGCCCAGGAGCAGGCATACAGGAACCGCAAGCACTACCACTCGGTCAATGCACTGGTGGTCTGTCTTGCAGATATGACCATCTCACACGTATGTGCCCGTTTCCCCGGTTCTGCACACGATGCCTACGTGATGAGGAGTAGTCGCATCCCGAGGATGATGTCACAGATGCGGAACCAGCGTGCCTGGCTTGTTGGTGTGTACTGACTTTGTACCATTGTGTGTGTTCTGCAATGTAGTGTTCCACCCTCTTTTCCAACTCAGCTAATGTGCAATTGTCTGTATGTAGGTGACTCCGGATATCCCAACATGCCGTGGTTGCTGACGCCCCTCAGGAACCCTGTGACACCAGCCCAGATGCGCTACAATGAGGCACATGGTCGGACGAGGAGAGTGATTGAGCGGACATTTGGTCTCCTGAAGAGCCGCTTCCGCTGCCTGGACAAGACAGGAGGGTCCCTCCCATATGCCCCGGCAAAGGTGTGCAAGATTGTCATCGTCTGCTGCATGCTACACAACCTGGCAGTGCGGAAGGAGTTGCCTCTCATCCTGGATGACGATGACCAACGTCCGCCACCTGTGGAGGATCCTGGCCTGGACCACGATGCCAGTGATGATGATGATGATGATGGTGATGTCCGCACACAGCTCATCACCAACTTCTTCAGCTGAATGTAAGTATCCAGAGATGTCATGTAACTGATGTGAGTTTGCATGATATGTGTTGGTGGTGCTCTGGTGCTGTTTGAGTGTGTGCATGTGCTACATGACTGTATGTGTGTAGCGATGTGTCCTTACAGGTAGTCTGTACTCCCCAACAGTGTCGACATGCTAACTTGGTTCTGGGTGGGTATCTTGTGACATGTATTGGTCATGAGTATTGCAGTTCTGTCCTGTTCTTCAGTGCTTTTGACTGTGTGTCATTTCTGTCCTTCACAGGGTACTTTCAGAGTCGTTTAGTCAACTGTGATCCCCGACACCGTGATTCGACTTCCAGGGTGGTAGCTGTCGTGTCCCTACAGGTGATGTGCGCCACACCCATGGACTTCCTTCCTTCTACACTTGTTGACTGTGTGCCCGCTGCCAGGTGGGATTACCTTGCATCTGTGGTGGTTACAACATGTTGCAAATGTGTAATAAACCTGTGCTTCACTTTGTGATGTGCGTTGTCTGTGGTCACACATCTGACTGACATTTGCTTACTGCACCAGTGGGCTGGTTAACACAGACTGTGAATAGGTGTTGGGTCTGTGCAATGCAACGTATTTCCTGGCAACATCAGTGTAGGCGATGAGTCAGATGGCCATGGTGTGTATGTGTTGTGTAGCCCTGGTGGTGTGCCTCCCTCATATGTGTGACGTCGCCATGACTCACATGCCGGTGTTGTACTTGCTGTAGCAGTTAGCATGCACAGTGTCATTTCCCAGATCATCATCGCCACTTCAGAGACAACGTAGGAATCACAACAGAGGCAAGTATGGTGTACTAGTGAGTTTATTGACATACATGTGTGAGTATAGTGCACAGGATGGGGGGTGCTGTACATTGTGATTGTAATCCAAAGTTCCTAGATGATTTGGAAGTCCTGGTAGCAGAAATGTCCAGAGTAAAGTCCACAGTCATCTGAGACATTGGTCCAACTTGAGCTCCCCATGTCATGTGGGAGAGTTGTGTTGCAGTCAACAGGGTGAACAGTTTGCGCACAAAGGTGATTATCCAGAACAGGTTTTGGCTTCCTGGGGGTTGCACATGGCCATCGGCCTCTCACTTGCCCCTCCTCGGACGGCCCCTCTTCTTTGGGGGGGACCCTCAAGTGCAGGCTGCTGCGGTGCAGGGGACTCTCCGCCAGATTCATCCTCCTCCCTGTGGCAGTTACAGTTGTTTCAGCACCAGATGTTGTGGGCACACAGGGAGGTGTTGACTGGTTGCTGCTCATCTGGCGGAGGCATTGTAATATGTCCCTATGTACCGCCGTCATCTCTTGCAGTGTGTCCCACTTGGACTCCACGCGGGACATGTGTGAGTCCAAGCGGGCATGATGGGCAGCCTGCTGCTGTTTAATGTCCCTGAGGAGCCCCACTACCTGGCTGAGCTCTCCGGTGCTGGACTGGTACGCATCGGCTATGCGTGCCAGTTGTGGGTCATCATGCAGTCCAGACCCCTCTGCGATCAGTGACCTGTGTCTCCCACCCCTCCCACCATCCCTGGCGATACGTGCAGTACCTGAGGTGGCATGCACAGGTGACCCTGGGTCCCCTTGGGGGTTGTTGGTGGTGTTGGTGTCCATGGCCCCACGTTGGTCCAGGGTCCCTGTGCTGGTGGTGGTGGTGCTCCTTGGTCTTTCCATGTCGGCAGAGGTGGTATGTGTGTTGACAGTCGTTGGAGGGGTGGGTGCAGGGGGTGCAGCTGGTGGTCCTGCTGGTGCTGCATGATGACTTGCTCCGGAGGTGCCAGGTTGGTCTTCTTCATCCGAGGAGGGCAGAGGCTGTTCCACACCAGTGAGCTCCGTATCCTCTTGAGCCTGGGACCGGGACTCCTCAGCGTCTGCTGCTGTGTCCCCATCATCACCTGTTTTTGGGAGACACACACAATGTATGTTATGTTTCTGCAGGCATCAATGATTGACACACCTGACAGTTGTGACTGTGCCTCTGGATGCGGGCCTGTACATTGCATTGTCCTAAGTTGTCACAGTCAGGGGTTGATATTGGTGTAGCACATTGTCCTGCATTATTTGGGCATTTCCATGTGAATGTTGGGGTGTGTACATGGTCTGCATTGGTTGTATTTGGTTGACATCCGGCCCTCCTTCCCACCCAGCCAGATGTCCCACCATGGAACGTGCTTCCATTGCAGGGAGTGCAATTTGTCTTTCAGGATGTCAGTCAGTGGTGTCCTGCTGTTGGTTGGTGCACAGTTGCCAGCAGGGCCTTGTGCTCCCCACAGCAGTCGCCAGTGTCAGCCATCTTGTCAGTTGTTTTCCACTCCCTGTGATGTGGACATGGTTCATGGTGGTGTTGATGTGCGCATTGTGAGGGTGAGCAATATCTGTGACTACCACTCCCATCATGCTATTGCCTCCACCCCCCTTCCCAGCATGCCCATACTTCCTTCCTTTTGAGTGTACTTCACTGTGTGTGGGTGTGACAGCAATGGCAAGATGTCAGTCAGTGGTGTCCTGCTGTTGGTTTGTCCAGTTCCCAGCATGGCCTTGTGCTCCCCACAACAGAGCACCAGTGTCAGACATCTTTGATGGGGCTTTCCACTCTCTGTGAGGTGTGCATGCTTCAGTGTGAGCTTGCTGGGCCATGGGGGGGATGTTGAGCTGTGACTACCACTCCCATCATGCTATTGCCTCCACCCCCTTCCCAGCATGCCCATACTTCCTTCCTTTTGAGTGTACTTCACTGTGTGTGGGTGTGACAGCAATGGCAAGATGGCTGACAGTGGTGTCCTGCTGTTGGTTGTTGTCCAGTTCCCAGCATGGCCTTGTGCTCCCACAACAGAGCACCAGTGTCAGACATCTTTGATGGGGCTTTCCACTCTCTGTGAGGTGTGCATGCTTCAGTGTGAGCTTGCTGGGCCATGTGGGGGGGATGTTGAGCTGTGACTACCACTCCCATCATGCTATTGCCTCCACCCCCCTTCCCAGCATGCCCATACTTCCTTCCTTTTGAGTGTACTTCACTGTGTGTGGGTGTGACAGCAATGGCAAGATGGCTGACAGTGGTGTCCTGCTGTTGGTTGTTGTCCAGTTCCCAGCATGGCCTTGTGCTCCCACAACAGAGCACCAGTGTCAGACATCTTTGATGGGGCTTTCCACTCTCTGTGAGGTGTGCATGCTTCAGTGTGAGCTTGCTGGGCCATGTGGGGGGGATGTTGAGCTGTGACTACCACTCCCATCATGCTATTGCCTCCACCCCCTTCCCAGCATGCCCATACTTCCTTCCTTTTGAGTGTACTTCACTGTGTGTGGGTGTGACAGCAATGGCAAGATGGCTGACAGTGGTGTCCTGCTGTTGGTTGTTGTCCAGTTCCCAGCATGGCCTTGTGCTCCCCACAACAGAGCACCAGTGTCAGACATCTTTGATGGGGCTTTCCACTCTCTGTGAGGTGTGCATGCTTCAGTGTGATCTTGCTGGGCCTTGTGGGGGGGATGTTGAGCTGTGACTACCACTCCCATCATGCTATTGCCTCCACCCCCTTCCCAGCATGCCCATACTTCCTTCCTTTTGAGTGTACTTCACTGTGTGTGGGTGTGACAGCAATGGCAAGATGGCTGACAGTGGTGTCCTGCTGTTGGTTGTTGTCCAGTTCCCAGCATGGCCTTGTGCTCCCCACAAAGAGCACCAGTGTCAGACATCTTTGATGGGGCTTTCCACTCTCTGTGAGGTGTGCATGCTTCAGTGTGAGCTTGCTGGGCCATGTGGGGGGGGATGTTGAGCTGTGACTACCACTCCCATCATGCTATTGCCTCCACCCCCTTCCCAGCATGCCCATACTTCCTTCCTTTTGAGTGTACTTCACTGTGTGTGGGTGTGACAGCAATGGCAAGATGTCAGTCAGTGGTGTCCTGCTGTTGGTTGTTGTCCAGTTCCCAGCATGGCCTTGTGCTCCCCACAACAGAGCACCAGTGTCAGACATCTTTGATGGGGCTTTCCACTCTCTGTGAGGTGTGCATGCTTCAGTGTGAGCTTGCTGGGCCATGTGGGGGGGGGGGTGTTGAGCTGTGACTACCACTCCCGTCATGCTATTGCCTCCACCCCCTTCCCAGCATGCCCATACTTCCTTCCTTTTGAGTGTACTTCACTGTGTGTGGGTGTGACAGCAATGGCAAGATGGCTGACAGTGGTGTCCTGCTGTTGGTTGATGTCCAGTTCCCAGCATGGCCTTGTGCTCCCCAAAGGAAAGGAGTGTGTATAAACTTGCGTACGATCCAAGCAAGGTAAAAATATGAATATTTGGGGACATAAAGGGGGAAACAGATCAGGGATAAGATCTATTATGCCCGCACTGTAACTCCCCAGAAAATAGTATCAGTTGGTACAAATTCATGAACCCTTTCCCCTAATTCAAAAAGCTATGAAAGATACAAAAATGTACTGTAGGTAAGGAGCGATTATAAATATGCGCTCGTTCTTAGTAAGAAGAAATATTAAGTTTTGAAGATACAGAAAAAAAAGAAAAAAAAGGGGGGGGAAGGGAGATGGATAAGGGCAAATGATTGTAAATGTCCCCATTGTAATTTTGTATTTAGACTGTTGGAGACATTTTTTAGATATCCTCTTTCCCAGTTTAAATAGTAGAAAAGCCCATGTAATAGAATTATAGGATTGTTTGAAATTATCAACAGAGATGATATTGGATAGGATGGTATGAAGTTTAGTAAAATATCAAATAATATGCTGACAATTAATGAAAGAAGTGTGATGTGATAACTAACACATATGTATATGTTTACTTGAAATAGGAATAAGGACGAAAAGCAATTGTACAGTGCCATTAAAGAGAGAGTTTATGCTCTTTGTCTTGAAAAAGATGGGAAATTATTAAGAACCATCGAAACGCGTCGACGCTATTTGCACACAATCCATGGAAATAATTGGGCCGATACATACTAATGAAATATTGTATGAAGGCTGAGTTTTAGAAACAATTCCAACGGATGTGTTTTTGGATGACAAAGCATTTGTCTTTTTTTATTTATTTTCTTTTTTCTCTCTTTATTTTATAATGAAATTTGTTGTGCTTCTTTGTATCATAGATTTTGTATGTGTATAACTTTTTGTTTTAAACTGATTTCAATAGACCAACTATTGTTTTATACTAATGAGGAATATAATGTGTTTTTAATAAATTAAGTGATTTGATACATAAGAACGTTTTGGTATTCTATTACATGGGCTGGAAGTAGGCTTTGTGTGTTATATGTGTGATTGATTCTTACTTTATAAGTGTGTTGATACCAAGGGCAGTTCTTTGTTATTTACTTGTGCTCCCCACAACAGAGCACCAGTGTCAGACATCTTTGATGGGGCTTTCCACTCTCTGTGAGGTGTGCATGCTTCAGTGTGAGCTTGCTGGGCCATGTGGGGGGGGAGGTTGAGCTGTGACTACCACTCCCATCATGCTATTGCCTCCACCCCCCTTCCCAGCATGCCCATACTTTCTTCCTTTTGAGTGTACTTCACTGTGTGTGGGTGTGACAGCAATGGCAAGATGGCTGACAGTGGTGTCCTGCTGTTGGTTGTTGTCCAGTTCCCAGCATGGCCTTGTGCTCCCCACAACAGAGCACCAGTGTCAGACATCTTTGATGGGGCTTTCCACTCTCTGTGAGGTGTGCATGCTTCAGTGTGAGCTTGCTGGGCCATGTGGGGGGATGTTGAGCTGTGACTACCACTCCCATCATGCTATTGCCTCCACCCCCTTCCCAGCATGCCCATACTTCCTTCCTTTTGAGTGTACTTCACTGTGTGTGGGTGTGACAGCAATGGCAAGATGGCTGACAGTGGTGTCCTGCTGTTGGTTGTTGTCCAGTTCCCAGCATGGCCTTGTGCTCCCCACAACAGAGCACCAGTGTCAGACATCTTTGATGGGGCTTTCCACTCTATGTGAGGTGTGCATGCTTCAGTGTGAGCTTGCTGGGCCATGTGGGGGGATGTTGAGCTGTGACTACCACTCCCATCATACTATTGCCTCCACCCCCTTCCCAGCATGCCCATACTTCCTTCCTTTTGAGTGTACTTCACTGTGTGTGGGTGTGACAGCAATGGCAAGATGGCTGACAGTGGTGTCCTGCTGTTGGTTGTTGTCCAGTTCCCAGCATGGCCTTGTGCTCCCCACAACAGAGCACCAGTGTCAGACATCTTTGATGGGGCTTTCCACTCTCTGTGAGGTGTGCATGCTTCAGTGTGAGCTTGCTGGGCCATGTGGGGGGATGTTGAGCTGTGACTACCACTCCCATCATGCTATTGCCTCCACCCCCTTCCCAGCATGCCCATACTTCCTTCCTTTTGAGTGTACTTCACTGTGTGTGGGTGTGACAGCAATGGCAAGATGGCTGACAGTGGTGTCCTGCTGTTGGTTGTTGTCCAGTTCCCAGCATGGCCTTGTGCTCCCCACAACAGAGCACCAGTGTCAGACATCTTTGATGGGGCTTTCCACTCTCTGTGAGGTGTGCATGCTTGGGTGTGTTCTTGCTGGGCCATGTGGGTGGGGGATGTTGGGCTGTGACTACCACTCCCATCATGCTTTTGCCTCCACCCCCCTTCCCAGCATGCGCATGCTTCCTTCCTTTTGACTCAGCTTCCCTGTGGGGTTGTGTGCCTGTGCTGGCAAGATGGCTGACAGTGTTATCCTGGGGTTTGTTTTGCTACAAGTCCCATGTGTGTCCCTGTGCTTCACACTGCATGACCCAGGGTTGTGGTTCTTTGTGGGATATTTGATTGGTGTGTGAGGCAATGCTTTCTCCCAGGTGAGTTGTGTGTAGTTAGTGTTAGGGGGGTGTGTGGGTGGAGCTGCTGGTGACTATGGTCAGTGCTGTGAGTCCTCCTTCCCACCCAGCCAGATATCCCACCATGGAACGTGCTTCCATTGCAGGGAGTGCAAGTTGTCTTTCAGGATGTCAGTCAGTGGTGTCCTGCTGTTGGTTGGTGCACAGTTGCCAGCAGGGCCTTGTGCTCCCCACAGCAGTAGCCAGTGTCAGCCATCTTGTCAGTTGTTTTGCACTGCCTGTGATGTGTGCATGGTTCATGGTGGTGTTGATGTGCGCATTGAGAGGGTGGGCAATTTCTGTGACTGCGACTCCCATGATGCTATTGGCTACACTGACTTGCCCAGCATACACAGTATTCCTTCCTTTCAGTGAGCTTCCCTGTGAGGTGGTGTTGTGGTGGTGGCTACATGTCTGACTGTGTTTGTTGGTTATATTTGTGCCACTGCCTAGCTCTATTTGTTGTTAGGTTTGTACATGTCATGACACAGTTACATTTCACTATGAGCTGGCATGTATTGTGTTTATCTGGCTGACATACACATTTTGGGATGATCTGTTTTGGTTGGTGTGTATTTGCTAAGGGTGCATGGTTTGACTCTCCCCTTGACAGTGATGTGTGTGTATTGTGGCACAATATTGTGTACATTTGTTGTGTACTCACCAGGCTCTGCGATGTTTTCTAGTCCATAGACTCTCACTGGTGGTAGGATGGCCCGCACCTTCTCCTCCCAGGGCCTGAGGTATACTGGTTTGGCAGGAGGGCCACTGCCGGTGTGTTGGCTCAAGATGTAGTCCTTCTTCAACAGCTCCTTGACCCTCCTGCGCACGTCATACCACCTGTTCTGGATGTCTACCTTTGTGCGCAAACATGGGGATTGTGCGTTCACCCTGTCGACGATCCTCTCCCACATCTTGGTTTTCTGCACCATGGGTGTCTGTTGGACCAATGTGCCAAACAGCTGTGGCTCTACCCTGAGGATCTCATCTACCAGGACTTCCAATTCACTATCTAGGAACTTGTGATTCTTCTTTGGGGGCATGGTGTTGGGTGGTGATGGTGTGTGATGTGTGTGTTGGTGTGCAAGTGAGGGTGTGTGAGTGTGTGTTTTGCTAGGTATATGTGAGGGTGCTATTTGTTGTGGTGCTGCTGGTGTGTGGCTTGTGTGATGGATGAGCTGTGAGTGTGTGTGTGGTTGCTGTCTGTTGGTGTTGAGTGCTGGCAGGTAATTTGAATTTGCAAGGGATCATGGTAGGGATTTGTGTCCTTTATATGGGTGGAGTTGTGGGTGTGTCTTTGTTCCCTGTTCCCCCAGTATTTATTTGCTTTGTGATAGCTTGTTTGGCCTTTTTTTGTGTTTTTTTTCCTTGGTTCTTTTTGTGCATGTAGGAGACGTTCTTGTGACCGAGTCGGACCCTCCAGTTGTCTCGTGCGAGCCTCTCAGATTCGTTCACGCTGTGTTTGTGCTGTTTTCTGTGCTGCGTACGCGTCGGTCGCGGGGTTTTGGGTTGCTTCGGCTCGCAGTTTTGAATGCGTGTCGGTCGTGCGGCTTGGGCTCCGTGCGACTCGGTCGTGTTTTCCACGCGTTGCATCGTACTTGGCGGGTCGGAGTTCGCGGGTACGTTTCGTTCGGGATTCTTCCTGGTGCGTGTCGGTCGGTTCGATTCGCTTGCTTTTCTGGCCGGATGGCTGTTTTCCGCGCGGCTCGGTCGTTCGGCTTGTTTTCCGTACGAGTCGGTCGGATTTAGCACGCTTCTCATCGTACTTTGCGGGTCGGGCTGCACCGGTACGTGTCGGTCGGTATTTATTCCGGCTCCAAGTCGGTCGGTACGTTTTCCGGCCCGAATCGGAATCGGCCCCTTAGTCGGGTTTTCCCTGGCTGTGTGTTTGCCTGTTATTTATGAGGGATCCCACCTGTGACTTGTTACTCGATAAGCGCAGGCATGGGTCACAGGACCTGCTTGACCACGAATCTCTGACTCGGGGTTGATGGGGCGGTCACCTTGGGTGAATCCAACAGCAATGATGTGAGTTCATCGGAAAAAATAATATGGCAGCCATTGGTATACTTTTTATCAACATTATCAACATTACGTTTACAGTGCTCATCTTGTACATTGATATCGTTCGTACTGGTTTTAATGAGGTTATCTTTGCTTTGGTCTGAACGTTCATTGACCTTGGTCCTTTTAGCAACAACAATATTATCGTACAAGCATGGATTATTACATACATTAGTGTCACTGTTGCTGATGTCGGCGCTGCTGTGCGGGCACGAGTTACGATATACATTCAAATTACACTGGCAGGCATTGTGGGGGCACAAGCTATGACATACGTTCACATTGCATTTACTTATATTGTCATTGTCAGACCTGCTCATATCATGGCATTCATTGACATCATATTTACCCATCCTATCAGCAGCCCCCCATGGTCTCCTTCTCGTATTCCCTCACTGCCACCTGGCAAAAGTGCCCCTCATCTCTCCACTGCCCCTCTCTCACAAACATTTAATTTGTTTTGAAGTGCTGTTAAAGGCTGGCTTTACTAATCCACTCAGCTATCCACAGAAAATACAGATCTGTTCTTTGCAGCAAGCAATTAACCCTCTGCGCTACTTTATGGTGAGTCAAAACTTCCACTAGACAAAACTCCGATCTCTCTCTCTCTAGCAGCAACATTAATCCAAATATTTATCTTGACATTTTTATTGCTGCCTGCAAGCTGGTCTTCAGCAGGTGTTTTTAAATCGTAAGTTATTGCTAAATACAGTGACACCCGTGAGGTTAGTGCCCCCTCCAGGTCAGCACCTAGTGCGGCCGTACCAGTAGCACCACCATAAAGCCAGCCCTGGAGGGGGTGCACAGTCAATGCTCCCCAAGGGCACCCCTTGGAAAGGCTACAGTGGGTCCCATGGGCATCTCATCTCTGCAGGCTGGTGAAATCACGCACTCCAACCTCTGGTGCCTTTATTTGAAATGCAGGCCCACTTGCAGCCTGCCTTGAAAAACAGGCAAACAGGTTCAAACAGGGAGTGTGCCTTTCACTAAAGTGCTTTGCACAACGCAGGCACACATTTGGGAATGCACTCATATGAACACAATCTTCAAGGTGAGCCATGACACTGACCATGGCAGCTTAATATGGGTCCAAGATGGTCTGTGAGTTCCTGAACAACTAATACAGATTCTTGACTCTTCTGCATACTGGAAATAAACTTGATTCTGGTTTTGGCAATGTTGTTTTCTAATGCATCATTATCTTTCTGCACCAATTCATAGAATGAATCTAACAAAAAATGTATGTTTGGCAATTGGTAGTCTTCAAATTCTGATGCTCGATTTTGTCGGTGACAATATTCCCTGCATGTGACTGCATAACACATATGCTTTATAAATGCTGCAAGTAAAAAAGATTTCACTGCTGGTTTGGTGACTACACAGAAGATTACAGGCTGCCACGCCACGTCACCGTTTGAGAGGTCTGAAAGCAAAGGCTCTGCTCTAGCACATTGAGTGCTGAGATGAACAATTATTCCGTAAATCCTATATGACCACTTTCCAGTGACCCCTTTGCTGCTTTACTCATAAATACTGTAAAAGACACCTCAATTCATTATGGATTTGTACTACTGGACAAAGATTTAATAATGCTTTTTGCTGGGTTTGTGTTACAAAGTGTTATGGTGGGATTTATTATCCAATTGTTGGACTTGGCCTTCTTTGCAGGGTCACTCCCAAACGTTTTGCCTTCTCCCTTCCTGTTTTCTGAACCCAGTTTTGTTGGCTTATAGGACTCTGTGCGCCTTAATTGCCACTGCTAGCCAGTGCTAAAGTGCTTGTGCTCTCCTCTGCAAAAATGGTAAAATTGACTTACACCCAATGGGCACATTTAATTTACTTATATGTCCCTAGTAAAGTGGTACTACATGTTCCCAGGGCTGGTAAAATAAATGCTACTAGTGTTTGCTATGTTCGCCCTAAGTGGCCATGGATATGCCCAGACGTGGGTTCCTTGCTCGCTGTGCTACTGGATTCAAGCTAGCCTGGCTGATGAGGGGTGGTACCCCGAAACCAGTCCCCGGATGCTTGTTTCCGGTCCAGGTAGGACCTGGCCTGGCAGTTCAGGCTGGACTGTTCCCATGAGGAGCAGTGTCATGGCTGATTTACATATGGCTGGATCCAAACTGGGGTGGTGTGGGGAGCAACAGAATGATGGATTAAACCCAGATCTTTTGACTGGGGGTCAGTGGTTGAAAAGTTTCAGCACTCCGTCCATCATCTTGTTGTGTTTGATATGTTGGTCCTAAGTGGGATGGGTATGCCCAGACGTGGGTCTGTTGCTCGCTGTGCCACTGGATTCAAGCTAGCCTGGCTGATGAGGAGTGATACCCCGAAACCGGTCCCAGGATGCTTGTTTCCGGTCCAGGGAGGGCCAGGCCTGGAAGTTTGGGCTGGACTGTTCCCATGAGGAGCAGGGTCAAGACTGACTTGCATATGCCTGGGTCCAAACTGGTGTGGCATAGTAAGCAAAACAACAATGGATTAAACCCAGATCTTTTGACTGGGAGTGAGTGATTGAAAAGTTTCAGCACTCTGTCCATCATCTTGTTGTGTTTACTAGTGGACCTTCGGCGCTTATTGTACCACCCACTTAAGTAGCACTTTAAGACAGGTTTCAGACTAGCCATTGCAGCCTGCATGCTGTTGTAAACTGTCAATTCGACTTGGCAAAAAACTCCATTTTTAATACACATAAGTCACCCCTAGGGTAGGCCCTAAATAGCTGTGTCTAAAGAATTGTAATTTAGAATCCTCTTTAAAGTGGGATTTTAAGTCACAATTCTAAGAAATGGCACTTTTAGAAAGTTGGCATTTTCTTGTCCTAACCATTTGATGTCTGCAGCCTGTATTCTGAGTCACATGACTAGGTGTACTGGGCAGTTGGCCTTTGTGTATACCTCCCAGACAGTAACCCAAAGGGGGCGAACCAAGTGTTGGTTGGATGGGCCAACCTCGCAGAAAGGGAGGGGCAAAGCTGAGCACAGCCCCATTTGAACTTCGAAGGAACTGCCTCAGCACACACACAAAGAATGTCACACTACTCCACAAGTTTTCTGCACATCAAAGCTGACAACAGGTATAAAACTAGGACCCTCAGACCCACTCTTCAGATCACTTCGGGACCTGTGGAAGACTTAGAAGAAGGATTGCTCTGCTGCCCTGATGCTGGAAGGACTGCCCTGCTGCAAAAAGGAGTGCCCTGCTGCCCCAATGCCTAACAAAGGAAGATTGGACCTGCTCCTTGAACCAAGAACCACCAGAGTGACTGCAAGGGATACTTGACTGGCCTCATGTTCTGAGCTACAGGGACACAACAGACCCTGCTGCTGGCCTCAGCTGGAGTGAGTCCTGGTTTCCAAGAGGTGCTTCCCAAGGTCCTAGGCCCTCGGCTCGCATCAGAGTGTACTCCTCCTAGGCCAACTACTAGTTTCTTCAGAACTGACGCAGCGCATCTCGACACAGGACCTCACATTGCAGTGCCTCGCAGCTCCTAAGCAGTGGCCTCATTAGAACCGACACAGTGTGACACATCCCGACGCAGGACCTTGCAATGCAGCACCTCGCAGCGCCCAATCAGTGGTTCCACCCGACTGCTGCAAATCGATGCAGAGCAATACAGGACCTCACATCTGAGTCCATGTCCATGTCCAAGTTAAAGCAGACTGCTCTGAAACGTGGGCCAGGTACTTTTTTCTGGTCCAGTTCGACCAGCTAATCACAGTTGGCGCATTGCACTTTGTGGAGGTACTTTAACCTAAGACTTTTAAATTGCACATCTCTAGTTCTACTGATTAGATTTTTATATTTTGGTGTCAAATAATTTATAAAATTTTACTTTATGTTTCTAAATTGGTGTGGGATTTTATTTGTGTTGTTTTTTTCACTTTATTATGGTTTGCATAGTAACGCAAACTTATGCTATGCCCTGCTTTGCATTCCTTACGTCAACAGGGCGTTCCATGGGTGGTACAAGGGTGTTCCCATGCACCCTCCCATTGGATTTGACATACATCCCTGATTACAAAATATCAAAAACAGGGATTAGCACTAACATCCTATGCCACCTCAAGGCAGACGCAACAAGGATAATTTTCTTCATTTCTCCTTGTTTTTCATCTTTACATGTGTGCTGCAATGTACAGCACACATACAATGCACAAAAAGTGTCAAAGGATACGTTTGCACTGGAAGGGGCCAGTCCAGTACAACAACTATTCCGTAGAGAACACATGTACCTTTTCAACATAGCGCAGTGGAGTGTGCGTTGGCACGTGGCAACCTAAAGTGCAACAGCTCTGGGAGATACGGCGCTATTCTGTTCTCTCCTGTTTACACAATACAGAGCGGGAACTTTAGTTTTGCTTGAATTGTTTGTAAATTTGGGCCCTTGTGTTTAACTAATGCTCTGGCTGGCCTGACTCTACATGCTAGACCAATCATTCCACAAATTTATGTAAGAAATTATTGTGTTACAGAAGTGCAAGGTAAGCCCTCATTTTGTGTTTGTTAGACCTGGCACCATTGGCGTGGGTCTCCCCTCCATTTCTCGCTTTTTGTCTCCTCTGTGTTCGCTGGTGTTAGATGCTCTGGGCGCTGTGCCACGGCCATTCCGTGCCACAGCGCGAATGCTCCCTATGGTAAATTGACTGTATGAATTGATGTTCCCATAATTGGCTCATTTGGTTTACCTGTTAGTCTCTAGTATAGTGCACCGTGCGTGCCCAGGGCTGGTAGACCGAATGCTGCTGGTGGGCCTGCAGCGCTGATTGCGCCACCCACAGAAGCAGCTTGTAAAGTGGAAAGTCGAATTTAGTATGCCTGAGCTCAGAATATTAAAGTACATCTTTTAGTGAGGGTTATTTCTATATTCTGTGTCTGAAAATACCACTTTGGGAAAGTGGGTATTTGCTTCCCTAAGTCTTCCAGTGTGCTCTGCTGTTATGTTTATTGGCCGTCTGGTTTTGGAGGGACAGGGTAGGCTGAACCCGACCTGGGTCGAGTAGAGGGATCTGCAGCTGGAGTATGGGGAGGGGTGACCCTTTGATCTGAGCAAGGCTGAGCCTGGCAAGGTGAATGATGGCTCCCCCTCCCACGGTGCGTCTGATGGCAGACCCCCTCTCCTAAAGGGCAGGATGCCGCCTCGAAAACAACGTGCCCCCAGGACCTCCCCGAACTGGTTCTGACTGGGTTCAGTGACTTGTGACTTTTGAGAGAACAAAGGCGAGGGGGGTATAAAGATGTGCACGAAAACCCCCACGAGTGTGTTACTTCTGGATGCCAAGACGAACCTCTATCCGTGTAACTAGAGGGAGAGGACTTGGAAACTTTCATCCATCTTGCTGAAGCAACTGCCCAAGGGCCTGATTTGAGCTCGCTTCCTGCTGAAGTCTCAGGGACATTAGACTTCACCCATCAGCCGTCTGGATTCCTATTGGAGGGGGATTCTACCCGCAGGTGAGGCCTCTGTTGAGAATTCCAGAGCCTCTGGTTCTACTGTGGGGAACGCGGGCTGAAAGTTGCTATCGCTATTGTGGGCCGCTGCAGCTGAGGAGCTGTGCCGCTGAGTGCCCGCATTTGCCATCCTACGAAAATCATCGCTATCGCTATTGTGGGCCGCTGCAGCTGAGGAGCTGTGCCACTGAGTGCCGCCTTTGCCATCCTACGGAAATCATCGCTATCGCTGTTGTGGGCTGCTACAGCTGAGGAGCTGTGCTGCGGAGTGCCCGCATTTGCCATCCTACGGAAATCATCGCTATCGCTATTGTGGGCCGCTGCAGCTGAGGAGCTGTGCCGCTGAGTGCCCGCATTTGCCATCCTACGAAAATCATCGCTATCGCTATTGTGGGCCGCTGCAGCTGAGGAGCTGTGCCGCTGAGTGCCCGCATTTGCCGTCCTACGAGAATCATCGCTATCGCTATTGTGGGCCGCTGCAGCTGAGGAGCTGTGCCACTGAGTGCCCGCACTAGTCACCACTTCCAGGATCTTGTTACCACCTGCGAGTACCGCTGGGTGCCCGCCTTTAAGCCCCGTCCCAGGATTATCGTGAGTGCACGCCACGGACCACTACAGCCGGGAGCTGTGGCCGTTGCGAGTCCGCCTCTCATCACCGCGGCTTCCTTGTGAGGCTGCGTGCCGTGCCCCTTTACATCTCAGGTACATTGTGCATCACCGGGTCGCGTGGACCCCAGCCCCGAACTAATTCCATTCCACCCCCGTTTTGAGTGCCTTTATTGCTTTTGAAGTGAATCTGTAATTGTGTGCATTGTGGCTCCTTGAGTGCTTTTAGCCTTGTGTTCAGTCTATATAAAGATAACTATTTTTCTATAACTACTTGTGGTGTCCGTTTGTAGCGTCTCTCCTGTGTTATTGTGTATGGTCATGAATGCTTCACACACTGCCTCTGAGATAGGCCTGTCTGCTCGTGCTACGTTACCACAGGGTTGAGCAGGGGTTACCAAAAGGTGTAGCCCCCTTACTCTGACTTAGGAAGAAGGATCCCTATTTGGACCTCGGCACCAGCCGCGGCCAACTGGAGATCCCCATTTCTAACAGTGTTGCTCATAACCCTCCGTTGGCTGACAGGCGCACCCCCCACACTGACTATGCTGTGGATTCATCTACTAAAGCTCTAGTCGCAGTTGGCACCAAGTGCCAGAGACAGAAAGATCCACAGATCGTCCTAGTGCACTTTCTTAGAGCTGTTGAAAGTAGGTTCAGAGACAGGTGGGCTACACCTTCCTTGGGTAACACACTGACTGGTTTAAAACAAGCTTTTTACTAGAGTTAAAGAGAATACACTGAATAGAGGGTATATAAAATTGGAAGGGCTATAAGTCTTGCAAAATTGGAAAACTCAGATGAGACCCAAGTGTAAGGAATTGATTAAGAAGTAGCAGAAGTGGCTTCATATGAAATACTGACACAGATGTAGAAGGACCAAGAGGAGCTGTCAGTCAAAGATAGCTGAATATGGGTCTGTGTTAGAGGAAGAAACAGAAGAGGTGGCTTAGAAGACTCATCATGACTCCTAAGGATACATCAAGAAGAGTCTGTTTTACAGACCGAGGATAGCTGAGACCATGCAGAGGACTTCATTCCTGGGAAACACTTCATCCCAAACACATGCTGACCATGCATCCTTTCATTGATGCTCAGTTCGGGTTTGTGGTCATCCTGTTTTATTTCTGACCTCTTATCTCACTGTTTGTGTTACAATAATGTACACTCTTAGGGCCATATGTAGGTAATTTCTATTTACCGATTCCTAAATACCGAATTTTACCGATTCGGTATTTAAGAATCGGTAAATAGAATGTAGGTAAACATTCGGTAAATTTTACCGATTCGGTAATATTCGGTATTACCGATTCAGTATTTACCGAATCGGTAATAAGGAATACCTTCCCATTCATTCCCATAGGAATGAATGGGAAGCCATTCACTATTACCGATTCGGTAAATACCGAATCGGTAATAGGGGGAGCATATTCAAGGGTGGCAGTGTGTCAAATTGACACCCTGTTGCACCCCTGAATCGTGCATGTGTGCACATGTGGCGCACATACATGCCCTAAAGGCATGTTTGTCTGTCACATGGCACTTTTCAAAAAGCACAAAATTGCTTTTTAAAAGGTATTCAGTATTTACCACCAACTTGTAGTTGGTGGTAAATAACGAATCCTGAAACCAAAAATGCACTCACTTGAGTGCTCCCTACATAGGATTTAAGGAATCGGTAATTTACCGATTCCTTAAAATAACGAATCGGTAAATTACCGATTCCTTAAATCCGGCCTCCTACATCTCAATTGCCTAAATACCGGTCGGTAACGGGAGATTTACCGAATTTCGGCTGTTACCGACCGGTATTTAGCTACCTACATATGGCCCTTAATCACTATAATGATACTAATTCTCCATAGTCAGCACAATACTCTATAATGACATCATGAAAACAATGATACAAATAATATAGATTAAATGAGCCTGTTACTGGTAATGGACACACATTTCACCAGTGAACATCCTGAGAGTACCTTTGTCATTATTAGGGCTCCCGGTTTTATGGTATTTATTTTTTTCACATTTCCGTCTGTATTTATCCATATTTATTTTTTGGCCATCTTATTGCTATTTATCCATATTTATTTTGTGTTTTGAGACTAAATTAATTTGTAAAATGGTATAATTCCACATGAATTAAACTGATAAACATGTACTCATACTTTGATGCATGTCACGTTTTAGCAAATTAAGCAGCCAAATATGACAAAACACTACACCCACAGGTAAATGTTAGCATAATATACAAATATATTTGAACACATGCCTGTATTTAAGGAAATCTCACCCTGTTTTTAACTGCTTATGATGTCTATCAGCTCATCTGTAGGCCTGGAATTCATGAAGCACAGCTTGGAGAGTCACTAGCATGAAGCACAATTTTCTGTATTTTTCCGCTTTTAAAAATAAATACAGACATGAAACATATTATTTTCTGTCTGTACTCATCTGTAAAAATCAGTAAAAATGGAAAACTGGGAGCCTTAGTCATAATCCAGGAGCCACATAATCCTTTTGCAGGCTGGTACTGAGGAGTGAGGGAGCACCAGAGCCATGAACCCAAATGCCCCCCCCACCATACTCCAGTAGGGGGACTACCTCAAGTGGGCTATAGATGCCCAGCTAGGCCCAGGTTACTGAGGGACATTAAAACAAATGCCCTCCTTATGAGCTACCGGAGTGGTATCCCCCAGGGGGATACTGCTCCGGGGCAACTACAAGGTGTTTAGCGTCTCAGTGATGGTATTTTCGGGACCTCAAACTCCGTCCCCAGTAATCCCAGGGCCAGAGACCCTGGACACCGATCCACCACTGGAGCTTTCGGGGATGCAGTCAGCTGCCGGGCCCGGCCCCCCCCCCCCACCCACCTGCAGATTCCATTACTGGGAGTAGAAGTCCCTCCCCCAAGTAAAAAAAAAGGATACCTTTCCTTCCGCCGCTCCCTTCTGCCCACCCAGGGGCAAGAGAAAAAGCAGCCGGGGCATTTACCACCTGCTTCAAGGGGATGGGTAATGTTGGTGGATTTGATCCCGTTGTTTCCCCAAAAAGAGGAACAATACGCAGTACTGAACCCCCCTGTACTGCCAGGTCCTCATGTTTTTCCCCTTTCCCTAGGAAAGAACTCATAATCCTCGTGAACTCTCAGGGAGACACCGTTCTAAACAGGTCATTGCAGCCTAAGTATATACCTGTGAAGTTATTGGCGCACTTGGAATGGGGGCCAAAGTGTAACGTTTGTGCATTCCCAATTCTACAGCATTTATGTGGTGCTATTTTAATGCTGTGGTTTTCTTATCATTGACTTTGGATTTAGTTTCCAAGACGGTGAAGCAAGGTTTCAGTGTTGGATGGTGAACATTGCTTGTGACTGTAGATAAGAGCATAATTCTTTCAAAGAAGCAAAACAACACAACAAAGACGTGTTGAGCAGGGAGGCATGTGGCTGTAAGTCAGACGGTTCATTACCTCTTGGCTAGGCCCAGAGGATCACTTTACCTGGAAAAGAGGCAGGCCTGGCATTGATTTGTGCCAACACTTGATAAGCAAAGCTCCTGGGGACAAAACCATCATTGTTGAGGTTATACAAGTGATAAGACAAGGGGAACACTCATGTTAAACGTTTTAACAGCTACTGCCTTTAAACTTGTTGTACGTTTGCCGTACTTTGTTAAGGACGCTGCTGTGGTTTCCAAGCAGTTCTTCAGATGTCTTTTGACAAGATTTGTGCTATAGAAATACCATATACTTACATACATAAATGTATTGGTTTACTTAATTCACAACATCAACAAAAATGAATAAGAGCAGAAACTCCAAGGACCCAACACTAAGGCCCGAGAAGAAGATTTATGTTACTTGGGGAGCAAATCTTCCACCAAATTCTTGATAAACGGGTGGACTAACGATCATATGTTCCCTTATCGAGGCCATGCCTAACCCGAAGCTTAGAAATACAATATTGAAAATTTGAGTTGGCCTGAATCCATGTAACACTGATTGGAAGATAAAATCTGCAATGACGAACGAACAGGGTTTGTGCACATGTGGATTACAAGTAAAATGCAGTGGCCCACATATTTTGATGCATTGTTTGTGGTTCCTAGAAGAACAGAAAGAATATTTAAAACCTCTTTTTAATGCCTATAAAACTGATTGTAGGGATCAAGCACTAAGGGGCACATGCATCAAAGGTTTTTGCGATCGCAAACGGTGCGAATCGCAAAAATCGGCCGTTTGCGATCGCAAATTGGCCTTTGGAGATGCATGAAAGTGTTTCCTATGCGCAATTTAAGAATTCGCAATTAATTGCGAATTCCTAAATTGCGATTGCATTTAAGGAATCGCAATTTGCGATTCCTTAAATGCAATGCTAGAAGCACTTTCAAATAGCGATTTCAGCTATTTGGGACCGCAAATTACAGACAAATCAAACTTGTCTGTAATTTGCAAAACCTTCGAAAAATGCTCTAAAATGCATTTTTTAAGTTTTAGGTTACACACACATGCCCATGGGGCATGTGTGTGCGCAACATGGGTGCACATCACAATTTCAGGGGTGCAACAGGGTGTCATTTTGACACCCTGGCACCCTTGAAATTGCATTCTCAATTTGCGATTCTCTAATTGCGAATCGCTAATTGAGAATGTCTTCCCATTCATTCCTATGGGCCTCTAGGCCCATAGGAATTAATGGGAGGTATTCCTTAATTGCGACTCGCAATTAGCGAGTCGCAATTAAGGAATGTTTAGGAATCGCTATTTTTATAGCGATTCCTACATGCATAGGCTTTGCGATTCCTTAATTGCGATTCCTTAATAATCGCAATTAAGGAATCGCAAAAGCCTACCTTGATGCATGTGCCCCATAGTCTATTGATAACTATGAGATTTTTAAATGTGACATGTGCAATGGTAAGATTTTTAATTGCAATACAGGAGTTGTTGAATGAATTGGTAATATAAATTGAAAGGGGTATGGGGTAGAAATACGACCTTACCCATGACCTGGGAATATGTTGACCCTTGGAAGTCCTTATGGACGTAGAAATGTATATTTAATGTATATGTGATCCTTTTCCTATTTGGCGATGAATTAAGAGCTCATTTATAGAGTGGCACAGTTCCCATTGTATATTTTACTAGGATTTTATCAAGTTTTATACAGTTTCTATGGTTGCACTGTTTGTATAATTCGCATTTTAATTGTATGTTGTAGTGTGGCATATTTTATGGCTATATTTGCCAAATAAAAATATATATAACGAACGAGTCCAGAGATAGAGACAAAGTTTGTGTTCCTATTTTTCTACTCTACAACTTGCTGAAAGACCATCTTGCACAGAAATGGATGTACAAAGATGGCGCACTAGAAAATTCTGCAGGATCACTGTGATATATTCTTCGGTCCAGGATTAAGTTGAGTCACAAAGAGCGCTGATGCGAATGAAGAAAACGTGTATATTGGAAGTGCACAGATCAAGAAATGGTGTGGCCGGTCCTGGATCAAGACAACGTGTATGATGGAAGTGCACCGATCATTGAATGGTGTGGCCAGTGATGGATGTAGAAACTGTGTATATTGGAAGTGCACTGACTGTCCAATGGTGTGGCTGGTGCTGGATGTAGAAAATCTGTATATTGGAAGTGCACTGATCAGCCAATGGTGTGGCTGATGCTGGATGTAGAAAATGAGTATATTGGAAGTGCACTGTTAGACTTGCTATCCTGAGCGTGATTTCCCCTCACTTTTTTTGCCTCTTCCTCCTGTATTTTGATGGTATGCTGTATTTTGCTTTGCTAGTTTAAATGCTTTGGGCACGTTGACACTGCTGATCAGTGTCAAAGTGCAAGTGCTCCCTGTATAAATTATGAATCTGATTGGTTACCCATGATTGGCATATTCGATTTACTGATGAGTCCCTAGTACTGTGCGCTGAGTGTGTCAGGGCCTGTAAATCAAATGCTACTTGTGGGCTTGCAGCACTGGCTGTGCCACCTACATGAGTAGCCCTGTAAATGTATCTCAGACCTGCCACTGCAGTATCTGCGCGCGCAGTTGTAAACTGCCATGTTGTCCTAGCCAGTGCACCCACTTGCCAGGCACAAACCTTCCCTTTCCTTATATGTAAGACACCCCTAAGGTAGGCCAAGGTACACCCATGGGCAGGGTGCAGTTTATGTGAAAGGTAGGACATGTACTGGTGTGTGTGTGACATGTCCCGATAGTGAAATACTGAGTATTTCGCTTTCACTATTGAAAGGCTGACTGTCCCATAGGCTTATCATTGGGCTGCACTGTAAACTGATTAGATGTGTAACTTTTAATAGGGACAAGATAGAGAAATTGAGTTTAGGCTCTCTGAACTCAGAATTTGATAATCGTGAGGCAGAAGATCTGCAAAGTACAGAAAGGAGCATGGTCGCCCTGTAGGAGCCTACGTGGCAGGAGTCCCCTTCGTTGCCCCAGGCAACCAGGAAGTGATCGCTGTGACCGTGGCCCCGAAGTAGGCAGAGCACAGAGGGCCACAACTGATAGCATCTGGGTGAGGGCATTGCCACAGGAAGCAGGAGCCTTCCCGCTGCACCAGGCCAACGGCCGCGAGACACAAAGACCATCACACACTTCATCTCGCAGAGCCGAGGAGGGCTCCCGATGCTGCAGTCAAGTTCCGCGCCATCCGGCAGACGGAACTCCCCTGGGGTATTTGTGCATGTCTTCAGTCTGCTGCATTGCTAAATACGGTACGAGCCAGAAGCCCCATCATGCTGATCAGCGCGAGTTCACCAGGACGGTGAGCTCGAGAACTTCTAGCACCGAGGACCTGGTCCCAGGGGCAAGAACCCTTGGCAGTATTATTTCCCTGCATTTCACCTGGGTACTTCATGTCAAATGCCTGCTCTGTGGAAACCAGTAGAACGTTTCATTGTAGCCAGAACAGCCTGGGGGTGTGTAGGGGCAGTGCCTTTATAAAAATAAATTTCCTGATAGCATACTTTATGAATGATTTCACTGTTTTGCCCATAACACTTGCCTGGCTGGCAAGCCAATTGTGATTTATGTCAGTGTGGTCTAATGTATTTTACATTACACTGCAAAGTGATTTATGATCTACATATTTTTATGACAAGTGCCTAGTGGCACAGTGATTTATGTGATTTTCGGTCTGGGTGTTTTATATACAATATATGAGATATGTTTATATAAACTTGTGTGGAGTCTCTTTTTGTGGTGTGCCTAGTGTGTTACTGATGGGTGTGTGTTGCTCAAATGCTTTACACATTGCCTCTGGGATAAGCCTGACTGCTCTGCCAAGCTATCAAGCGGGTGAGCTGAGGTTATCTTCGGTGTGTAACTCCCTTACCCTGACTAGAGTGGTGGGTTCTGCCTGGCTTAGGTGCATACCCTAGCCAACCAGAAACCTCATTTCTTTTTTATGTTCAAAATATTTTATTAGGATTTTTTGTAGACATGACAAACAAAAAAGAATACAATGTTGGTATATGTAACAAAATAGTACTACTAATAGAATGTTATCTGAACTATATCATATTCCAGAAACTTTATCATTGTCATAAAGAATTGTGAAATTATAAAATGTGAAAAAAGGAACACACGAGGCTACTCCGCAGAACAGGAGTTATACATAACTGTTAACCGAAGCAATTAGGTTGATAAAACATTTTATAAATACATTGCAATGTAATCCTCAATTGGTTTCCATAACTGTTGAAAAGACGAAGTATTCTTTAATGGTCCCTTGTACGATAATTGTGCACCAGATCTAATAAAAATAACATATGACCACCATGCATGGATTGAAATTGTGTCTGATGATTTCCAATTGGAAGTAATTGATTTAAGAGTAATAGAGATAAGGAGATTAAAATGTTTAGACTGAGGTTCCAATAAAGCGGATGAAAGAACATAAGATTTACCAATAAGTATGCTATAAGTGAGAGTGTCAGAAATAGGAAGCATTTTAACAATAATGTCCCAAACATTTTTCCAGAATTGAGTTATTATATTGCATTCAAAGAGCATATGTTTCAAGTTACCATCACAACATTTGCAGTTCCAACAGAGTGGGGAGTCTACAAGTTTAGCCTTAAATAATTTATAGGGAGTCCATAAACAATTAAACAAAATAAAGGAATTGGTTTGGGATAATGATACAGGAAACCAACCTGAAATATTGATAGACGAAATTTGTCTCCAGTCTTTTATCGAGAGATTTAAGGAAAGTTCTGTACTCCAAAAATTGGATAAAAAGGTAAGGTTAGTAGCAGTTGTACAATGAATTTGTTTATACAATTTAGAGACAGTATGTGTGGAAGCAGAACAAGCTTTGATACAACTTATCGAATCTGGAGTCTTAATTTGGGGAAGTCCAGTTGGAAAGGCATTAAGCAGTGTGTTACCAAGAAGTTCATAGCTAGGTGCTTCGGTGTCGGGTAACATGAATCTGGCTTGTAGTTCAGAAAAAGATAGTATAGCAGTATCTTCATAAATATCCTGAAGAAAGAAAATACCAGCCGAAATCCATAATTTCCAAAATGCAATTGTACGATTATATTTCAATATAGGATTATGCCAAAGGGAAATCATCGTAGAGTCTGATATATGTGATGAAAAGGAGGTGTCAAAATCGTTAATAATCAGTTTAGTGGAAGCAATGATGGAGGAGGATTTAAGTAATTTATTTGAAGTAGACATGGATAGAAGTGATGGGAAAGGAAATGGTGCGATTAAATTGCTCTCAATCAGTAACCATTTAGTGGAATAATTAGAGTCTAAGCATGAGAACCAAAGTGAGCCTTGTTTTAAAATAAATGCTTTGTGATACTGGAAAAAATCAGGCATACCAATGCCTCCATTCAGTTTTGATAGTTTAAGTTTAGTGTAAGCAATACGAGGGGTTTGTTATTCCATAGAAATTTAGAAATAAGTTTATCAAATTTGCTGTAAACCGAGAGGGGCAATTGAATAGGAATCATCGATAAAGTGTAGAAAATAATGGGAGCTAATACCATTTTAATGGTTTTCATTTCCCCCCACCATGATAAATGCAGAGTGGACCATTGACGGATTTTTTCTGTAATTTTGGTAAATAAAAATTCACAATTGAGAGTAACAAAGTGTCTTAAAGGAAGTGAAAAGAGTATACCTAAATATTTAATTTTCTCTCTTTGTCAAATAATATCAGTATTGTCAAGTACTGAGGGTGTACAATGCACATTTAGGGGAAAAAAATTCAGTTTTGTGAGTATTCAAGGTGTAACCAGAAACAGTGGAATAAATACGTATAACATCTAAAACCGCAGGTAAAGATTAGCTGGATTGCTAAGATATAGTAGGACATCATCTGCATAGGCAGACGTTTTAATGTTAACATCAGCCATAATTCCTTCAATATCAACAAAGTTCCGAATATGTGAGAGAAAAGGTTCAATTGCCAGTAAAAAAGAAGAGGTGACAATGGGCAACCTTGTCTGGTACCTCTGAAGAGAGAAAAGGGGTTTGAAAATTGACCATTAATAAATAATTGGGCTGAAGGGGAACTATACAGGGTGGATATCATTTTCATAAAACTGATACCAAAGTTGAAAAAAGAAAGCGTTCGAAAAAGAAATTCCCAGTGAACTTTATCGAATGCCTTCTCCGCATCCAATGCCAACAAACCAGCAGGAGTGGTAAGGGTAGAGGCCTTATCAATTACATGAAAAAGGAGTCTTGTGTTGTTGACAGAAAAACGTTTTGACATAAATCCAGATTGATCTATATGAACAAGGGATGACAAAACTCTGTCTAATCTGGTGGCAAGGATTTTTGCATACATTTTACAATCTTGGTTGATCAGAGAAATAGGGCGATAGTTTGAAACTTTGGTATGGTCTTTATCTGGTTTAGCTAAGACTATAATTAATGCCTCCGTAAAAGAACCACCAAGCACACCAGATTGAGCAAAAGTAGTGAATAGATGATGTAGGTGAGGAATGAGAATATCAGGAAAGGCTTTATAAAATTCTGCAGGAAGACCATCAGGGCCACGAGATTTATGAGGTTGAAGTGAGTGAATAGCTAATGAAAGTTCATCTGTTGTGATAGGGCTGTGTAATTTGACTTTATCAGACTGGGATAGTTGGGGTAAATTAGCTGAGGTTAAAAATGTGTCAATAATTTGAGAATCCAAAGGGTAAAGAGAAGAGTAGAATTTAAGAAATTCCTCTATGATGTCTGGGGTAGAGACAGCAACGTTACCATTGTGCCTGTGGATAGCATGAATTTGATTTCTATCTTTCTTGATACGGATATAATTAGCCAAGAGTTTTCCAGATTTGTTAGCATTAAAAGCAAATTTAGCTCGTTGGTTTGCTATCTGAATGCCAGCCCTATTACTCAACAGAGAATTATATTTGTATCTAAATTTTTGCAGTGTAGTTTTAAAAACAGGATTCTGTGAAGAGATAAACAATTGTTCAAATTTCGCAATTTGTTTTTCAAAGTGTAACAATTTGGTGTTAAAAGATTTGATTTCATGTGCCATTATTGAGATAACAATTCCTCGTAAATAAGCTTTAAATGTATCCCATTTAACAATAGGGAGGTAACATCATCAAGATTGTGCAAAAAATATTCATGAATAGCTTTTAAAATAGTACCTTTATGAATCTCCTGTAGCACCACATCAACGTTCATGCGCCAGCGGGATGAGAAACTGAAAAGTTATCGGTTTGCAAATAAAGTGAAATCATTGCGTGGTCTGAGATGTCAATATTACCAATAGCAGGTCGGGATATGGTTTTACTAAATCTCTAGACACTAGTAAATAATCTAATTGTGAGTGAGAGCTATGTGGATTGGAGAAAAAGGTAAATTCTTTTTGGGTGGGGAAATGTAGTCTCCAGATGTCAACCAACTTAGGTGTTTTTAAATAGGGTATTGAGAGAATGGAACGCTTTAGGAGGAGTATATTTGGTCGAGAATAGTCTATCTAAAAGAGGATCACTAATCAAATTAAAGTCGCCCCCCAAAATTAAGGAAACTTTTCCAAGTAAAAGAATTTCAGAAGTAATATGAGACCAAAAAGAAGGGTCATCTGCTGTTGGACCATAAATATTAACTAAGTGTTAAATCATATTTCCAATTTTAACTTTAACCTAAAGAAATCTACCATCTGAGTCAGATTTGTTGTCTAAGATTTGTAGTTGGAGAGTTTTGGAGAACAGAATAGCCACACTATTCTTCTTACCTTGCGCAGGGGAAGAGATAATCTGACCAACCCATTTCTTTTGCATGTATGTTAAAATGGTATCATCAACGTGGGTTTCTTGTAACAAACAAATATCAGCTTTTTGCCTATGTAAGTAAGCTAAAATGTTCAATCTTTTAACTGGATGACGTAAACCTTTGACATTGAGCGAAACAATTTTAATTTAGGAGAACTATTCATAGTTTATAAAGTGAAAATAAGGAAGAGAGAAAGGTTATGAAAACAGCAGCAGTGATAGAAAAAAGGAAACTAAAGGAGTAGCCAGCAGACAGAGAGAAAAAAGAAACAGAAATATATACAAGAGAGGAGGTGACATAATATATAGAATGAGTAGACACACACGTGCATCCAAGAAAAGATAAAGGACAAGGGGAGGCCACCCGTACTAAGAAGATTAGCATAGTAACAACAGGGATATCACTGGTTGAACAATAAAGATACCCGCAAAAAAGTATAGTAACAGTAAATCATAACGTTGAAATAATAATAGCGCAATTTCAGGGTGGGGAGTCATGTGTATCCATTGAAGGAGGAGAGTGGTTGTCTAAAAACGCTTGGAGGTCCTCCGGACGATGAAAGGATTTAGAGATGTCGCCTTTCCAAATACGCATTGTGGATGGATCGAAGAGACCATATTTGAAGCCAGTATCTCAGAGTCGTGGTCGCATCGCTGCAAAATCTCATCGTATCGCAACCGTCTCTTTGGCGAAGTCTTGATGGATGAAAATCTTGGAACCATTAACCAAGAGGGAAGGAATCTCACGAGCTGCCTTCCTTATAAGAACGAGGTGATGGTGGCGCAAAATTTTGAAGATGACTTGCCTGGGTTTAGATTGACCTGGTTTACGGTGTGACGGAATACGATGAGCTTCATCAATTTCACATTTTTCTGTAAATTTTACGTTCAGCAAATTGGGTAGCAAATTTTCTAATTAGCGCCTACAATCATTGCCTTCATTATCTTCAGGCAAATTAAAAATGCGTAAATTATATTGCCTGTTTCTATTCTCCAAGTCAAGTATTCTGGTATTAATGAAGGGGATTTGTTTAACCACTGGCATTAAGCTATCTGTTTTGGCAATAACATCACGTAGCTTAATCTCATTATCTGCAACCTTCATTGAAAGACTGGCCATGTCTTTCCGCAAATGTTTAATCTCCATGGCAATATTGTCAGTATTGGACCTGACAGCTCTTAATTCCTCCAGGATGGTAACAAGGGAGGGTTCCGATGAATCTATCATTTTTGATTTTAAAGGAGGAGGAGAGACAGTTTGTTTGCGCTTGTTTGCTGTAGAATTATTTGCCATCCTTAATAAAATAAGTAAACCCAAGCAAAGCTGGTAAAATGACAGTAAAAGTAGAGAAAAAGTACTTCAAACCAGTGCAGCAGCTAAAACTAGCTGTGGGTGGAAACCAAGGACGAAGCCACGCCCTCTCTTAAGCAGAGCTCCGCCTCCCTGACTGGAATCCTGGAGCAGGCTGAGGGAAGGCTCGGTGAGGAGGAAACCACAGCCCTGGGGGGTCCAGAAGCGTCAAAAGCGCCAGAAAACTCCCAGTAATGCCCTCTGGAATGCAGATATGTGGCGAGAGAGGCAGGGAGCAGAAAATTCCTGCTATTTCGGTTTTAAAAAACTCGTCGGTATGACGGGTGAGCCGGAGCGAATTAGCGAGCCGCCATCTTGGCTCGCGCGTGTCTGAGAAACCTCATTTCTAACATGCACCGATCATCCAATAGTGTGGCTGGTGCTGGATGTAGACAACGTGTATATTGGAAGTGCATTGATTATCCAATGGTGTGGCTGGTGCTGGATGTGAACAACGTGTATATTGGAAGTGCACCAATCAGCGAATGGTGTGGCTGGTGTTGGATGTGAACAACGTGTATTTTGGAAGTGCACGATCATCCAATGGTGTGGCTAGTGCTGGATGTAGACAACGTGTATATTGGAAGTGCATTGATTATCCAGTGGTGTGGCTGGTGCTAGATGCGAACAGCGTGTATATTGGAAGTGCACAGATCATCGAAGGGTGTGGCTGGGGCTTGTCTGCTTGTTTCAGCTGAGAATGCAGAAGAGCTGCCCCTCAGCCTACCCAGAATGCTCTAAGCTGTCAATCTAGCAGAAGCTCCTATAAAGCAAAGTGTGAGCAAATGCACATGAAACTATTTCAAAAAGATGTCTCTTTCATCAAATATTGTCTCAATTGTGATGTGTTAAAAAATAATGGTTCTGCATCCTAGGCTCGAAAGAAATAAGTCTCTTTGGTGGTGGTAATATCTTTTATTGCTTGTCCTTGTTACTGATTTGTGCTCACACAGAATGACCCTTCACTAGAGACTGGCAACCCCAAGGACCGTTTCAAAAACACACATTCACCACTGAACACACCCTCAATGAAAAGTACAAATTAGATAGGTATGCACTATTCAGATAAACATGTTGCTTATTGTCCTGCTCCGGTGCCACTTAATATCAGTGTCTGTGATGTCCGGTTTTCATCATAATTAATCAGCACATTGTTTCGAAAGTTTCCAGAGAGTTCAACTTTAATAAAAATGAATTCAATGAAAATGGTAAATGTGCTTTTGAATTCATCACCAAATCATTTGGTGATGTCAGAAATTAGCCAGTGATTGTTGAATGATTACCCAGTGTTGCTAATATGGCTCCTGAAATAATTCCATATGGAGGGCCACTGGAATTTTGTGAATGTGAGGTTGGAGCATTTCCTGCAAAGTTGTTTATTGCCCACATTTGCCACATAGTCCGCCATGTGCTGCATATTCTGATGATTTTTCAAAGAAAATTGTTGCTATTTCGAGCAAAAGTTACTAAGCAAACAGCAACACATCTTCTTGTGCGCAGTGGGAGACCCTTTGCGCGGGCTAAGTTGCCAGCTCTTAGTTGTGATCCTTGTGTGCAGGGGATAAACTGCTTCTGGTGCTGTAACTTTGACCACACAGTATTAATTCTGAAAGTGACAAAATAACAAAATATAGCTACAGATTATTATCTACTTTTACATATGATATTTATTTCTTTATTATAATTTTGTCAAGTTCCGCCCCGTATTTTGGTAGCTCTCTGCCACAAACTCCCAGTAGCTCTGCCTATGTCATTTGAGCTGTGCACCAGCAGAGCCAGCAGAGCTTAGATCTATCTATGCACAGGGACAGGGTGGGAAAGCACACGTTTTTGGTTCGCTTTCTGCTGACATTTTGACTCTGCGTACTGAGACGCATGCATTCTGCCTGGCAGCGCATGCGCATGTCCTCTCTCAAGACACCATGAGGTAAAACAAACTGGCTACTCCCACTTGGCTTATTTCACTTTCCAGTCGGGCCACATTAGTAGGAAGTGTACGAGTGGCATTAAATGTCAGATGAGCCGCAATGTACTCTTTCACTGTGTGGCTTAAATGGTCAGGGACACAACCAGCAAAGGTTTTCAGAAGAAGATTGGGACAGAACAACAAAAGAATGTGAAAAGTTTAAGAGAGTTTAGGATATAATTCGGTATTTTACAAGTATCCTGTGGTGGTACTGGGTGCTTATTTAGAGGTTTTATATTAGCATTAGCTAGAGCAGAAGGTATCTGAGTGCTTTGCATATAATGCAAGATCGTTTGATTGAAGTACATGCATATATACAGGCAAAGAAAATTGTTAGGCAGTCAAGGTAGGTACAATATGCGGACATTAGAACTGCATGAGTTAATGGAGTAAATGACATAGCAGACAGCTGAAACAATCAATTGACCGTCGCAGTGAGTCTAGCTAGATTGGGTGTGAGCTTTGGGAACATAGCTCAATTTGCGTGCATGTTAAAGTATTTGTGGAGCAGTAGGTATTTAAGGTCCCGTTTGATGCAGGAAAAGTAGGGGTTGCAGTGGAGATCTCTAGGGAGTGAGTTCCAGATCCTAGGTGCATTTCCAGAAAATGAGCATCTGGGAGGATTTATTTTTTCAGTTTTGGAGGTACGAGAAGAAGTGTGTTAGAGCTTCTCAGAGTCCGGGCTCTGCCTGCTTTTGAAAGCTTGGTATCTAGATAGTTGTGGTTAGGAGTGTGAATGGCTTTGTGGGTGATGCAAGCAGTCTTGTAGACACATTTTCCTTTGATGGGAAGGCAATTGAGGTTCTTGAGGGCAGGTGAGATGTGCTCAAACTGTTTAAAACCTTTTAGGAGCTGGGCCGCAGTTTTGAGAACTGTTCTTAGTGGGGCAAGGTGCATTTTTGGATTCCTGTGAAGATGGCGTTTCCATAATCCAGTTTTGAGAGGGCTAGAGATTGCAATACCATCTTAAAATCGTCAGGGGGAATGAATGGTTTGATTTTCTTGAGGTGTTTTAGTGCGAAGAGTTCTCTTTTGGCTGAGATGTTGATGTGGTCCTTCATTGACATGTTTTTGTCCAGGGCAATACCCAAGGACTTTACAGAGCTGGACAGTGTGAGAGAACAATTTAATAAATTACATAGAGCACACATGCTATTAGATTCCAAATGTCTGAGACATGACATGCTGAACTGCGATATAGGGGCCGATTCCGATCTCGGTCGGAGGCGCACCCAATACCATTCAGTCGGGGAAAAAAGCCATGCGAAAGCCTGTTTCCCGACCGATCCGTACAGCACACCAAACGAGCAAGTACGATGCGCACAACAGCAAAAAATCCGGCCGAGCCGTACTCACCCAAAACAGGTCCTGTTCTCAGACCGAGGCGAATCCGGAAACGCCGAATCGAGTCGCACGGAAGGAAAAATGCAGCCCCGTCCGGCCGGACAAGTACGATGCGCTTTCCGTACGCGCCGAACCCGTCACTACGCACGGCACGTCAAAGCATCCGGGAGAGGCGCACATAAGCTCCGATTCGCGCCACAACACGATCCACGGCTCCGAGACGAACACGGCAGCGACGAGGACGACGCGAAGCGACGAGGCGAAGCGACGAGGACGACGCGAAGCGACGAGAAGGACGAACGACACGAACCAACCATGAATCCCTTCGTCCCGATCATACCAATATTCTACATTTACTACCGGAACAGGCACGGACGCGTACGGCGCAGAAGGTAAGCCAGACACCAACCACAAAACACATACAACACGTACACGACACATCACACACACACACAGGGATGCAGAATATACTTACACCAGCAACAGCAGCACCATAGGGGCGGGATGCCCATCACCAATGCCACATATGCACACAGGGGCCTGAATGCGCACCACCACCCCTACCCAGGGGGCAGGATGCCTACCACCACTACCACCCTCACCCAGGGGGCAGGATGCCTACCACTACTACCACCCACACCCAGGGGGCAGGATGCTTACCACTACTACCACCCTCACCCAGGGGGGCAGGATGCCTACCACTACTACCACCCTTAGCCAGGGGGCAGGATGCTTACCACTACTACCACCCTCACCCAGGGGGGCAGGATGCCTACCACTACTACCACCCTCACCCAGGGGGCAGGATGCCCACCACTACTACCATCCTCACCCAGGGGGCAGGATGCCTACCACTACTACCACCCTTAGCCAGGGGGCAGGATGCCTACCACTACTACCACCCTCACCCAGGGGGCAGGATGCCCACCACTACTACCACCCTCACCCAGGGGGCAGGATGCCTACCACTACTACCACCCTTAGCCAGGGGGCAGGATGCCTACCACTACTACCACCCTCACCCAGGGGGCAGGATGCCCACCACTACTACCACCCTCACCCAGGGGGGCAGGATGCCTACCACTACTACCACCCTTAGCCAGGGGGCAGGATGCTTACCACTACTACCACCCTCACCCAGGGGGGCAGGATGCCCACCACTACTACCACCCTCACCCAGGGGGCAGGATGCCTACCACTATTACCACCCTTAGCCAGGGGGCAGGATGCCTACCACTACTACCACCCTTACCCAGGGGGCAGGATGCCTACCACTACTACCACCCTCACCCAGGGGGCAGGATGCCTACCACTACTACCACCCTTAGCCAGGGGGCAGGATGCTTACCACTACTACCACCCTCACCCAGGGGGGCAGGATGCCTACCACTACTACCACCCTCACCCAGGGGGCAGGATGCCCACCACTACTACCACCCTCACCCAGGGGGCAGGATGCCTACCACTACTACCACCCTTAGCCAGGGGGCAGGATGCTTACCACTACTACCACCCTCACCCAGGGGGCAGGATGCCCACCACTACTACCACCCTCACCCAGGGGGGCAGGATGCCTACCACTACTACCACCCTTAGCCAGGGGGGCAGGATGCCTACCACTACTACCACCCTTACCCAGGGGGCAAGATGCCTACCACTACTACCACCCTCACCCAGGGGGCAGGATGCCTACCACTACTACCACCCTTAGCCAGGGGGCAGGATGCCCACCACTACTACCACCCTCACCCAGGGGGGCAGGATGCCTACCACTACTACCACCCTCACCCAGGGGGCAGGATGCCCACCACTACTACCACCCTCACCCAGGGGGGCAGGATGCCTACCACTACTACCACCCTCACCCAGGGGGCAGGATGCCCACCACTACTACCACCCTCACCCAGGGGGGCAGGATGCCTACCACTACTACCACCCTTAGCCAGGGGGCAGGATGCTTACCACTACTACCACCCTCACCCAGGGGGCAGGATGCCTACCACTACTACCACCCTTAGCCAGGGGGCAGGATGCCCACCACTACTACCACCCTCACCCAGGTGGGGCAGGATGCCTACCACTACTACCACCCTCACCCAGGGGGGCAGGATGCCTACCACTACTACCACCCTTAGCCAGGGGGGCAGGATGCCTACCACTACTACCACCCTCA
This sequence comes from Calotriton arnoldi, assembly GCA_963921515.1. Classification (NCBI taxonomy): domain Eukaryota; kingdom Metazoa; phylum Chordata; class Amphibia; order Caudata; family Salamandridae; genus Calotriton; species Calotriton arnoldi. The sequence goes on along the minus strand of CAWUFW010004282.1, from coordinate 444,493 downwards.
CCCAGGGGGCTGGATGCCTACCACCACCCTTAGCCAGGGGGCAGGATGCCTACCACTACTACCACCCCCACTCATAGGATGGACAATGCATGACACAACCAGCACACCACAACCTAGGGAATGGAAGAAGAAGACATCCCCCAACACCATGACAAGCGTGTGTAGACTGTGTCAAATGCCTACAACACCGAACATGACTTTGAACATACAATGTGACCCCTAGCACATGTGCCACACATATATGTGTGTGGCACCCACAATGCAAGCAGGCCATGACCATTGTGGCAATGGGGTCCAAACCCCCATCATCACAGTGACCAAAAGGTAAGTGTGGGGTCCATAGCTGCAGCACATTTTGAACATTGTGGCAATGGGGTCCAAACCCCCATCATCACAGTGACCAAAAGGCAAGTGTGGGGTCCATAGCTGCAGCACATTTTGAACATTGTGGCAATGGGGTCCAAACCCCCATCATCACAGTGACCAAAAGGCAAGTGTGGGGTCCATAGCTGCAGCACATTTTGAACATTGTGGCAATGGGGTCCAAACCCCCATCATCACAGTGACCAAAAGGCAAGTGTGGGGTCCATAGTTGCAGCACATTTTGAACATTGTGGCAATGGGGTCCAAACCCCCATCATCACAGTGACCAAAAGGTAAGTGTTGACAAAGTAAGAGGTGCAACTGCCAAACTGCATGGATGATTCCTGGTCACAGAACAACAAACACATCAGTGGCAAAGTAGTGTATGTGTCCCATTGCAACATAAATTGGGGGAGCCAAATCCTGCAGTGCAAATAAGACATAACTTTGGCCATGTGCAGACAAACAACACCCATGGGGGCTGACACCGTCAACAATCATCAATGACACAATGACAGAAGTGACCATCCGAATGCAGACCCACATATTTGCACCAATGGGCACACACATGCAGATACCCTGTGGAGACTGCAGATGTGAGGTGAACAGATACCATACCATGGCAGCAATGGGACACACAATCAACAATTAGCACCAAATGAGGGCTCCCGTCCCATCAGCCTGGTCATGGAGGTGCCAACGGAATCATCAGCACAGATCCAACACACTTGTATAGCAATGTTGCACTGACAACATAGATGAGTCCTTCCCCCTTGATGCCCAAACCTGCATGTTCACTGGAGATGGCCACACGGTCAGGGAAGTAGACGAATAGAACAATGGCAGGCACAACAGATGTGCAGGGGTGGAAGCCACAGATGTGAAATTGCCAATCTAAGTAGGAAATCCCATTGCCAAATACTGAACACATGACACCCTCAGATGCTGCTATGGATGACATGGATACACCACAGGATAGGACACATTCCCCCTGGACCACATGGGTTCCTGCACAGTAACACTTCATTATCATGAGACCAAATATCACCATCACTGCAGCAAGGGCATGGTTAGCATCATCAACATCATGTACATCAGAAGCAAAAGCACTAGAGAACAGAAAGTTGCTTTATTCAGCATATCTGGCATTAAAAGTAGAAGTCCGGTAGAACATAAACAAAGGCCAATGGCCAGTCCATCAACAAAGTCACAAGTGGGTGACAGTGGCAGATGCCACCCTACACATGCCTGCACAAAACCAGGGACAATCCACTAGGGGGCAACCGGGGGTAGGCCAGGCACCGCAGGGACAGGATCAGGGCTCACCAGGAGGAAGCAGGGAAAGGGTGGTGGGTGCTGGAGAGCCACTGACAACTGCAGTGGAGGTGTCTGACATGGTGTGTGCCGGCACAACTGGGGGCATGGCTCAGATGTTGTGGGTGCCGGCACGACTGCAGTGGACCCTGCAGATGGAGTGGACAGGTCCGCCACTGCAGTGCCCAAGTCAGACAGGGTGGTAGTGGACTCCACTGCAGTGCCTACCACCAGGGGAGGAGAATGGGGAACAGGCAAGGTGGGCTGGACAGAGGGGGAGGACACCCTCACCACATCAGTGGCACAGACAAGCGCAGCGGGGGTGTGGTGCCGGGAGAGCAAGTGGCAGGGGGAGAAGGCCGGAGCCTCTTGGGGATGGTATATCTGTGGGTGGGGGAACCTGGGGCAGGGTGTGGCGGGGGCACCTGTGGAGTGGGGGCCTGAGGGATGGAGGAAGGTGACCTGGTGCTTGAGCTGCAGGGCGGCGGCGGGTCTTGCTCTTACCACTCCGGGGGACTTGCGGGTGGGGGCCTCAGTCTGTCTGCACCTGGGGGAGGGTGTCCGGGGCGAGGGGCACTCTGCTCCGTGTGGGGGGCTTCCTCTTCCCCTGGATGCTGGGGCAGCTGGATCGGAGGGGAAGAGGCCGAGGTCACTGAGGAAGAGGCGCTGGGTCTTTGGGGTTGCAGGTGAGGCAAGGGAGGGTGCTTTGGAGGGAGAGGCAACTGAGGACTGCGCAGTGCCCGTGGATGCGTGTGTGTGTACCAGGGCCCCATCCCCTGTGAGTCTGGTTTCAGTCCCCTGACTGTGCGTGCGTGTGCGATTAGTTTGTGGCGTGTGTGTCTGTGTGCTGGTGTGTGCCTGTGCCGGTGTGTGTGTGCTTGGGACGGGCAAGGTGCTGGGGAGTGTGGATGGAGCAGAGGCAGGAGGGGTGAGGGACTGTCTGAGGAGGGACACTGCTGCCGTCAGGGAGGAGTCCATGGACCTGTTGCCCCTCTGTAGGTCAGACATGCCCGATGAGATGCCCTCCATGAACGACACCAGCTGAGTCAACAGTGCGGTGTGCGCATGGAGGACACTCAGCATGGCTGTCTGCCCTACATGGAGCTGGCGAAGGAGGTACACAGACTCCTCACTCAGGGCAGCAGGGGACACAGGGGCAGGGGGTGCGGTGCCTGGGCCAAAGGAGACACGCTCCCGAACATGGGAGCCTCCACGGACCTTGGGAATGGGAGCCGATGGGAGGGCGGTGGTGGTGCTGGTGGTGGCGGGGACAGCAACACTAGCTGGGGTGTGGTGGCTGCTGACACCCGCCTCCACAAGGGAGTCATCCTCCGAGTTGCTCTGGTCCTCAGCTGAGGTGGATGGTGCTGAGGATTCCTCGGTGTGGCTCCCCTCGCCCTCCGTGCCACTGGGTCCCTCCGACCACTCCTCGGCTGCTGACCCAGTCTGGCTCTCTGGCTCCTCCTGGTCCGTGGAGCTGTCCCCTTCCGTGGCCGTGGATGTATCTGCAAACAATGGGGAAACAGACAGACATCAGTCACCTGCACAAAACGCACACACCACTGTGAGCACAGCACATCACAGAGCAAGCCCTGGCATCATTAGTTGTACATTGCTAAAAGTGCCCTAACTGAACAGGAGAAGCCAATTGTCAGTCTGATGCCAAGCATGGCACTCACATCCCACATGGCCTTGCACCCATCTGTCTGGTGTCTGTTGGATTGCAACACCCCAGTGTGGACACATGCACCAAGTACACAGTAGTTGGACAGTGCAGAGGACACGGTGTGGACACATCACAGCTCTTGCCACTGAGTCAGTACAGGTTTCCGGATGAAAGGGATGCCCAGAGTCAAATAGGTAATGCATGTGATGCATACCAGCGACAGACACCATGATGCACCCATGTCCTGATAGCCAGCGCCACTATGGTGTGCATGTAGCACATGTCACTCCCTGCAGGACCACAAATAAGTTGACACATGCCATGGCAGAGGCATGACTGTTAAGTCATACATCACTGTCTCAGTGATGTATGACTTGGCAGCCAGACAACAACACTATGCACTGTGTCACAATAGTAGGTCATGGGGAATGCAAGTCCTGGAGCTGCACAAGCGCACATGTACATCCCCCACACAACAAATCATCTCAACCCTCATCTGTCCAGGTCACACCTATTGGACATATGGGAGACCTGTGACACTACCCTCTGAACCTGAGCCCCTCAGAATTTGCTGTGAATGGGGAACAGCTGCCTGAACATCACATTCGCATACCCCAGTCTGCACGGGCAGCTGATCAAACACCTATGTGACACACAAGTATCGTCTCCTATGGTCACATCTCCAGGGGCATGCTGAGCCCCTACCAAGAAACACCCCAGCAGTCCTGGCAACTAATCCACAGCACACTGACACAGAGGCAGACACCGGAGGGGTCAAATCACTGTGCACAATGTGTCAGCTGATACACGGGAGTGGGAGTACAGAGTGCATTGCATGGCCTGGAGTAGGCATGACTGTCCTGCTCCACATGAATGAGGGATGTGCCCTGGACAGTGGATAGCTGGCTATGTATGTGTGACACACGTAATCTGCACACTCCTGGGGCACAAACATTGTTCCCACCCGCTGCATGGGCGTGTGCCACATACCCCAGGCACATGTGGTGGCTCAGCTCAGCAAGTGGACCGCATATCAAAGCAACACGCAGATCACATGTCCAAACCCAGGCGTTGTGTGAACAATGGACCCGCCCATGATGCCCACAACAGAGTTAGGGAAACAGATGCTGTCCCCCACCTTTAGTGAAGCAAACTGCAAGGACACAGTCCCAAGTGACACAATTCCCTGACTGTAAGGGCCACACCTGGGTATCAGATGAGCAGTGGGCAGTGCACAATAGAGGGACATGGCTCCTGGACAACATGACTGCTGCACTGTGGCAGTTGAACCAGGCCAGAGGAGGGCACAAAGCATGTAATACAGAGTTCACAGTGCAGTCTTTGACTCACCCCCTCCTTGCTGCTGTCTGGCCTTCAGCTGCCCATCCAGGTCTGGAAACACCACCGCCAGGATCTGGAGCATGTGGGGGTCAGGGTCCGTGTTCCGCCCCTCCTGCGAGGAGGCGACAGCTTCAGCTGGACCCGTGCAATCCTCCGGGTCCAGCCCCGAAGGTCCTGCCACCTCTTCTGGCAGTTGCGGATCCGGCGCTTGTAGACCCCCACGGACCGGACAGCCCGGACGATGTCCTTCCAGATTTCCTGCTTCCGATGGGCATTAACCTGTGAGGATGACAAAGTGAAAAGGCCATTACCACACATGCAACATATCCGTGCATGACACAGTTGTATATACATGTCTCAATCACAGGGGCACATGATGTACACAGGCAGTGCAAAGCTGACCATGGACAGTTTGCCAGACGTCACTACATGGTATCATTGCATGGGAAGTAAAACCATGTTCAAATGCACTGTCACTGCACCATACCTGTCCAGTGCAAGTCACTACACACTATGGGGGTGACAACGACTCAGTGAGCCTGCTAGCCAGTGGCGTGCAGACTCTCAGCCTTGCTAGTCAGACAAAATGCACATTCAGAAAGGCAGTGCACAGAACACTCACCTGCTCCCCTGGTGTCCCATACAGCTTGCTGTACTGTGGAAGTAGGCTGTCCAGCAGGGCCTGGTTCTCTTCAAGGCTGAAGGCTGGGGCTCTCTCCACAGTACGTGCCATTGCAGGGTCCAGAGGGGCAGAGACAGCAGCAGTGCAGTGGCAGATGTCGTCTTGGAGCATGTAGTGCAGGCAAGTGGGCACTCAGGGGAACAGCCAGCAATATATATGTGCTGGAGAGGCAGATACTGTCCCTTGTGTCCAAAGTGATAGGTCCAAGTCGTTTGCATCTTCTGAATCTGGCCAATCCATGGAATAGCAGCACCAAAACACGCCCACAGCATCCTTCAAATCTTCAACTTCATGACATACATGATTTTGCAACATTGTTGTGGGTGACCAACTGATTTTCCAGCAACCGACTCGTTCGAAATTCGAAAACGCGTCCGTTGCCAGGCAAGCCCATTGTCAATGGGTGCGCACCGATCGGTCCATTGCGGTACAACGCGCACAGGGGTACAACGCGTACCCGACACATTGAAAGCAATGGGCCGGCCGGAGGCAACGATCGGTCCATTGCAGTTCAACGCGCACAGTGGTACAACGCGCACTCGCACACATTGACAGCAATGGGCCGGGCCGGAGGCACCGATCGGTCCATTGCTGTTCAACGCGCACAGGGGTACAACGCGTGCACCGCACACATTGAAAGCAATGGGCCGGCCGGAGGCACCGATCGGTCCATTGCAGTTCAACGCGCACAGGGGTACAACGCGTACCCGCACACATTGAAAGCAATGGGCCGGCCGGAGGCACCGATCGGTCCATTGCTGTTCAACGCGCACAGGGGTACAACGCGTACTCGCGCACATTGAAAGCAATGGGCCGGCCGGAGGCACCGATCGGTCCATTGCTGTTCAACGCGCACAGGGGTACAACGCGTACCCGCACACATTGAAAGCAATGGGCCGGCCGGAGGCACCGATCGGTCCATTGCTGTTCAACGCATCACTGTACATGTGACTGGCATATGTCAGCATGCCTGTCTCAGATGGACATATGCCAGCCACAGATAGCTCCCAGGGAGTGAGGGGCACACCTACATCACGACAGCCTGACCAAACTTCATCATAAGGCATGTAAGGCTGCATTTCCTATTGTGTGTATGTTGGTGTACATGTTGTCCTGTGGGTGTCACCTGTGGGCAGCCACCCCCAGGCTGTGCACGTGTTCATGGGGACAGGATCCTGGGTGTTACGTGTACGTGACCACTGTGATGTGCAACTGTTCATATCTGTGCATGTGCCATGGTCACATTTCACAGTGGTGTATGTGTATGTCATGTCACATACCCCGTGAGTCCCATGTGGGACGGTATGTTTGAGCCAGGGTGTCCCAGTGGCACAATAGTGATGGTCCTCCACAGTCTTTGTGCATGTGGTGTTTACAATGTCTCTGATTTCATGTGCACAATGGGAGACAGTCTCCACATCCACGTTGTGTGTGCATGGACTCTGATGTTGTGCGTGTGTGTCACAGACGTCCATGTCTGTCCTGCCGTGGCAAGTGGGGCCACTACCTGTGGGGGTCATGGTTGTTTTGCTGTGGTGTATACATGATACTCCATGTAATGCCAGTGTCCATGTGGCATTACAGGGTCCCTGGGAATGTACCTGTCGTTGAGCTGTGGTGCCTGGGGCACATCTGTCCTCACATGTCACTGTGGGGGTTATTGTGACACGGCAGCAGGAGATGGGAACTGTGACACGGCCTCATGATATCCAATGGGCCAACCTGGGACTAATTGATGCCATCTGTTGGACCGTGTTGACAGATGTTGGCCATGTATGTACCATACATGTCCTTCCGGTACTGCACACTTCATGTAGTTGTGCCTCATAATGATGTATGTTGGGATCTTGAGTGTGTTCAATGCCGCATATGTGGGGTGACTGACAATCTTGCTTACTTCTCCTCTGCACTGCAGGGCTCCTGCTGTCCATCGGCCATTCCCAGACCTGGCAACGATGGTGGAACGGGACAGCATCCGACGGTACCGCTTCACCAGGCAGCTGATTGAGGATTTGGCAGTGCAGTTGTCCCCACATTTGCAGCCTGGCCGGCCGTATCCTACAGCGCTGACCCCCAAGGTGAAGGTGATGGCAGCCCTACACTTCTTTGCCACTGGTACCTTCCAACATACTGTGGCGACTGCTGGTGGGATGTCACAGACCATGTTCAGCCGTGTGCTCCGCGATGTTTTGGCGGCAATGTTGCTCTTCCTGAACCGGTACATCTATTTCCCTAGACTGCGACGACTCACTGACGTGAAGAGTGACTTTTATGCCCTGGGGAGGATGCCGCATGTAATTGGCTCCATTGATGGGACACATGTGGCTTTGGTACCACCACAGGCCCAGGAGCAGGCCTACAGGAACCGCAAGCACTACCACTCGGTCAATGCACTGGTGGTGTGTCTTGCAGACATGACCATCACACACGTGTGTGCCCGTTTCCCTGGTTCAGCACACGATGCCTTTGTGATGAGGAGTAGTCGCATCCCCAGGATGATGGCACAGATGCAGAACCAGCGTGCCTGGCTTGTCGGTGTGTACTGACTTTGTGCCATTGTGTGTGATCTGATCTGTAGTATTCCGCCCACTGTTCCAAGTCAGCTAATGTGCACTTGTCTGTCCGTAGGTGACTCGGGATACCCCAACATGCCGTGGTTGCTGACACCCCTCAGGAACCCTGTGACACCTGCCCAGATGCGCTACAATGAGGCACATGGTCGGACCAGGAGAGTGATTGAGCGGACCTTTGGTCTCCTGAAGAGCCGCTTCCGCTGCCTGGACAAGACCGGAGGGTCCCTCCCATATGCCCCTGCGAAAGTGTGCAAGATTATCATCGTCTGCTGCATGCTCCACAACCTGGCAGTGCGGAAGGAGTTGCCTCTCATCCAGGATGACAATGACCAACATCCGCCACCTGTGGAGGATCCTGGCCTGGACCACGATGCCAGTGACGATGATGATGATGATGATGGTGATGGTGATGTCCGCACACAGCTCATCACCAACTTCTTTAGCTGAATGTGAGTATCCTGAGGTGTCATGTCAATGATGTGAGTTGGCATGATGTGTGGGTGGTGCTCTGGTGCTGTGGGAGTGTGTCCATGGGCCACTTGACTGGATGTGTGTTGCGATGTGTGGTGACAGGTGGGCTGTACTCCCCAACAGTGTTGACATGCTAACTTGGTTCTGGGTGGGTATCTTGTAACATGTATTGTGCATGTGTTTTGCTGTTCTGTCCTGTACTCCATTGCTTTTGACTGTGTGTCATTTCTGTCCTTCACAGGGTACTTTCAGATTCGTTTGGTCAACTGTGTCCACCGACGACGTGATTGCACATCCAGGCTGGTAGCTGTTGTGTCCCTACAGGTGATGTGCGCCACACCCATGGACTTCCTTCCGTCTACAGTTGTTGACTGTGTGCCCGCTGCCAGGTGGGGTTACCTTGCATCTGTAGTGGTTACGGCATGTTGCAACTGTGTAATAAACCTGTGCTTCACTTTGTGATGTGCGTTGTCTGTGGTCACATATTTGACTGCCATTTGCTTACTGCACCTGTGGGCTACTTGACTACAACTGGGAATGGGTGTGGTGTCTGTGCATTGCACCGTCTTCCCTGGCAACATCAGTGTAGGCAATGAGTCAGATGGCCTAGGTGTGTATGTGTCGTGTAGCCCTGGTGGTGTGTCTCCCTCATGTGTGTCACGTTTCATGTACTCACATGCCTGTGTTGTCCTTGCTGTTGCAGTTCGCATACACAGTGTAATTTTGCAGTTCATCATCCCCATAACAGCACCCACGTTGGAATCACGACAGAGGCAAGTATGGTGTATTAGTGTGTTTATTGTGATACATTTGTGTTAATAGTGCATAGGATGGGTTGTGCTGTACATGAATCTTGCAATCCCAAGTTCCTAGGTGAATTGAAAGTCCGGGTAGACAGGATCCCCAGTATCGGGGCCACAGTTGTCTGACACATTGGTCTCACTTGTACTCCCCATGCAATGTGTGGGAGTAGTGTTGCCGTCAACAGGGTGAACAGTCTGTGCACAAAGGCGAACATCCAGAACAGGTTCAGGCTTCCTGGGAGTTGCGCTTGGCCATCGGCCTCTCACTTTTCCCTCCTCGGACGACCCCTCTTCTTGGGGGGCCCTCAAGTGCAGGCTGCTGCGGTGCAGGGGACTCTCCGCCAGAGTCCTCCTCCCTCCCTGTGGCAGTTGCAGTTTGTTCGGCACCAGATGTTGTTGGCACACAGGGAGGTGTGGACTGGTTGCTGTTCATCTGGCGGAGGCATTGTAAAATGTCCCTGTGCACCGCCGTCATCTCATGCAGTGCATCCCACTTGGACTCCACGCGGGACATGTGTGAGTCCACACGGGACATGTGTGACTCCACGTGGGACATGTGGGAGTCCAAGCGGGCATGATGGGCAGCCTGCTGCTGTTTAATGTCTCTGAGGAGTCCCACTACCTGGCTGAGCTCTCCGGTGCTGGACTGGTACGCATCAGCTATGCGTACCAGTTGTGGGTCATCATGCACACCAGCAACGTCTGCAAGCAGCGACCTCTGTCTCCCACTCCTCCCACCACCCCTGCTGACATGTGCAGTGTGTGCAGTGGCACGCACAGATAACCCTGGTCCACCTTGGGGGTTGGTGGTGGTGGTGGTGTCCATGGCCCCAGGTTGGTCCAGGGTCACTGTGCTGGTGTTGCTCCTTATTCTGTCCATGTCGGCAGGGATGGTATTCGTGGTGACAGTCGTTGGAGGGGTGGGTGCAGGGGGTGCAGCTGGTGGTCCTGCTGGTGCTGCAGCTGGTGGTCCTGCTGGTGCTGCATGTTGACTTGCACCGGATGTGCCAGGTTGTTCTTCATCGTCCGAGGAGGACAGAGGCTGTACGACGCCAGTGAGCTCGGCATCCTCTTGAGCCTGAGACTGGGACTCCTCAGCGTCTGCTGCTGTGTCCCCATCATCACCTGTCCTGTTTTTGGGAGACACAAACAATGTATGTCATGTTTCTGCAGGCATCAATGGTTGACACAAATGACAGTTGTGACTGTGCCTCTGGGTGCGGGCCTGTACATTGCATTGTCCTGAGTCGTCACAGTCAGGGGTTGATATTGGTGTGGCACATTGTCCTGCATTATTTGGGCATTTCTATGTATTTTCTGGGGTGTGAACATGGTCTGCATTGGTTGTGTTTGGTTGGCAGCCGGACCTCCTTCCCACCCACCCGGCCAGTCAGTTATCCCACCATGGAACGTGCTTGCGTTGCAGGGAGTGTAAGTTGTCTCTCAGGATGTCAGTCAGTGGTGTCCTGCTGTTTGTTGGTGCACAGTTGCCAGCAGGGCCTTGTGCTCCCCACAGCAGTAGCTAGTGTCAGCCATCTTGTGAGTCCTTCTCCACTCCCTGTGATGTGAGCATGGTTCAGGGTGGTGTTGATGGGACAGTTGTGGGGGTGACCAATATCAGTGACTACGACTCCCATCATGCTATTGCCTCCACCCCCTTCCCAGCATGCCCATGCTTCCTTCCTTTTGACTCTGCTTCCCTGTGGGGTGGGCTGGCTGTGCTGACAGGATGGCTGGGAGTGTTGTCCTGGCAGTTGTTTGGCTAAGAGTCCCAAGAGTGTCCCTGTGCTTCACACAACATAACCCAGGGTGGTGGTTCTTTGTGGGATCTTGTGTTAGGATGGAGGGCATTGCATTCTACCAGGTGGGTACTGTGGAGTTTGTGTTGGGGGGTGTGAGGGGAGGTGCTTGTGACTATAGTCAGTGCTGCAAGTCCCCCTTCCCACCCAGCCAGCCAGATATCCCACCATGGAACGTGCTTGCATTGCAGGGAGTGGAAGTTGTCTCTCAGGATGTCAGTCAGTGGTGTCCTGCTGTTTGTTGGTGCACAGTTGCCAGCAGGGCCTTGTGCTCCCCACAGCAGTAGCCAGTGTCAGCCATCTTGTGAGTCCTCCACTTCCTGTGATGTGAGCATGGTTCAGGGTGGTGTTGATGGGACAGTTGTGGGGGTGACCAATATCAGTGACTACGACTCCCATCATGCTATTGCCTCCACCCCCTTCCCAGCATGCCCATGCTTCCTTCCTTTTGATTCTGCTTCCCTGTGGGGTGGGCTGGCTGTGCTGACAGGATGGCTGGGAGTGTTGTCCTGGCAGTTGTTTGGCTAAGAGTCCCAAGAGTGTCCCTGTGCTTCACACAACATAACCCAGGGTGGTGGTTCTTTGTGGGATCTTGTGTTAGGATGGGGGCATTGCATTCTACAAGGTGGGTTCTGTGGAGTTTGTGTTGGGGTGTGTGTGAGGGGAGGTGCTTGTGACTATGGTCAGTGCTGCAAGTCCTCCTTCCCACCCAGCTAGCCAGATATCCCACCATGGAACGTGCTTGCATTGCAGGCAGTGGGAGTTGTCTCTCAGGATGTCATTCAGTGGTGTTGTGCTGTTTGTTGGTGCACAGTTGCCAGCAGGGCCTTGTGCTCCCCACAGCAGTAGCCAGTGTCAGCCATCTTGTGAGTCCTTCTCCACTCCCTGTGATGTGCGCATGGTTCATGGTGGTGTTGATGGGCCAGTTGTGGGGGGGGGGCAATATGTGTGACTGCGACTCCCATGATGCTATTGGCTATACTGACTTGGCCAGCATACACAGAATTCCTTCCTTTGAGTGTTCTTCACTGTGTGTTGGTGTTGTTGTGGTGGCTACATGTCTGGATGTGTTTGTTAGTTCTATTTGTGCCACTGCCTAGCTGTAGTTGTAGTTGTTTGTACATGTGATGGCACAGTTGGATGTGACTTTTTTGATGGCATGTGTTGTGTTTCTCTGACTGACATACACATTTTGGGATGATTCTGTTCTGGTTGCTGTGTAATTGCTGTGAGTGCATGGTTTGACTCTCCCCTTGACAGTGATGTGTGTGTGTTTTGTGGCAGTATATTGTGTACATTTGTTGTGTACTCACCAGGCTCTGGGATGTCCTCTAGTCCATATACGCTCACTGGCGGAAGGATGGCCCGCACCTTCTCCTCCCAGGGCCTGAGGTATATTGGCTTGGCAGGAGGGCCACTGCCGGTGTATTGGCTGTTGATGTAGTCTTTCTTCAGCATGTCCCGTACCCTCCTGCGCACGTCATACCACCTGTTCTGGATGTCGCTCTTTGTGCGCCGACATGGTGATTGTGCGTTCACCCTGTTGATGATCCTCTCCCACATCTTGGTTTTCTGCAACATGGGGGTCTGTTGGACCAGTGTGCCAAACAGCTGTGGCTCCACCCTGAGGATCTCGTCTACCATGACTTCCAATTCACTATCTAGGAACTTGGGATTCTTCTTGGGGGCATGGTGATGGGTGGTGATGGTGGGTGATGTGTGTGTTGGTGTGCAGGTGAGGGTGTGTGAGTGTGTGTTTTGCTGGGTGTATGTGAGGTAGGTATTTGTTGGTGTGCTGATGGTGTGTGGCTTGTGTGAGGGATGAGCTGTGGGTGTGTGGTTGCTTTCTCTTGGGTGCTGGCAGTGGAATGGCATTTGCAAAGGCTCATGGTAGTGATTTGTGTCCTTTATATAGGTGGAGTTGTGGGTGTGTCTTTGTTCTCTGTCCCCACCCCCAGTATTTATTGGCTTGGTAATTGCTTGTTTGGCCTTTTTTGGGTGATTTTTCCTTTGTGCTGTTTGTGTATGTTGGAAACGTTCTTGTGACCGAGTCGGACCCTGCATTGGTCTCGTACGGTGTTCTCCGTTTCGTTCACGCTGTGTTTGTGCAGTTTTCTATGCTGCGTACGCGTCGGTCGCGGTGTTTTGTGTTGCTTCGGCTCGGTTTTGTATGCGTGTCGGTCGTACGGCTTGGCCTCCGTCCGACTCGCTCGTGGTTTTCGCGCCTTGTATCGTACTTTGCGGTTTGGAGTTTGCGTGTACGTTTCGGTCGGATTTGTTCCGGGTGCGTGTCGGTCGGTTGGATTCGCGTGTTTTTCCGGCCGGATTGCTGCTTTCCGTGCGGCTCGGTCGGTCGACTTTGTTTCGGTACGTGTCGGTCGGATTTTTCGCGCCTTGCATCGTACTTGGCGTGTCGTGCGCCACGGGTACGTGTCGGTCGGTATTTTTTCCGGATCCGAGTCGGTCGGTGCTTTTTCCGGCCCGAATCAGAATCGACCCCATAGTCTTTATGTTATAGGAATATCAGAAATTGTCTAACTAGTGGAATGATATGTGGACCTGATGAATATGGAGATGGGCACTAATAATCTTTTGCAAGAATAGCCCATTATATGAAACAACAGATCTTCCATCATGGCCCTTCCATGTCAAGAGATGGAAGTCCATGGCATTAGAAGGGGCATAAGTAGGCATACTAGTACGTCACCGGAAGACTGAGAGCCTACCAACTTATGCAATGTGGATGGAAGACTCGTAGCATGGCCACATAGGGGAAAGTTATCTACAGGCTCATTGACTGATTGCAACAATTTGCGGGTATATGATGTAGACACCTGATTCCATTCTATTTAGACGAAACTGGATTTAAAATACTTTCGTCGGAAACATAGAACAGTAAAGTTCACCTACTAATTTTAGTAACTTCATCAGATCACAGTGATGTTCTGTAGAGGGATTGTAAGAATTCTAGCATCCTGAAGAGGAAACCTAATGACAAAGTAAATATTAGCTAAGGCTATAACTCAATGTAAGAAACAAGGCAGAAAGCATACACATACTGAGAGAATGAAGGAATGTTATATTTTGCTGGTAATTGTCTTATTTATTGGACTCACAATTAGTGCGCGCTACACTTTTACACACCATGGGAACCACGTCCTATTGAAAATGAGTTTCTTCCAGAGAAGATATAGTTTTTCCTTCCTTTATTAAAAGTGTCATTCTGCTCACGCATTTGTTGACTGTTGTTCTCTATGTATATGGGGGCTTATTTACAAGCCCCCTGCGCCACCCTTACGTCACTTTTCCCTTGTTAAAAATGACGCAAAAGTGGTGCAAGGGGCTTGTAAATCTGCCCCATGGTGTTGAATGCTCCGGGTGGTAATGATATTGAGTGCAACATGTAATGACTCCTCTAAGATCTGAATTGTACTTATGAATGATTCCAAAGGAACCATTGTTTATATATAGTCTAAAATATCCGAAATACAGGTGGCGTGCTCTTGTTTTCACTTGTACGGCCATGAGGCAGGGTGCTTAACATATTAAAAATTTGTTGTACTATATCTAGTGAATACTGTGCTCTCAACTGAAGAATTATCCAGAAGTTGATTTTACTTTGAAGGTAAAACTGCACTTTCCATGGCTAGGAATAAACCATATTTCATATCTCCTCCAGGGTAAAAGGCTAGTGTGATGACTAGGTGTTATTTTTCACAAAGGGTGCGCATCTACAAAGAGACAGGTCGCTGTGTTTGCACATTGCACACTGACAATTTGTGCCGTATCTCTAAATTTGCTATGTGATCCTTGTATTAATAGGTCATGTCATAAAATCTTCAACCACAGAGAGTTTAGGAATGAACCTGCTTATGAATATTAATTAGGGAAGTTGCTGTTTGAGAACCTCTATGGTTGTCTACAAGAAAACGGACGATGGTCTGCAGCGAACAGCAGACCAACGTGTTTGTGTTTCAATTACCATAGAAGAAATATTTTTTTAAAGCAGCCCACGTTCCCTTAAAGAATCCAGTGCTGCTTTAAAAAATGTAGGGCCATATTAGCAACAAACTGCGATAAATATCGCAGAGCGCGCTTAGCGCGAATAGTTTTATCGGCGGCTATCGCTGGAATATTTTGCCACGCTAACGCTGTATTAGCAACGAATAGCGCTATGGCGATAAATATTCCAGCAATAGCGTGAAAAACGGCCAGACATCGCTGAAAAACCAGCGAACATCCTGGCAATACGGCGAAATGCTTGCTGATACGGCCATGTGGCCGTAACCCCATAATCCACCTCCCATTATATGCATGCCTAAGTAGGGATTTTAACAGGTGTAACTTTCAGGCGATATTCGCGGTTAGCGCAAGTTATTGTTTCGCTCCCCGGGACTTGGTAATAGGGGGTATGTGGGTTAGCGACTGCTTTCAGTCGCTTTGATGTTGGGAACGCCCACTTTGCATGTCATTAGTGATGTTTATCACTGACATGCAAAGCGGTAAAGAAACGGGCGCTATTGGCAGTAAGCTGTCGCTAACAGCTGTTAGCGACAGCTTGTTGATTGGGCGATAGAAATATCGCCGCTTTAGTGGCAGAAAGTGCCGCTAAAGCGGCGTAATTGCCCTTGCTAATATGCCCCCAATATTTCCCATATGAGAAGACATCAGAGGAGCAGGCGTTGGTCTGCAGGACCACTGCCCATTTCCCCAGAGGCAGCCCTGGCAATTCTCAAAGGGGAAGCTGTTTAATGGCTACAGCTTTCCCTCTGCATATTAGTCTTTGAGGAGTTGATAAATTTGATGAGCCGATAACTTATCAATGATCTGCAACTGCAGTTTCAAACCAATGGTTCATACATCTGCAAATCGCAAATAGACTGGGACACCAAACCCTTTCATGCCCCTTTTATCTGCAATTTAGGTGCTACACCCATTTTGCAATTCGAAAAGGCTTTGTCAAATTGTAAAATGGGTGAAGTAACTTTTTTCGGTCACAAACCTTGTGAATTTGCATACAGGAGGATTTGTGAATGGAAAAGTACAGCAGTATTCAATGGAAAAATAGTTTTTGATAACTTTAGTGAAAATCTAATTTTAAGAAAGTGTACTTTGTGATGCCTTACAGTAAACACCTTTCAAGCTGGTTTACCTCACAGTAATCCTCCAAAGACAAATACACTTGTTTGGATGGCTTGCTAACAACCCTGATTCTGAATGACAATGGCTTGGCCTCTGGGCCCAGGAAGGCAGGGGTGTTGTCAACAATAGGTAATTTAGCAGGAATTAGCCAACTGGTAAGGGGATAAGAACAGTTGGCAGAAAAAGTCAACGTTTTCCCAGTTCTTTCTTTAACCAACACAGCACTGTCATGAACTGCTGATATTAATTCCTAGGACCAACCAAGCAGTGGCGTAGCAAAGGGGGGGGGGAGGGAGAGGGCGGTCCGCCCCGGGCGGCACAGGTTTTGTGGGCGGCAACAACCCCCCTGCTCTTCCATGCGTTTGTCGCTGGGTGTCAATCGCTGGAATATCGCCAGCAAACCCCCCCCCCGCTCTTACGGCCGCAGCAAAAGCAGGGTCCGCCTCTGGTGGCAAAGTGGCTACCTACGCAACTGCAACCAAGACTTTCTGGCTTCAACTGCAACAGGAAAAAAAACCTGTTCTGACCTCGGCAGAGGAGAGGTTGTCACATCTCTATAGAGGAGTATCTAGGTAAGGCCCAAAGCTCATTCAAGTGGAGAATGGTGGAAGCTATTGTATTTCAGGGCTCCCGAGAAGGTATGCAGTAAACCAATAACGGAAGTGCTGAAAAGGAAGGTGAGATATTTGTGAGAAATTGTTGGGCACTGTGTAGGAAAGTCTCCAGTATCAGGGGAGCGAACAGGGAAGGAAAGGCATGTCTCCACCACCTCCTCAGGACATTCATGGACTTGGAAAGAAAATATCTAGAAGAAAGAAGACTCTTGCCGGAATACTGAAAAAAAACAACTCCTGACTCCACAGCTAACCTCTGAGTACTGGGCCATGCATGAACCCTGCATGGGAGGATACCTGGGTCCTTGTTTACAAGCCCCTGTACGCCACCAGAACGTCACTTTTAGTGACGATGCACACTGCAGGGCCATATCTACAAGACCGCATGAATGGGTGGCTAGTCATGGCCTTGCAGATATGGATTGAGGCAATGCAGCGCAAGTCGCTGTATTGCCTCACCCTATGATAGGGAGGCGTGCCATGGGCGTTACGGTGGGTGTCTCCACGTAACACCCATGGAATTTGACACATTCCCAGATGTTCAAGTTTTCGTAAACCTGGAAATGCGTCAAAAGACTACGCCTCCCCAGGAGAGGCGTAAGGGAGGTGCAATGAGGAGAAATACCTGTATTTCTCCTTGTTTTATTCACTTTCACATGGAAAGAGGAAAACTCTTCTTGTGGTTGTTTGTGTGCAGGAAGGTGTCCCTTCCTGCACAAAAACAATCAGCCCTACAATGCAGGCACCCTTGCACCATGGTGCGAGGGTGCCTGTGTTGGCACATGGCATCCCATTGTGTGCCAGTGCAGGGGAAAAGGACAGGAATGTGCCATATCTCATTGATATGGAGCATTCCTGCCCTTTTCTTTTGATGCAGGGCAGCGCAGCAAGATTCCTTGCAGCACTGCCTGGCACCAAAACCTTGTAAATGAGGCCGCTGATGTTTAGAAGCCCGCTCTAATGAACAGAGGGCTGCATTAGTGACCAGAAGATACTTTCCCAGCAGTTGTAAAACAAATGAGATTTAGTCAAGTTTTCCATCTCTGAAAGACTGTGTCAAGGTGCTCAGGATTACACAGGGAAGGCAAGCCCTTGGTAGGAAAGAAAAGCAGTGTCAGAAAGTCACCCTTTTTCCCTGTTCACCCCCATTTTTTTGTGCTGACTGGTACTGATGGTGGCTGACTCTGACTGTGCCCTGAGCCCTGCTAGTCAGGCCCAGGACCAGTGCTATGTTTAAAACACACACATGCATTGAGGTACACTTATAATTGGCATGACCTACCCTATACGTCCCTAGTAGATAACAGGGCGAGGGGATGAAAACTACCTATAAGTCCCTAGAGGCCAGCAGCCTTTTTTGCACTTTCATGCGTGCACTGCTGAGAGCGTGACATCATTTTAAAAGCAGCCCTGAGTTGCAGCACTGCTTTAACAAAAGTAAATTCACTGCAAACTTGACGTTGGTGGCAGGGGCACCATAAAAGTGCTAATCTACATTATCTTTACATATCAGGTACCCCCAAGGTCTCCCCTAGGGGTTCCAGGGGTGCGGTACCAGGTAACTATAAGCAGGGTCCATGTTAAAGATGTTTTATAAACCCTGGTGATGGAAAACTGACCATTTTATTTTTCCCCAGTGTAGGACACCCCCTGTAAAGTCGACTTTGGTGCTTTGGGCATTGTGAAGAATTAATCTACTTCATTTTTACATATTAGGCATCCCCCAGGTCTTCCCTAGGTGTCACGAGGGTAGGGGCCCTGTAAATATGAGCAGGATCCTTATAAAATATGTTATAAATCTGCTTATTGTATTTCATTTCCCATTGTAGATACTGGCCCATAGGCTAACATTACAATATTTTATGCGTGTATAATTATTGCTAGGAAAGGAAGATATAATAATTCAAAGACTTAACAGAATGGTATTGATAAATCCAACAGATTGTTCTTGTTGAATTTAGCATAACTTGTACAGAAAAGAAGTTATAACACTTCCTTGTCTGTAAGCCAAATCCAGCCTTCCTCCAGTCTTCCCTGATTGGTCAGTGCTAACAGGCTAAGCAAGGCTGCCTTGATTAGGTGATAAGTGGCTATCCAGGGGAGAGGCTATCTGCTGGACAAAGCTCTGCAGCTATACAGGAATGCCTGAACAGGGGAGCGGGGTCGTAAAGCACGAGCCTGCAAAGGAGGACAGGCAGGGAATGCTAGGCTTACCTACAACCAGTTCCCTGTGCCCCAGCCAGATAGCAGGTTTAAGGGAGGAATTTGCAGATGTTAGGGAGAGGAGAGCTATGGAAATGAGCCACACTGAGAGTTGGTTTAGTTAGCTCTTACTGCTCTGCTGAAATTTCAGCCATCATGGATTTTGAATTTTGGAAGAATAGAGCTTTCTGGGACAAGAGGACACCTCACTTTGGAGGAAGTGGTGATGCGCCTGGGTGGCACCCTGCATTTCATTGGTCAGTAGTGACCCCCTCTTGATGCCCAGAAGCTGAGAATAAATATGTGATCTGCACTCAAGGGCCTGCCTTGTGAAGCCTGCGCATGCCGCACTATCTGGTACTACAGCTCTGAGGATTTTGCCTTCCTTCAAGAAAGAGTAAGGAGTGGACTCCCTGCAGTAACAGGTTAACAGAGCTTAACTGACCCTTCTCCAACCTGTGTTGCCCTCCTGGGGTGTGTCCAGTGGACTATTAAGATGTCAACAAAGTGCATTGTGGGAAGTGTAGTCCAGGCTTGCCAAGGACCATCTAGGAGATTCCAAACCCTTGGATCTGTGTTTTGGACACTTGCAGCCTACAAGGAGACCTTCAGGAAGGACTTCCAGAAGTTTGGGAACATTTTGGGAACTTTTGGAAAAATGCTCCATAAGGTGGCTGACCTGATGACAAGAGCCAAGCCAGCCACCTTCAACCACGACCCTGCTCGGATTCCAGGTTCATCCCACTGAAGTGCTCCGGAGGTCCGCCTTCCAGCATTTGACAGGGAGCTTCCTAAAAGTCAAGCCGACAAACCCTCATCAAATCCGGGCTGGTGAAGAGCAGCAAAGGCCTTCAGAAGAAAAAGCTCCAGAACAAGTGTGAAGGTCAAATTTTGACCCGGGTCTCCCGCTTAGTGTATCCGAGCAGGGCTCCATCATAGTCAGCCTGAAACTTTGACTTTGTCCAGTTCAAGTGTGACCAGCTGTGCTAGAGTGGCACTAAGAGTTTCTAAGCGCAGGAAAGTTTTTATATCTCTGGTTTCCTATACTGAATTTTGGTCATTATTGTGTCAATTTACAGATAAAAATATTCCTTATTTTTATAAATTGGTGTGGGATTTTTATTGTGTGTTGTGTCTTACTTATTCACTGTATTGGTGTTATTAATGTTTTACATGCCTGTCTCCTAATTTAAGCCTTATTGCTACCAAGGGTTGAGCAAGGGACTAATTTATTGAGACATTTCTTTTTGGGAGCCAGTAGTGTTGGTGGCCTTGTTACTGGTGGTAAGTGCATACTAACCACCATCAATAAACCACCTTCAGACAAGCAGTTTTATGCTGGGTATCAAAACTGGTTCAGTGGGTCCTCTCAGTAAATGTATCTAGCTTTGTGGAGTCCTGCCCACCAACAGGCTCAAGCCATGCCCTACGAGTGGGTTTTTAGAGTCAAATATTTGAATAAATCCCAAAGTTAAACCCGGGGACAGCGATGTGACTGCAGGCCTATCCCAGTAGCAAAGCAACCTTGGCAGCTATAGGTTCGGACTTTGTCATGCCCTGAGTTATTGCCACCAAAACCAGCTTCGTCAGCAGAAGCTCAGAAATGGCTTACTCAACTATGAGGGACCCTCACCACATCTCTATGGATAATCGTGCTGCTAAAGCTCTCATAAGTGTGAGCTGGGAGTCAGAGTTCTATCTGAGATGCTGGCCATGCGGATGCAGGGTTGATCAGTGCTTCTTCTGACAATGGTCATTTATGGTCTGAGAGTGTTGAGAATGCCATTGCTCATTCTGAATGTGAGGGGGTGACATTAGGCTCTTCCTGCAAGTGAGGTTGCTGAATGAGTCATGCTGGGTCACAGTGTGAGTCAGGGCTCAGAGTCTTGGTATAAGTGAAATAGTTGCACCTGTGCTGAGGTTTAGTGTGACCGTTCATGTTTGGTAGGAGTTGATGCTGTTTGAGAGTGTTGTCTGTAAAAGTGTGCTTATAACGGTCGTGAGTGAGTAGTGAGCTTCGTGGTGTGAGTGAGAAGGTGCTGGGATGAGCTTGAGTGCTGAGCTTAGAGCAAGCCAGATTTTAAGGTGGCGCTAAGAGTGAGGCTGAATGCTGAAGTGAATTGCTGCATTACCCATTTCAAGTGTGTATCCAGCTTTACATGAGTGTGCTGTGCAGTGGCAGTGTATGCAGCAGCTTCTGATGCTCTTTGGGTTACGGGAGTGTGGAGCACAAGGATGCATGAGCTCATGATTGGTCGAGGATAAATGTCCTGAAAGAATGGTTTGTGGTAATTCTGGTCTCTGTGTTCTTCTGCAGGTGCCAGCTGTGCCCACTGAGTGCTAAGTGATGACTTGCCCAACACATTAAAACAACTGTGACCACCTCATCTCCAAGCAGGCACACAATCCTGCTTTGTTTATACTCACCCACGCATGCACCACCACCCACCCACTGACGGAAAATCTACTTTCACCTGCTCACAATACCTTTGGAACCTATCCATTCTCATTTACCCACCAGCATTAAGCATTCTGACTACTTCCACTCCTAGTCACTCGCCTACATCACTTCATCAAAGCCTGCATGACTGACTGTTAGAAACGGGTAGCGTGGTGCAGAGCGGGCGGACCAAACTCCGGAGGAAATGTGTAAAGCATCCGCGCAGCACTCACAGGCGACACACCAGGCACACTACAAAAAGAGACACCACACCAGGTTGCATGAGAAATAACTTGTGTATTTATAAAACACATTAGAATGCAGAACACAGGTGCATATCTTCCGTGCCAGCCGGCACCGGATAACCATCCACAGGTATGAACACGGTGCCAACTGACACCCAGCAATCATTTACATGGGGTTATTTACAGGGCAGGGCCAATCGGGCCGCTGCCAGAACCATCACAACAGTACCCAAAGATAAATGGAAGTCAATAGAATAATAGGTGTAACAGCCTGTGCCTACTGGCTACCTCATGCACTTGGCACCGTCAGGGCATTAGGCCTAAACATAACCCATTATAGCATGACATTAGGCAAACTTGCATGAGGGATCTCAACATGCATAAAAACACATTATGGGCAACAATTAGGCATGGAAACATAGGAGATACACTCATCAGGGTTAGACCACCTTAGGCGGGGCATAAGCCACCTCAGCTCAGGTACAGCCCCGTATACAGGACACCTGCAATGTAACCTTAGGGGTAAAACATTCAGCATATAAACATTAGCATAAATGCATTAGGCCTGACAATAGGCATCAAAGCACATTCTGCACAGGACCATCAGGGTAAGCATTAGGCATACACGCATACTAGGCACATCCTGAGCCTGGGGCATAAAACATGTGAACATAGGGCATAGAAACACATTTAGCATGTGGCTCCTCCTCCGCAGGAGCCCAATAGGCCTACCATCAGCACTGCAAACCTGAGGGAAAAGCTTTAAGTAGCATCCTAGGTACAAATGCATTATGCAACCATATTATGCCATAAATCATATGGGGCAATAGGCCTCGCCAGCATAACCGCAGTTCGCCCCAGTTGGGGGCACAACACTGAGACTGGCCTCTCTCGGGGGCTCAAATGCCCTATGTCCCACACAGTCAGGGTTGGCTGCAAGGGCGGCGAAAACAAAGGTGCGCAAAGCGCTAGGGTAGGAGGGTCCCTACTCCTCTCTTTCCCTTCTGGGTAATCCAATGCCCCCAATGCGTAGCAGCTGCCCCCTGTCCTGCGGGGTAGCTGGGTAAACCCAACAAGCACTGGCGCCAACAATGCAGCGATGGGAGCCCCACTCCGGGCTCTAACAGTAATCTGCCCACAAGAACACTGGCACGGTGGAGCCCCTCTTCTGGGACTCTAGAATTTCCCAAAATGCCTCTGTCGTGCAGCTGAGGGAGGAAACAAGTACTGGGCACGTTGGAGCCCCCCTCCTATGGGACTCTAAACACAACCAATGCCCTCCAAAGAATACTGGCACCGGGGGCGGGCACCGACAATGTGCCCCGACACACCCCCAACCACAGGATGACTGAGCCCCACTCACCGGCAGTCTGGGGCCCCTCTGGATGTCTCTGCAGTCTCCGGGCACCGGCAATGTGCCCCGACAGGTCCCGCTTCTGGGACCTCTCCTGGCTTCACCCTCAGCGGAGCCTTCTCCTCGTCAGCTGCAAAAGAAACAATTGATGGACGGAATGCTGGACAATGCAAACATTCACCCCCAGTCACAAGGATCTGGGTTAAATCCATCATTCTTTTGCTCACCACACCACCCCAGTTTGGACCCCGCCATATGCAAATCAGTCTTGACCCTGTTCCTTGTGGGAACAGTCCAGCCCGAACTGCCAAGCCAGGTCCTCCCTGGACCAGAAACAAGCATCCTGGGACCTGTCCTAGGATGCTTGATTCCGGTCCAGGGAAGACATGGCTTGGCAGTTCGGTCTGGACTGTTCCCATGAGGCACAGGGTCAAGACTGATTTGCATATGGCCATGTCTGAACTGGGGTGGCGTGGTGAAGCAAAATAACGATGGATTAAACCCAGATCTGTGACTGGGGGTGAATGTTTGCCATTGTGCAACATTCCGTCCATCATCTTGTGTGTTTTGCAATTCGCCCCAAGTGGGAAGGGTATGCCCAGACGTGGGTCCCGTGCTCACTGCACCACTGGAGTCAGGCTATCCTGGCTGATGAGGGCTGAATGCCTGAAACCGGTCCTAGGATGCTTGATTCCGGTCCAGGGAAGACATGGCTTGGCAGTTCGGTCTGGACTGTTCCCATGAGGCACAGGGTCAAGACTGATTTGCATATGGCCATGTCTGAACTGGGGTGGCGTGGTGAAGCAAAATAACGATGGATTAAACCCAGATCTGTGACTGGGGGTGAATGTTTGCCATTGTGCAAAATTCTGTCCATCATCTTGTGTGTTTTGCAATTTGCCCCAAGTGGGAAGGGTATGCCCAGACGTGGGTCCCGTGCTCACTGTGCCACTGGAGTCAGGCTATCCTGGCTGATGAGGGCTGAATGCCTGAAACCGGTCCTAGGATGCTTGATTCCGGTCCAGGGAAGACATGGCTTGGCAGTTCGGTCTGACTGTTCCCATGAGGCAGAGGGTCAAGACTGATTTGCATATGGCCATGTCTGAACTGGGGTGGCGTGGTGAAGCAAAATAACGATGGATTAAACCCAGATCTGTGACTGGCGGTGAATGTTTGCCATTGTGCAACATTCCGTCCATCATCTTGTGTGTTTTGCAATTCTCCTCGTCAGCAGCGCGGAGGTGCAGGCACCGACAATGTGCCTCGGGCCCCCTCCGCCGCAGGACTCCTCCTTGGCAATTTACATATAGCGCTCACGAGGCGCTAGGTGGCAGGAAAGTTCTTGGGCTGAAATTAAGTTGTAGCGCTCACAAAGCGCTAGGTCCCACACCATAAAGTGGTAGCGCTCCCCTTCACTGGCAATGAAATATAGCCCTCCCGAGGCGCTAGGGAGCAGGCAGGAAGGCACAGTCACTGGAAATATAGCGCTCTCGCAGCACAGCGCTGCAGATGTCAGCTCCTCACCTCCTGGGCAATAAGATAAAGCGCTCTTCTTCTCCAGGCGCTAGCCAGCAGGCAGGGATGGTCAGTCACTTCAAATGTAGCGCTCCTCTTCTGCTGGGCACAGTTATAGCGCTCTCGCAGCAAGCAGAGCACAGTCAATGCAAATATGGCACTCCGGCAGCCCAGCGCTGCAGGACCCACGCACCTTCTTCTCCTGGGCAGGGCTGGAGGCAGCGCTCTCCTGGTGCAGGAATAAGGTTGTAGCGCTAAGTCCCACAAAATAAAGTTGCAGCGCTCCTCTTCCCCTGTGGCACAGTTATAGCGCTTTAGCAGAACAGCGCTGCAGGCATCAGCTCCTCTCTTCTCCTGGGCAGACCACGTGCTCACAGGGTGCTAGGCAGCTGGCAGTAAGATATAGTGCTCACCAGGTGCTGGGCTTAGGACGGCAGGAGAGCAGGCAGGCAATACTGGGCAAGATCAGCAGGCAGTGGGTACTCATCAGAACAGGGCAGCAGCTCCTAGAAGCAGTCATCTCCCATAAAGTGGCACTCCTCCTGACACAGCAGTCTTCACTCCAGTAAAGGGCTCTCACTGGCCCTGTGGACAGCGGAGGGGTGCAGATGGGCACAGGGGCCAGCACACAGGCCCAATGTGGCGGTACCTCCTGGCAGAGTGTCCCCTCTCAACCTAGTCCACGCTCCGTCTGAGCACATGGAGGCACAGCCCCCTCACCCCACCTACCAGAAAGGGCTGGAAGCTTCTGGAAGGTTCCCTGGGAAACCGGTCCCAACTGGTTTAGGGGAGGTGTAGAGCACCCTGGGTGCCAGGCTTCCCTCCAAAAGCTGGGGGTGCTGGGAAACAGACAACTAGACCGCCAACTCACCTCAGACAGGCGGCACAGTGCAGACAGGAAGGGCGTCCATTTTAAAAGTAACATTTTACAAAGGTGCATATCTACAATGGTGGAAATAAAGGTGCGTACACCATTGCACAGCATTTATTATTTTCAGTTCAGACACACCATGTCAGTAAAAAGGCTAGGGGGAAAAGCGAAAAATTTTAGGACAATAAGGGCCAAGTTCAACACTGACCATACATGCAATCAAGTATACAGTCAAGTAGACATCCATCAAAAACACACTCAAGCACTTTTACAAATAAAAATCTAGCCCTGATAAGAAGTGCCAACAATTGTGATACAGTGTCAGTCTGTAAAACAAAAAGAACACAATGTGGGGGGGCGGAGCCCTGACACCCATAGTTAAGAGCTGCCACTGTGGTTAACGGAAATGAAGTCACTGCTTACGTTTCTTTGAGCAAATGTCACCCCTCCTCCTGGCATGAAACTCTGAACCTCACCCATCATGTGGTGACTCTGCTGACAGCATGGCTGCCCTGCTTGTGTCGGTGTGTACGCTGCTTTCAGGTAAATGAAACACACGGTTTGTGGGAGCAAAGGGACCTAATCTAATACCGGCATACCTCTGGAAATCATCTGTTTACAGATGAAATAGAGACAAGAAATACAAGAGTGACATTTATAAGGGATCTACTTTCATGAAAAAAGTTTCAGAAAATAGAAATATTTAATCTGACATTGCAGGTGCCCGTGTTTGTGCAACTGAGAAACAAGAATACATACATGCTCGTGTACTGCTCTGGTATAATTACCATGTCCTTTTTTCTGCAGGTGCAGCATCTTATCTGTCTGCAGCCGCCTCATACGTGGATCAGCAGCCTTATCTTGTGGGTGCTGCAGGCATGAACACATCTCTTGCATGCCTGCTGAAGGACTCCTCGAAGCCTGAGATGTACTGGTACAGACAGGCTCCACAGAGGGCGATGGAAGCTCTCTTCTATGCTTACAGTGCTGGGGATGCTCTAAACTTCACAGCAGAGCCGATGACAGCTAAAAGGACAGGAGACACCTTTGAAATGCAGTTCCAGCGCCTTCAGGTGTCTGACTCTGCTGTGTATTACTGTGCCTGCAGCACTGCACAGTGGCTGAGAAACCCACAACTCCAAACAAAAACTCACAGGCATAGGACGTTGTTGGAGCAGCTACCAACCACACGTGTCTAGTTTACTAGAATCAGTACTGCGAAGGGACCATCGAAGAATTGCTTAACACTCCTGCCAGTGCCCTTTAAAAGAAACGTTGCACTCATGCAAAAATAGAACAAACCACTTTACAGAATTGTATCGGGTTAGGAGGTGTCCAATAGACGAAAAAATATTTTCTCCAAATGAAATTAGCTCTAAGGAGCATAACCTAGAGGAAACATATTTAGCATTTTTTTGCGGCATATAAATAAAAGAGCGAAAGTAAATGTTCATCACTGTGTGCAAAATGCGTGTGTTCCATTTTCAATTACAAAAGGAGCAAAACGGTGCAAATCTAGTTCCTTTTTTTTGTTTTCTTCAGATACAAGGTGTTCAAGGACAATGCTTTCCTTGGTAGAGTACCTGTTTTACATTTAACATTGTGTATAAACAATGCATGTTCTATATATTTCTCAATTCTTTCACTAAATGCTGACTGCAAGCTTCAGCCGGTCGGATATGGGGAACTAGTTTGTCTGGGTCAAAAGTTTACCTTTTGACTCACTAGATTTTCAGGAGAAAAGTCCTTCTCAGTGGGTCCTCAGTGGGACAGGCAGCGGGATGGATCCGAAGGAGGGCTCGACAACTGTGGCCTGGTGAAGCCTGGGTCCTCGTAGAAGTCTCAGCTTTGGTGGGTCTTGGCACGTTTGTAGTCGATGGCGTGAAGCTCCACGTGGGCAAAGTCCAGGATCCTTACACAGGAAAGTCTTCTCTTCGGTCAATGCTATTCGGTATGGACCTCAGTGAAGTCCCTCTTTGTTCTGACTTAGAGACCTTTCTGGAACTCGAAATCGGTTCCGCAGGAGAAACCAGCAAGTTGAATATGACTGGCGATTCAACATCGGCGGATGAGGCTTCGGCGTCACTCTCAGTCTCCACTGGTTCTCTAGAGGAAACGTTTTGAGAAAGTTGATGTGTCCAGTTTTGGAGGTTGTAGTACACTCTAACATCAGACTAGGGTCCAGGACCTTGTGGGCACCACTTGTTGGGTTAGGACTCACTCTCTAAGAAATCGTCAGCAAGCCCAGGGCAAATCCAGTGGAAATGGTCAGCTGTGGTCTTGAAAATAGTGAGCTTCTTGTAGCTTTTGTGGCCTGTACCATTATAAGAGATCAGCTAAAGGACCCTTGGAGTCCACTTCTTTGTCTTGGATGCTAGTGGTCGCAGGTCCAGCCATTGGGGTTTCTCACCACAGGTTCAATAGAAGAAGCAGTCCTTCTTCCATCTTCCACATGGTCAGAGGTTTTTTGAAGAAGGTATCCAGGGACGCCACATTTATCACTGTCACCAGCTTGTAGATGGGGGAAACTCCCTGACCATTGGGGAATAAGTTCCCTGGGGCAACTCTACCCACTTTGAATGACTTCCTAGGGGGTATGGACTTAAACAATCCTAGAGGACACTGCTCTTTCAAAATTAAACAGGGCAGACCATTTCTTCCATCGGCCAGAACTTTGGGCCCACCCCTGAGGTGTGTCTAGGAAACTCTCCTTCGAAATAAATTCTGAAACAGCCCCCCCCACTGGGATTAGTGCCATCCTGACTGTATGAGCAATGGAAAGGGCAGGTCTAGGTGTGAGTTACATCTGCCTGTGACAGAGGATGTCCCTTTGAAGCTTGTGCAGTTGGTGGGCACATCCCCCAGGTCATCCTGTCAGAAGGTCACACCTCTTCCCACCTAAGGCCCTTTTGTTCCCTTTCCTGGAAGCCATTCACACCTCATGGCAGGGGTCCAGCAGGCAGACAGGTGACATTAATTCTGGAAAGGCTACTAGAGACTTTAGGCAGAAGAATAGTGAATTTCTAACATCATTATTTCTAAAATAGTTCGACAAAATGTACTTTAGCGTTAAGTTGGATTTACTTTAACTATGCAAATGAGTGTTTGAAGTATTTTTCTAGCTAGTGCAAATCTGGAGTCAGCATTAATTGTGTAATAAACTAACCTAGTGTTTTATATGGCACGGTTCACCTTGTTAGAGTGAAAGACTGGTTGGGAGGACATGTAAAAACATTAAATACATACAACATACTTGTAAATACTGTGAACCCTACCTTAGGGCTGGTAAGGCCTACACTAGAGATGACTTACTGCTATTTAAAAGGAAGGTTTTGGCGTGGCAAAAATGTGACTTTGGAAGGTAAAATGGTAGTTTGAAAACTCTCTAGCTAGGCTGCAGTGGCAGACGTAGAGTCATGTTTTACATGATCACTTTGGGTGGCAGTACAATATGTGCTGCAGTCGACTAGTATCATCTAATATACAGGCCCTGGGCACAGGGGTTAATATATACTAGGGACTTATAGGTAAGGTAAATGTGGCCATCAGGAATTTTAACCAATTCATCAAGTTTTTAAGGGTTAGAGCACATGCACTGGGACCTGGTTAGCAGAGTCCCGGTGTACAGAGTTGAAAAACCAAAGGTATCAGTTCAAAAGAAATGGGAGTGAACTTGCCAAAAGGGGCATTTTCTTACAGATAGTTACAAGCACTGTGTTACACCCTACTTACAGAAGCTAAATGGATATACCTTTGTGCTGGGATCTCACAAGCCTTTTCTACATGAGGGCATATCATATCTATATTACCCTAGCAACTAACTGAATAGGACGCAGTCTTGTGGGAATGGTACTTAGCTCATTTATATTCTCAAACTGAACATGAAAATGGGGATCTTGGGATAAACAGCATTGTATGTGTCTGAATTTTTCCTGAAAACATCTGTCCCAGTGCATGTAACACTTATCGTTCTGGCTACATTTACACATGGTATCAGTGAAATAAACTATACATCTTTATCCACACCTATTCATAATGTCAATTGAGAACAATTTGTTACCTCTATTCCAAGAACACTATAATAATGAACTCTTCCTTATCCTAGACAAGCTAGCACTTCTCACATCCAAACAAAAAGCTAAAAGGAATTAGCCCTATGGTGTTAAATGACACATTATTATCCTGGCAGAATGCAAATGTGGAAAATCCCCTCCTACTCAATTTGAGTAGTCACTGCATAATGGAAACAGAGCAAAAAGCAACCCTACTAAGTAAAACTCACATATTTAAAATTCTATGGAATCCGCGGGGTAAACAAGGGAAAGAGGGGTTGGAGGGAGGAGCAGGAGGGAGATGAGTGAGGAATGAACAACATACAGGTAAATCGAGGAGTAAAGAGATGGAAAAGAAGGAGGGAGGAATGGGACAGAGGTACAGGTAGAAAAAACTAGGTATGATCCACAGAGGAAGGAGGGAGAGATGAGAAGGAGCAACCACAAGTGGACACAACAGAGCAAAGTAGAAGGGTGCAAATGAGTTACAAGGCACTGACTGTAAATATTTCTGAAAATACACTTTGATGCTTGCACTTTATATATAGAAGATGGAACTGTACTTCCTAGAAGCCATTAGAATCAGGTGAGAGAGCCATACTCCTCTGGGATGAGCCAAGCTGAGCTTGATCATAGTCTTAAGCCAATGACTGATACAGGCAGATTAAAAATAAAAGCCATCAGCTGGATGGGGCAGGGCCAAAGGCCGCACAGTATAGACTAGAGATAACAGATCTGTTTGCCAGTTGTGGCATCAAAAAAGGAACACTTGTCACTGAGGAAGTATTTAAGGAGAGATTTTATTTGCTTCAGAAAGCCAAACATAAAATCAGCATAAGATCAAAATCTTCACAGATCATTTAAACCTTAGATTTGTGCAAGAGTTTTGCACCCTTTATATATATAACAAATCTTATTTCACAGACCAATTCGTTTTATCAAACAGCTCTAGGGAGTGCATGCTGGTCTGGCTCCTTGTCCGTTAACCTGGTGAAAAGCGTCTGCTGAATGGGACATGAGTATGGGGCTGCGTCAGGGGCACGTATGAGCCCCACCTCTGTCCTGGCTTATCACAGCATGCAGTGTGTTCAGCGAGGATTGCTGTTTGCACACCACGCTTTGACATGTTGGGAAAGGTGCACCCTCCCTGATTGACACACAGCCTGATGCCTGAAACACCCATGCTGTGTTCAATAAGCAAGGATGCAGTGCGTCACGGGTGGGTGTGGTCCTACAGCGTCACAGGCCACAAGGGGCCAGGGTTGACATTAGAGAAGCCCCTCAAATCCTGCTACAGGTTCACATGTGCACTTAGGCATGATCCTGTGAAAAGTGCTGTGAAAGTGCTTGACCCCTTCGAGTAGAGCGAGGGTCAGAGTAATGGTTTGATAGAGGGTGGCTCTGCTTGCAATACAACTTTAAAAAGAATTAAAAGGCAGAAAATGGGGGAGGGGCAGAGCATCCGTGCTCCCTGTAAGGAGCTGCCACTGTACAGTATCCTCAACCATGACAATTGATTTCATACCTATGCGTTATGTGATTCTCAAAACATTACATATTTAATCAAATATCCATGTGGCAAAGGATATATAGGACAATTCTATTTAAGACAAGTATTGTTGAGAACAAGTCTACAATTTCAAACTGAAACATCACATTAAATTTTGCACATCCTTGTATTATACAGCAACACTCTGCCAATGACAAGAAGCCAGCAATGAGTGCACACAAACCAGAACTGCTTCTAAACCCGCAGCCTCCCTAAGACCCAAATGGCCAGCAAAGCATTGGATACTCTGCGCTTTGGGAAACAAAACGAGCGAAGAGGGGGAAATTGCCTAGGTCTGTCATAGAAGACTCCAAACACTGTGAAAATTGATATAATAAATAATTAACTAATAGTAAATATATTGGTTAGAATTGCAGCAGAAAGATAAGGCATAATAAACAGATAAACGTATAAACCCACCCTCCCTATACCAGGTGGGTGCTGGGGTCTCTGGACATGTTTAGAAGACTTTAAAGATGAACCAGAACTCTGTAGAAAACATAAATAGGGCGGAAGAGAAGACAGAAGAAGTAAAACATCAACCAGCCCACTAAAAGATGGCAATCAGGGAATGGCAAAAAACAAGAAAGGTGAACAATGGAGGGGGACGGGTGTGAACTTTACAACAAATAAGAAAACTCACCGACTTACAATGTTTCCAGGCAAAAGTGGTGTTTCCTGTGGTCTTTTATACTGTCTCTAACTTAGTCTGGAAGTGAAACCATCACTGGAAGTTGAATTTGTGTAAGGTGTGTTAAAACACAGTGTTCCCCATGCAAGATATCCCAAAGCACAATGGCCGCTGGCCTACACATTACGCTGCTGTATTCATTCTGTGGAACCATTTTCTTTTCCCAATATGGCGACCTGGTTTCCACCGCCTCCAATGCCCAGACTCTTCCTGAACTCTTCTCTCCAGATCTGCTCTCTTTAAGTAAGTGTGATATGTTGATGTCATGATTGATGCTGAATACCAACCGTCAGATCTGTGAACTGATAACACCCTCACTACAAGGTTGAGCAAAACATCTAAAACTGTTGTGACTAGAGTTCTTTTTGAGTGAGAAACACAGAACAATGAATCCAACACAACTTAAAAATGAGGAAAGGTATTTTTGTAAGTTGTAAAATCCTGCTCTTTCTAAACTACAAGAACCAGCAAATCCAGTGGGTCAGTGAAGGTCCTCCTTCACTGCTGAGACATACCAGCCTCAAGAGCAGCTTCCATCACTACTGAACCATGGATGGAACCAGCATATCCAGTGGACGAGTGATGGTCCTCCTTCACTGCTGAGACATACCAGCCTCTGGGGCAGCTTCAATCACTACTGAACCATGGATGGAACCAGCATATGCAGTGGGTCAGTGAAGGTCCTCCTTCACCGCTGAGACATACCAGCCTCTGGGGCAGCTTCCATCACTACTGAACCATGGATGGAACCAGCATATCCAGTGGGTCAATGAAGGTCCTCCTTCACCGCTGAGACATACCAGCCTCTGGGGCAGCTTCCATCACTACTGAACCATGGATGGAACCAGCATATGCAGTGGGTCAGTGAAGGTCCTCCTTCACCGCTGAGACATACCAGCCTCTGGGGCAGCTTCCATCACTACTGAACCATGGATGGAACCAGCATATCCAGTGGACGAGTGATGGTCCTCCTTCACTGCTGAGACATACCAGCCTCTGGGGCAGCTTCAATCACTACTGAACCATGGATGGAACCAGCATATGCAGTGGGTCAGTGAAGGTCCTCCTTCACCGCTGAGACATACCAGCCTCTGGGGCAGCTTCCATCACTACTGAACCATGGATGGAACCAGCATATCCAGTGGACGAGTGATGGTCCTCCTTCACTGCTGAGACATACCAGCCTCAAGAGCAGCTTCCATCACTACTGAACCATGGATGGAACCAGCATATCCAGTGGACGAGTGATGGTCCTCCTTCACTGCTGAGACATACCAGCCTCAAGAGCAGCTTCCATCACTACTGAACCATGGATGGAACCAGCATATCCAGTGGGCCTGTGATGGTCCTCCTTCACTGCTGAGACATACCAGCCTCAAGAGCAGCTACCATCACTACTGAACCATGGATGGAACCAGCATATCCAGTGGACGAGTGATGGTCCTCCTTCACCGCTGAGACATACCAGCCTCAAGAGCAGCTTCCATCACTACTGAACCATGGATGGAACCAGCATATCCAGTGGACGAGTGATGGTCCTCCTTCACTGATGAGACATACCAGCCTCTGGGGCAGCTTCAATCACTACTGAACCATGGATGGAACCAGCATATGCAGTGGGTCAGTGAAGGTCCTCCTTCACCGCTGAGACATACCAGCCTCAAGAGCAGCTTCCATCACTACTGAACCATGGATGGAACCAGCTTATCCCGTGGGCCTGTGATGGTTCTCCTTCACCGCTGAGACATACCAGCCTCCGAGGCACCCATCGAAAATATCACACTTGTGCAGACTTTTCAAACTTCTTTGCTTTGCTATTCCCAAGTGAAATTTGTGACTTTTGTGACAATTTGTTGCACATATACCCATATTTAACATTAATGAGATGGTCCTGCATAATTTATTTTTTGCGGAAACCATTTTATGTTTTTTCAGCACTATGCCACTGTGCATTGAAAAGGCTTGCAAAAAAGTACACTTGCAGGATAACAACTTCTGTTTGCATTTCCCAATCTGGCTAAGCTTGATTATGAATATGATATGAAACGATCTTAAAATGCAGAATAAACTGCTCAGATGAAGAAAAAACAGAAATAATGGAAACATCCAATAAAAGTCAAAAGGTCTAATTTACAATATTTTGATGCACGGCAGCGCAGCAAGCCTTCCTGCTGTGTTGCAGTGCACCCCAAAAAAAGGGCAGAAATTCGCCGTATCTACAATGTACAGCACATTCCTGCCCTTCTCTCCTGCACTGGCACACAAACAGCAGCTGTGCACCAGCGCCGACACCCTTGTGTCATTTTGCATGGGTGACTGCATTGCAGGGATGATTGAAGGGACACCTTCCTGAACATAAACAATCATTAATGGCATTTTCCTCTTTCTATGCGTGCTGCAGGATGCAGCACACATAGAAGAGGAAAAAACTAGGAGAAATAAAAGTATTTCTCCTCGTTGCGCCTCCTTATGCTTCACCTGGGGAGGCGTAGAATTCTGACACATTCCCAGGTTTACAAAAGGTACCATTGATGTTGTGTGGGAACACCCACAACAATACCCATAGAACAGCCCTTTTATGCAGAGTTATGCGTAAAAGGGCCTTGTGTAAAAGGGCAACATAATTTCAAGGTCATGATAAGTCACGCAGAGTGACTTTACCTGGCCTTGTAAATATGGGGAAGCCTACTGCGCTGTTGGTGCGTCATTAAAAGTGACGCACAGGCGACGAAATGGGCTTGTAAATAAGCCCCAAAATCTGTTACTTTGTAAAACTTCTCTGGTAAACAAAAACATCTATACACTTCTACATGAAACACAGATAGTTTTTTAAATATGTTGATAGTCGATGCTGGTCTTCAAAAACCTATATCAAGTCTTTCATCTTGTGGTGCGCATGTGTGTGTGTCAGTTTCCTTTGCCGGAACTGACGTCACGACCATGGCCTGTGAGCCCAAACCCTACTCTGCATGGAGCACTGCGACATTTGCACGAAGGACCTCACAGCCTTACAAGTAAAGAGGACGCATATCATGGGTGGCCTGATTCTGTCATTGCTGACTTTGGCGCGGCTGCTGTCAGGTGGGCGACCCGGATCCGCCCCAGTTTTGTGCCTTTGATTTCCAATTGTAATTTAGTGGTATCAGAAACAAACTTCTTCAAAACTGGTCACATGTAGATTAGAGCAGAATGAAAAGCAAACTTAATTCTTCGTTTATCTGAAAGTGAAGTCTGGAGTTTCTGCATTGTATGTAGAAGTTGAACTAGTTTACGTGTTTATTACTGACAATTTTTCTTTTTTTATTTGTCCTAGGGCTGTCCCCACTAGTGATGTCTTGTCAGTGCAAATACAAAATTAAGAAATAAAACATTTTGCATGCTCATGTTAACTTCTTTCTGTACTAAAATTATTCTGAAAGGCATTTAGTTTATCACAGTGAGATATTTAATTATATGTGTATATTTTTGCTTCCCTCAGGTGTGACTTCTTCGTATGTTGTACAGCCAGCATACACAGTCGGATATCTCGGGGAAGATAAAGTCATTTCATGTCACTTACATGACTCCAGCAAGCCCTGGATGTACTGGTACAAGCAGGGCACAGACCAAGCGATGGAAGCTCTCTTCCTCTCCTACACCACCGGGGACCTCCAGAGCCTCACAGACAAGCCCCTGAGAGCAGCGAGGGAGGGCTCACGGTTTGACCTGCAGTTTCCCACCCTGCAGCCGTCAGACTCGGCTGTGTACTTCTGTGCCTGCAGTACCGCACGGTGGGAGAAACGTGTGCCACTTAAAACAAAAACTGACAGAGGGCCCAGGTGTGATCTACGAGCTGCAGTGTTTACACGCAGCACCCTGCCACGAAGAAGGACCGCAAATATTAAAAGCGGTCAACACGTGTTCACTCTTATTTGTGGGAGGTATTTGGGTCTGTCTGGGTGTGGTCAATAAAGTCTATGACGCAGTACGTTCAGTTAACGGTTGCATGACGCATAGAAAAGATGTGTATTACAGAGCTCCGTGTGTGGCATAGTCATTTGCGTGCTCCAGATCTGGGGTGCATGCTACACGCAGGAGTAAACAAAGCCTCAAGCGCGGAGGAGGGGAGGGAAAAGGAGCTGGAGGTCGCAGAGAGTGGCCTGTACCATTACTTTAGGCTGACAGATTAACACTTCTGGGGGCATATTTACGTATCTTTGCCAGTGGTAATTCTTTGATGTGCATACACCTTCCATTTCATTTATTGCGCTGTTTTTTTTGCGGGGGAATCTAGCAGAACATGTATAAAGGACGGTAAATGCGGTCATCTTTCAAACTGAATACACCCTAATGTTCTCATATACTCCTGCAAGCCAGGAGACTATAATTCATAGTTGTCATAGTGCCAATGCCTTCACCTCATAGTGGCTTAGCGTAGGGTAAAACCGAGGGTGAAGTAGGAGATGTGCATACTTCATCGATCGCCCTACAATGCCTACATCCCCTACGGACTGTCCGGTGCCCCAGTACTAGGGGATGAATGCATTATAACATCTCAAAGTGTAGCACTCCGCCGATACATCTGAGTGGACACCCTACTAACAAGTGTTGGGTTAAACCTACAGCCGTTACCACAACCTAGTGTGCTTATTGTGCAGGGGCACCAGAAACACAAGCCATATATCCCGATACACTGGTAAACGATATTTGCACCTCCATTGCCCTCTTCACAACCAAGGACATATAGTAACAATGTTCAAAAATAGTTTTGTGATCTGGTATCACTTATCAGCCAGCAACCTTGAGTGAACATTGGAATGGTGAACATTGGAATGGTGAACAGTGGAATGGTGAACATTGTTTACCAGCTAAAGGTCTCACCAAGCCGTGGATGGCTCTCAATCAGGCAGTATCCTGCATATCTCATTCTATAAGGTCTTACATAGTCAATCAAACAAAGATTTTCCAATGGTGCCAGTCAACCAGACACCCAAGGCCTTGCCATCTGTTACCCTATGAACCCTGATCTCACAGGTGAAGAAAGGAAGGAAGCGGGGTTTTCACAGCACTTCTTACTTTCATTAATTGTCATTCTTTGTACTTTCATCCCGCCTCTCATCAGCACATAGGATGCTGTTGAGGAGTAAAGGGTGGGTCATGGGTTAAAACAGTAGAGAATCAAGGATCCGTGATGTGGCTTCTAAGACCGATAGCATTTTAGTGAATCACTGTCCATGCTCTTAGAGCCATACGTTAAAAAATGGCGATTGCGATTTTTACCAAATCACAATAAAGAAATCTCAGGGTCTCGCTTACAATATTTTGATGCACAGCAGCGCAGCGAGCCTTCCTGCTGCGCTGCTGTGCGTCAAAAGAAAAGGGCAGGAATGCGCCGTGTCTACAAGATACGGCGCATTCCTGTCCTTTTACCCTGCGCTGGTGCACAATGGGCTGCTATGCGCCAACGCAGGCACCCTTGTGCCATGGTGCAAGGGTGTCTGAGTTGTATGGGGGATTGTGTTTGTGCAGGAAGGAGCACCTTCCTGCACAAAAACAACCACGAGAGGTGTTTTTCTCTTTCTATGTGTACTGCAGAATGCAGCACACATAGAAAAAGGAAAAATTAGGCGAAATAAAGGTATTTCTCCTCTTTGCGCCTCCCGTACACCTCCCCTGGGGAGGCGTAGGAATCGGGCGCATTCCGAGGTTTACAAAACCTTGTAAATTTGGGAATGCATCGTATTTCATGGTTGTTGTGTGGGAACACCCAGAGCAACACCTATGAACAAAGTAATGCGTGAAAGGGGGCCATATTTACAAGATCATGAAAAGCCACGCAGGATGGCTTTAAGTGGCCTTGTAAATATGGGCAGAACCACTGCACCACCAGTGCGTCAAAAAAGTGATGAACCTTCAGCGCAATGGGCTTGTAAATCAGCCCCTCAATTTCTAATGTAAAAAAAACTTACAAACTTCAAATAGAAGGGGATATTTACAAGGGGATATCGCCACCAGAATGTCACTTTTAACGACATCCTGGTGGCGATATGCCCTGCTCCATATTTACAATGCGGCATTAAGCCACTTTTTGTGGCTTAACGCAGCCTAAAATAAGCCCTCTTTATATGCATTACTTAGCGTGAAAGGTGCATGCAATGGGTTTTGCTGTGGGCATTCCACCTCAACACACACTGCTTTTGACATTACCCCAAATTTACAAGGAGGTGTAAATCTGAGGCAGCGCCAAAAATTAACGCCATGCAAGACCAGGCATTAGAATGGGGAAACGAGGAGAAATACTTTAATTTCTCCTCGTTTTTGCTTTTTCTATGTGTGCTGCATTGTGCAGCACACATAGAAAGAGCAAAAAGCCATTTATGATTGTTTATGTGCAGGAAGGTGTTCCTTCCTGCACATAAACAATCCTTAGATAATGACGAGTTGCAACTTCTATACATGGTGCATTCTGCAGCACACACTGAAGTAACAAATCACCATTATTGATTGTTTATAGGCAGGAAGGGACACCTTCCTGCACATAAACAACCTTTCCCTGCAACACAGGCACCCTTGCACTACAGTGCAAGGGTGCCTGCGTTGGTGCTAGGCAGCTAAATTTAGTGCCTGCGCTAGATAAAACACAGGGGTTTGCCGTATTCTTGTGAATATGGCGCATCGCTGCGTTTTAAAAATGTCAGATTGCGGCGCTGCCAAATTTGGCGCAGCTCCGTGGTCTGACATTTTCTCGTAAATATGCCCCAGAGATTCCTAATGGGGTTACAGATAGAAACTTTGGCCTGGATCAGGCCAGAGTGCTGTTTTGGGAAGCTGTGAGTAGTCAGCCTACACTACACGCCTTATGATGAACGCGCTTCCTTACTGAGGGCAATACTTTAATTTGGGTGGCATATTTTTTTATTCCACTGGCTTCCCCTTGAACCACAAAATCTACTGCTAATAAATTAAAATACCATTGACACAAACCAGGTTAAGTTTTCAGGTGATACGAAGACTGCGCAACGTCTCAGCATGGAAAAAAAAACACTTCACAAGCAAGAGCACGCATACTCAGTTCAAAATGAATGGTATAAAGAAATATGTTTTTTAACAAGTCTGCACTGTTCATCTTTGTCAGTCAGCCATAGAGCCAATCGTGAAAAGCAATGCAGGTGGAGGCGAGCAGGAAGGAAGTGGAGACAGGAAGTTATTATCAGCTTCTTATGTACTTCCGGCCTGTCTCATCAGGGTCACATCTTAACCACACTTCTGCAAGATGAGGAGCGTTCTTCTGCACAGTGCAGTGTTGTGCTGTTGTCTACTAGGTTAATTGCTGTTTGTTAATATGAAACATGCATTACTAATTTAATACTGTAAATATACATAGGTTCTTAGCATTATGTGTATGTAATAGGGGTTGCCTCTGATTTATCACAAGGATGCGTTAGCTCATGATTGGTCGAGAATAAATGTCCTCAAAGAATGGTTTGTGGTAATTCTGGTCCCTGCGTGCTTCTGCAGCTGCCAGCTGTGCCTGCCTAGTGCTAAGTGATGACTTGCATAACACATAAAACAACTGTGACCGCCTCATCTCCAAGCAGGCACGCAAACCTGTTTGGTTTATACTCACCCACCATCAACCACCCACTGACGGAAAATCAACTTTCACCTGCTCACAATACCTTCGCTACCTCTCCATTCTCATTTACTCACCAGCATTAAACATTCTGACTACTTCCACTCCTATTCACTCACCTACATCACTGAATCAAAGTCTGCATGACTCACCATCCATGTAATCAAGTATACAGTCAGGTAGACATCCATCAAACAAGCATTGGCAAGGCCAATAGGTCTCGCTTTTGGGACCTTATAAGTATTTAGTTATGCAGCACAATATCCTTGGTGCAACAACATCAACTGTTGCATGGCTAAACACTTATATAAAGTTCCAAAAGTGAGACCTATTGGCTATGCAGGGACGTGGTGGTGGTGGTGGACGTGGTGGTGGTCATTGCAAAGAGAGTGATTGTCAGCCCTCCTGGACATATATTAGATACCCCTGCTGTAAAGAGACACATGTTGGAGCATTTTACCATCATCTTACCTCACTGTTAGCTAGAAAATGGCCAGTTTTTAGATGCGACCCTCCAGCACAAAGGATTAGTGCAATGCATTCCAGTGGAATGTTCAGTTTGGACCAGCAAAGCTCTTACATTTTCCAGCCCTTTGTGCCAGTAGCTGTTCCAATCCAGGTGTCCAGGTTTTTTATTGGCATTCCTCTGTTTGTAAAACCAAAGGGGATAATGGACGGAGTGTTGAGTATTGCAAGCACTCACCCCCAGTCAACTGATCTGGGTTTAATCCATCATCATTCTTCAGCTCACTCCGCCACCCCGGTTTTGCATTCCTCTGTTTGTAGTCATGTTTATCCCAATACAACATCAGGACTATAAGTCACAGAAGTCAAAGAATAAATTTGTACTTTAAGCCCTACTCTCGGATGCACCTGGGAAACTAGAGAGCAATGCACCATGTCAATGCAAAGACTTAGCTCGTAGACAGTAGTGCTTTCAAGTTTCCTAGGTCCATGTGTGAGTAGGTTATCCTGTTCAAGTTTTTTTCTTTGCCTTTTGGCACTTGCAATCCTGATTTTATAATAGAATCAACTGTACTACAAATCCCAGAAGGCAAAGGATAAAACTTCTAATGGATGAGCTAATCATGCATGGAACTGGGAAACTTGAGGACTCTGTAAAAAGCAAAGCTTTATCGCGTAGTGCAGTGCGGTGTAGCAATACTTTCCATTTTGTCAGAAAATACAGACTTAGGAGTTTACCCTGCCATGCTTCCCAGGTCCATATGTGATGTGCTGCTCCAGTCCAGGTTTTTTCTTTGAATTCTGGGACCTATAGTTGTCCACAAACAACTAAAAAAATGGCCCACACATTGACCTGTCAGACCAGCCCATCTGGCACTGCCTTATTGCCACATAAGCGGGGCCACTGAAATTATGGGATTGTGCAGCTGTGGCGAGTTCCCCATAATTATAGA
This sequence comes from Calotriton arnoldi, assembly GCA_963921515.1. Classification (NCBI taxonomy): domain Eukaryota; kingdom Metazoa; phylum Chordata; class Amphibia; order Caudata; family Salamandridae; genus Calotriton; species Calotriton arnoldi. Next base: position 403,776 of record CAWUFW010004282.1, on the reverse strand, counting down.
TTTGCTGCATTTTCCACATAATCCATCATCTGCAGATTTTAACAAAACAACATGTTGTTTCTAGCTTAAATGGTTCAAAAGTTACTAAAAACGCAGTGGCACATGTTGCCGTGCAGTGGAACGCCTTTTGCCAGGTCACCTTTCCGTTTCTTATTGGTATATTTGGGTATTAAACTGGCACTAATGATGTGCACCCAATGCCCAGACAATGTTAAAAAGTGTGAAAGTACAAAATAAAGAAGTGAAACTATTAACAAATTTACCACATTATGCTGCATAATTTTCCTTTCCTTGCCGCACAATTTACTCAACTGTGCCTCATAATTTAGCCCGCTAATGCCGCAAAATCCCAGTGGCCATGCCTATAAACCAGTCCCACCCTGGGCAGCTATGAATGAGCAGTTAGCAAATGCGTGGCCTCTGCTGTGCACACGTGGAACTGTGGCAGCAGTCTGCAGCTGGGCCCGTAGATTTTTGCCCGGGAGTAGTTTATGGGTACATGCACCCATCATGGTTACGTACAAGGTGGAGCCTGGACTGGCGTGCATCCTGCAACATTGCCCAGATTGCACACATGGTACAGTTTGGAGATGGCTCCTTGCAGCAGGAGTCAGGCGGAGTTAAGAAGTGTAATTGGATTCTGTTGACTGCCCCGTGAGCAAAATGCTCAGAAAAGGCGTAGGATGCAGCATGCATCATTGTTCGGGTAAGATGCATGGCGCAGTTTTTATATCGCCCCTTGCGGTAGGGGGCAAGTAGAATAGAGTGTAGTTTGTGTACTGTTATTGTAGCAATGCCCAGAGGAAGCAGCTGGTCCAGTTAGATGACGTATCCTGTAACACTGTTCAGAAGATGGGCAGGGTGCAGTTTTTAGATAGATCCTTTTAAGTGGGTCAGACAGAGTAAGGTGCAATTTGTGGATGGCCCCTTGCAGCACTGCCCAGGTGTAGTCTATGTTGAGTTTCATTAAGGTCAACGTCGAGGCACGGGCCTGGTTGCAGTTTGCAAATCTGTCCAGTATCAGCACCGTCAGTGATTGGGCATTGTAGGGAAGCCTTTAACTGGCCTGGGATCAACGCCCTGCGTTTGAACTGTCGGGTGGGTTTATTTTGGGACTTCTTATCAGCGCCATCTTTATTGTGCTGTACGTGTTGGCTGTGCCCCTGAATCTTCCGTGCTGGACACTGTATGCACCGATAGGTGTGAGAGGGGGCTGGGACACACTGGTATCTCCAGAGCCCTGGGTGTGAACTGAGGTGAGCCGGGAGAGGGGGGCTGGGCTGCACACAGACCCCCTGCAGGCCTCAGGTCCTCGCACAATACTTCTAATCAGTTTAGCTTTGGAAGTGAACCTCTGAATTGCCCCCCTCCCGTCTCTTTCATCTCCCACACAAGAGCACCCAGGGAGCGCACTTCCTGAGGGGAGAGGCGGCTCCTTGGCCTACCATTTTAATCCAGTTCACACCAGATCTGCACTTGGCCGGGGGGCGGCTCCAAATCTGAACCCGGTCTCCTTAGAACAATCCAAGAAATATACGATTTCCCTGCAGACACCTAATGTATGGAGATTCCTCTCTTCACTAATTTGTGGCTCTTTAAGTTATCAACACAATACTCGCATTAACTTAAAAGTAGAAATCTCCTGGGATATGAATCTGGCCTATGTGGAGAATGTGTTTCTTTTCCTGTGCATCTGAAGACACGGGGCAACTCTAGCTAAAGCTTGTAGTTCACTTACTCTAATTAACAGTTACCAGAAACATGCATTTTTCCCCCGAATTTCCTATTGACGGCTTCATTTTCTTTACATTGGAAACCAGAAATTCATCAACTATGATGATTCCCTACATGCCTTTTTGGGCGGCACGATAAACCTTCATAAATGCATCCATTGTATTTAAGTCTGCTGAATACAACATGTATCTTTGCCATGGAGTGAACTGGTGATATGTAAACTCTCTTTACCCATAGCACACAAGGTTTACAGTACACTTCGTCTTCTTTGTAATATCCACTTCTGTACAGTCACCATCCTATGACTCTTGGGGTGAAAACATTCCCTTTTTCAGGGTGCTGTACAACTTTGTTGTATTGTCTCCTGATCGTTTTGATGTTGCCTTGTAATGCTGTCTAAAAGAATCTCCTGCCAGGCCTCCTGCCCTGAGTTTCCATACACGTCTGTGTAGCTGGGCCTCTGCTGGGCAGTTAGTCATGACATATGTACTCCCCAGCCCTGCCAGGGGACGCGTCATCATGATGGCTGCACGGGGCCGGCAGTTAATGAATAATTCCTCGGTGAGAGGTGCAGTACATTCAGCTGTTTTGGAGGGTTCTCCGCCTCTTGTCAAACAACCACAATGTCTTCCCTGTTCTCCTCTGCTTCCGACCATTTTATGTGCAACCCCTCCTTTAGTGACTGCATATGCAGCCTGGCAGGGGTGTTGTTCTCTTGCCTCTCTGCCCTAGATTGCGAAGCCTGCTTCACACAAATGTTCACGTGGGTGAAGGCTGCCTTGCAATGAGTAGAAGATGCAGAGAGCCCGACCCGTCACTATGCAGCACCCCCGAACTAGTCGAACCCCTGTTAGAAATCCTTCACCAATATTTTCCACCTAATAAGAATCAAAAGGCCCTGTTGTTTTTTTATTTAAAGAAGCAATCGCCTCCTAGATGGCCCAATAAGGGCCTCGACACGTCCTGGTGAGTAGCCAGTCCGAGCAATGGAAATCAACCCAGTAGCTCGGTTCTTTCTGGCATTTTGATGGAAGAACCGCCAGCCAAATGCCTGCCAGATAAAAGTACGCGAAATCCGAAGGTCCAGCCCGACAGTGTCCGACTAGGGCATTTACGCTCTGGAGTGGACCTCAGTTAACATATGGCACTCTGCGAAATTTCTAAATAAAATGAATTTACAAAATCTACAAGTTAAAGATGAAACCCCAGCAGGGCAGATTTAGCCTTCTGAAGTCAATAAAATCAGCACCACGCGTTCAGTAATAGACCTGATGTTTACGGCAACGCAAACTAGCGTGAGAGGGGAAGCAACGCTATAAACCAACAAAGCAATTGAAACACAATGGACAGGGAAGCCTCAGGGACAATGCACGTCTCTAGGTGAGTCAGGTGAGGTTACTAACAGCAAGCATCAGAAACGGCCTGAAATTACTGGTGATCAGCGCCATCTAGGGGTCACCCTACCGGTCCACTTCCAAAGTAAACAAGACAAGCACGCACGCAAAAGTGTCGGCAAAAGTGAAAGCGTTTCCCTTGCGGGAGCGAGCAGCGCCAGGAGTGATAATTGCTAACACATGGCGCCAAAGCTCGCTCCCGCAAGGGAATCGCCAAACGTGCACGTGTTGCCATTGAAAGCAATGCAACACGTGCACGTTTTTAGGGCAAAAAGCGAACCGATTCCAAAAGGTCTTTTTCCTATGCAGCGCATGCGTGCTGCGTAGGCGAGGCCTAAAAACACTCAAGTGCTTTCACAAATAAAAATCTAGTCCTGATAAGAAATACCAACACTTGTGTTACTGTGAGGTCTGGAAAACAAAAAGGAAACAATGGGGGGGGGCGGAGCCCTGACACCCATAGTTAAGAGCTGCTACTGTGGTTAACGGAAATGAAGTCACTGTTTACGTTTCTTTAAGCAAATGTCACCCCTCCTCCTGGCATGAAACTCTGAACCTCACCCATCATGTGGTGACTCTGCTGACAGCATGGCTGCCCTGCTTGTGTCGGTGTGTACGTTGCTTTCAGGTAAATTACACAGTCGGTTGTGGGAGTAAAGGGACCTAATCTAATACCGGCATACCTCTGGAAATCATCCGTTTACAGATGAAATAGAGACTAGAAATACAATTTAGCATTTATAAAGGGTCTACTTTCATGAAAAACGTTTTAGAAAATGGAAATATTAAGTATGACTTTTGAGGAGCCCGTGTTTGTTCAACTGAAAAATAAGATTATATACAATGCTCGTGTACTGCCCTGGTATGATGATCATGTCATTTGTTCTGCAGGTGCAGCATCTTATCTGTCTGCAGCCGCCTCATACGTGGATCAGCAGCCTTATCTTGTGGGTGCTGCAGGCATGAACACATCTCTTGCATGCCTGCTGAAGGACTCCTCGAAGACTCAGATGTACTGGTACAGACAGACTCCACAGAGGGCGATGGAAGCTCTCTTCTCTGTGTACCGTGCTGGGGATGTTCTAAACTTCACAGCAGAGCCGATGACAGCTAAAAGGACAGGAGACACCTTTGAAATGCAGTTCCAGCGCCTTCAGGTGTCTGACTCTGCTGTGTATTACTGTGCCTGCAGCGTTGCACAGTGGCTGAGAAACCCCACAACTCCAAACAAAAACTCACAGGCATAGGACGTTGTTGGAGCAGCTACCAACCACACTTGCCTAATTTACTAGAATCAGTACTGCGAAGGGACCATCGAAGAATTGCTTAACACTCCTGCCAGTGCCCTTTAAAAGAAACGTTGCACTCATGCAAACATAGAACAAACCACTTTAGACCATTCTTGCTGCTTAGGAGGTGTCCAATAGAGAAAATTATATTTTTTCTCCAAATTAAACCTTCTCAAAGGAAGTTAACAAACATAACCAAGAAGAAACATATTTAGCACTATTTTGCTGCATGTGAATAAAAAAAGAGAAAATAAATGTTCACTTTTTAGATGTGAAAGATAATACCACATTAAAAGCTAAATATGTGCGTTAAAATTTCAGTCAAATGGACCTCAGTGAAGTCCCTCTTTGTTCTGGCTTAGAAACTTTTTGGGATGTCGAAATCCTTTCAGAGGGGGAAACTAGCAAGTTGAATGTGACCAGCGTTTCAATGTCGGCGACTGTGGTTTCGGCGTCAATCCCAGTCTCCTCTGGTTCTCTAGAAGAAAAGTTCTGGAAAAGTTTATAAGTGTCCAGTTTTGCAGGTTGGAGTACACTCTAACACCAGCCAAGGGTACTGGACCTTGTTGGCACCACTCACTTGTGGGGTTAGAGCTAAATCTCTAAGAAGTCACCAGCAAGCCCAGGGCAAATCTGGTTCAAAATGGTCAGCTGGGCTCTTGAAAAAAGTAGGCTTCTTGCAGCTTTTGTGGCTTGGTACTTTTACAAGAGATCAGCCAACATGCCCTTGGAGACCTCTTCTTTGTTCTTAGTACAAGAGGGAGCATGTCCAGCCCTTGGGGTTTCTCACCTCAGGTTCAATAGAAGGTGCAGTCCTTCTTCTGTCTTTCACAGGTCCATAGGCATTCTGAAGAAGTATCGAGGGATGCCACATTTATGCCTGCTGCCAGCTTGTAGGTGGGGGAAACTCCCGGACCAATGGTGAACATGTTCCCAAGGGCAACCCTACATAGTTTGAAGCACTTTCTGGGGGTCTGGCCTTAAACAATCCCAGAGGACAGTGCCCTGTCCAAATCCAACAGAGCAGAACTTTTCTTCCATCTGGCAGAGCTCTGGGCACACGCTTGAGGTGTGTCTAGGGCAAGTAGAAACTCTCCTTTCAAGAAAGTTCTAAAACAGTCCCCCGAGTGGGATTAGTGCCAGTCTGACTATGTGAGCAATGGAAATGGCTGTCCTAGGTGTGAGTTACATCTGCCGGTGACAGGGGATATCCATTTGAAGTCTGGGCAGTTGGTGGGCACAGCCCCCAGGCCAGCCTGTCAAGAGGAGATCACACCTTTTCCCACCCAAAGCCATTTTGTTCTCTTTCCTGGGAACCTTTCACAACTCATTGCAGGGGGGGCAGCAGGCTTGCAGGTGACAATTGGGGGATGAACTCTGAAAAGGCTACTAGAGGGTTTAGGCAGAAAAATAGACTTTTTAACATAATTATTTCTGGAATAGTTTTCACAAAATTCAACTTTAGCATTAAATTGGATTTTGTTTAACCATGCAAATGATTGCTTGAAGTATTTTTGTAGCTAGTGCAAATCTGGTGTTAGCATTAATCTGCATAATGAAAGAATCCAGTGTATTCCATGGCACAGTCCTCCCTCTTAGAGTGAAAAACACGTTGGGGCAGGACATGTAAAAACATTAAATACATATGCTGTGCTTTTAAATACAATGAACCCTGGCTTGGGGCTTGTAAGACCTACATTAGAGATGACTTACTACTGTTTAAAATGAAGATTTAGGCCTGTCAAAAGTGTACTTTGGCAGATAAAATGGCAGTTTTAAAACTGCCTAGCTAGGCTGCTGTGGCAGGCCTAGAGTCATGTTTTACACAATCACTATAGTGGTGGTACAATATGTGCTGCATTCGACTAGTACCATTTGATATACAGGCCCTGGGCACACGGGTACTATATACTAGCGGCTTATATACAAGTTAAATGCGGCAAACTTGAATTTTAACCAATTCAACAAGTTTTTAGGGGTCTGAGCACATGCACTGGGAACTGGTTTGCAGGGTCCCAGTAAAAAGAGTTAAAAAAACCCACCAGCATCAGTTCAAAAAATGGGAGTTATCCTGCAGAAAGAGACATTTTCTTACAGGTAAGAACTGGCAAGCACTGTGTTAGTATTGTCCACCACCTGACTTACAGAAGCTAAATGGATATACCTTTGTGCCGGGATCTCACAAGCCTTTTGTATGAGTGCATTGCTTATGTACATTACCCTAGCAACCAACGGAATAGGACACAATCTCGTGGGAAAGGCACTTAGCTCATTTATATTATCAAAATGAACCTGAAAATGGGGTTCTCTGAATAAACAGCATTGTATGTGTCTGAATTTTTCCTTAAAACGTCTGTCCTAGTGCATGTAATACATGTTGTTCTGGCTACATTTGCATATAGTATACATAAAATGAACTATACATCTTTGTCCACACCTAATCATAATGTCAAGTGAGGACAATTTGCCACCTCTGATCCAAGAACACTATAAAAAGGAGCTCTCCCTTCTCCAAGACAAGCTAGCACTACTCACATCCCCAAAAAAAGCTAAAAAGAATTAGCCATATGGTTTGAAATGACAAATCATTAGCCTGGCAGAATGCAAATGTGGAAGATCCTCTCCTACTCATTCTGAATAGTCACTGCATAATGGAAGTAGAGCAAAAAGTAACTCTACTAAGTAAAATTCACATATCCAAAATTCTATGGAAGGAGGCAGGTGCACAAGGGAAAGAGGGATTGGAGGGAGGAGCAAGAGAGAGATAAGTGAGGAATGAACAACACACAGGTTCATTGAGGAGCGACACAGATGGAAAAGAGGGAGAGAGGAATGGGACAGAGGCAGAGGTAGAAAAAACTAGGTATGACCCACAGAGGAAAGAGGGCGAGATGAGAAGGAGCAACCACAAGTGGACACAACAGAGCAAAGTAGAAGGGTGCAAATGAGTTACAAGGCACTGACTGTAAATATTTCTGAATATACACTTTTATGCTTGCACTCTATATATAGAAGATGGAAATGTACATCCTAAAAACCATTAGAATCAGGTGAGAGAGCAATACTCCTCTGGGATGAGCCAAGCTGAGATTGATCAAAGTCTCAAGCCAATGGCTGATACAGGCAGATTAAAAATAAAAGCCATCAGCTGGATGGGGCAGGGCCAAAGGCCACACAGTATAGACTAGAGATAACAGATCTGCTTGACAGTTGTGGCATCAAAAAAGGAACACTTGTCACTGAGGAAGCATTTAAGGAGATATGTTATTTGCTTCTGAAAGCTAAACATAAGATCAACATCAGATCAACAACTTTGCAGATCTTTTAAACCTTGAATTTCTGCAAGAATGTTGAATTGATTACAAAATATAAAAAAGATTTATCCCTCTTATTTCACAGACCCAATTAGTTTTATCAAATCAATTATAGGGTGGGCATGCTGGTCTAGATCCTTGTCCTTTAGTCTGGCAAGAAGTGTCTGCTGACTGGGACTAGAGTAAGAGGCTGCACCAGAGGCCAAAGAGCCACACCTCTTTCCTGGCTTATCACAGTGTGCAGTGTGGTCAGAGAGGATTGCTGTTTGCTCACCACCCTTTGACAAGTTGGCAAAGGTGCACCCTCCATGATTGACACTCAGCCTTGGGAAAAACAGGGATGACGCCTAAAACACCCATGCTGTGCTCAATAAGCAAGGATGCAGTGCGTCACGGGTGGGTGTGGTCCTACAGCTCACAGGCCACATGAGGCCAGGGCTGACATTAGAGAAGCCTGTCAAAGCCTGCTACAGGTTCACATACGCACTAAGGCATGATCCTGTGAAAAGTGCTGTGAAAGTGCTTGACCCCTTCGAGTAGAGCGAGGGTCAGAGTAATGGTTTGATAGAGCGTGGCTCTGCTTGCAATAAAACTTTAAAAAGAATTAAAAGGCAGAAAATGGGGAGGGGCAGAGCATCCGTGCTCCCTGTAAGGAGCCGCCTCTGTACAGTATCCTCAAACATGACAATCAATTCCCTTTCAAACCTATGCGTTATGTGATTCTCAAAACATTATATATTTAATCAAATATCCATGTGGCAAAGGATATGTAGGACAGTTCTATTTAATACAAGAATTGTTGAGAACAAGTCTACAAACTTAAACATCAAATTATATTTTGCACATCATTGTATTATACAGCAACACTCTTCAACTACAATGTCAATGACAAGAAGCCAGCAATGAGTGCATACAAACCAGAACTGCTTCTCAACCCACAGTCTCCTTAAGGCCCAAATGGCCAGCAAACCATTGGATACTCTGCGCTTTGGGAAATAAAACGAGTGAAGAGGGGGAAATTGCCTAGGTCTGTCATAGAATACTCCAAACACTGTGAAAATTGCAAAAAGAAATCATTAACTAATAGTAAATATATTGGTGAGAAATGCAACAGAAAGATAAGGCATAATAAACAGATAAACGTATAAACCCACCCTCACAATACCAGGCGGGTGCTGGGGTCTCTGGACATGCTTAGAAGACTTCAAAGATGAACTGGAACTCTGTACAAAACATAAATAGGGCAGAAGAGAAGACAGAAGAAGTAAAGCAACAGGAAGCCCACTTAAAGATGGCAACCAGGGAATAGCAAAAAACAAGAAAGGTGACCAATGGAGGGTGACAGGTGTGAACTTTACAACAGATAAGGAAATCCACCGACTTACAATGTTTCCAGGCAAAAGTGGTGTTTCCTGTGGTCTTTTATACTGTCTTTAACATAATCTGGAAGTGAAACCATCACTGGAAGTTACGACTGTGTATTGTGTGTTAAAACACAGTGTTCCCCATGCAAGGTATCCCAAAGCAAAATGGCCGCCGGCCAACACATCATGCTGCTGTGCTCATTCTGTGGATCCATTTTCTCTTTCCAATATGGTGACCGCACATGCTGAATGCTGTTTTTCTCATCATAACCACTGCACACAGAACACACACCACCAAGCAACACCTGGTTTCCACCACCTCCAATGCCCAGACCCTTCTTGAATTCTTCTCTCCAGATCTGCTCTCAATAACTAAGTGTGATATGTTGATGTCATGATTGATGCCGAATCCCAACAGTTAGGTTTGTTAACTGATAACACCCTCACTACAAGGTTGAGCAATAAATCTAAAACTGTTGTGACTAGAAGTCTTTTTGAGTGAGAAACATAGAACAATGAATCAAACAAGACTTATCAATGAGGAAAGTTATTTTTGTAAGTTGTAAAATGCTGCTCTTTCTAAATTACAAGGACCAGCTTACTCTGTGAGATGTGGTTAGAGATTAGGAATATATAACTTTATCACAGGATAATTACTACATTTACCAACATTCCCAGTTCCACAGATCTACGCGGAGCCTTTCCTGTTTGAAAGACAGGAAAGATGATAAACTCGGCTTCTGGTGTAATAATGGGTGTGTCCATTATGAGTTGGTGGCTATGGGTCAGAGCAAACCATTAATGATCTCATCTGGGAGTGTCACCTGGTTGTTGGAGGCTGATGAGTACCTTAGAAGCACCAGAATACCCTCCTGGGTGCGTTGTGAGCTATACAAATGCCAATATCATAACAAGTTCACTACACACTCTGAAAACATCTGTAAATTTATAGGGTTGAACAAGCTTTTGAGGCCTTCATTACTTGTGGATGATGTCCTGTTGCTCATTTCCTAAGACCTGACTTTGAAACTGTCCTCCTGAGAGCTCTTTACCACAACATTCACCATTCATGTACCTATGGTGTACGCGGCTCCGGAGTTACCAGCAAGAGTTGTGACACTACTGTTGTGAGTGCTACAGTCAACAAGAATTTCACTTGAAGCACCGTTGAAAAGTTCTTGCATTCCTGGTCTAAATAGTGGATAAGCACATCGATGAAGTAGATATATGCATGTATTCTCACACTCAAGGACACCTTTCATCCAGCATGGAACCTCTTCAAAGGATTTTATTCCTTTTGGGCTCTCCTGGATCAAGGGCGGTTACTTCATCCATCACCGCTGTGGTGTGACTAAGAGACAAGCCGGCCTTGAGGACAGAAAGAATCTTCCATCATTACTGAACCATAGATGGAACCGGCATATCCAGTGGACCAGTGAGGGTCCTCCTTCACTGCGGAGACATACCAGCCTCTGGGGCAGCTTCAATCACTACTGAACCATGGATGGAACCAGCATATGCAGTGGGCCTGTGATGGTCCTTTACTGCTGAGACATACCAGCCTCCTTCGCTGCTGAGACATACCAGCCTCCGAGGCACCCATGGAAAGTATCACACTTGCGCAGACTTTCCTAACTTCTTTGCTTTGCTATTCCCAAGTGAAACTTGTGACTTTTGCAACAATTTGTTGCACATATACCCATATCCATTTTATGTTTTTTCAGCACTATGCCACTGTGCATTGAAAAGGCTTGCAAAAGGTAAACTTGCAGGATAACAACTTCTGTTTGCATTTCCCAATCTGGCTAAGCTTGATTATGAATATGATATGAAACGGTCTTAGAATGCAGCATAAACTGCTCAGATGAAGAAAAAACTGAAATAATGGAAGCATTCATTAAAAGTCAAAAGGCCTCTTTACAATATTTTGATGCACGGCAGCGCAGCAAGCCTTCCTGCTGCACTGCCATGCGTCAAAATAAAAGGGCAGAAATGCACCGTATCTACAAGACACGCCACATTCCTGTCCTCCTCCCCTGTGCCGGCGCACAAACAGCAGCCGTGCGCCGGCGCAGATACCCTTGTGTCATTTTGCAGGGGTGACTGCATTGCAGGGATGATTGAAGGGACACCTTCCTGCACATAAACAATCATTAAAGGCATTTTCCTCTTTCTGTGCATGCTGCAGAATGCAGCACACATAGAAAGAGGAAAAATCAAGGAGAAATAGAGGTATTTCTCCTCATTGCACCTCCTTACGCTTCACCTAGGGAGGCGTAGGATTCTGACGCATTCCCAGGTTTACAGAATGTTGTAAATCTGGGAATGTGTCAGGTTCCATGGGTGTTGCGTGGGAACACCCACGGCAACACCTATGGAGCGCCCCTTTTACGCAGAGTTATGCGTGAAAGGGTCTTGCATGAAAGGGCCACATATTTACAAAGTCATAAAAAGTCGGTCAGGGTGATTTTACGTGGCCTTGTAAATATGGGGAAGCCCACTGCACTGTTGGTGCGTCAATAAAAGTGACGCACCGGCGACGCAATGGGCTTGTAAATAGGCCCCAAGATCTGTTATTTTGTAAAACTTCTCTGGTACAAAAAAGCAACACTTTATACACTTCTACACAAAACACATATAGATTTTAAAATATGTTGACAATCGAAGCGGATCGTAAGAAACCTATATCAACCCTTTCATCTTTCCGTGTGCATGTGTGTGTGTCAGTTTCCTTCACCGGAACTGACGTCACGGCCATGGCCTGTGAGCCCAAGCCCTACTCTGCATGGAGCACTGCGACCTTTGCGCGAGGGACCTCACAGCCTTACAAGTAAAGAGGACGCATATCATGGGTGGCCTGATTCTGTCATTGCTGACTTTGTCGTGGCTGCTGTCAGGTGGGCGACCCGGATCCGACCCAGTTTTGTGCCTTTGATTTCCAATTGTAATTTAGTGGTATCAGAAACAAACTTCTTCAAAACTGGTCACATGTAGATTAGAGCAGAATGAAAAGCAAACTTAATTCTTCGTTTATCTGAAAGTGAACTCTGGAGTTTCTGCATTGTATGTAGAAGTTGAACTAGTTTACGTGTTTATTACTGACAATTTTTCTTTTTTTATTTGTCCTAGGGCTGTCCCCACTAGTGATGTCTTGTCAGTGCAAATACAAAATTAAGAAATAAAACATTTAGCATGCTCATGTTAACTTCTTTCTGTACTAAAGTTATTCTGAAAGGCATTCAGTTTATCACAGTGAGATATTTAATTATATGTGTATATTTTTGCTTCTCTCAGGTGTGACTTCTTCGTATGTTGTACAGCCAGCATACACAGTCGGATATCTCGGGGAAGATAAAGTCATTTCATGTCACTTACATGACTCCAGCAAGCCCTGGATGTACTGGTACAAGCAGGGCACAGACCAAGCTATGGAAGCTCTCTTCCTCTCCTACACCACCGGGGACCCCCAGAGCCTCACAGACAAGCCCCTGAGAGTGGTGAGGGAGTTTGACCTGCAGTTTCCCACCCTGCAGCCGTCAGACTCGGCTGTGTACTTCTGCGCCTGCAGTGCCGCACGGTGGGAGAAACGTGTGCCACTTAAAACAAAAACTGACAGACGGCCCAGGAGTGAGCCTCGAGCTGCAGTGTTCACACGCAGCACCCTGCCACGAAGAAGGACCGCAAATATTAAAAGCGGTCAACACGTGTTCACTCTTATTTGTGGGAGGTATTTGGGTCTGTCTGGGTGTGGTCAATAAAGTCTATGACGCAGTACGTTCAGTTAACGGTTGCAGGACGCAGAGTAAAGATGTGTATTACAGAGCTCCGTGTGTGGCGTAGTCATTTGCGTTCTCCAGATCTGGGGTGCATGCTACACGCAGGAGTAAACAAAGCCTCAAGCGCGGAGGAGGGGAGGGAAAAGGAGCTGGAGGTCACAGAGAGTGCCCTGTACCATTACTTTAGGCTGACAGATGAACACTTCTGGGGGCATATTTACGTATCTTTGCCAGTGGTAATTCTTTGATGTGCATACACCTTCCATTTCATTTATTGCGCTGTTTTTTTTGCGGCGGAATCTAGCAGAACGTGTATAAAGGACGGTAAATGCGGTCATCTATCAAACTGAATACACCCTACTGTTCTCATATACTCCTGCAAGCCAGTAGACTATAATTCATAGTTGTCATAGTGCCAATGCCTTCACCTCATAGTGGCTTTGCGTAGGGTAAAACCGAGGGTGAAGTAGGAGATGTGCATACTTCATCGATCGCCCTACAATGCCTACATCCCCTACGGACTGTCCGGTGCCCCAGTACTAGGGGATGAATGCATTAGAACATCTCAAAGTGTAACACTCCGCCGATACCTCTGAGTGGACACCCTACTAACAAGCGTTGGGTTAAACCTACAGCCGTTACCACAACCTAGTGTGCTTATTGTGCAGCGGCACCAGAAACACAAGCCATATATCCCGATACACTGGTAAACGATATTTGCACCTCCATTGCCCTCTTCACAACCAAGGACATATAGTAACAATGTACTTTCATTAATTGTCATTCTTTGTACTTTCATCCCGCCTCTCATCAGCACATAGGATGCTGTTGAGGAGTAAAGGGTGGGTCATGGGGTAAAACAGTACAGAATCAAGGATCCGTGATGTGGCTTCTAAGACCGATAGCATTTTAGTGAATCACTGTCCACGCTCTTACAGCCATATGTTAAAGAATGGGAATTGCGATTTTTACCAAATCACAATTAGGAAATCTCAGGGCCTTGCTTACAATATTTTGACGCACAGCAGCGCAGTGAGCCTTCCTGCTGCGCTGCTGTGCGTCAAAAGAAAAGGGCAGGAATGCACCGTGTCTACAAGATACGGCGCATTCCTGTCCTTTTACCCTGTGCTGGTGCACAATGGGCTGCTATACATCAACGCCGGCACCCTCGTACCATGGTGCAAGGCTGTCTGTGTTGTATGGGTGATTGTTTTTGTGCAGGAAGGAGCACCTTCCTGCACAAAAACAACCACGAGAGGTGTTTTCCTCTTTCTGTGTGTACTGCAGAATGCAGCACACATAGAAAAAGGAAAAATGAGGCAAAATAAAGGTATTTCTCCTCGTTGCGCCTCCCTTACACCTCACCTGGGGAGGCGTAGGAATTGGGCGCATTCCCTGGTTTTCAAAACTTTGGAAATGCATCAGATTTCATGGTTGTTGTGTGGGAGCACCCACAGAAACACCCATGAACAGAGTAATGTGTGAAAGGGGGCCATATTTACAAGTTCATGAAAAGCCATGCAGGGTGGCTTTAAGTGGTTTTGTAAATATGGCCAGATCCACTGGTCCGCCAGTGCATAAAAAAAAGTGACGAACCGGCAGCACAATGGGCTTGTAAATCACCCCCTCAATTTTTAATGTAAAAAACTTAAAAACTTCAAATAGAGGGACATATGTACAAGGGGATATTGCCACCAGAATGTCACTTTTAGCGACAGCGACATTCTGGTGGCGATATGCCCTTCTCCATATTTACAAAGTGGCGTTAAGCCACTTTTTGTGGCTTAACGAGGATTAAAAAAGGCCCCTTTATATGCATTACTTAGCATGAAAGGTGCATGCAATGGGTTTTGCTGTGGGCGTTCCACTGCAACACACACTGCTTTTGATGCTCCCCCAAATTTACAAGGAGGTGTAAATCTGAGGCAGCGCCAAAAACTAACGCCTTGCAAGACCATGCATTAGAATGGGGAAACGAGGAGAAATTATATAATTTCTCCTCGTATTTGCTTTTTCTATGTGTGCTGGATTATGCAGCACACATAGAAAGAACAATAAACCATTAATTATTGTTTATGTGCAGGAAGGAGCTCCTTCCTTCACATAAACAATCATTAAATTATGACGAGTTGCAACTTCTATACATGGTGCATTCTGCAGCACACACTGAAGTAACAAATCACCATTATTGATTGTTTATAGGCAGGAAGGGACACCTTCCTGCACATAAACAATAATTCCCTGCAACAGAGGGTGCCTTGCACTATGGTGCAAGAGTGCCTGCGCTGGCGCTAGGCAGCTAAATTTAGCGCCAGCGCTAGGGAAAACACAGGGGGTGCCGTATTCTTGTGAATATGGCGCATCCCTGCGTTTTAAAAATGTCAGATTGCGGCGCTGCCAAATTTGGCGCAGCTCCGCGGTCCGGCATTTTCTTGTAAATATGCCCCAGAGATTCCTAATGGGGTTACAGATAGAAACTTTGGCCTGGATCAGGCCAGAGTGCTGTTTTGGGAAGCTGTGAGTAGTCAGCCTACACTGCACGCCTTATGATGAACGCGCTTCCTTACTGAGGGCAATACTTTAATTTGGGTGTCATATTTTTTTATTCCACTGGCTTCCCCTTGAACCACAAAATTTACTGCTAATAATTTAAAATACCATTGACACAAACCAGGTTAAGTTTTCAGGTGATACGAAGACTGCGCAACTTCTCAGCATGGAAAAAAAAAAAACTTCACAAGCAAGAGCACGCATACTCAGTTCAAAATGAATGGTATAAAGAAATATGTTTATTAACAAGTCTGCACTGTTCATCTTTGTCAGTCAGCCATAGAGCCAGTCGTGAAAAGCAATGCAGGTGCAGGCGAGCAGGAAGGAAGTGGAGACAGGAAGTTATTATCAGCCTCTTATGTACTTCCGGCCTGTCTCATCAGGGTCACATCTGAACCACACTTCTGCAAGATGAGGAGCCTTCTGCACAGTGCAGTGTTGTGCTGTTGTCTACTAGGTTAATTTTTGTTTATTAATTTGAAACATGCATTACTAATTTAATACTGTAAATATACATAGATTCTTAGCATTATGTGTAAGTAATAGGGGTTGCCACTGATTTATCATGAATTTCCATCGATCCCAAACCGATGTAGTTCTATTTTCAGTTATGCTGTTGCTTTAAACGCCTTTAAACGCCTTTACTGGTTGCAATGCTTCTGTCACTCAAGGAATGCAAGAATTGTATTTATCAACAGGTTAGAATTCTGAGCCAGGTGTCATTTTAATGCGGATCACAAACATTGCCACCAATGGTTCTTCAATGATGTGATTAGAAATCAATGTTTTATGTGCAATAAAAGGGACAGAGAAAATGGGGAAAAAAGACAAAACTGTGCTCCCTTCGAGTGCTTGCCCTGCTCATGCATACTTCTTTTCTGTTTGTTTAGGTCTTGAAGGCGCCTTTGTGGAGCAGACACCAATGTATGTAGCAGTGAGTCCTGGGACAACGGAGTTCATCCGCTGTACATTGAAGGACAAGGAGTACCCTTGGATGAGCTGGTACTTGCAAGACGCGGATGGCCAACTGGAGAACCTGTTCGTGATCAGAACAACCGGCGACACAGCAAAGAAGGTCAGAAAAGGAGAGATGTATGAAGCGGTGCGCGTCAGCGACACGGAGCTCACGCTGCGTATCGACAACACCAGCATCTCTCAGATCATCTACTGCACCTGCAGCCGCACACAGTGTCAGATTGTGGTTGCACCGTAGGGCAGAAACTCTCAGCTGGTCTTCTGCACCGGTTTGTGGTGGCACCGTAGGGCAGAAACTCTCAGCTGGTCTTCTGCACCGGTTTGTGGTGGCACCATAGGGCAGAAACTCTCAGCTGGTCTTCTGCACCGGTTTGTGGTGGCACCGTAGGGCAGAAACTCTCAGCTGGTCTTCTGCACCGGTTTGTGGTGGCACCTTAGGGCAGAAACTCTCAGCTGGTCTTCTGCACCGGTTTGTGGTGGCACCACAGGGCAGAAACTCTCAGCTGGTCTTCTGCACCGGTTTGTGGTGGCACCACAGGGCAGAAACTCCCAGCTAGTCTTCTGCACCGGTTTGGGGTGGAACCACAGGGCAGAAACTCTCAGCTAGTCTTCTGCACCTATTTGGGGTGGAACCACAGGGCAGAAACTCCCAGCTAGTCTTCTGCACCGGTTTGTGGTGGCACCACAGGGCAGAAACTCCCAGCTAGTCTTCTGCACCGGTTTGGGGTGGAACCACAGGGCAGAAACTCTCAGCTAGTCTTCTGCACCTATTTGCGGTGGAACCACAGGGCAGAAACTCCCAGCTAGTCTTCTGCACCGGTTTGGGGTGGAACCACAGGGCAGAAACTCTCAGCTAGTCTTCTGCACCTATTTGGGGTGGAACCACAGGGCAGAAACTCCCAGCTAGTCTTCTGCACCGGTTTGGGGTGGAACCACAGGGCAGAAACTCTCAGCTAGTCTTCTGCACCTATTTGGGGTGGAACCACAGGGCAGAAACTCCCAGCTAGTCTTCTGCACCGGTTTGTGGTGGCACCACAGGGCAGAAACTCCCAGCTAGTCTTCTGCACCGGTTTGGGGTGGAACCACAGGGCAGAAACTCTCAGCTAGTCTTCTGCACTGGTTTTTGGTGGTCACAGGAGATCACGCGATGAGCCTGCATCAGGCGCGGGTCTATCTTGCTCTAACCATCAATCTCGGAGATGCCGGGTTCTTACAAAGTATTTAACAGTGGCATACATGTGCTGTAAAATACTAAAAATTCCAAATGGATTTAAAATGAAGTCACACAAAATACTGTCATTTACTTTTACTTTTTAAAAAAAATAAAATGCTAAATAAATTTAATGACAAGTTAGACAGCACAATCCAGGGATTCCTGTCATGTACAGTAATACGTCCAAAACGTATGCAACGAGGCGACAGTATATGAGATTTTACAGTCACACACACACTCCTTCAGCAGGCAGAGAAGGGCAGGTCACACAAGGTGCGTGCGGAGGCGCAGTGCGCCCAGACATGTGTATTATGGTCATAATGGAAAACACGCTAAATAAACACTCCTGTGCGACAGTATGTCCCAGTGTTTTCTTTCAGTTGTCCCACCCCTAGGAAGAGATTTTAGAAAGAAAGAAGTTTCAGGAACGTTTACTTATAAGTAAAATACACAGGATAAACCTGTTGGTTCCTTGAAAGACATGTAATGAGACAGCACATTATTAACAATAATTCTAATCATAAAAACAACCAGACATATCACATTTCTGTTTCTTAGAGCTGTAAATAAAATATGTCACAAATAACCAAGGAAATGATACTCAATTTAACAACCTCAGAAGGATGAGTTGGTTTTCCTACTATTCAAACTTTTGACCTACAGGTCACATGAGACAGATTAAGACAAGATTATAGGATGAAATATTAGACACCAGAAATTAAATATATTCATAAAGAAACATCTGACAAGTGATTATGAAACCTTTCACCTTTCTCTTAATACTGCAATATCACCTGAGCTTTATTTGTGCACTTCTGCACCCATTGCACATTTATCTACATAAGTATTCCGAAGCACTATCTATCCATTGTAAGTAAACGTTATCCGCCACAACACGTTTCTAGATAATACTACGGGGCATATTAGCAATGCCTGGCGATAATTATCGCAAAGCGCAATTAGCGCTTGGATAATTATCGCCAGGCATCGCCGGTTTCTATCGCGGAGTTAGCGTGCAATCAGCAATGCTAATCTCCAAAGCGATAGAAACCTTGAAGAACAGTGTGAATATCGCCTGAAAACAGGCGATATTCACACTGTTCCCAGCTCTGCTTGCTGATAGTGCGAGGGGACTTAGCCATGTAATCCACCTCTCATTGGATTACATGGCTAAGTCAGGGTGGGACCAGGTGTTAGCAAACCAGCTCTAAACGTGTTTAGCGCTGGTTCGCTAATCACCGCCCCTGCCTCGCTGATAGGCGTTAGCGACCTCAGCGACTGTTTCCAGTCGCTGTTAGGTGGGAACGCCTACTTTGCATGCCATTAGCGATAAATATCGCTGGCATGCAAAGCGACACCCAACCCGGTCGCTATCGCCTACAAGCTGTCGCTAACAGCAGTTAGCGACAGCTTGTTGATAAGGCGATAATATTATCGCCGCTTTAGCGGGAAAAAGTCCCGCTAAAGTGGCGATAATCGCCTTGCTAATATGCCCCTACGTTTCTCTGAAGGCCTTCACTTCCTGGTACAAATGCCCTCTTATTTCGGATATTGCAACCAATGATACCATCAACAGTTTTGTTTATAAATGTTTTTTGTATGTTTGAACCCACAGCCCCTGAAACCCACATGAGTTAAATATACACTTGATAAAACAAGTATAAATAACGAAAACAGTAATGAATGGTTTGTTTTAGGAATAAGGTAAGTTGTCACAAAATGGTATCCTTATGGAATCAGCAACAGCTCAAAGGAAACCATTTCTACAATGTAGTAATGTGCAACCCTTCTTAACAGGTCCCTGTGTGGCACTGTCTTCAGTTAGATATAGCACTGTTAGGGCTTTCCAGGCGCTAGAATGTTAATATGTTATTGCACGAAGGTTCATTGTGATGCTATAACACTATGTCATATTGGAGCGGTCTCCAGTGAGAGCTGGCCTGGCTGAAGATACTCTTCTTGCTCTACTTCCGGGTCTGAAGGGCGCCCTGAGTGAGCCAGGACAGAGGGATAAGGCAGGTCCTCAACCTGGCCTTAAGGTGCACAACTCACAGCACCTCACTGCCCCTTCGTCGGAAGGGCCTCCCAGTGTAAGATGGTTCACCTGATATCCGGGCAGCTGGTCCCAAAGATCTCAGATCTCAATCCTGTTCCACGTGGGCGATCCCTGCAGTGACGCAGGACTGACCAGTGGGTCTTCTGACCATGTAAGTGAAGCCACCAAGGGACATCAGTGCTCTCACAACCTGTCAATCACTCTTCCACCAATAACTGATAGAGATCGATTTCACAGGTATGACAGGTCAATAGTCAAAATTACATTCCTGGTCTCATTGAAAGAAAGAAAACTCCGAGTATAATGTATCCAAAATGGTCAGTCATTGTTATCATGAGGGTGAAAACCACCCTCATTGTTAAATACTTTGGGGCAGATTTACAACTTCTGGCGCATCCCTGCAAATCAGCAGGGATGCGCCAGAATAGTTGCGACACGCAATTCTCTCCTTGCGCCACCACGGAAGCGCCGCATTTACAATGCGGCGCACCGTGGCGCAAGGAAAGGCCGATGCGTGTCGCATCCTGTGGCGCAAGGGCGGCGCATTGCTGGAGTCGTGTCGCAAGCGCGACGCAACTCCGGCAATGCTCGTGGGCCGCCCATACCTAACGTGGTGCGCCACTCCTTACGCCTGCTTGAAGCAGGCGTAAGGATTCGTCGCAGCGGCGTCGGAAAAGTGACTGAGTGAAATCTTGTAGATTTCACTCAGCCACTTTGCGAGGCGTTCCTGCGCCGGAACACCCCCTGCTCCGGAACGCCCACATGAAACCTGACGCAGGTTTCATGTGGCGCAGGACTTTACTACGTGACGCATCTCCCTAGATGCGTCACGTTGTAAACTACCCCGCAGCATGGCGCTGGCTTTACGCCGCCGTTGCGTCACAGAAGTGACGCAACGGCGGCGCTAAAGTGGCGCAAGGGGCTTGTAAATCTGCCCCTTTATTGTTTGATTTCTTAAAAACCATTACAATATAAAACTCGTTCAATTCATTCGTAAAAAAGACAACTCGATACAAATTACAAAACTGTGTTTTTCTTTCAATTCACTAAAACCATGTAAGCAAGTTCAAGTTCAAAAACCTTTATTTCGGTCATTAGACACCATAAAAGTATGCATACAATACAGTAAATATCTTAACAAGTTAAAATTGATAAAAAAAATCCTTCCAACATACAAAAATACATGTACATCAACTTTAAGTGCCAACAATCTGCTGTGACATCTGCGCACGGTCAATACCCTCAGAAAGTGCATGTGCATTGATAGGGGAATAACATAGAAAGGAAAACAGAACTCGTGGTATTAATAAATCCAATAAAAACACTACTATTCGCATTATGAATAAAAAAGTTATACATGCAGAAGAAATTTAAAACACATTACATATACATAATTAAAATTTGGAACAGTAAAAAAGATTGTAATATGATGTAAGATTTTTTTGTTGAACTGTTAGAGAGTAAAAGGAATTTAAGCATTTGCATCTAGTGTAGCTTTTTTTAAAAAGTCCAGCGCCTACGCCACATTGAGTTTAAACAAGCATTTGCAATGCAATCGGTCTCGCCTTTGGGACCTTATATGTATTTAGCTATGCAGCACATTAGCCTGGGTGCTGAAACATCTACTGTTCTTGAACATGGAGGGAAAGAAAGCACCAAACTGCGTGACACTCCAGTATGGGAACACATGGAGAGAAATATTGCCTATGATTAGGAGGGATTAAATAAGACCACAGAAATATACTGATGTGTGTGTTCGGGGAGGGGGATAAGAAACAGAGTCCTGGTGCCCAACCGCTCGTTCTTCCTGTCACTGCCCAACAACTAGAGAGGTGTGTGCGCCAGCACAGTGCTGCCAGGGAGCCAAGAGGAGACTGGGTGACCAATGGAGGAACGTGAAGTATATACAACAGACTGTACAGGAGAGGTCTTCTTCAAAGTAGGTGGAACCCAAGCTGCCCATCAGTGTCTTCTGTTACATCAAAACCTAGGCTGAGACAGCACTCTCCAGCAAAGCACTCTCCGTGTATTAAACAGCACAATGTTTTATCCACAGCGAAACACCGCAGCACAGGCATCTACAGCAAAACAAAGGCTGCCTTCGCAACGTTCAGGCATTGCATAAGCACCTTCAACGAAGCGAAGGCTGTCTGTCACAGGCTCAGTGCTCCACACAGTAAACAGAGGCTCGAGCATCTTTATAAAAACACAGACTTGTTATCGCTCTTCGACCTACGCGCAGGACTGGCGGGCACTGAGCTAGACTACAATAAACAACATATTTGCCACATGACAACCAGAGCACTATAACAGCGCTCAGTTTTATCACTAGGTCGCAACATCTTCGGCTGCCCGATATATTCCCCTTAACGTCGCAGCAGGGAAAGAACCTATTCGAAAGGCTTGTATGTAGACAACTGGAGTTTTACATGTGCCCACATACTATATTCCAACATGTAAACATGTGATATATGAAATAAAGTAACGTCCGAGTTCAGGTAGCCTCACTCAAGCCATCGCGCTGACGTCGCGTACATCACTTCTGTAAGGAGAGATAACCATTTCAAATGGAAGAACTAATTCTAACGTCATCTGTAACGGCCACCGCAATACTGCAGCTTCCAAACTCACCCAAGGGTTACTGGTTTGCATTCTCATCAGTCGGTTATATCCCTCTAATCCCCCCAAGATCTCCTGGCCCAGGAATTGAGCAGATGGACAGGTGCGTTTCTGCAGTCTCCGCAGCTTGCTGCAGAACACAGCTGCTTGCATTCAACGTCAATCCCATGGCAGGCAGTAACTCCTGATAGTCATGCGGGGCCGGGCTACAGTCAGTAATCATCTTATAGGTCTCTGCACCTGCAAGGCTGAAAGGGCTTGGGCAGAGTCAGCCCCACGTTAGACTTGTATCTTTAAGGGCCCAGCAGTGCAAGCGTCAAGGCCAGGGCAGCGTCTGCCGTGTATATGTAAGGATCTCTGACAGGCCAAAGGTGACGGGACGGCCTTTCACACGTCAGGCTGCTGTCTTTGAAAGATCTGTGGAGCTGGGACTGTGACCCGATTTGGTAAGGTTTACGTAGGGCTGGGGCGATAGAGTCACATGTCGACAGTCTCTGCCTTGGACCCCAGCTAGACGCTTAAAAGGAGTGTGCCAAGTTGCATTTTTCCCTTTGCCATAACCACGTCAGAATTGTGACTTTAGCAACAACGTGTATATTTAACATTAACAAAGCAGCTCTGCTTAAAATTCCTTAACCACTAGGCAACACGTGATTCATTACGATGCTGAATCAAAAAATAATGACATTCGGCCGATAAATACAACCCAGCGTCGCCCACTTTTTCACCTTTTCTCACAGACACAGGCTGCTGTTGAAACCGCTAGCCTTGCAACGAGGTACGTCCGCAGAAACGGGTCCGTTTCCTGTTTTCTAGGACGACAGAAAAGAATGTGCAACCAAACGCCACTGTTTTGTCGCGCATGCGTAAGATGTAAGGCATCGCGTGCATGCAAGACAAAGAGTGCAAATGTACCCACCAATCATACAACAAACAAGCATTGAAAATGCAATAGGACTCGTCTTTACGCAAGACCTATTGCATTTTCAACGTAAGTGTGGACGTAAAATAAGGCACGAACGGGAGGGGGTTGGGGGGTGGTGGTGGTGGTCCAAGAAATCACGGATTACGGGAGGGAACGGGGAGAGGCAGGGGAATAAAACTGTTTTTTAAGTAAAGGGGCTGATAGCCTCGGAAGGAAATAAATGACGACATAGCCGTGAGGAGGCGGGAGTAACAAGCTAAACACCAATCACATTGCAGAATTTAAGATTGAAGCCAATCAAAAATATGGCCGGAAAGTGGGCGGAGCTTCCCCCGCTATACTGTATACAGCATCTTTCGACAAGACAGCGCATGCGCTGCCTAGGCGAAACCTAAAAATGAGAAACAGCAAAAACAATGGGCTTAGTGGTGCTAAACTTCAGAACTCTAAATGCCTCCTGGCAATGCACAAACCCTAGGTTCCTGCACAACTGTATGAGCCAGCGCTGTCTTGCAAGTTTGTAGCCTGGGCAAAAAAATAAAACATGAAGCTCTGACTCCTCCTGATAGTTACAGGCTGGGCACCCTCGTGGAGCAGTTTCAGACCATTTACAGGTAAAGGCACGGAGTGGAAGGGTACCAAATCTCAACTGGACATATAGTTTTCTCGCTGAAAAAGGTAAAATGTCATCCAGGAAGGGCTCAAATTTGTACTCGTCTTTTATTAGGAGGAATTCGGCTGTCCGATGACCTGTGGCCGAGTTCCCCTGGATGACTGCCAGTTTATATATTCGGTAAGTTTTCACCAATTCAGCGCGTGAGATTAGAGAGCATGCTTCCTCTGGGTTACTCCAAAGACTTGGTTTTCCTAGCCTGCTACACTCTTCCCTTATGCATGCAAACCAAGGGATTTTTTCCACCCCCGGAAAACCCAGTAACTCTTTTGTTTCTTACCGATATTCTGTCAGTTCCGGGGTCACCCACAATCTGCGCCAGAAGGTTAAGGGTCTTAGACCAATCTCATCTCCAATTGGTCTAATACCTAAGTCTAGCCTCAGTGGGATTAAGGGGGTACTAGAAGGAAGACCCAGGATCTGTCTCAGGAAGCTGTTCTCTACTTTACTCACTTGACTACAGGAGCAATAACCCCAAAGTTCAGCGCCGTACATTGTTGCCCCCCTGGCTTACGCCTTGTAAATCTCTACAATGGGCCCAGCAGGTTTAGAGGAGGAATTTCTAAGTAATTTTGCAATTCCTCCAGAGGTCTGAGCTAGCTTAAGCTTAGCTTTGGCAATTTGTGGCCCCCACTCCATTTTTTCGGTCAGAGTGACACCCAAATAGTCAAATACGGAGACACTTTCCAGCACAATGCCATCTAAACTTGGATTAGATTGCGTTGTCTTGGCTGGGTTAAAGACCATGAACTTGGTCTTCAAGGTATTTATCTCCAGCCCCCTTTTATTACAAAAGATGACAAAGCTGTCCAGGACCCTCTGTATCCCCATCGGCGACTTAGACATTAAAAGGGTGTCATCTGCGAACATCAATGCCGGGACCTTTGAGTTTGCTAACTTTGGGGCATCATTATCCTTAACCTCAATAAGTTGGGCAATCAGAGCGTTGACAAAGAGGCAGAACAGGGTAGGTGCGAGCACGCACCCTGCCTCACTCCTCTGTCAACTGGGAATCGTGAAGTCAATTCTCCCCTTTCCCACATCTTACTTGGGCAAAGTTAGCTTCATGCAACCTCATAAGCATGATTAAGAGGTAAGAGGGGATCCCCATATCTCTAAGTACCCCCATAATTTACCTCTGGGCACCAGATCAAAGGCTATCTTCAGGTCCACAAAGATTAAATAGAGGCTGCCACCCTCCATTCTCACAGTCTTCCAAAATATAAGTTGAAGTCTATATATTTGGTCGACTGTGGAGATGTTCTTCCTGAAACCGGCTTGATATGGGCTCAGAATTTCATTGTCTTCCATCCAGCCCTGAAGGTGGTCAAGGAGTACCCGTGCAAACAATGTTTGCGTAACATCGATCAAACTGATCGGTCTATAGTTTGCAGGGAGAAGTGGGGAGCCCTTTTTAAAAACTGGGACAATTTCTGCCCCCGCCCAGGATTCAGAGATCGACATACCTTTCATTATGGCATTAAATAATACACATAGGTAAGGGCCCCAAATTGTTGGTTCTTCCCGAAAGAGATCCCCAGGGAGCTTGTCTAGACCCGGTGCTTTACCGGCGGGAAGTTTCTTTATTGCATTTGAGACTTCAAGAAGGGTGATCTCAGCGCCTTCTTCATGAATGGTCCTTGATAGGATAGTAGTCGTCTCGTCTGCCGAACCGACATCGGCACACGTAGTCCTTGGGGAGATTATGAGTGTGTCATTGTTGGAGCCAAATGCTGCCTTTGTACTATATAACGCCTGGAAATGATCTACCCACTTTTCTGCTGCTATATTCGGCTCTATGGCTGAATTGCCTTCCCTACTGCCTGTTCTAACTATAGCCCAGAATTCCTTCATATCTTTATTCAGTAGGGCAGCTTTTATGTCGTCCCATTTGTTTAATTCCCAGGACTGCTTTGCTAAACAGATGGCCTCTTTATACAACACCCGCTTACATTTAATCAATAACTTATCTTTGGCTTTAATGGCTGCTAAGAGGGCCCGTTTCGCCTTTCGGCAGTTATCATTAAACCATGAATGAATGGCCTGTTTTTTCGCCTTGGGGTGCATTTTTGGATAAAATATATCAACCAGTTTGGCAGCCGGGGCTGTATGTGTTTCTACAACTTTAATGATATGAGCTGGACTGCCTGCTGCAGCAACATCGCCACTGATTTCTATGAGGACTGGAACTACAATTGCATAGAGTACACTCAGCTTACCAGGTGATTGCTTTATTACCCCTCATTTAATTCTTCTCCTATTATTGGAGAGAATTAATCTATTTTCGGGGGCGGGCCTGCTGGTCAGAGCAATACCCAGGTCCGGCACCTTCAGTGTCAGTACCAGGGCATTATGGTCACTATCATGCAGCGAAACCACGGCGAAATCGAGAACCCTAGGCCATAATCTTGTCTCAACAAGGATGTAGTCCAGTAGAGAAGCATGGCCAATTCTATTAAATGTTGATTTCCCTGGTATATCCGATAGTGTGCGGCCATTACAGGCTTTCAAGGAATGAGTCAGAGTGATTGCATTGATTTGAAGTGCCTGAGGGGACCAGGCCTTAGTTGTGGAGATTTGCGGATCGGGGATTGACCATTGGGAATCCTCCTCACCGGAGATTGCATCAGAAATTCCAGGAAGGGGCTCGAATTGACAGTTAAAGTCACCTCCAACTATCAACCTCATGTCCGGGGGAAGAGTAGAAATAAAGGAATTCAATAAATCAAGGGTTGGGGATTCTTTGCTCAGACTAACAGGTCGAGAGTAAACGTTAATAAGAACAAACTTTAGCTTGGTTGGAAAACTAAGAGTTACACATTGGATGTCGCTGGACAGAGTGTTCATCTGACTAGCTGTGCAACCCAAGTGTGAGCCAACCCAAATACATAGGCCCCCAGACGGTCTGCCCCTATCTCTTATGATGGCTGGGATATTGAATGACGCGAACCCCACCCTAGTAGAGTCATCCCGTGCCCATGTTTCTTGGAACATACAGATGTCATAATGGTCAACAAAAAGCCCCCATTCTGGGCAAGGCAGTTTATTCTTAATCCCCGCAACATTCCAGGATAGGACCTTCAACTTACTCCCTATATGGAGCATTTCGTTGGGGGCATCCAGGGGGTGAGCGTCAAGGGTGGAAGAGCTCACTGAAGGAATGATGGTGGGGCCGACAGATGTTGTAGTAGATTGAATTACCCTGCAGTTATTAAAATTGGACAAAACAGGAAATATGGGAGTTATAAGTCTAGGGAGATCTCGTAACCCTGCCATCCCCTTGTCCACCTGTGAAGTTGTTACAGCCAGGTCCTTTGGTTCTAGCCCTATCCCAGAATAAATGGGCTGATCTAGTTGTCCTCGATCAGGCTCCTCTGGTCCTCCGGGGGACCTCGGGGTGGTCTTTCCCTGGGCTATTCCCATTATCTCTGTTTGTCAATCCACTTCTTCCAAAACTCCATATCTATTTGTTACAGGTACATTATAAAATAGAGGTCTAGTGCGAGAATACATATAGCCAGAGTTCTGATGTTCAATAGTCCGCCTACCAAGTTCTAAGGTGGTGTTGGCCCTGCCTGTGTTGTAGCAATGAGAGTAGAAAAAGTCCAGCGGCAGGGCTCTCACTTCAGTGTGGGGCTCTAGGGGACTAGGTTTCTGAGTTGTTAGCCTACGAACAGTCTGGGGATTTTTCAAATTGATGATCACACAGTCCCCTTGGATTGTTTTTTTACTGGTTCCCACCCAAGCGACTCTCCGAACCATTAATATTTCCCCTGCCCTTTCATATTGGAGCTGCCTATGCCTTGCTAGCCAAAACAGGCTTTTATTCTGAAGGTCCAATTGTGACTCCCTCTGGCCATTCTTAAGTTCTGGTACCCCTGCCAGAATAATCACATAAGGGGATGAAGCTGGGGGTAGGTTTATAATTGGCTGGGTCATTACTTCTGTCCTGCCTGGACACTCTTCCCCCCCAACCCTTCTCTACTTGCGCTAGGTCCTGTAGACGTGTTATTTCTTTGATGCATATTCTGCATAATATGGGTTGTATCGTCATTCCTAGTGTCTAGGTACGTTATATGCCCTTGCCCCTGTTGCGGACCAGGACTCTGAGAGGTGCAATTACTACCACGGTTAGTGTTCGTGTAACTAGAGGGGTCTTGGGTCCTAAGTGTCTCTGGGTTGACTAAGGGCATCTGACTTACAAGATCTACCTGGCAGCAGAAGTCACTCCCCCTTGATATAGTTTGTATTGTGTTAGTACAAGAATGTGTTTGCCTTGAATCCCCCATGGTTGTCAGGTTGTGTATACGGTCAACTAGCGGGGCAGCTTCTTCCTTCACTATAACCCCCAGTTGGGCCAGCAGGTCTGCTAATAGGGTCTTAGCCCAAGGTGGATAGTTCGAATCAAAACTGATATTAGCAGTACGATCTACGGCTACATTTAAATTAGCCGTAGATTCTGCATTTGCTTCAGACCCCCCTTTATCTTTCTTGCTTTTGGGTGCCCCCCCACTTGGTTGCTTCCGCTTCCCATTCTTTCGAGTGCCTAAAACGACGTCCCCCTTCCGGGTTATAGTTGTCGGTGCATCTGCTTGTAGTGGGGAGGACAGGGGCACATTCTCCCTAGATGGAGGGGCTACAGAATTAATTTTAGAAATGGGCAAAACTGTCAGCGGAAGAGAAAGATCTGGGGTTATTGACAGACGCCTTTCAGTAAGTTCTATTTCTGTTGTGACAGCACCTATAGCCCTCTGTAGCATTCTGTCGATAGAAGTTGGGAGAGTTGGGGAGGAAAGGTTTGCTTGAGGACGAGACTGTCTAGCAACACAACTACGTTTCCCCATGGTTCAGCCTGGGGGAAGCCTCTGCGGAGCCACCCACTGTACAATCCGACAGACCAACAGGCAATCAAGAGAGCTTATAAGCAGTATATTAGATGTGTAATCCGGAGGGGTTAATTAGACCCATATACTTGCAGGAGAAGCTAACCATTGATCCCCACCCCTTAAAATCGCCGTAAATGGAATCAGGCAAACTCAATCCTACTACGATCAAAATGAAATGGCATAAGGGGTGCCAACGGCAGCCCAGTCTACTATATGAATAAATGATAGTTCGAGCTTGTCCCTTGCAGCGAGGTGATTTTAAGGCACTGCCATGTTCATCGAGGCATGTATTCTTCCCTGGAGACTTTCTCGTAAGCCGCTACAAGATAACCAGTTAGTGATGAATACACAAGATTTACAACTGGGCGAGTTGTATGGGCAGGATACAACAAACAAAGTCTTACCCTTGGTTTGCGGCGAGAGTTAAAATCAAGGGGGGTGGCCCTGCCCTGCCTCTTCCTGTCAATGACGGGCGCGGCCCGGGCACGTCCTGCGCCGCGGGTGTTCACAGCGCTATTTGTAGCGCGAAGGGCTCACGCTCCTCCCTCCTGGGAGAGCAAGGATTCCTGGGACTAGAAGTCCCTCAGCCAGACCGCAACCAGGCAGCAACAACAGCGTCCCGCGCCCCGGGTGTTCACGGCGCTATTTGTAGCGTGAAGGGCTCACGCTCCTCCCTCCTGGGAGAGCAAGGATTCCTGGGACTAGAAGTCCCTCAGCCAGACAGCAACCAGGCAGCAACAACAGCGTCCCGCGCCGCGGGTGTTCACAGCGCTATTTGTAGCGCGAATGGCTCACGCTCCTCCCTCCTGGGAGAGCAAGGATTCCTGGGACTAGGAGTCCCTCAGCCAGACAGCAACCAGGCAGCAACAACAGTGTCCCGCGCCGCAGATGTTCACGGCGATATTTGTAGCGCAAAGGGCTCACGCTCCTCCCTCCTGGGAGAGCAAGGATTCCTGGGACTAGGGGTCCCTCAGCTAGAGAGCAACCATGCATTAACAACAGCATCCTGCGCCGCGGGTGTTCACGGCGCTATTTGTAGCGCGAAGGGCTCACGCTCCTCCCTCCTGGGAGATCAAGGATTCCTGGGACTAAGAGTCCCTCAGCCAGACAGCAACCAGGCAGCAACAACAGCGTCCCGCGCCACGAGTGTTCACGGCGCTATTTGTAGCGCGAAGGGCTCACGCTCCTCCCTCCTGGGAGAGCAAGAATTCCTGGGTCTAGGAGTCCCTCAGCCAGACAGCAACCAGGGAGCAACAACAGCATCCCGCGCCGCGGGTGTTCACGGCGCTATTTGTAGCGCGAAGGGCTCACGCTCCTCCCTCCTGGGAGAGCAAGGATTCCTGGGACTAGGAGTCCCTCAGCCAGACAGCAACCAGGCAGCAACAACAGCGTGTAAGCAGTTAATCTTCAGCTAAAAGGCCAGGTTCAGATCGGCAATTATTAACAGTCAAAGGTTCTGTTATGGGACCTGTGCACAAAATGCCGCTCTGCTGAGGTGAGAAAGATTCAGCAGCACTAGTATCTTCCAACAGTTTTGACGCCTTATTGACAAATTTGGTGAGCCCAATGTTCAACTTCGTGCTGTCCGGGTTTAAGGCAGCTATTATCGCTTGGCGGCATGATCGAACTTCTAGCCTGATCCATTCTTCCCGCAATAGAGACCGTCTAACTGTAAGCATTGCGAGACATACACAGACTATGTGTTCTGCGGAACTGGAATATTAACACCAAAGCAGGAACCTGGGCACCACTCTTCAAACTCGTCATGTATGTATGCATGTGTGTACGCATGTGTGTATGTACATGTGTATGTATGATGAATGTATCTATGTATGTATATATGTGCGCATATATATATGCATGCCTGTATGTATGTATGCAGTCATGTCTGATGTACCCCCTCCTATGTTGAACTGGAATATTAGCCCCTAAGCAGGAGCCTGGGCGCCACTCTTTAATCTCCTGCTGCGCGAGAGGCCCACAGGGATGTTACAGCCACATTCCCTACTTCCAGCTCCTACTTCTTTGGTAATACCCATCCTTCTTCCTCGTCATGTATGTATGTATGCATGTATGCATGTACGTATGTATTCATGCTTTTATACATGCATGTATGAATGTATGTACGCATGCATATCGGCATGCATGTATATATGTATGTGTGATGTGTGTATACATGCATGCATGTATGTATGCATGTATGATGTGTGTATGTATATATGTGCCCATATATGTATGCATGCATGTTTGTATGTGTGAATGCATGTCTGATGTATGTAAGTATATATGTATTTATGTATGTATGTATGTCTGGTATATGTATGGGTGTATGATGTATACATGCATGCATGTATGCATGTATGTATGCATGTATATATGTATGTATACATGTATTATGTATGCATGCGTGTATGTATCCATGTTTGTATGCTGCATATAGGGGTATTTATGAAGCGCAAGCCTAACTGCAGAACAACGGAAGAGTGAACATGGGTGATTCAGGCATGTTCATCGCGGTTGGGGATTCTGATCAAGTAGACCTGATTCTCTCTGAATAAGTGAGTCTTCTACTCCTTGTTGGGAGGTTCAGTTCTGATGTTAATGAAGATCTTGTTCCAAATCAAATGGGTGGGTGGGAGCAGAGAGAAGACACATCTTCTGGTTTTCAATGGGCGGGTGGGAGCAGAGAGAGAAGACCCATCTTCTGGTTTTCAATGGATGGGCGTGTGGAATCAGGGAGAGTAGACCCATCTCCTGGTTTTCAATTAGCAGGGAGAGAAAACCCATCTTCTGGTTTTCAATGGGTGGGTGGGAGCAGAGAGAAGACCCATCTTCTGGTTTTCAATGGGCGGGTGGGAGCAGGGAGAGAAGACCCATCTTCTGGTTTTCAATGGGCGGGTGGGAGCAGAGAGAAGACCCATCTTCTGGTTTTCAATGGACAGGTGGGAGCAGGGAGAGAAGACCCATCTTCTGGTTTACAATAGGTGGGTGGGAGCAGAGAGAAGACCCATCTTCTGGTTTTCAATTGGTGGGTGGGAACAGAGAGATAACCCCCATCTCCTGGTTTTCAATGGGCAGGTGGGAGCACAGAGAGAAGACCCATCTTCTGGTTTTCAATGGGTGGGTGAGAGCAGGGACAGAAGACCCATCTTCTGGTTTTCAATGGGTGGGTGGGAGCAGAGAGAAGACCCATCTTCTGGTTTTCAATGGGTGGGTGAGAGCAGGGACAGAAGACCCATCTTCTGGTTTTCAATGGGTTGGGTGGGAGCAGGGTGGGAGCAGAGAGAAGACCCATCTTCTGGTTTTCAATGGACAGGTGGGAGCAGGAGAGAAGACCCATCTTCTAGTGTTCAGTGGGCGGATGGCAGCAGAGAGAAGACCCATTTCCTGGTTTTCAGTGGGTGGGTGGGAACAGAGAGATAACCCCCATATCCTGGTTTTCAATGGACAGGTGGGAGCACAGAGAGAAGACCCATCTTCTGGTTTTCAATGGGCGGGTGAGAGCAGGGACAGAAGACCCATCTTCTGGTTTTCAATGGGTGGGTGGGAGCAGGAAGAGAAAACCCATCTTCTAGTTTTCAATGGGTGGGTGGGAGCAGAGAGAAAACCCATCTTCTGATTTTCAGAGGGTGGGTGGGAACAGAGAGATAACCCCATATCCTGGTTTTCAATGGGCAGGTGGGAGCAGGAAAGAAGACCCATCTTCTGGTTTTCAATGGGCGGGTGGGAGCAGGAAAGAAGACCCATCTTCTGGTTTTCAATAGGTGGATGGGAGCAGGAAGAGAAAACCCATCTTCTGGTTTTCAATTGGTGGGTGGGAGCAGAGAGAAGACCCATCTTCAGGTTTTCAATGGGTGGTTAGGAGCAGGGAGAGAAGACCCATCTTCTGGTCTTCAATGGGAAGGTGGGAGAAGGGAGAGTACACCCATCTTCTGGTCTTCTATGGGCGGGTGGGAGCAGAGAGAAGACCCATCTTCAGGTTTTCAATGGGTGGTTAGGAGCAGGGAGAGAACACCCATCTTCAGGTTTTCAATGGGTGGGTGGGAGCAGGAGAGAAGACCCATCTTCTGGTCTTCAATGGGCAGGTGTGAGCAGAGAGAAGACCCATCTTCAGGTTTTCAATGGGAAGGTGTGAGCAGAGAGAAGACCCATCTTCAGGTTTTCAATGGAAGGGTGTGAGCAGAGAGAAGACCCATCTTCTGGTCTTCAATGGGCAGGTGTGAGCAGAGAGAAGACCCATCTTCAGGTTTTCAATGGGAAGGTGTGAGCAGAGAGAAGACCCATCTTCAGGTTTTCAATGGAAGGGTGTGAGCAGAGAGAAGACCCATCTTCTGGTCTTCAATGGGCAGGTGTGAGCAGAGAGAAGACCCATCTTCAGGTTTTCAATGGGAAGGTGTGAGCAGAGAGAAGACCCATCTTCAGGTTTTCAATGGAAGGGTGTGAGCAGAGAGAAGACCCATCTTCAGGTTTTCAATGGAAAGGTGTGAGCAGAGAGAAGACCCATCTTCAGGTTTTCAATGGGAGGGTGGGAGCAGAGAGAAGACCCATCTTCTGATTTTCAATGGGAGAGTGGGAGCAGAGAGAAGACCCATCTTCAGGTTTTCTTTTTGCAGAGTTTTTTGCTAGTTTTGTGAGGTCCTGGTGCCTAGTGTCACCTCTTGACGTGTGTACATTTTCAGGTGTGTACATATGCAGATGGCTTTGATTAGCATGCAGACTTGGTTTTCAATGGGAGGGCGGGAGCAGGGAGAGAAGACCCATCTTCTGGTCTTCAATGGGCGGGTGGGAGCGGGGAGAGAAGACCCATCTTCAGGTTTTCAATGGGTGGTTAGGAGCAGGAAGAGAACACCCATCTTCTTGTTTTCAATGGGTGGGTGGGAGCAGAGAGAAGACCCATCTTCTGGTTTTCAATGGGTGGTTAGGAGCAGGGAGAGAAGACCCATCTTCAGGTTTTCAATGGAAGGGTGTGAGCAGAGAGAAGACCCATCTTCTGATTTTCAATGGGAGAGTGGGAGCAGAGAGAAGACCCATCTTCAGGTTTTCAATGGGAGGGTGGGAGCAGAGAGAAGACCCATCTTCAGGTTTTCAATGGGAGGGTGGGAGCAGAGAGAAGACCCATCTTCAGGTTTTCAATGGGAGGGTGGGAGCACAGAGAGAAGACCCATCTTCTGGTTTTCAATGGGAGGGTGGGAGCACAGAGAGAAGACCCATCTTCTGGTTTTCAATGGGAGGGTGGGAGCACAGAGAGAAGACCTATCTTCTGGTTTTCAATGGGCAGGTGGGAGAAGGGAGAGACGACCCATCTTCAGGTTTTCAATGGGAGGGTGGGAGCAGAGAAAAGACCCATCTTCTGGTTTTCAATGGGCAGGTGGGAGAAGGGAGAGAAGACCTATCTTCTGGTTTTCAATGGGAGGGTGGGAGCAAAGAGAAGACCCATCTTCAGGTTTTCAATGGGAGGGTGGGAGCAGAGAGAAGACCCATCTTCAGGTTTTCAATGGGAGGGTGGGAGCACAGAGAGAAGACCTATCTTCTGGATTTCAATGGGCAGGTGGGAGAAGGGTGAGAAGACCCATCTTCTAGTTTTCAATGGGCGGGTGGGAGCAGAGAGAAGACCCATCTTCAGGTTTTCAATGGGAGGGTGTGAGCAGAGAGAAGACCCATCTTCAGGTTTTCAATGGGAGGGTGGGAGCAGAGAGAAGACCCATCTTCTGGTCTTTAATGGGCAGGTGTGAGCAGAGAGAAGACCCATCTTCAGGTTTTCAATGGGAAGGTGTGAGCAGAGAGAAGACCCATCTTCAGGTTTTCAATGGGAGGGTGGGAGCAGAGAGAAGACCCATCTTCAGGTTTTCTTTTTGCAGAGTTTTTTGCTAGTTTTGTGAGGGCCTGGTGTCTAGTGTCACCTCTTGATGTGTGTACATTTTCAGGTGGGTATGGGGGTCCCAATCTAAGATATGCAGGTGGCCTTGATTAGCATGCAGGCTTGGATAAGGAGCATGTTTAGTTCCTTCAGGTTAGGGAGAAAAGACATTGTTTCTTCAGGCCTTTGATAAGAGGCCCTACGTTGTGTGCTAGGC
The DNA here is from genome assembly GCA_963921515.1 of Calotriton arnoldi. Taxonomy (NCBI): domain Eukaryota; kingdom Metazoa; phylum Chordata; class Amphibia; order Caudata; family Salamandridae; genus Calotriton; species Calotriton arnoldi. The sequence goes on along the minus strand of CAWUFW010004282.1, from coordinate 368,934 downwards.
CATAACACAGGGCGTTGCCTCCATCTACACGCAGATGGACCAAGGCTTGGACTGTGTTGTTCTAAAATAAGCTTCATGGACAAAATGTGTAATTTTTTTGAGGGACCTTTGACACCATGCTGCCTTTGACTTAATTGCAACAGGTTATTTGAGGGTGAGTTCAGTAGTAAGGGAGAGTCTTGGTTTTGTTACATTGAGTGTTAGCTGATCTATCAGATTTCACTGCGCCACCTCCAGGATGCTACTGTGTCAAAACCTTATGCCTGCCACTTAGCTGGTGTAAGGGTGACGCAATGCAATGGGAATAGGCCTACCCCATGCATTGCTGGAGTTGCGTCATGCTTGCGACACAACTACAGCAATGTGTGACTTTTGCGCTGACAAATACATCAGGATTCTTGACGTATCTGTCTTTCCTTGCGACATGGAGCGCCGTGCATTAAATACAGCGCATCCATCGTGTCGCAAGGAGGGTGCAGTGAAAACTGTTGCATCGCTGTTTTGTCGCAGCGATGCAACAGTTTTCATAAATGAGGCCCTAATTATCTGCAGTAAAATGATCACCAAATTGCACAAATAACATGAGCTGTTCTGGAAGTAAAGGGAGCTAGAAAGGATAATTCAGGTCTGGCCCTGTGAACATTCTATTGTGCTGGAGATGACACATTATCCATTCAAGCTAGTCTTGGAAACTCACCATGGCTTAGGGCGAGCACAGTTACATTTATTTATTTTTCCTTTGCATATTTCTCACAAAAGATATGAAAAATATGCAAATGTCCCAAATTTCCTTGCAATTTGACATGTATATTGCAACGTTTGCAATGCTTCACTCTCACATACTTCCCATGTTCTGCATTTTGCATGTGAGTGTCATTTGATGCACTTTTCTCTTGTGAGTGTTGAGTCACCAGCAGTGACCGTGTGAACTATTCGTGTGACGTGGTTTCTGTCCTCGCGAGAGAAAGGCGGGACAGTTTCAGAGCCAACGACAGAGGCAATGAATGTGACAAGTAAGTCCACAAACTACTTGAATGACAATAATCGGAACTACACACAATTTCACTCTTGTAACAAAATGTTGCACTTCCCCATATATAACGTAAGGTACATTAGGAAGTGAATCCTTTGAAGCTGGCTTCAAAGGGGACCTTCAGAACCTGAAGACAAACCTCCAGTCCTTTAACCCAGGGATGGGGTGCGCCTGTGTGGACCTATGAACTTCTTGCAGGTCCAGTATTTGGACCAGTCTGCTCCATCCCCTCTGAGTTTGACGTATAGGATATATACCCCAGCCCTATAGCAACAATCCTCCTCTGACTCTTGGAACGTGTTGTTTCCACACGTCACCACTGTGCCCGCCCCCACCTCCCTCCTCAGCCGCCCCGCCCGCCTGCGCCACAAGTAGGTGACCCACATCTAAGCGCATAGACGCGGGGTGAGAGCGGCACAGAGGGGGGCACTTCATAGAAGCCGGTCTCAGGATGGCATTGTCTCACCTGCTGCAGGTGTTCCTCTTCTGCAGCCTCCAGTGTAAGTGCTCCTTTCATTTTACAAGCTGCCCATTCGCTGAGATAACTTTCAACCTTTGGGGTTACCTTAAGAAAACACAGGTACATTGTGTGAAGTCCTTGCTGCACTTGGGAGCTTCTTTTTATGTTATAATATATTTTATTTCATTATCCTTCTATACGTGCATACATTCAGGAGCAGTCTCTGTTAACTGCCTGGGGGCTAATTTACATCAATGTGCCTTTCAGCATCATATCTCACATCTCAGAATGTTGTATTCTCTCCGTTCCTTTTGATGCTCTATTTTGACCCGCTTTTGTTTTGCAGCAGCAAATATCACTGTCCACATTTGCTTTGCGAAGAATAAATACGCATATTTCTATTTGCTGATGTAAAAACAGCACTGGACACCCCTGAAATGTTGCATTATAGCATAAATTAATACTTTCTTATTCGATGCTAAATACTGCTTTATTGCATACCTTAACACCGACTTATGTGATGTAAAATACTGCATTGTAGCATACCTTAAAGCTGAATTATCTGATGCTAAATACTGCTTTATTGCATACCTTAACACCGACTTATCTGATGCTAAATACTTCATTATTGCATACCTTAACACTGACTTACCTGATGCTAAATACTGAATTATTGCATACCTTAAAGCTGACTTATCTGATGCTAAATACTGCATTATAGCATACCTTAATATTGACTTATGACTTATGTGATGTAAAATACTGCATTATAGCATACCTTAATACTGACTCATGACTTATATGATGTTAAATACTGCATTATAGCATACCTTAACGCACACTTATCTGATGCTAAATTCTGCATTATTGCATACCTTAACGCTGACTTATGTGATGCTAAATACAGCCTGGGAGCCACTAAGCACCACAAAGGCAGCTGATGTCATCCAAGCCCCTGGTAAATTAAAGGATGTTGTGCTGTGCTGTGCAGTCTTGCAATGGACTGCTGGACAGTTGTTCTCTGGTTGTTGCGGTGTCTTACTGGGAGTCACATGTTGTTTATTGTGCAGGTGTTTGCTCTCAGTATGTGGATCAGCCACCGCACATGGTGACCAGCCAAGGAGCAAAGGTCACCATCTGGTGCCACTTGAAGAACTCAGCTTGTTACTGGATGTACTGGTACCAGCAATCACCCCACGGAGGCGGGATGCAGGCGCTGTACAGCTCAGGAGGAGAAAGTAGTGTGAATGACTACAGCAACAACACATACTCGGCAGAAAGACCCAGGAAAGAGGAGTTTCACCTGCTGATCTCCAGTGCCAAGCTCCACCACTCGAGTGTCTACTACTGTGCCTGCAGCATAGGCCACAGAGGCTCAAGTGTATAGAAGCACCTGTCAAAAACTGCACAAGCAGAAACCAATAACTCACAAGTGAGGGGCTGTTCTGTGCACAGGAGTCCAGCAGATGGAGATAAAACACTACAATATATTATTCTGGTCTCATTTATGTGTGACAGAGCCTGGCACCAGCAGTTCATCATTCTATCCAAAGCTGTCTGGGCACAGTGAGTGGCATCTGTGCCAGCTGCTTCAGACCAGTGTAGTGGAAGAGATCGGCCTATCTTGTGACAGAGTATCTCATTTAGAAAGTGTTCAAACATTTGAAGTTACTGGAAAGTCATTCGACCACCACATGAAGCATGTTTGAAGGAGGTGTGCTTTCATTCGAGTCAGCTTCAAACAATTTGGTAAAACAATTCAGCCTTATGTTTCTGCACTGCAGTGTTGGGTGTTGCTAGTGGCACATTACAGAATGTAGGCGCAAAACTGACATTTGGGGAATGAATGTGCTTTGGAACACTACTAGCATGTCCATGGGTTTTACGGTCGTTACACAGATGCATCCCCAGGTACACGGGACAGGGTCAGTGAGAGAACTTGGACTTAGATCAAAATACCTTTATGTCTATTCACAAAGGTAAGTACGCTTATGAGTCATCATAACATGCAGGTTTACACTTACATTTTTAAATTGTGTTTATAAAGTGCTTACTACCCCTGACGAGGTGAGTAATTCGACTTTTGACTATTCACCATTTAGGAGTGTAAAGTTACTCAAAAGTCTAGACTTGGATCTCCACCCCTGAAACAGGGAGTGGAACCAAATTTACAAGTGTAAGATACTCCTGCCAAAAGAAGCAGTAGTACGTCCAATGCCAAACATGACCAACCACTGACACTGCTACACACTCTGATAGACAATAATGAAGGCAGGAACTTAAAATATGAAATAATGTTAAATTAAATTAATGCATTTCGACTTTTTATGATATATATGTCTAAAATGTATTTAATGTTAGAAAATGTCAACATTAAATTAAAAATACATGACACTTTAATTAATAAATACATTATTTTAAATAATTCTTTACATAACAGTTTTATAATTTAATGCATATTAAATAAATATATACATTTCACTTTAGGTAGGATCTTTATAAAAAGAAATCTTTAAAAAATGTTAATGTTAATTTAATATATTTAAAGTATTTAAATATTTATTTTAAAAAGTTAATAGTGCTGTACCTTTTCTTATGTTGTTCTACGTGTAAATAAATATATCAATGTTACAGATTAATATTCAACATATAAATATTTCTACAAATTCTTTTCTGCCCCTACGCTGAAGATCTCCCTATGTCAGGAGTATAGAGAAAAGTTAAAAAAAAGAAGATTGCTAAAGTGGGAAGAAATTAGTCTTGTTGATGCTTTAGTTTCTGTAAGTGCTATTTTGTTTTCTAAGTATAAGATGAAATCATCGATCAGATACTATAAAAACCCAGGTACCCGCCCAAAGGGTAGCGAGAGTGTGCGCTAGGACTATCACGTCAGAGGTCATGCAGCTGTACAGCGCCGACCAGTCTCAGTCACACAGGAACAGTGCAGAGAAGTGGCCTTCAGCCTAGAACTATTATTCATTCCCTGGCAAAGCTAAGACATTGAATAGCTGAGTTGCTATTTCATAATTAAAACAGGTATGCTGTGCGATCCGACTTCAACTCAACCAATGGGCTGGCTATTTACTGCTTCCGCTAAGAGTTTGCATAACATCTAGAAATAGTTTTAGGGTGTTAGGGCGTAAGAACTTATTAACCATATTAGAAATGTTTTTGTTGTTTTCGTTGACCATCACTTGCATTGATATATTCTACTTTGCAATCTGTGTGATTTCCGATCATATTTTAAGCACTAGACTAGGATTTTAAAATAAATGCTTTAAAACACCTCTCCTGTTTCCTACTGCCATTTTGAGTATGTTATTCATTGACGAAAGGGGGTTTGGTGTTCCACTGGGGCTTTAAACTGATCTTGTGGGACTGATTATTGCCAGAAACACTTTCTGCACACTATTGCTCAGTAGCATGTGTATGGGTTTGCCATCCAATTGGATTTGTAATTCATATTGCTGCATTGAACCGAGTCCTTACATCCCTGGAGGAGAGTGGAGGGCCCGGAGGATGTATCACCATTGTCTACCATCTCCATGCAAATGATTTGAGATTATGCCAAAATCTTTCCTCCACTGAGGACATACTCCTTTCCGTGGCTGACTTCAACATACATTCATTTATATATGTCTGCAAGACGGTTCTAAGCTCGGACATGCAACTAGAGCTAGATGAAGAGACGTGTCAGAGAACTACTCAATAAGATCTGCCATGGACCATGAGGAAGATCACCACAATAAGAGAAGGCGTCATGCTACAAGAGAACATTCCAAGAGACCAGCGGGAGTAAGGCGCCTGGTTTAGAGTTTGGTGGACAAGTTACTCAGTCACAAACTTCACGGATATCTGTTCATCTTATTACAGGTGCATTGTGCCCTATGGAACTTGCAATAAGGCAGAGGAGGTATTGTCACATTTGTGATAGAGTACCCATCTACCAAACTCTAAATCAGGCTCTAGTCCCTGGAGGTAACTCGGCTGCCAAAGGGGCCAAAGTTGGACTGAAGAAGGCCATGCAACTGTACTCAGACCAAGAAGAAACCTCCTCTGGAACTTACCAGCAGCAGCTAAGAAGCAATATGGCCAGCTCAGGAAGACCTTCTGAACAACTTACAAAAGAATTTGGGGACAAACACTGATGTATGAGCAAGGTGCCATTTCTCAGTGTCGTAGTCATGTCCTGAAGTAATTTAATTGGGACTCCAAGGGGGAATAAAAAGGGTCATTAGATTACTCCAATGCCACATAGGGAACCTTCTGACAACAGAACTGCAAAGTGTTTAGTGTACAAACCCACAGCCACAGTAGGCATATTGTTTAACCGTTGGACAACATAGTTTCTAATACTTAGACCACACACCTTCAGACCCACTTCCAAGGGTCCAGGCGGTGATACCAATTGGGAGGGCAGGACTCACAGCTGGTAAAGTCCAGGGGCTGTGTGAAAGACTGGGGCTTTTGATCATCAGGAGGACAGCCAACTAGCCCTTGGAGTCACTCTGGTGGTCTTTGGATCAAGATGCTGGTCCAGTCCTTCTCACTCAGGCAGGAGGGCAGCAGTGCAGCAGGCTGGGCAGCATGGCAGCAAAGTGGCAGTCTTTGTTGCAGCAAAGCAGCACAACATTTCATCTTCTGAGTGTTCCACAGGTCCAGATATGTACTGAAGAGTTGGGGTCTGAGGTCCAATATTTTACCTGGGGCCCACTTTAAAGTAAGAGAAGTTTCTGGAGGCTTCCATCCCCCTGAGGTGTCGGGCATCCCATTTCTCCTTGTCTTTGCCCCAGCTTGTCGGAGGAAACAAAAGACTAGTGACAAAACCTGTGTTGGAATGATAAGGCAGAGCCTTTGTGATGTGCAAGTGTGGTAGGTGACAGCTTCTCCCCTTCGTTAAGTCAGAGAGGCCCATCCTGCGAACATCTAGCTTACCTTTGTCTCCTTGTCTGAGAGCAATACAAAAAGATCAACTGTCAGCTCCATCTTTTCATGTGACCTAAGAACAGGCTGCAGTCACCAAATAGTTAGCACAAGAAACTTTCTAATTGTGTTTTTTCAGATTTGTGGCTAAAAATCAGACTTTACGATTAAAGAGGGATTTCAATTACAGTTCTTTGGACAGCAAACTCGACCTGCTCACCTGCTCCCAATTGAAAGTTATTACTTAATAAATGTAATAAGGTAACCCAATGTTATCCTATGGGAGAGGTACTTCTTGCAGCAGTGAAAAGCACATTTTTGAGTTTTTCACTATTTATTTATTTATTTATTATATTTATAGAGCGCAACACTCATCCCCAGGGAGATATCAAAGTGCTAGATCCATTGCTACATTGCATTCTGTGTCACAACCTTTTAAAGAGAAAATAGCCAGGTCTTCAACTTCTCAAGAAACCTGAAAAGATCCGTAGTGAGACAGAGATCCAATGGCAGCAAATTCCAATGGGTGGTGGCTAGATGAGAGAAAGAATATCTGCCCATTCTGGCTTTTCTGATGCGCTTACACGAGTCTACACTAACGCTCCTGTAGGCGTATAAAAAGCCACTAGGCCACGCAAAATAGCAGGCCCAGACTTGTATTGTGCCCTCTGATCATGGCACAGCAACTTAAATTTAGCATGGCAGAGCAACTTAAATTTAGCATGGCAGAGCAACTTAAATTTAGCTCTCTTGCATACAGGTAGCTAGTGAAGTGAATTCAGACAGAGAGTGGCTGCCCCTTCCTTCGCAAAAACAATCCTCCGTGCAAAGGTACTTGATTTGGCGCTAGGCAGCCCATTGTGCACCAGAGCTGTGGAAAGGACAGAAATGTGCCCTATTGGGATGAATAAGGCACATTCCTGCACTTTCCCTGTGCTGCATCACTTTGCCATAAATATGGCCCTACTATGGCCAGTTGCATCGCACTTGGTGCATATGCGATGCAACTCTAAAATGAGATTTATAAAGAGATGCAAAGTCACTTTATGTGGTCATGATTGGCTTCATAATCTGGAGTAACGTAACGCAGCACAAATAGCTGCGTTGTATTACTCTACCCTGGGAAGGCGTTCCATGGGCGTTCCATGGGTGTACCATGGGTGTTCCATGGGTGTTCCATGGGTGTTCCATGGGTGTACCATGGGTGTTCCATGGGTGTTCCATGGGTGTTCCATGGGTGTTCCATGGGTGTACCATGGGCGTACCATGGGTGTTCCATGGGTGTTCCATGGGTGTATCATGGGCTTTCCATGGGTGTTCCATGGGTGTTCCATGGGTGTTCCATGGGTGTTCCATGGGTGATTGCTGAGCTATTTACCAGTTACTAGCCTGTGCGTGAGAAGTCCTTCTCGCAAACTCTGCTTACCTTCCAGCCGCGCCTCGCAGCTGTGGTGAGATGCACATGTGAGCACACCCATGAGATGACGCTGCAGGGACACCGTACTGATATAGCATTATGTGTATTACTTACCAGAGGCTTCTAGACGCTTGGCTTGGCGCTTCAGCACCAGACACCGTGAGAGGATTCCTGCTAGAATGAGGTCAGGGTTCGCAGCACCGGGATGCCCTCAGGGGTGGTGAGCCGCGCTTTACAAGTCCTGTTTGATTGATTGAAGGCACCCTCAGAACCAGGGTCTGCTACAATGTGTGCCCAGGCCAGGCTGCCTGTTTACTCAGAGGCCACCTGCTCAGGTTTCTTCATTGCAAGAGTCACTCAACCCCCCCCCCCCACCCCCCACATCACTGTATATAAGGTATCAAGGTGCGCAACATTTTTCGTAAATTCGGCCTGGGCAGAGCGCCAGCTGTGCACAAACTGAGAAACCTCGGGAGACTTCAAGCCAAATCTCAGGCTGAAGTCACAAGTAGTGACTTCAAGCACTAGAATGAGTGCTCAAAGAAGAGGAACAATCACAGACAGCTCTCAGTTGGGTTTGGTCTGGGGTTGAGTGAAAGGACATTTTGTTGCCCTGACACAATAACAAGCCTCCTCCCTGCAGGGAGTGCTACCATGGTGTGCGCTCTCAATGCTTACACCACAGGAAGCAATGGAGAGCGAGGCGTGGCCTGACACTCTAGTCCTACCTGGCCAAGAGGTGCTGCAAATGTTCGAGGTCCTTTCACCTCATGTTCTTCTACTGAGCATCCATGAAGGGATGACTGGGATAAAATAGTTTTAATATAATGCGTTTGAAGCATCGGCAGGACTTCAGGGTGCTTTACACAACAATGTTATTCACAGGTAACATTTGTATCATCCTCAGTAGGCTGAAAGGCGAAGTGGGCCCCTTTGGGATGTTTACATTTGACAGTCAGACTGTCCCATGTTTTCTGCAGCAGCTACAATGACACATTGAACGCTCTGGCCAATGTGCCCCTGAGGGGGGGCAGATCTGTCTCCCCCTAAAGTGAGTCTCTCTCTCTGCACATAGTGAGTCCTTCGGCCAGCTCAGCTTGGGACACCTCGAAAATATATTGCAGGAGGGAAAGAATATAGTTAGATGTTGTGCCAGTGGATGAGATAATAAATATAGGGCAGATCATTACTCAAAACATTAACAATAGGGTAGGCCTGGGGCCATGTCATCATAACTATAGGCCCGCTCAGAGGGTCACGCGCTTGCAGCGGAGACCAGAGTGGAGCCTGCAGTACCGTATATCCGACATTACACACATGTGCAGTAAATATAGCAGAGTGTATTTTAAAAAGTTATACCCCTGTAAACTTGCAAATTATTCTAACAAGAACACTCACCCAGTCTGGTGCCGGCCGGGACATCCTATCCATGAAGTGTACAGGAGGAACAGCGCTGGAAGAGCCTGGACGGGCACTGGTACCAGCTAGAGGTATGTTATGGAAGGAGTCCAAGAGTGACGGAGCCAGTCCCGATGAGAATCCTCCTCCTCGAGGCATGATCGGTGCGAGCCCATGTGTGCACGATACACAGGCCCCATAAGAGGACAGCTTAGAGACCCCCCTCTCTCACCCTGACCGTCTGTGGTGGGGTCAGCGAGTCTCAATGACTCTAGCCCACCTTGTGACATGATGGGAAGGAGTGGGCGGGGCTTACCTGACTGATGTGCACCCCAGGAGCTGGAGGGCTAAAGCCAGAAGCCCTGGGGCTGACACTCCCAGCAATGCTACCAGGGAGGGCGTTCAGCACAGAAGGTCAGGTGTCCGCCGGGCTTATGACTTTAGAGGCTCCAGGGGTGTGAGATGGTCAGTCCAGCAGACTTTGTCTCAGCAGGGGGGCACAAGCAGACCACCACATGGAATCGGACTGCCTGATTCTGGCTTGTGAGTGCTGCCTTCCCGATGCTCCAGGGCCAGCGTTTGCTTAACAGCCAGGACAGGCAGCCTCTGGCATCTGTTTTACTGGTACACCAGTACCAAAGAGCAAAATAGGCAGCAGAAAACAGAGAGGGCGGAGCCCCAGTGCCCTTATCAACGAGCCGCCACTGCTAGTAGACCCAGCGTGCAATAAAAATCCCAACCACCAATGGATCATGAGGTCATGGTTTAACCACCTCATTCTAAAGGTGCACAGATGGTGTTTCCTGTTCTCGTGACACAAAATCTTCATAGCACTCCTCCCATTCTATTCTTCACCACATGCAACTGACACCTGTGACCTACACATCTGTATGCGGCTCCTGACCCAGATGCGCCAGAGCTGCGAGCGACAATCACGGGGGTAAATTACCTGTTTACCATCTTTGTTCCCTCGCTGGGAAGATGTCCAGAACAGTCAAGTCATTCCTTGTCCCCGAGTGCTGTCTGCTGGCCCTCTTCATAAATCAAGGCCTTGCTGTGCATCAGTCTCCAGACTTCGTAGTGCATGAAGGGAAGCCTTTTACCATCAACTGCACTCAAAAGACAAACTATCTGTACATGTACTGGTATAAAAAAAACACCATGGGGAGACTGGAGGAAATAGTTTACTCTGTCGAAGGCTCTACACCCAGCATGCAGAAGACGTTTGAAGATCACTTCCAAGCAGAAAGAAAAGACACCTACTCCTTGTCGCTGTCAACGCAAGCCGCAGCCGTCCATGACTCTGCTGTGTATTACTGCGCGAAGCAAGATCACACAGTGTGTGCGTGCACCGGCAACGGGGGCAAAAACACCAAGAGCTACGAGAAACGAACACCATCCAACTACTCAGCGAGCTTTCTCTAAGATGCAACTTGGTAGTCACCAACAAAGGACAATTCATGGATAAAATATGTATCGAGAAACATTGGGGAATATCCAGTAATATCATGTATGCCAAATCCTAAATAAAGAATACAAGAATAATGACAAAACGGCTATGTTGCTCAATAATTAAATCATTTACAGTGCCTACAATTTACCCTTTAAACTAGCTCAGTGGATTAATGCATTCGTTGCAGAGACCTTGTGCAAAGTGAAGGGCACAGGTTTGAATCTCTTTTTAAGATCGATGAAAGGAATATCAATGATTTGGTAATAATCAACACCTGTTGGTAGAGACGAGACAAAGAGTAAAGGGCGCAATTTAAGTTTCATAATTCACATGTTTCTAAACAGTTACTGTAACTAGTAGTTTCCAATGGGTGACGCTTAAACTACATCCCTAATTTTTGAGAACATGCATGTTATTTTTCAACCAAAACACAAACCTCTTACATCCACTTACAGCCTCATACAGATGAGAAAAGAGAAATATTTTTCGTTGATATCAGAAGTAATCCTCATCCACACTAGAAGGGGCAGAGGTCACACTATTGTATGAATTCATAACTCCAGCACGATTTCTGAGTTCACACTTTCTAACAGACAAACCTCTAAGGAGGTTGGAGTGACCTCTGGAATGATGCTTGTGTGATACATAAAGGATGCTGTGGTAGGTTGTCCCAAAAGGTTCAGGACGCGTACACACTATAGAGAAACCGTCTGCGCAATTATATTGTGTTTGGTCACAAATGGAGCCTCGACATGTCCTCCCAAGCCCAGAAGCAATGGTGCACGTGCCCTGGAATCCACCATATTGGAAGGACCAACGCTTAACATCACAAAGATTAAGGTATCGTCAAGGACTTGACTAAATATTGTTTTATTGTGCAAGGAGTCCATTGGCAGCTCTATTCTTACATGTCATTGCCCTCAAGTGCACTCATTTCACAGTCCTCCACTTTCATTAATAGGACATTAAATGGTTCATGCAATCTTCACAGGTGCAGAAGCATAAAGTGCTCTGACACTGGGCACTTGTCTTCAGGAGTGTGGAAGCATACAGTGCTTTGACACGAGGCACTTTTCTTGACTGGTGCGGAAGCATACAGTGCTCTGACACGAGGCACTTGTCTTCACTGATGTGAAGGCATACAGTGCTCTGACTCGCACTTGTCTTCACTGGTGGGAAAGCGTAAAGTGCTTTGACACTGGGCACTTGTTTTCACTAGTGCGGAAGCATGCAGTGCTCTGACACAAGGCACTTGCCTTCACTGGTGAGGAAGCATACAGTGCTCTGAGACGAGGCACTTGTCTTCACTGGTGCAGAAGCATACAGTGCTCTGATACAAGCCACTTTTCTTGACTGGTGCGGAAGCATACAGTGCTCTGACACGAGGCACTTGTCTTCAGTGGTGTGAAGGCATACAGTGCTCTGACTCGCACTTGTCTTCACTGGTGGGAAAGCGTAAAGTGCTTTGACACTGGGCACTTGTTTTCACTAGTCCGGAAGCATGCAGTGCTCTGACACAAGGCACTTGTCTTCACTGGTGCGGAAGCACACACTGCTCTGGCATGAGGCACTTGTCTTCACTGGTGCAGAATCATACAGTGCTCTGACACGAGGCACTTGACTTCACTGGTGAGAAAGCACACAGTGCTCTAGCGTGAGGCACTTATCTTCACTGGCCCGGAAGCACACAGTGCTCTAACAGAAGACACTTGTCTTCAGGGGTGCATAAGCGTACAGTGAGTGCTCTGACACAATGTACTTGTCTTCACTAGTGTGGAAGCATACAGTGCCCTGGCATGAGGCACTTGTCTTCACTAGTGTGGAAGCATACAGTGCTCTGACATGAGGCACTTGTCTTCACTAGCAAGGAAGCATACAGTGCTCTGATACGAGGCACTTGTCTTCACTGGTGCGGAAGCATACAGTGCTCTGACACGAGGCACTTGTCTTCACTAGTGTGGAAGCATACAGTGCTCTGACAGGAGGCACTTGTCTTCACTGATGCGGAAGCATACAATGCTCTGACACGAGGCACTTGTCTTCACTGGTGCAGAAGCATACAATGCTCTGAAACAAGGCACTTGTCTTCACTGGTGCTGGAGCGTACAGTGCTCAGACACAAGGCACTTGTCTTCACTGGTGCGGAAGCATACAATGCTCTGATTCAAGGCACTTGTCTTCACTGGTGCGTAAGCGTACAGTGCTCAGACATGAGGCACTTGTCCTCACTGGTGTGGAAGCATACAATGCTCTGATACAAGGCACTTGTCTTCACTAGTGCGGGAGCGTACAGTGCTCTGACACAAGGCACTTGTCTTCACTGGTGTGGGAGCATACAGTTCTCTGACATGAGGCTCTTGTCTTCACTGGTATGGAAGCATACAGTGCTCTGATACAAGGCACTTGTCTTCACTGGTGCGGGAGCGTGCAGTGCTCTGACCCAGATCAGTTGACTGGGGGTGAGTGTTTGATTGGCTCAAACGTTCCGTCCATCATCCCCTTTTGTATCGCTTTGGTCGCCCTAAGTTGGCGGGGGTATGCCCAGACGTGGGTCCCTTGCTCACTTTGCCACTGGATTCAAGCAAGCCTGGCTGATGACGGCTGAAATGCCAGAAACCGGTCCTAGGATGCTTGTTTCCGGTCCAGGGAAGACATGGCTTGGCAGTTCGGGCTGGACTGTTCCCATGAGGCACAGGGTCAGACTGATTTGCATATGGCCATGTCTGAACTGGGGTGGTGGAGTGAGCTAAAGAATGATGATGGATTAAACCCAGATCAGTTGACTGGGGGTGAGTGTTTGATTGGCTCAAACGTTCCGTCCATCATCCCCTTTTGTATCGCTTTGGTCGCCCCTAAGTTGGCGGGGGTATGCCCAGACGTGGGTCCCTTGCTCACTTTGCCACTGGATTCAAGCAAGCCTGGCTGATGACGGCTGAAATGCCAGAAACCGGTCCTAGGATGCTTGTTTCCGGTCCAGGGAAGACATGGCTTGGCAGTTCGGGCTGGACTGTTCCCATGAGGCACAGGGTCAGACTGATTTGCATATGGCCATGTCTGAACTGGGGTGGTGGAGTGAGCTAAAGAATGATGATGGATTAAACCCAGATCAGTTGACTGGGGGTGAGTGTTTGATTGGCTCAAACGTTCCGTCCATCATCCCCTTTGTATCGCTTTGGTCGCCCTAAGTTGGCGGGGGTATGCCCAGACGTGGGTCCCTTGCTCACTTTGCCACTGGATTCAAGCAAGCCTGGCTGATGACGGCTGAAATGCCAGAAACCGGTCCTAGGATGCTTGTTTCCGGTCCAGGGAAGACATGGCTTGGCAGTTCGGGCTGGACTGTTCCCATGAGGCACAGGGTCAGACTGATTTGCATATGGCCATGTCTGAACTGGGGTGGTGGAGTGAGCTAAAGAATGATGATGGATTAAACCCAGATCAGTTGACTGGGGGTGAGTGTTTGATTGGCTCAAACGTTCCGTCCATCATCCCCTTTTGTATCGCTTTGGTCGCCCTAAGTTGGCGGGGTATGCCCAGACGTGGGTCCCTTGCTCACTTTGCCACTGGATTCAAGCAAGCCTGGCTGATGACGGCTGAAATGCCAGAAACCGGTCCTAGGATGCTTGTTTCCGGTCCAGGGAAGACATGGCTTGGCAGTTCGGGCTGGACTGTTCCCATGAGGCACAGGGTCAGACTGATTTGCATATGGCCATGTCTGAACTGGGGTGGTGGAGTGAGCTAAAGAATGATGATGGATTAAACCCAGATCAGTTGACTGGGGGTGAGTGTTTGATTGGCTCAAACGTTCCGTCCATCATCCCCTTTTGTATCGCTTGGTCGCCCTAAGTTGGCGGGGGTATGCCCAGACGTGGGTCCCTTGCTCACTTTGCCACTGGATTCAAGCAAGCCTGGCTGATGACGGCTGAAATGCCAGAAACCGGTCCTAGGATGCTTGTTTCCGGTCCAGGGAAGACATGGCTTGGCAGTTCGGGCTGGACTGTTCCCATGTGGCACAGGGTCAGACTGATTTGCATATGGCCATGTCTGAACTGGGGTGGTGGAGTGAGCTAAAGAATGATGATGGATTAAACCCAGATCAGTTGACTGGGGGTGAGTGTTTGATTGGCTCAAACGTTCCGTCCATCATCCCCTTTTGTATCGCTTTGGTCGCCCCTAAGTTGGCGGGGGTATGCCCAGACGTGGGTTCCTTGCTCACTTTGCCACTGGATTCAAGCAAGCCTGGCTGATGACGGCTGAAATGCCAGAAACCGGTCCTAGGATGCTTGTTTCCGGTCCAGGGAAGACATGGCTTGGCAGTTCGGGCTGGACTGTTCCCATGAGGCACAGGGTCAGACTGATTTGCATATGGCCATGTCTGAACTGGGGTGGTGGAGTGAGCTAAAGAATGATGATGGATTAAACCCAGATCAGTTGACTGGGGGTGAGTGTTTGATTGGCTCAAACGTTCCGTCCATCATCCCCTTTTGTATCGCTTTGGTCGCCCTAAGTTGGCGGGGTATGCCCAGACGTGGGTCCCTTGCTCACTTTGCCACTGGATTCAAGCAAGCCTGGCTGATGATGGCTGAAATGCCAGAAACCGGTCCTAGGATGCTTGTTTCCGGTCCAGGGAAGACATGGCTTGGCAGTTCGGGCTGGACTGTTCCCATGAGGCACAGGGTCAGACTGATTTGCATATGGCCATGTCTGAACTGGGGTGGTGGAGTGAGCTAAAGAATGATGATGGATTAAACCCAGATCAGTTGACTGGCTCAAACGTTCCGTCCATCATCCCCTTTTGTATCGCTTTGGTCGCCCTAAGTTGGCGGGGGTATGCCCAGACGTGGGACCCTTGCTCACTTTGCCACTGGATTCAAGCAAGCCTGGCTGATGACGGCTGAAATGCCAGAAACCGGTCCTAGGATGCTTGTTTCCGGTCCAGGGAAGACATGGCTTGGCAGTTCGGGCTTGACTGTTCCCATGAGGCACAGGGTCAGACTGATTTGCATATGGCCATGTCTGAACTGGGGTGGTGGAGTGAGCTAAAGAATGATGATGGATTAAACCCAGATCAGTTGACTGGGGGTGAGTGTTTGATTGGCTCAAACGTTCCGTCCATCATCCCCTTTTGTATCGCTTTGGTCGCCCTAAGTTGGCGGGGGTATGCCCAGACGTGGGTCCCTTGCTCACTTTGCCACTGGATTCAAGCAAGCCTGGCTGATGGCGGCTGAAATGCCAGAAACCGGTCCTAGGATGCTTGTTTCCGGTCCAGGGAATACATGGCTTGGCAGTTCGGGCTGGACTGTTCCCATGAGGCACAGGGTCAGACTAATTTGCATATGGCCATGTCTGAACTGGGGTGGTGGAGTGAGCTAAAGAATGATGATGGATTAAACCCAGATCAGTTGACTGGGGGTGAGTGTTTGATTGGCTCAAACGTTCTGTCCATCATCCCCTTTTGTATCGCTTTGTTCGCCCTAAGTTGGCGGGGTATGCCCAGACGTGGGTCCCTTGCTCACTTTGCCACTGGATTCAAGCAAGCCTGGCTGATGACGGCTGAAATGCCAGAAACCGGTCCTAGGATGCTTGTTTCCGGTCCAGGGAAGACATGGCTTGGCAGTTCGGGCTGGACTGTTCCCATGAGGCACAGGGTCAGACTGATTTGCATATGGCCATGTCTGAACTGGGGTGGTGGAGTGAGCTAAAGAATGATGATGGATTAAACCCAGATCAGTTGACTGGGGGTGAGTGTTTGATTGGCTCAAACGTTCCGTCCATCATCCCCTTTTGTATCGCTTTGGTCACCCTAAGTTGGCGGGGTATGCCCAGACGTGGGTCCCTTGCTCACTTTGCCACTGGATTCAAGCAAGCCTGGCTGATGACGGCTGAAATGCCAGAAACCGGTCCTAGGATGCTTGTTTCCGGTCCAGGGAAGACATGGCTTGGCAGTTCGGGCTGGACTGTTCCCATGAGGCACAGGGTCAGACTGATTTGCATATGGCCATGTCTGAACTGGGGTGGTGGAGTGAGCTAAAGAATGATGATGGATTAAACCCAGATCAGTTGACTGGGGGTGAGTGTTTGATTGGCTCAAACGTTCCGTCCATCATCCCCTTTTGTATCGCTTTGGTCGCCCCTAAGTTGGCGGGGTATGCCCAGACGTGGGTCCCTTGCTCACTTTGCCACTGGATTCAAGCAAGCCTGGCTGATGACGGCTGAAATGCCAGAAACCGGTCCTAGGATGCTTGTTTCCGGTCCAGGGAAGACATGGCTTGGCAGTTCGGGCTTGACTGTTCCCATGAGGCACAGGGTCAGACTGATTTGCATATGGCCATGTCTGAACTGGGGTGGTGGAGTGAGCTAAAGAATGATGATGGATTAAACCCAGATCAGTTGACTGGGGGTGAGTGTTTGATTGGCTCAAATGTTCCGTCCATCATCCCCTTTTGTATCGCTTTGGTCGCCCTAAGTTGGCGGGGGTATGCCCAGACGTGGGTACCTTGCTCACTTTGCCACTGGATTCAAGCAAGCCTGGCTGATGACGGCTGAAATGCCAGAAACCGGTCCTAGGATGCTTGTTTCCTGTCCAGGGAAGACATGGCTTGGCAGTTCGGGCTGGACTGTTCCCATGAGGCACAGGGTCAGACTGATTTGCATATGGCCATGTCTGAACTGGGGTGGTGGAGTGAGCTAAAGAATGATGATGGATTAAACCCAGATCAGTTGACTGGGGGTGAGTGTTTGATTGGCTCAAACGTTCCGTCCATCATCCCTTTTGTATCGCTTTGGTCGCCCTAAGTTGGCGGGGGTATGCCCAGACGTGGGTCCCTTGCTCACTTTGCCACTGGATTCAAGCAAGCCTGGCTGATGACGGCTGAAATGCCAGAAACCGGTCCTAGGATGCTTGTTTCCGGTCCAGGGAAGACATGGCTTGGCAGTTCGGGCTGGACTGTTCCCATGAGGCACAGGGTCAGACTGATTTGCATATGGCCATGTCTGAACTGGGGTGGTGGAGTGAGCTAAAGAATGATGATGGATTAAACCCAGATCAGTTGACTGGGGGTGAGTGCTTGATTGGCTCAAACATTCCGTCCATCATCCCCTTTTGTATCGCTTTGGTCGCCCTAAGTTGGCGGGGGTATGCCCAGACGTGGGTCCCTTGCTCACTTTGCCACTGGATTCAAGCAAGCCTGGCTGATGACGGCTGAAATGCCAGAAACCGGTCCTAGGATGCTTGTTTCCGGTCCAGGGAAGACATGGCTTGGCAGTTCGGGCTTGACTGTTCCCATGAGGCACAGGGTCAGACTGATTTGCATATGGCCATGTCTGAACTGGGGTGGTGGAGTGAGCTAAAGAATGATGATGGATTAAACCCAGATCAGTTGACTGGGGTGAGTGTTTGATTGGCTCAAACGTTCCGTCCATCATCCCCTTTTGTATCGCTTTGGTCGCCCTAAGTTGGCGGGGGTATGCCCAGATGTGGGTCCCTTGCTCACTTTGCCACTGGATTCAAGCAAGCCTGGCTGATGACGGCTGAAATGCCAGAAACCGGTCCTAGGATGCTTGTTTCCGGTCCAGGGAAGACATGGCTTGGCAGTTCGGGCTGGACTGTTCCCATGAGGCACAGGGTCAGACTGATTTGCATATGGCCATGTCTGAACTGGGGTGGTGGAGTGAGCTAAAGAATGATGATGGATTAAACCCAGATCAGTTGACTGGGGGTGAGTGTTTGATTGGCTCAAATGTTCTGTCCATCATCCCCTTTTGTATCGCTTTGTTCGCCCTAAGTTGGCGGGGGTATGCCCAGACGTGGGTCCCTTGCTCACTTTGCCACTGGATTCAAGCAAGCCTGGCTGATGACGGCTGAAATGGCAGAAACCGGTCCTAGGATGCTTGTGTCCGGTCCAGGGAAGACATGGCTTGGCAGTTCGGGCTGGACTGTTCCCATGAGGCACAGGGTCAGGCTGATTTGCATATGGCCATGTCTGAACTGGGGTGGTGGAGTGAGCTAAAGAATGATGATGGATTAAACCCAGATCAGTTGACTGGGGGTGAGTGTTTGATTGGCTCAAGCGTTCCGTCCATCATCCCCTTTTGTATCGCTTTGGTCGCCCTAAGTTGGCGGGGTATGCCCAGACGTGGGTCCCTTGCTCACTTTGCCACTGGATTCAAGCAAGCCTGGCTGATGACGGCTGAAATGCCAGAAACAGGTCCTAGGATGCTTGTTTCCGGTCCAGGGAAGACATGGCTTGGCAGTTCGGGCTGGACTGTTCCCATGAGGCACAGGGTCAGACTGATTTGCATATGGCCATGTCTGAACTGGGGTGGTGGAGTGAGCTAAAGAATGATGATGGATTAAACCCAGATCAGTTGACTGGGGGTGAGTGTTTGATTGGCTCAAACGTTCCGTCCATCATCCCCTTTTGTATCGCTTTGGTCGCCCTAAGTTGGCGGGGGTATGCCTAGACGTGGGTCCCTTGCTCACTTTGCCACTGGATTCAAGCAAGCCTGGCTGATGACGGCTGAAATGCCAGAAACCGGTCCTAGGATGCTTGTTTCCGGTCCAGGGAAGACATGGCTTGGCAGTTCGGGCTGGACTGTTCCCATGAGGCACAGGGTCAGACTGATTTGCATATGACCATGTCTGAACTGGGGTGGTGGAGTGAGCTAAAGAATGATGATGGATTAAACCCAGATCAGTTGACTGGGGGTGAGTGTTTGATTGGCTCAAGCG
Organism: Calotriton arnoldi; assembly: GCA_963921515.1. Taxonomy (NCBI): domain Eukaryota; kingdom Metazoa; phylum Chordata; class Amphibia; order Caudata; family Salamandridae; genus Calotriton; species Calotriton arnoldi. Next base: position 349,522 of record CAWUFW010004282.1, on the reverse strand, counting down.
TTCCGTCCATCATCCCCTTTTGTATCGCTTTGGTCGCCCTAAGTTGGCGGGGGTATGCCCAGACGTGGGTCCCTTGCTCACTTTGCCACTGGATTCAAGCAAGCCTGGCTGATGACGGCTGAAATGCCAGAAACCGGTCCTAGGATGCTTGTTTCCGGTCCAGGGAAGACATGGCTTGGCAGTTCGGGCTGGACTGTTCCCATGAGGCACAGGGTCAGACTGATTTGCATATGGCCATGTCTGAACTGGGGTGGTGGAGTGAGCTAAAGAATGATGATGGATTAAACCCAGATCAGTTGACTGGGGGTGAGTGTTTGATTGGCTCAAACGTTCCGTCCATCATCCCCTTTTGTATTGCTCTGACACAAGGCACTTGTCTTCACTGGTGTGGAACCATACAGTGCTCTGACATGAGGCACTTGTCTTCACTGGTGTGGGAGCGTACAGTGCTCTGACACAAGGCACTTGTCTTCACTGGTGCAGGAGCACACAGTGCTCTGACACAAAGCACTTGTCTTCACTGTTGTGGAAGCACACAGTGCTCCAGCACAAGGCACTTGTCTTCACTCATATGGAAGCATACAGTGCTCTGACACAAGGCATTTGTCTTCACTGGTTCAGAATCATACAGTGCTTTGACATGAGTCACTTGTCTTTGTCTTCTCTGGTGCAGAAGCATACAATGCTCTGACACGAGGCACTTGACTTTGTCTTTACTGGTGCAAAAGTGTACAGTGCTTTGACACAAGGCACTTGTCTTCACTGGTGTGGAAGCATTCAGTGCTCTGACACAAAGCACTTGTCTTCACTGTTGTGGAAGCACACAGTGCTCCAACACAAGGCACTTGTCTTCACTCATATGGAAGCATACACTGCTCTGACATGAGGCACTAGTTTTCACTGGTGCAGAAGCATACAGTGCTCTGACACAAGGCATTTGTCTTCACTGGTACAGAATCATACAGTGCTCTTACATGAGGCACTTGTATTTGTCTTCTCTGGTGCAGAAGCATACAATGTTCTGACATGAGGCACTTGTCTTCACTGGTGCAGAATCAAACAGTGCTCTGACATGAGGCACTTGACTTTGTCTTTACTGGTGCAAAAGCGTACAGTGCTCTGACTAGAGGCACTTGTCATCACTGGTGTGGAAGTATACAGTGCTCAGATATGAGGCAATTGTCTTCACTGGTGCGGAAGCATACAGTGCTCCAACACAAGGCACTTGCCTTCACTGGTGCGGAAGCATACAATGCTCTGACACAAGGCATTTGTCTTCACTAGTGCGGAAGCAAATAGTGCTCTGACACGAGGCACTTGCCTAAACTGTTGTTGAAGTATATGGTGCTCTGACACAAGGCATTTGTTTTCACTAGTGCAGAAGCAAACAGTGCTCTGACACGAGGCACTTGTCTTCACTGGTGCAGAACTGTACAGTGCTCTGACACAAGGCACTTCTCTTGGTCTTCACTGGTGCAGCAGCATACAGTTTTCTGACATGAGGGACTTTTCTTTGTCTTCACTGGTGCGGAAGAGTACAGTGCTCTGACATGAGGCACTTGTCTTCAGGAGTGCGGAGGCGTACAGTGCTCTGACACGAGGCACTTGTCTTCACGGGTGCAGAATCATACAGTGCTCTGACATGAGGTACTTGACTTTGTCTTTACTGGTGCAAAAGCGTACAGTGCTCTGACACAATGCACTTGTCTTCACTGGTGCGGGAGCATGCAGTGCTCTGACAGAAGGCACTTGTCTTCCGGGGTGCGAAAGCACACAGTGTTCTGACACAAGGCACTTCTCTTTACTGGTGCGGAAGCACACAGTGCTCCAACACAAGGCACTTGTCTTCACTGGTGTGAAAGGATACAGTGCTCTGACATGAGGCACTTGTCTTCACTGTTGCGGAAGCATACAGTGCTCTGACACAAGGGATTTGTCTTTACTAGTGCAGAGGCAAACAGTGCTCCGACACGAGGCACTTGTCTTCACTAGTGCGGAAGCAAACAGTGCTCTGACACGAGGCACTTATCTTCACTGTTGTTGAAGTATACAGTGCTCTGACACAAAGCACTTGTCTTCACTGGTGCGGAATCGTACAGTGCTCTGACACACGGCACTTGTCTTCACTGGTGCTGGAGCGTACAGTGCTCAGACACAAGGCATTTGTCTTCACTGGTGCGGAAGCAGACAATGCTCTGATACAAGGCTCTTGTCTTCACTGGTGCGGAAGCGTACAGTGCTCAGACATGAGGCACTTGTCTTCACTGGTGTGGAAGCATACAATGCTCTGATACAAGGCACTTGTCTTCACTAGTGCGGGAGCGTACAGTGCTCTGACACAAGGCACTTGTCTTCACTGGTGTGGGAGCATACAGTGCTCTGACATGAGGCTCTTGTCTTCACTGGTATGTAAGCATACCGTGCCCTGATACAAGGCACTTGTCTTCACTGGTGCGGGAGCGTGCAGTGCTCTGACACAAGGCACTTGTCTTCACTGGTGCGGAACCATACAGTGCTCTGACATGAGGCACTTGTCTTCACTGGTGTGGGAGCGTACAGTGCTCTGACACAAGGCACTTGTCTTCACTGGTGCAGGAGCACACAGTGCTCTGACACAAAGCACTTGTCTTCACTGTTGTGGAAGCACACAGTGCTCCAGCACAAGGCACTTGTCTTCACTCATATGGAAGCATACAGTGCTCTGACATGAGGCACTAGTTTTCACTGGTGGGGAAGCATACAGTGCTCTGACACAAGGCATTTGTCTTCACTGGTTCAGAATCATACAGTGCTTTGACATGAGGCACTTGTCTTTGTCTTCTCTGGTGCAGAAGCATACAATGCTCTGACACGAGGCACTTGACTTTGTCTTTACTGGTGCAAAAGTGTACAGTGCTTTGACACAAGGCACTTGTCTTCACTGGTGTGGAAGCATTCAGTGCTCTGACACAAAGCACTTGTCTTCACTGTTGTGGAAGCACACAGTGCTCCAACACAAGGCACTTGTCTTCACTCATATGGAAGCATACACTGCTCTGACATGAGGCACTAGTTTTCACTGGTGCAGAAGCATACAGTGCTCTGACACAAGGCATTTGTCTTCACTCGTACAGAATCATACAGTGCTCTGACATGAGGCACTTGTATTTGTCTTCTCTGGTGCAGAAGCATACAATGATCTGACATGAGGCACTTGTCTTCACTGGTGCAGAATCAAACAGTGCTCTGACATGAGGCACTTGACTTTGTCTTTACTGGTGCAAAAGCGTACAGTGCTCTGACTAGAGGCACTTGTCATCACTGGTGTGGAAGTATACAGTGCTCTGATATGAGGCAATTGTCTTCACTGGTGCGGAAGCATACAGTGCTCCAACACAAGGCACTTGCCTTCACTGGTGCGGAAGCATACAATGCTCTGACACAAGGCATTTGTCTTCACTAGTGCGGAAGCAAATAGTGCTCTGACACGAGGCACTTGCCTAAACTGTTGTTGAAGTATACGGTGCTCTGACACAAGGCATTTGTTTTCACTAGTGCAGAAGCAAACAGTGCTCTGACACGAGGCACTTGTCTTCACTGGTGCAGAACTGTACAGTGCTCTGACACAAGGCACTTCTCTTGGTCTTCACTGGTGCAGCAGCATACAGTTTTCTGACATGAGGGACTTTTCTTTGTCTTCACTGGTGCGGAAGCGTACAGTGCTCTGACATGAGGCACTTGTCTTCAGGAGTGTGGAGGCGTACAGTGCTCTGACACGAGGCACTTGTCTTCACGGGTGCAGAATCATACAGTGCTCTGACATGAGGTACTTGACTTTGTCTTTACTGGTGCAAAAGCGTACAGTGCTCTGACACAATGCACTTGTCTTCACTGGTGCGGGAGCATGCAGTGCTCTGACAGAAGGCACTTGTCTTCCGGGGTGCGAAAGCACACAGTGCTCTGACACAAGGCACTTCTCTTTACTGGTGCGGAAGCACACAGTGCTCCAACACAAGGCACTTGTCTTCACTGGTGTGGAAGGATACAGTGCTCTGACATGAGGCACTTGTCTTCACTGTTGCGGAAGCATACAGTGCTCTGACACAAGGGATTTGTCTTTACTAGTGCAGAGGCAAACAGTGCTCCGACACGAGGCAATTGTCTTCACTAGTGCGGAAGCAAACAGTGCTCTGACACGAGGCACTTATCTTCACTGTTGTTGAAGTATACAGTGCTCTGACACAAAGCACTTGTCTTCACTGGTGCGGAATCGTACAGTGCTCTGACACACGGCACTTGTCTTCACTGGTGCTGGAGCGTACAGTGCTCAGACACAAGGCACTTGTCTTCACTGGTGTGGAAGCATACAATGCTCTGATACAAGGCACTTGTCTTCACTAGTGCGGGAGCGTACAGTGCTCTGACACAAGGCACTTGTCTTCACTGGTGTGGGAGCATACAGTGCTCTGACATGAGGCTCTTGTCTTCACTGGTATGGAAGCATACAGTGCTCTGATACAAGGCACTTGTCTTCACTGGTGCGGGAGCGTGCAGTGCTCTGACACAAGGCACTTGTCTTCACTGGTGTGGAACCATACAGTGCTCTGACATGAGGCACTTGTCTTCACTGGTGTGGGAGCGTACAGTGCTCTGACACAAGGCACTTGTCTTCACTGGTGCAGGAGCACACAGTGCTCTGACACAAAGCACTTGTCTTCACTGTTGTGGAAGCACACAGTGCTCCAGCACAAGGCACTTGTCTTCACTCATATGGAAGCATACAGTGCTCTGACACAAGGCATTTGTCTTCACTGGTTCAGAATCATACAGTGCTTTGACATGAGGCACTTGTCTTTGTCTTCTCTGGTGCAGAAGCATACAATGCTCTGACACGAGGCACTTGACTTTGTCTTTACTGGTGCAAAAGTGTACAGTGCTTTGACACAAGGCACTTGTCTTCACTGGTGTGGAAGCATTCAGTGCTCTGACACAAAGCACTTGTCTTCACTGTTGTGGAAGCACACAGTGCTCCAACACAAGGCACTTGTCTTCACTCATATGGAAGCATACACTGCTCTGACATGAGGCACTAGTTTTCACTGGTGCAGAAGCATACAGTGCTCTGACACAAGGCATTTGTCTTCACTGGTACTGAATCATACAGTGCTCTGACATGAGGCACTTGTATTTGTCTTCTCTGGTGCAGAAGCATACAATGATCTGACATGAGGCACTTGTCTTCACTGGTGCAGAATCAAACAGTGCTCTGACATGAGGCACTTGACTTTGTCTTTACTGGTGCAAAAGCGTACAGTGCTCTGACTAGAGGCACTTGTCATCACTGGTGTGGAAGTATACAGTGCTCTGATATGAGGCAATTGTCTTCACTGGTGTGGAAGCATACAGTGCTCCAACACAAGGCACTTGCCTTCACTGGTGCGGAAGCATACAATGCTCTGACACAAGGCATTTGTCTTCACTAGTGCGGAAGCAAATAGTGCTCTGACACGAGGCACTTGCCTAAACTGTTGTTGAAGTATACGGTGCTCTGACACAAGGCATTTGTTTTCACTAGTGCAGAAGCAAACAGTGCTCTGACACGAGGCACTTGTCTTCACTGGTGCAGAACTGTACAGTGCTCTGACACAAGGCACTTCTCTTGGTCTTCACTGGTGCAGCAGCATACAGTTTTCTGACAGGAGGGACTTTTCTTTGTCTTCACTGGTGCGGAAGCGTACAGTGCTCTGACATGAGGCACTTGTCTTCAGGAGTGCGGAGGCGTACAGTGCTCTGACACGAGGCACTTGTCTTCACGGGTGCAGAATCATACAGTGCTCTGACATGAGGTACTTGACTTTGTCTTTACTGGTGCAAAAGCGTACAGTGCTCTGACACAATGCACTTGTCTTCACTGGTGCGGGAGCATGCAGTGCTCTGACAGAAGGCACTTGTCTTCAGGGGTGCGAAAGCACACAGTGCTCTGACACAAGGCACTTCTCTTTACTGGTGCGGAAGCACACAGTGCTCCAACACAAGGCACTTGTCTTCACTGGTGTGGAAGGATACAGTGCTCTGACATGAGGCACTTGTCTTCACTGTTGCGGAAGCATACAGTGCTCTGACACAAGGGATTTGTCTTTACTAGTGCAGAGGCAAACAGTGCTCCGACACGAGGCAATTGTCTTCACTAGTGCGGAAGCAAACTGTGCTCTGACACGAGGCACTTATCTTCACTGTTGTTGAAGTATACAGTGCTCTGACACAAAGCACTTGTCTTCACTGGTGCGGAATCGTACAGTGCTCTGACACACGGCACTTGTCTTCACTGGTGCTGGAGCGTACAGTGCTCAGACACAAGGCACTTGTCTTCACTGTGCGGAAGCATACAATGCTCTGATACAAGGCTCTTGTCTTCACTGGTGCGGAAGCGTACAGTGCTCAGACATGAGGCACTTGTCTTCACTGGTGTGGAAGCATACAATGCTCTCATACAAGGCACTTGTCTTCACTAGTGCGGGAGCGTACACTGCTCTGACACAAGGCACTTGTCTTCACTGGTGTGGGAGCATACAGTGCTCTGACATGAGGATCTTGTCTTCACTGGTATGGAAGCATACAGTGCTCTGATACAAGGCACTTGTCTTCACTGGTGCGGGAGCGTGCAGTGCTCTGACACAAGGCACTTGTCTTCACTGGTGTGGAACCATACAGTGCTCTGACATGAGGCACTTGTCTTCACTGATGTGGGAGCGTACAGTGCTCTGACACAAGGCACTTGTCTTCACTGGTGCAGGAGCACACAGTGCACTGACACAAAGCACTTGTCTTCACTGTTGTGGAAGCACACAGTGCTCCAGCACAAGGCACTTGTCTTCACTCATATGGAAGCATACAGTGCTCTGACATGAGGCACTAGTTTTCACTGGTGGGGAAGCATACAGTGCTCTGACACAAGGCATTTGTCTTCACTGGTTCAGAATCATACAGTGCTTTGACATGAGGCACTTGTCTTTGTCTTCTCTGGCGCAGAAGCATACAATGCTCTGACACGAGGCACTTGACTTTGTCTTTACTGGTGCAAAAGTGTACAGTGCTTTTACACAAGGCACTTGTCTTCACTGGTGTGGAAGCATTCAGTGCTCTGACACAAAGCACTTGTCTTCACTGTTGTGGAAGCACACAGTGCTCCAACACAAGGCACTTGTCTTCCCTCATATGGAAGCATACACTGCTCTGACATGAGGCACTAGTTTTCACTGGTGCAGAAGCATACAGTGCTCTGACACAAGGCATTTGTCTTCACTGGTACAGAATCATACAGTGCTCTGACATGAGGCACTTGTATTTGTCTTCTCTGGTGCAGAAGCACACAATGATCTGACATGAGGCACTTGTCTTCACTGGTGCAGAATCAAACAGTGCTCTGACATGAGGCACTTGACTTTGTCTTTACTGGTGCAAAAGCGTACAGTGCTCTGACTAGAGGCACTTGTCATCACTGGTGTGGAAGTATACAGTGCTCTGATATGAGGCAATTGTCTTCACTGGTGCGGAAGCATACAGTGCTCCAACACAAGGCACTTGCCTTCACTGGTGCGGAAGCATAGAATGCTCTGACACAAGGCATTTGTCTTCACTAGTCTGGAAGCAAATAGTGCTCTGACACGAGGCACTTGCCTAAACTGTTGTTGAAGTATACGGTGCTCTGACACAAGGCATTTGTTTTCACTAGTGCAGAAGCAAACAGTGCTCTGACACGAGGCACTTGTCTTCACTGGTGCAGAACTGTACAGTGCTCTGACACAAGGCACTTCTCTTGGTCTTCACTGGTGCAGCAGCATACAGTTTTCTGACATGAGGGACTTTTCTTTGTCTTCACTGGTGCGGAAGCGTACAGTGCTCTGACATGAGGCACTTGTCTTCAGGAGTGCAGAGGCGTACAGTGCTCTGACACGAGGCACTTGTCTTCACGGGTGCAGATTCATACAGTGCTCTGACATGAGGCACTTGACTTTGTCTTTACTGGTGCAAAATCGTACAGTGCTCTGACACAATGCACTTGTCTTCACTGGTGCGGGAGCATGCAGTGCTCTGACAGAAGGCACTTGTCTTCAGGGGTGCGAAAGCACACAGTGCTCTGACACAAGGCACTTCTCTTTACTGGTGCGGAAGCACACAGTGCTCCAACACAAGGCACTTGTCTTCACTGGTGTGGAAGGATACAGTGCTCTGACATGAGGCACTTGTCTTCACTGTTGCGGAAGCATACAGTGCTCTGACACAAGGGATTTGTCTTTACTAGTGCAGAGGCAAACAGTGCTCCGACACGAGGCACTTGTCTTCACTAGTGCGGAAGCAAACAGTGCTCTGACACGAGGCACTTATCTTCACTGTTGTTGAAGTATACAGTGCTCTGACACAAAGCACTTGTCTTCACTGGTGCGGAATCGTACAGTGCTCTGACACACGGCACTTGTCTCGGTCTTCACTTGTGCAGCAGCATACAGTGCTCTGACATGAGGCACTTGTCTTTGTCTTCACTGTTGCGGAAGCATACAGTGCTCAAAGACGAGGCATTTTTCTTCAGTAGTGTGGATGCATACAGTGCTCTGACACGAGGCACTTGTCTTCACTGTTGTTGAAGAATACAGTGCTCTGACACAAGGCACTTGTCTCACTGGTGCGGAATTGTACAGTACTCTGACACAAGGCACTTCTCTTGGTCTTCACTGGTACAGCAGCATACAGTGCTCTGACATGAGGCACTTGTCTTTGTCTTCAGTGGTAAAGAAGCATACAGTGCTCTGACATGAGGCACTTGTCTTTGTCTTCACTGGTGAAGAAGCAAACAGTGCTCTGACACAAGCCACTTGTCTTCACTGGTGCAGAAGCATAAAGGGCTCTGACATGAGGCACTTGTCTGTCTTCACTGGTGCAGAAGCATACAGTGCTCTGACACAAGGCACTTGTCTTCACTGGTGCGAAAGCACACACTGCTCTAACATGAGGCACTTGTCTTCACTGGTGCGGAAGCACACAGTGCTCTAACAGAAGACACTTTTCTTCAGGGGTGCGTAAGCGTACAGTGAGTGCTCTGACACAATGTACTTGTCTTCACTAATGTGGAAGCATACAGTGCTCTGGCATGAGGCACTTGTCTTCACTAGTGTGGAAGCATACAGTGCTCTGACACGAGGCACTTGTCTTCACTAGTGTGGAAGCATACAGTGCTCTAACACGCATTTGTCTTCACTGGTGGGAAAGCGTAAAGTGCTTTGACACTGGGCACTTGTTTTCACTAGTGTAGAAGCATGCAGTGCTGTGACACAAGGCACCTCTCTTCACTAGTGTGGAAGCATGCAGTGCTCTGACACAAGGCACTTGCCTTCACTGGTGCGGAAGCATACAGTGCTCTGACACGAGGCATTTGTCTTTGTCTTCACTGGTGCGGAAGCATACAGTGCTGTGACATGAGGCACTTGTCTTTGTCTTCTCTGGTGCCGAAGCATACAATGCTCTGACATGAGGCACTTGTCTTCACTGGTGCAGAATCATACAGTGCTCTGACATGAGGCACTTGACTTTGTCTTTACTGGTGCAAAAGCGTACAGTGCTCTGACTAGAGGCACTTGCCTTCACTGGTGCAGAAGCATACAGTGCTCTGACACGAGGCACTTGTCTCTGTCTTCACTGGTGCGGAAGCATACAGTGCTGTGACATGAGGCACTTGTTTTTGTCTTCTCTGGTGCAGAAGCATACAATGCTCTGACACAAGGCACTTGTCTTCACTGGGGTGGAACCATACAGTGCTCTGACATGAGGCACTTGTCTTCACTGGTGTGGGAGCGTACAGTGCTCTGACACAATGCACTTGTCTTCACTGGTGCAGGAGCATACAGTGCTCTGACACAAAGCACTTGTCTTCACTGTTGTGGAAGCACACAGTGCTCCTACACAAGGCACTTGTTTTCACTCATATGGAAGCATACAGTGCTCTGACATGAGGCACTAGTTTTCACTGGTGCGGAAGCATACAGTGCTCTGACACAAGGCATTTGTCTTCACTGGTACAGAATCATACAGTGCTCTGATATGAGGCACTTGTCTTTGTCTTCTCTGGTGCAGAAGCATACAATGCTCTGACACGAGGCACTTGACTTTGTCTTTACTGGTGCAAAAGCGTACAGTGCTTTGACACAAGGCACTTGTCTTCACTGCTGTGGAAGCATTCAGTGCTCTGACACAAAGCACTTGTCTTCACTATTGTGGAAGCACACAGTGCTCCAACACAAGGCACTTGTCTTCACTCATATGGAAGCATACAGTGCTCTGACATGAGGCACTAGTTTTCACTGGTGCGGAAGCATACAGTGCTCTGACACAAGGCATTTGTCTTCACTGGTACAGAATCATACAGTGCACTGACATGAGGCACTTGTCTTTGTCTTCTCTGGCGCAGAAGCATACAATGCTCTGACATGAGGCACTTGTTTTCACTGGTGCAGAATCATACAGTGCTCTGACATGAGGCACTTGACTTTGTCTTTACTGGTGCAAAAGCGTACAGTGCTCTGACTAGAGGCACTTGTCATCACTGGTGTGGAAGTATACAGTGCTCTGATATGAGGCAATTGTCTTCACTGGTGCGGAAGCATACAGTGCTCCAACACAAGGCACTTGTCTTCACTGGTGCGGAAGCATACAGTGCTCTGACACAAGGCATTTGTCTTCAGTAGTGCGGAAGCAAATAGTGCTCTGACACGAGGCACTTGCCTAAACTGTTTTTGAAGTATACGGGGCTCTGACACAAGGCATTTGTTTTCACTAGTGCAGAAGCAAACAGTGCTCTGACACGAGGCACTTGTCTTCACTGGTGCAGAACCGTACAGTGCTCTGACACAAGGCACTTCTCTTGGTCTTCACTGGTGCAGCAGCATACAGTTTTCTGACATGAGGGACTTTTCTTTGTCTTCACTGGTGCGGAAGCGTACAGTGCTCTGACATGAGGCACTTGTCTTCAGGAGTGCGGAGGCGTACAGTGCTCTGACATGAGGCACTTGTCTTCACTGTTGCAGAAGCATACAATGCTCTGACACAAGGGATTTGTCTTTACTAGTGCAGAGGCAAACAGTGCTCCGACACGAGGCACTTGTCTTCACTAGTGCGGAAGCAAACAGTGCTCTGACACGAGGCACTTATCTTCACTGTTGTTGAAGTATACAGTGCTCTGACACAAAGCACTTGTCTTCACTGGTGCGGAATCGTACAGTGCTCTGACACACGGCACTTGTCTTCACTGGTGCTGGAGCGTACAGTGCTCAGACACAAGGCACTTGTCTTCACTGGTGCGGAAGCATACAATGCTCTGATACAAGGCTCTTGTCTTCACTGGTGCGGAAGCGTACAGTGCTCAGACATGAGGCACTTGTCTTCACTGGTGTGGAAGCATACAATGCTCTGATACAAGGCACTTGTCTTCACTAGTGCGGGAGCGTACAGTGCTCTGACACAAGGCACTTGTCTTCACTGGTGTGGGAGCATACAGTGCTCTGACATGAGGCTCTTGTCTTCACTGGTATGGAAGCATACAGTGCTCTGACACAAGGCACTTGTCTTCACTGGTGTGGAACCATACAGTGCTCTGACATGAGGCACTTGTCTTCACTGATGTGGGAGCGTACAGTGCTCTGACACAAGGCACTTGTCTTCACTGGTGCAGGAGCACACAGTGCTCTGACACAAAGCACTTGTCTTCACTGTTGTGGAAGCACACAGTGCTCCAGCACAAGGCACTTGTCTTCACTCATATGGAAGCATACAGTGCTCTGACATGAGGCACTAGTTTTCACTGGTGGGAAAGCATACAGTGCTCTGACACAAGGCATTTGTCTTCACTGGTTCAGAATCATACAGTGCTTTGACATGAGGGACTTGTCTTTGTCTTCTCTGGTGCAGAAGCATACAATGCTCTGACACGAGGCACTTGACTTTGTCTTTACTGGTGCAAAAGTGTACAGTGCTTTGACACAAGGCACTTGTCTTCACTGGTGTGGAAGCATTCAGTGCTCTGACACAAAGCACTTGTCTTCACTGTTGTGGAAGCACACAGTGCTCCAACACAAGGCACTTGTCTTCACTCATATGGAAGCATACACTGCTCTGACATGAGGCACTAGTTTTCACTGGTGCAGAAGCATACAGTGCTCTGACACAAGGCATTTGTCTTCACTGGTACAGAATCATACAGTGCTCTGACATGAGGCACTTGTATTTGTCTTCTCTGGTGCAGAAGCACACAATGATCTGACATGAGGCACTTGTCTTCACTGGTGCAGAATCAAACAGTGCTCTGACATGAGGCACTTGACTTTGTCTTTACTGGTGCAAAAGCGTACAGTGCTCTGACTAGAGGCACTTGTCATCACTGGTGTGGAAGTATACAGTGCTCTTATATGAGGCAATTGTCTTCACTGGTGCGGAAGCATACAATGCTCTGACACAAGGCATTTGTCTTCACTAGTCTGGAAGCAAATAGTGCTCTGACACGAGGCACTTGCCTAAACTGTTGTTGAAGTATACGGTGCTCTGACACAAGGCATTTGTTTTCACTAGTGCAGAAGCAAACAGTGCTCTGACACGAGGCACTTGTCTTCACTGGTGCAGAACTGTACAGTGCTCTGACACAAGGCACTTCTCTTGGTCTTCACTGGTGCAGCAGCATACAGTTTTCTGACATGAGGGACTTTTCTTTGTCTTCACTGGTGCGGAAGCGTACAGTGCTCTGACATGAGGCACTTGTCTTCAGGAGTGCGGAGGCGTACAGTGCTCTGACACGAGGCACTTGTCTTCACGGGTGCAGAATCATACAGTGCTCTGACATGAGGCACTTGACTTTGTCTTTACTGGTGCAAAATCGTACAGTGCTCTGACACAATGCACTTGTCTTCACTGGTGCGGGAGCATGCAGTGCTCTGACAGAAGGCACTTGTCTTCAGGGGTGCGAAAGCACACAGTGCTCTGACACAAGGCACTTCTCTTTACTGGTGCGGAAGCACACAGTGCTCCAACACAAGGCACTTGTCTTCACTGGTGTGGAAGGATACAGTGCTCTGACATGAGGCACTTGTCTTCACTGTTGCGGAAGCATACAGTGCTCTGACACAAGGGATTTGTCTTTACTAGTGCAGAGGCAAACAGTGCTCCGACACGAGGCACTTGTCTTCACTAGTGCGGAAGCAAACAGTGCTCTGACACGAGGCACTTATCTTCACTGTTGTTGAAGTATACAGTGCTCTGACACAAAGCACTTGTCTTCACTGGTGCGGAATCGTACAGTGCTCTGACACACGGCACTTGTCTCGGTCTTCACTTGTGCAGCAGCATACAGTGCTCTGACATGAGGCACTTGTCTTTGTCTTCACTGTTGCGGAAGCATACAGTGCTCAAAGACGAGGCATTTTTCTTCAGTAGTGCGGATGCATACAGTGCTCTGACACGAGGCACTTGTCTTCACTGTTGTTGAAGAATACAGTGCTCTGACACAAGGCACTTGTCTCACTGGTGCGGAATTGTACAGTACTCTGACACAAGGCACTTCTCTTGGTCTTCACTGGTACAGCAGCATACAGTGCTCTGACATGAGGCACTTGTCTTTGTCTTCAGTGGTAAAGAAGCATACAGTGCTCTGACATGAGGCACTTGTCTTTGTCTTCACTGGTGAAGAAGCAAACAGTGCTCTGACACAAGCCACTTGTCTTCACTGGTGCAGAAGCATAAAGGGCTCTGACATGAGGCACTTGTCTGTCTTCACTGGTGCAGAAGCATACAGTGCTCTGACACAAGGCACTTGTCTTCACTGGTGCGAAAGCACACACTGCTCTAACATGAGGCACTTGTCTTCACTGGTGCGGAAGCACACAGTGCTCTAACAGAAGACACTTTTCTTCAGGGGTGCGTAAGCATACAGTGAGTGCTCTGACACAATGTACTTGTCTTCACTAATGTGGAAGCATACAGTGCTCTGGCATGAGGCACTTGTCTTCACTAGTGTGGAAGCATACAGTGCTCTGACACGAGGCACTTGTCTTCACTAGTGTGGAAGCATACAGTGCTCTAACACGCATTTGTCTTCACTGGTGGGAAAGCGTAAAGTGCTTTGACACTGGGCACTTGTTTTCACTAGTGCAGAAGCATGCAGTGCTGTGACACAAGGCACCTCTCTTCACTAGTGTGGAAGCATGCAGTGCTCTGACACAAGGCACTTGCCTTCACTGGTGCGGAAGCATACAGTGCTCTGACACGAGGCATTTGTCTTTGTCTTCACTGGTGCGGAAGCATACAGTGCTGTGACATGAGGCACTTGTCTTTGTCTTCTCTGGTGCCGAAGCATACAATGCTCTGACATGAGGCACTTGTCTTCACTGGTGCAGAATCATACAGTGCTCTGACATGAGGCACTTGACTTTGTCTTTACTGGTGCAAAAGCGTACAGTGCTCTGACTAGAGGCACTTGCCTTCACTGGTGCAGAAGCATACAGTGCTCTGACACGAGGCACTTGTCTCTGTCTTCACTGGTGCGGAAGCATACAGTGCTGTGACATGAGGCACTTGTTTTTGTCTTCTCTGGTGCAGAAGCATACAATGCTCTGACACAAGGCACTTGTCTTCACTGGGGTGGAACCATACAGTGCTCTGACATGAGGCACTTGTCTTCACTGGTGTGGGAGCGTACAGTGCTCTGACACAATGCACTTGTCTTCACTGGTGCAGGAGCATACAGTGCTCTGACACAAAGCACTTGTCTTCACTGTTGTGGAAGCACACAGTGCTCCAACACAAGGCACTTGTTTTCACTCATATGGAAGCATACAGTGCTCTGACATGAGGCACTAGTTTTCACTGGTGCGGAAGCATACAGTGCTCTGACACAAGGCATTTGTCTTCACTGGTACAGAATCATACAGTGCTCTGATATGAGGCACTTGTCTTTGTCTTCTCTGGTGCAGAAGCATACAATGCTCTGACACGAGGCACTTGACTTTGTCTTTACTGGTGCAAAAGCGTACAGTGCTTTGACACAAGGCACTTGTCTTCACTGCTGTGGAAGCATTCAGTGCTCTGACACAAAGCACTTGTCTTAACTATTGTGGAAGCACACAGTGCTCCAACACAAGGCACTTGTCTTCACTCATATGGAAGCATACAGTGCTCTGACATGAGGCACTAGTTTTCACTGGTGCGGAAGCATACAGTGCTCTGACACAAGGCAATTGTCTTCACTGGTACAGAATCATACAGTGCACTGACATGAGGCACTTGTCTTTGTCTTCTCTGGCGCAGAAGCATACAATGCTCTGACATGAGGCACTTGTCTTCACTGGTGCAGAATCATACAGTGCTCTGACATGAGGCACTTGACTTTGTCTTTACTGGTGCAAAAGTGTACAGTGCTCTGACTAGAGGCACTTGTCATCACTGGTGTGGAAGTATACAGTGCTCTGATATGAGGCAATTGTCTTCACTGGTGCGGAAGCATACAGTGCTCCAACACAAGGCACTTCTCTTCACTGGTGCGGAAGCATACAGTGCTCTGACACAAGGCATTTGTCTTCAGTAGTGCGGAAGCAAATAGTGCTCTGATACGAGGCACTTGCCTAAACTGTTTTTGAAGTATACGGGGCTCTGACACAAGGCATTTGTTTTCACTAGTGCAGAAGCAAACAGTGCTCTGACACGAGGCACTTGTCTTCACTGGTGCAGAACCGTACAGTGCTCTGACACAAGGCACTTCTCTTGGTCTTCACTGGTGCAGCAGCATACAGTTTTCTGACATGAGGGACTTTTCTTTGTCTTCACTGGTGCGGAAGCGTACAGTGCTCTGACATGAGGCACTTGTCTTCAGGAGTGCGGAGGCGTACAGTGCTCTGACATGAGGCACTTGTCTTCACTGTTGCGGAAGCATACAATGCTCTGACACAAGGGATTTGTCTTTACTAGTGCAGAGGCAAACAGTGCTCCGACACGAGGCACTTGTCTTCACTAGTGCGGAAGCAAACAGTGCTCTGACACGAGGCACTTATCTTCACTGTTGTTGAAGTATACAGTGCTCTGACACAAAGCACTTGTCTTCACTGGTGCGGAATCGTACAGTGCTCTGACACACGGCACTTGTCTTCACTGGTGCTGGAGCGTACAGTGCTCAGACACAAGGCACTTGTCTTCACTGGTGCGGAAGCATACAATGCTCTGATACAAGGCTCTTGTCTTCACTGGTGCGGAAGCATACAATGCTCTGATACAAGGCTCTTGTCTTCACTGGTGCGGAAGCGTACAGTGCTCAGACATGAGGCACTTGTCTTCACTGGTGTGGAAGCATACAATGCTCTGATACAAGGCACTTGTCTTCACTAGTGCGGGAGCGTACAGTGCTCTGACACAAGGCACTTGTCTTCACTGGTGTGGGAGCATACAGTGCTCTGACATGAGGCTCTTGTCTTCACTGGTATGGAAGCATACAGTGCTCTGATACAAGGCACTTGTCTTCACTGGTGCGGGAGCGTGCAGTGCTCTGACACAAGGCACTTGTCTTCACTGGTGTGGAACCATACAGTGCTCTGACATGAGGCACTTGTCTTCACTGATGTGGGAGCCTACAGTGCTCTGACACAAGGCACTTGTCTTCACTGGTGCAGGAGCACACAGTGCTCTGACACAAAGCACTTGTCTTCACTGTTGTGGAAGCACACAGTGCTCCAGCATAAGGCACTTGTCTTCACTCATATGGAAGCATACAGTGCTCTGACATGAGGCACTAGTTTTCACTGGTGGGGAAGCATACAGTGCTCTGACACAAGGCATTTGTCTTCACTGGTTCAGAATCATACAGTGCTTTGACATGAGGCACTTGTCTTTGTCTTCTCTGGTGCAGAAGCATACAATGCTCTGACACGAGGCACTTAACTTTGTCTTTACTGGTGCAAAAGTGTACAGTGCTTTGACACAAGGCACTTGTCTTCACTGGTGTGGAAGCATTCAGTGCTCTGACACAAAGCACTTGTCTTCACTGTTGTGGAAGCACACAGTGCTCCAACACAAGGCACTTGTCTTCACTCATATGGAAGCATACACTGCTCTGACATGAGGCACTAGTTTTCACTGGTGCAGAAGCATACAGTGCTCTGACACAAGGCATTTGTCTTCACTGGTACAGAATCATACAGTGCTCTGACATGAGGCACTTGTATTTGTCTTCTCTGGTGCAGAAGCACACAATGATCTGACATGAGGCACTTGTCTTCACTGGTGCAGAATCAAACAGTGCTCTGACATGAGGCACTTGACTTTGTCTTTACTGGTGCAAAAGCGTACAGTGCTCTGACTAGAGGCACTTGTCATCACTGGTGTGGAAGTATACAGTGCTCTTATATGAGGCAATTGTCTTCACTGGTGCGGAAGCATACAGTGCTCCAACACAAGGCACTTGCCTTCACTGGTGCGGAAGCATACAATGCTCTGACACAAGGCATTTGTCTTCACTAGTCTGGAAGCAAATAGTGCTCTGACACGAGGCACTTGCCTAAACTGTTGTTGAAGTATACGGTGCTCTGACACAAGGCATTTGTTTTCACTAGTGCAGAAGCAAACAGTGCTCTGACACGAGGCACTTGTCTTCACTGGTGCAGAACTGTACAGTGCTCTGACACAAGGCACTTCTCTTGGTCTTCACTGGTGCAGCAGCATACAGTTTTCTGACATGAGGGACTTTTCTTTGTCTTCACTGGTGCGGAAGCGTACAGTGCTCTGACATGAGGCACTTGTCTTCAGGAGTGCGGAGGCGTACAGTGCTCTGACACGAGGCACTTGTCTTCACGGGTGCAGAATCATACAGTGCTCTGACATGAGGCACTTGACTTTGTCTTTACTGGTGCAAAATCGTACAGTGCTCTGACACAATGCACTTGTCTTCACTGGTGCGGGAGCATGCAGTGCTCTGACAGAAGGCACTTGTCTTCAGGGGTGCGAAAGCACACAGTGCTCTGACACAAGGCACTTCTCTTTACTGGTGCGGAAGCACACAGTGCTCCAACACAAGGCACTTGTCTTCACTGGTGTGGAAGGATACAGTGCTCTGACATGAGGCACTTGTCTTCACTGTTGCGGAAGCATACAGTGCTCTGACACAAGGGATTTGTCTTTACTAGTGCAGAGGCAAACAGTGCTCCGACACGAGGCACTTGTATTCACTAGTGCGGAAGCAAACAGTGCTCTGACACGAGGCACTTATCTTCACTGTTGTTGAAGTATACAGTGCTCTGACACAAAGCACTTGTCTTCACTGGTGCGGAATCGTACAGTGCTCTGACACACAGCAGTTGTCTCGGTCTTCACTTGTGCAGCAGCATACAGTGCTCTGACATGAGGCACTTGTCTTTGTCTTCACTGTTGCGGAAGCATACAGTGCTCAAAGACGAGGCACTTTTCTTCAGTAGTGCGGATGCATACAGTGCTCTGGCATGAGGCACTTGTCTTCAGTGGTGCGGAAGCATACAGTGCTCTGACACGAGGCACTTGTCTTCACTGTTGTTGAAGAATACAGTGCTCTGACACAAGGCACTTGTCTCACTGGTGCGGAATTGTACAGTACTCTGACACAAGGCACTTCTCTTGGTCTTCACTGGTACAGCAGCATACAGTGCTCTGACATGAGGCACTTGTCTTTGTCTTCAGTGGTAAAGAAGCATACAGTGCTCTGACATGAGGCACTTGTCTTTGTCTTCACTGGTGAAGAAGCAAACAGTGCTCTGACACAAGCCACTTGTCTTCACTGGTGCAGAAGCATAAAGTGCTCTGACATGAGGAACTTGTCTGTCTTCACTGGTGCAGAAGCATACAGTGCTCTGACACAAGGCACGTGTCTTCACTGGTGCGAAAGCACACACTGCTCTAACATGAGGCACTTGTCTTCACTGGTGCGGAAGCACACAGTGCTCTAACAGAAGACACTTGTCTTCAGGGGTGCGTAAGCGTACAGTGAGTGCTCTGACACAATGTACTTGTTTTCACTAATGTGGAAGCATACAGTGCTCTGGCATGAGGCACTTGTCTTCACTAGTGTGGAAGCATACAGTGCTCTGACACGAGGCACTTGTCTTCACTAGTGTGGAAACATACAGTGCTCTAACACGCATTTGTCTTCACTGGTGGGAAAGCGTAAAGTGATTTGACACTGGGCACTTGTTTTCACTAGTGCAGAAGCATGCAGTGCTGTGACACAAGGCACCTCTCTTCACTAGTGTGGAAGCATGCAGTGCTCTGACACAAGGCACTTGCCTTCACTGGTGCGGAAGCATACAGTGCTCTGACACGAGGCATTTGTCTTTGTCTTCACTGGTGCGGAAGCATACAGTGCTGTGACATGAGGCACTTGTCTTTGTCTTCTCTGGTGCAGAAGCATACAATGCTCTGACATGAGGCACTTGTCTTCACTGGTGCAGAATCATACAGTGCTCTGACATGAGGCACTTGACTTTGTCTTTACTGGTGCAAAAGCGTACAGTGCTCTGACTAGAGGCACTTGCCTTCACTGGTGCAGAAGCATACAGTGCTCTGACACGAGGCACTTGTCTCTGTCTTCTCTGGTGCAGAAGCATACAATGCTCTGACACAAGGCACTTGTCTTCACTGGTGTGGAACCATACAGTGCTCTGACATGAGGCACTTGTCTTCATTGGTGTGGGAGCATACAGTGCTCTGACACAATGCACTTGTCTTCACTGGTGCAGGAGCATACAGTGCTCTGACACAAAGCACTTGTCTTCACTGTTGTGGAAGCACACAGTGCTCCAACACAAGGCACTTGTTTTCACTCATATGGAAGCATACAGTGCTCTGACATGAGGCACTAGTTTTCACTGGTGCGGAAGCATACAGTGCTCTGACACAAGGCATTTGTCTTCACTGGTACAGAATCATACAGTGCTCTGATATGAGGCACTTGTCTTTGTCTTCTCTGGTGCAGAAGCATACAATGCTCTGACACGAGGCACTTGACTTTGTCTTTACTGGCGCAGAAGCATACAATGCTCTGACATGAGGCACTTGTCTTCACTGGTGCAGAATCATACAGTGCTCTGACATGAGGCACTTGACTTTGTCTTTACTGGTGCAAAAGCGTACAGTGCTCTGACTAGAGGCACTTGTCATCACTGGTGTGGAAGTATACAGTGCTCTGATATGAGGCAATTGTCTTCACTGGTGCGGAAGCATACAGTGCTCCAACACAAGGCACTTGTCTTCACTGGTGCGGAAGCATACAGTGCTCTGACACAAGGCATTTGTCTTCAGTAGTGCGGAAGCAAATAGTGCTCTGACACGAGGCACTTGCCTAAACTGTTTTTGAAGTATACAGGGCTCTGACACAAGGCATTTGTTTTCACTAGTGCAGAAGCAAACAGTGCTCTGACACGAGGCACTTGTCTTCACTGGTGCAGAACCGTACAGTGCTCTGACACAAGGCACTTCTCTTGGTCTTCACTGGTGCAGCAGCATACAGTTTTCTGACATGAGGGACTTTTCTTTGTCTTCACTGGTGCGGAAGCGTACAGTGCTCTGACATGAGGCACTTGTCTTCAGGAGTGCGGAGGCGTACAGTGCTCTGAGACGAGGCACTTGTCTTCACTGGTGCGGAAGCATACAGTGCTCTGACACGAGGCACTTGTCTTCAAGTGTGCAGAATCATACAGTGCTCTGACATGAGGCACTTGACTTTGTCTTTACTGGTGCAAAAGCGTACAGTGCTCTGACACAAGGCACTTGTCTTCACTGGTGCAGAAGCATACAGTGCTCTGATACAATGCACTTGTCTTCACTGATGCGGGAGCATGCAGTCCTCTGGCAGAAGGCACTTGTCTTCAGGGGTGCGAAAGCACACAGTGCTCTTACACAAGGCACTTGTCTTTACTGGTGCAGAAGCACACAGTGCTCCAACACAAGGCACTTGTCTTCACTGGTGTGGAAGGATACAGTGCTCTGATATGAGGCACTTGTCTTCACTGTTGTGGAAGCATACAGTGTTCTGACACAAGGGATTTGTCTTTACTAGTGCAGAGGCAAACAGTGCTCTGACGTGAGGCACTTGTCTTCACTAGTGCGGAAGCAAACAGTGCTCTGACACAAGGCACTTATCTTCACTGTTGTTGAAGTATACAGTGCTCTGACACAAAGCACTTGTCTTCACTGGTGCGGAATCGGACAGTGCTCTGACACACGGCACTTGTCTCGGTCTTCACTTGTGCAGCAGCATACCGTGCTCTGACATTATCAATCAATCAATCAATCAGGTTTTTTTTAAAGCGCGACTACTCATTCGTAAGGGTCTCAAGGTGCTAGGGGTGTGGGGGGGTGCAGGTTCCATTCCATCAAGGAGGGGGTCTGTCGAAGAGCCAGGTTTTGAGGTTTCTTGCGAAGATGGGAAGCGATGTTGTCTGTCTGAGGTGGAGCGGAAGGACGTTCCATGCTTTGGCCGCGAGGAAGGAGAAGGAGCGGCCTCCCGATCTGGTCTTTCTGGTGTGGGGGACCACGGCGTAGGAGAGCTGGGCTGATCGTAGGGTCCTTTGGGGGGGGTGGAATTTGAGTCGGCTGTTCAGGTATGCTGGTCCGGTGCCGTGGAGGGCCTTGTGTGCGTGGGTGAGCACCTTGAAGGTGATTCTTGCCTCGACGGGGAGCCAGTGGAGTGTGCACAGGTGCTGGGAGATGTGGCAGTGTTTTGGCAGGTTGAGGACCAGTCTTGCAGCGGCATTCTGGATGTTCTGTAGCTTGCGGGTGAGGTTTTTGTTTATTCCGGCATAGAGTGCGTTGCCGTAGTCGAGTCTGCTGGTGACCAGGGTGTGAGTGACGGTCTTTCGGTGTTCGAGGGGGATCCATTTGAAGGTCTTACGAAGGAGGCGGAGGGTGTGGAAGCAGGAAGACGAGACGGAGTTGATCTGGCAGTCCATTTTATGCTCGGAGTCCAGGATGATTCCCAGATTGTGTGCGTGGTCCGTGCGGTTTGGCGGGTTTCCGAGGGCGGGGGGCCACCAGGTGTTGTTCCAGGCATCTGGGTTTGGGCCCATGATGAGTACTTCTGTTTTGTTGGTGTTTAGTTGTAGGCAGCTGTTTTTCATCCATTTGGCAACAGCTTCCATGCCTTCTCGAAAGTTGCGTCTGGCGGTGTTGGGCTCGTTGGATAGGGAGAAGATGAGTTGGGTGTCGTCTGCGTATGACATGATGTTGAGTCCGTAGGTTCTGACGATGGGGGCGAGTGGAGCCATGTAGACGTTGAAGAGCGTTGGGCTGAGGGAGGAGCCCTGGGGGACTCCGCAGGTGGTAGGTGTGGGGTCCGAGAGGAAAGGGGGGAGTCTGACCCACTGCGTCCTGCCGGAGAGGAAGGAGCAGATCCAGTCGAGGGCCTTGTCCTGGATTCCTGCGTCGTAGAGTCTGCGTATTAGGGTGCGGTGGGAGACTGTGTCGAACGCCGCTGATAGGTCGAGGAGGATGAGGGCTACTGTTTCTCCTTTGTCCAGTAGGATGCGGATGTCGTCTGTTGCGGCGAGGAGGGCAGTTTCCGTACTGTGGTTTTTTCTGAAGCCGGATTGGGAGGAGTCGAGGATGTTGTGTTCTTCAATGAATGTGGCGAGTTGGCTGTTGATGGCTTTCTCAATGACTTTCGCTGGGAACGGGAGCAGGGAAATGGGTCTGTAGTTTTTGAGGTCGGTGGGGTCCGCTGAGGGTTTCTTTAGGAGGGGGTTGACCTCATCGTGTTTCCAGTCGTTGGGGAACGAGGCGGTCACAAGGGAGCGGTTGATGGTGTGGCGGAGCATGGGTGCGATGATGGCGGCTCTGTTGAAGATGTGGTGGGGGCAGGGGTCCGTGGGGGCCCTTGAGTGGATTGACTTCCTTGTCTTCAGTGTGTCTTCGGTAGTGAGGGCTGTCCAGTCGTCAATCGCTGGTTTCCGGGTGTGGGGGGTGGTTGGTGAGGGTTCAGTGTGTTGGTTGTCTTCGTCGAAGTTGTCGTAGATGCTCTTGATTTTGTGGTAGAAAAAGGTGCTGAGTTTGTCGCAGAGGTCTTGTGAGGGAGGGATGTCAGTAGACTCGCTGGTGGGTTGGGCGAACTCCTTGATGATGCTGAAGAGTTCCTTGCTGTTGTGCGCGTGGGTGGAGATTCTGTCTTCAATCGCTTTTTTCCTCATTTCTCTGATGAGTTGATGGTGGGCGTTGATGGCGGCTCTGAAGTTGTTGTGGGCTTCTGTGGATTTGGTGTTCCTCCAGGCCTTTTCGAGGCGGCGGCATGTGCGTCTGGACTCTCGAAGTTCGGTGGTAAACCATCTGGCTTTCTTGGCGCGGTATTGTTGTTTTTCTTGAGGGGGGCTATGGTGTTGGTGCTGTCCGAGATCCATCTATGCAGGGTTCGGGCTGCAGTGTTGGGGTCGTCGTTTTCCGCGATGGTTGGGGTGGAGTTGTTGAGTGAGGAGGTGAGCTGGTCGTCGGTGATTTTGGTCCAGTTTCTTCATGGGAGCAGGTGCTGGTGTCTGTGGATGGTGGGTGTTCTGAAGGTGAAGTGGACGCAACGATGGTCGGTCCATGGGAGTTCAGTGGTGTGGCTGAAGGTGATGGAGTTTCCTGTAGTGAAGAGGGGGTCGAGGTGTGTCCTGCTGAGTGTGTGGGCTCGGTCACGATCTGGCGGAGTCCAATGCTGTGGAGGTTGTCCAGGAGGGATGTGGTGTTGGGGTCCAGTTGGTTGTCGAGGTGGAAGTTGAGGTCTCCCAGCAGGGTGTAGTTGGTGGATGCGATGGCCTGTGGGGAGATAATGTCCGTGATGGAGTTGGCGAAGGGTCCGCGGGGTCCAGGGGGTCGGTAGATGAGGGTTCCTCAGAGGGTGGCGGTGGGGCTGGCCAGTATCTTGAAGTGAAGGTGTTCCATCAGTTCTGTGGGCTCGTCAGGGAGTGTGCTCAGGCAGAGGCTGGATTTGTGGACGATGGCGATTCCTCCTCCTGGGCGGGTGCAGCGGTCCTTCCTGGAGATCTTGTATCCTTGGGGGATGGCGATGTCCGGTCCCGAGTTGGTGTTGGTCCAGGTTTCGGTGAAGAACGCTACGTCCGGGGTGGTGCTGTCGAGGAAGTCCCAGATTTCGGTGGAGTGTTTGTAGAGGGATCGGACGTTGAGGAGGATGCATTGCAGGGTCTTCAGTTCGGTTGTGTTCTTGTGGGCGGGTTGTGCTGGATCCGTGTTCTTGGCTGTGCTGCAGGTGTGCCGGCAGTGGTGACAGCTGAAGGGTCCGTGGGTGTCGGCTGGTGATGCTAGCTTGCAGTTGTTGTTGCGTCCTGGGTTGAGTGCATGGAGTGCTACTGGGTCGCAGCGTTGGCGGGGCGGAGGTCCAGGGTTCCTGGTGCTGGTCGAGGTCAGGTCGCGGACGGGCACAGACGGGCTTGCCTTTGATGCACCTTCGGCGCGCCAGCGGCACACCTGCTGCCCGCGGCCGCTATGCGCCCGCCATTAAGTAGGGGTCGGGGAGGGCTGGACAGCTGGGAGGTGGGAGCGGGGAGGGGAGCTGGATTGGGCAGGCCGCGCTGGGGGGAGGGGCCGCGGGGGCAGCAGCGGCAGGGAGAGGTAAAGGGAGGAAATAAGGGATGAAGAAAAAAGGGAAAATAAGCAGAAATAAGGCACAAAAGAGCAGAGATGCAGAAAAGTGCAGAAAGGTGAAAGCTAAAAGAGGGTAGAAAAACGAGTGAAAACGAGTGAAAGAGCAGAGCGAGAGGAAGGGAAAATGAGCAGAAATAAGGCACAAAAGAGCAGAGATGCAGAAAAGTGCAGCAAGGTGAAAGATAAAAAAGGATAGAAAAACGAGTGAAAACGAGTGAAAGAGCAGAGTGAGAGGAAGGAAACAGAGGTCCACTGGACCACCAGGGATGAGGCGCAGGGAAACCTGCGGGTGGAGGAGGGCCTCGATCACCAACACTCGAGAGTGCAGGGGCAGGGGCAGGCCTCACTTAATGGTGGAGCTGCGCGGGTGGGAGAGCAATTTTACTGACAATGAGTCAGTGGTCTTGCTCGCCTGTCCCCGCAGCGGCCGCCATTAAGTAGGGGTCGGGGAGGGCTGGACAGCTGGGAGGCGGGAGCGGGGAGGGGAGCTGGATTGGGACGGTCGCGCTGGGGGGGAGGGGCCGCGCGGGCAGCAGCGGCGGGGAAAGGTAAAGGGAGGAAATAAGGGATAAAGAAAAAAGGGAAAATAAGCAGAAATAAGGCACAAAAGAGCAGAGATGCAGAAAAGTGCAGAAAGGTGAAAGCTAAAAGAGGGTAGAAAAACGAGTGAAAACGAGTGAAAGAGCAGAGCGACAGGAAGGGAAAATGAGCAGAAATAAGGCACAAAAGAGCAGAGATGCAGAAAAGGGCACAAAGGTGAAAGATAAAAAAGGGTAGAAAAACGAGTGAAAACAAGTGAAAGAGCAGAGTGAGAGGCACTTGTCTTTGTCTTCACTGGTGCGGAAGCATACAGTGCTCAAAGACGAGGCACTTTTCTTCACGAGTGAGGATGTGTACAGTGCTCTGACATGAGGCACTTGTCTTCAGTCGTGCGGAAGCATACAGTGCTCTGACACAAGGCACTTGTCTTCACTGTTGTTGAAGTATACAGTGCTCTGACACAAGGCACTTGTCTTCACTGGTGCGGAATCATACAGTGCTCTGACACAAGGCACTTGTCTTGGTCTTCACTGGTGCAGCAGCATTCAGTGCTCTGACATGAGGCACTTGTCTTTGTCTTCAGTGGTACAGAGGCATACAGTGCTCTGACATGAGGCACTTGTCTTTGTCTTCACTGGTGAAGAAGCATACAATGCTCTGACACAAGGCACTTGTCTTCACTGGTGTGGAAGCATAAAGTGCTCTGACATGAGGCACTTGTCTTTGTCTTCACTGGTGCAGAAGCATACAGTGCTCTGACACAAGGCACATGTCTTCACTGGTGTGGGAGCGTTCAGTGCTCTGACACGAGGCACTTGTCTTCACTGGTGCAGAATAATACAGTACTCTGACATAAGGCGCTTGACTTTGTCTTCACTGGTGCAAAAACAAACAGTGCCCTGACACTAGGCACTTGTCTTCGCTGATGCAGAAGCATAAAGTGCTCTGACATGATGCACTTGTTTTCACTGGTAAAGAAGCATACAGTGCTCTGACACAAGGCACTTGTCTTCACTGGTGCAGAATCATACAGTGTTCTGACATGATGCACTAGTCTGTGTCTTCACTGGTGCGGAAGCACACAGTGCTCTGACACAAGGCACTTGTCTTCACTGGTGCAGGAGCGTACAGTGCTCTGACACTAGGCACTTGTCTTCACTGATGCAGAAGCATATAGTGCTCTGACAGAAGGCACTTGTCTTCACTGGTGCAGAATCATACAGTGTTCTGACATGATGCACTAGTCTTTGTCTTCACTGGTGCGGAAGCACACAGTGCTCTGACACAAGGCACTTGTCTTCACTGGTGCAGGAGCGTACAGTGCTCTGACATGAGGCACTTGTCTTCACTGGTGCAGAATAATACAGTACTCTGACATAAGGCGCTTGACTTTGTCTTCACTGGTGCAAAAACGAACAGTGCCCTGACACTAGGCACTTGTCTTCGCTGATGCAGAAGCATAAAGTGCTCTGACATGATGCACTTGTTTTCACTGGTAAAGAAGCATACAGTGCCCTGACACTAGGCACTTGTCTTCGCTGATGCAGAAGCATAAAGTGCTCTGACATGATGCACTTGTTTTCACTGGTAAAGAAGCATACAGTGCTCTGACAGAAGGCACTTGTCTTCACTGGTGCAGAATGCTAAGGTGCTCTGACATGATGCACTTGTCTTTGTCTTCACTGGTGCGGAAGCACACAGTGCTCTGACACAAGGCACTTGTCTTCACTGGTGCTGAAGCATACAGCGCTCTGGCATGATGCACTTATCTTTGTCTTCACTGGTGCAGAAGCATAAAGTGCTCTGACACGAGGCAGTTACCTTGGTCTTTAGTGGTGCAGAAGCATATAATGCTCTTACACAAGGGACTTGTGTTCAGGAGTGTGGAAACGTACAGTGTTCTGACACAAGGCACTTGTCTTTGTCTTCACTGGTGAAGAAGCATACAGTGCTCTGACACAAGGCACTTCTCTTCACTGGTGCAGAAGCATACAGTGCTCTGACATGATGCACTTTTCTTTGTCTTCACTGGTGTGGAAGCACACAGTGCTCTGACACAAGGCACTTGTCTTCACTGGTGCTGAAGCATACAGTGCTCTGACATGATGCACTTATCTTTGTCTTCACTGGTGCAAAAAACGAACAGTGCTTTGACACTAGGCAATTGTCTTCACTGATGCAGAAGCATATAGTGCGCTGACTGAAGGCACTTGTCTTCACTGGTGCAGAAGCATACATTACTCTGACATGATGCACTTGTTTTCACTGGTGAAGAAGCATACAGTGCTCTGACACAAGGCACTTGTCTTCACTGGTGCAGAATCATACAGTGCTCTGACATGATGCACTTGTCTTTGTCTTCACTGGTGCGGAAGCACACAGTGCTCTGACACAAGGCACTTGTCTTCACTGGTGCAGAAACATACAGTGCTCTGACATGATGCACTTATCTTTGCCTTAACTGGTGCAGAAGCATAAAGTGCTCTGACACGAGGCAGTTACCTTGGTCTTCAGTGGTGCGGAAGCATATAATGCTCTGACACAAGGGACTTGTGTTCAGGAGTGTGGAAACGTACAGTGTTCTGACACAAGGCACTTGTCTTTGTCTTCACTGGTGAAGAAGCATACAGTGCTCTGACACAAGGCACTTGTCTTCACTGGTGCTGAAGCATACAGCGCTCTGACATGATGCACTTTTCTTTGTCTTCACTGGTGTGGAAGCACACAGTGTTCTGACACGAGGCACTTGTCTTCACTGGTGTGGAAGAGAAGCATACAGTGCTCTGACATGATGCACTTATCTTTATCTTCACTGGTGCAGAAGCTTAAAGTGCTCTGACACAAGGCACTTTTCTTGGTCTTCAGTGGTGCGAAAGCATACAATGCTCTGACACAAGGGACTTGTCTTCAGGAGTGTGGAAACGTACAGTGTTCTGACACAAAGCACTTGTCTTTGTCTTCAGTGGTGCAGAAGCATACAGTGCTTTGAAACAAGGCACTTTTCTTCACTGGTGCAGAAGCATACAATGCTTTGCCATGAGGCACTTGTCTTTGTCTTCAGTGTTGCAGAAGCATACAGTGCTCTGACACGAGGCACTTGTCTTTGTCTTCAGCGGTGCAGAAGCATACAGTGCTCTGACACAACGCACTTGTCTTCACTGGTGCAGAAGCATAAAGTGCTCTGACACAAGGCACTTTTCTTCACTGATGCAGAATCGTACAGTGCTCTGACATGAGGCACTTGTCTTTGTCTTCACTAGTGCAGAAGCATAATGTGCTCTGACATGAGGCACTTGTCTTAGTCTTCAGTGGTGTGGAAGCATACAGTGCTCTGACACAAGGCACTTTTCTTCACCGGTGCAGCAGCATACTGTGCTCTGACACAAGGCACTTTTCTTCACTGGTGCGAAAGCATACTGTGCTCTGACGCGAGGCACTTGTATTTGTCTTCAGTGGTGCGGGAGCATACTGTGCTCTGGTGCGAGGCACTTGTCTTTGTCTTCGGTGGTGCGGAAGCTTAGAGTGCTCTGACACAAGGCACTTTACTTCACTGGTGCCGAAGCATACTGTGCTCTGATGCGAGGCACTGGTCTTTGTCTTCACTGGTGCGGAAGCATACAATGCTCTGACACAAGGGACATGCCTTCAGGAGTGTGAAAACGTACAGTGCTCTGACACAAGGCACTTGTCTTTGTCTTCAGTGGTGCGGAAGCATACAGTGCTCTGACACGAGGCACTTGTCTTTGTCTTCAGTGGTGCGGAAGCATACAGTGCTTTGAAACAAGGCACTTTTCTTCACTGGTGCAGAAGCATACAATGCTTTGCCATGAGGCACTTGTCTTTGCCTTCAGTGTTGCAGAAGCATACAGTGCTCTGACACGAGGCACTTGTCTTTGTCTTCAGCGGTGCAGAAGCATACAGTGCTCTGACACAACGCACTTGTCTTCACTGGTGCAGAAGCATAAAGTGCTCTGACAGAAGGCACTTTTCTTCACTGATGCAGAATCGTACAGTGCTCTGACATGAGGCACTTGTCTTTGTCTTCACTAGTGCAGAAGCATAATGTGCTCTGACATGAGGCACTTGTCTTAGTCTTCACTGGTGAAGAAGCATACAGTGCTCTGACACAAGGCACTTGTCTTCACTGGTGTGGAAGCATAAAGTGCTCTGACATGAGGCACTTGTCTTTGTCTTCACTGGTGCAGAAGCATACAGTGCTCTGACACAAGGCACATGTCTTCACTGGTGTGGGAGCGTTCAGTGCTCTGACACGAGGCACTTGTCTTCACTGGTGCAGAATAATACAGTACTCTGACATAAGGCGCTTGACTTTGTCTTCACTGGTGCAAAAACAAACAGTGCCCTGACACTAGGCACTTGTCTTCGCTGATGCAGAAGCATAAAGTGCTCTGACATGATGCACTTGTTTTCACTGGTAAAGAAGCATACAGTGCTCTGACACAAGGCACTTGTCTTCACTGGTGCAGAATCATACAGTGTTCTGACATGATGCACTAGTCTGTGTCTTCACTGGTGCGGAAGCACACAGTGCTCTGACACAAGGCACTTGTCTTCACTGGTGCAGGAGCGTACAGTGCTCTGACACTAGGCACTTGTCTTCACTGATGCAGAAGCATATAGTGCTCTGACAGAAGGCACTTGTCTTCACTGGTGCAGAATCATACAGTGTTCTGACATGATGCACTAGTCTTTGTCTTCACTGGTGCGGAAGCACACAGTGCTCTGACACAAGGCACTTGTCTTCACTGGTGCAGGAGCGTACAGTGCTCTGACATGAGGCACTTGTCTTCACTGGTGCAGAATAATACAGTACTCTGACATAAGGCGCTTGACTTTGTCTTCACTGGTGCAAAAGCGAACAGTGCCCTGACACTAGGCACTTGTCTTCGCTGATGCAGAAGCATAAAGTGCTCTGACATGATGCACTTGTTTTCACTGGTAAAGAAGCATACAGTGCCCTGACACTAGGCACTTGTCTTCGCTGATGCAGAAGCTTAAAGTGCTCTGACATGATGCACTTGTTTTCACTGGTAAAGAAGCATACAGTGCTCTGACAGAAGGCACTTGTCTTCACTGGTGCAGAATGCTAAGGTGCTCTGACATGATGCACTTGTCTTTGTCTTCACTGGTGCGGAAGCACACAGTGCTCTGACACAAGGCACTTGTCTTCACTGGTGCTGAAGCATACAGCGCTCTGGCATGATGCACTTATCTTTGTCTTCACTGGTGCAGAAGCATAAAGTGCTCTGACACGAGGCAGTTACCTTGGTCTTTAGTGGTGCAGAAGCATATAATGCTCTTACACAAGGGACTTGTGTTCAGGAGTGTGGAAACGTACAGTGTTCTGACACAAGGCACTTGTCTTTGTCTTCACTGGTGAAGAAGCATACAGTGCTCTGACACAAGGCACTTCTCTTCACTGGTGCAGAAGCATACAGTGCTCTGACATGATGCACTTTTCTTTGTCTTCACTGGTGTGGAAGCACACAGTGCTCTGACACAAGGCACTTGTCTTCACTGGTGCTGAAGCATACAGTGCTCTGACATGATGCACTTATCTTTGTCTTCACTGGTGCAAAAAACGAACAGTGCTTTGACACTAGGCAATTGTCTTCACTGATGCAGAAGCATATAGTGCGCTGACTGAAGGCACTTGTCTTCACTGGTGCAGAAGCATACATTACTCTGACATGATGCACTTGTTTTCACTGGTGAAGAAGCATACAGTGCTCTGACACAAGGCACTTGTCTTCACTGGTGCAGAATCATACAGTGCTCTGACATGATGCACTTGTCTTTGTCTTCACTGGTGCGGAAGCACACAGTGCTCTGACACAAGGCACTTGTCTTCACTGGTGCAGAAACATACAGTGCTCTGACATGATGCACTTATCTTTGCCTTAACTGGTGCAGAAGCATAAAGTGCTCTGACACGAGGCAGTTACCTTGGTCTTCAGTGGTGCGGAAGCATATAATGCTCTGACACAAGGGACTTGTGTTCAGGAGTGTGGAAACGTACAGTGTTCTGACACAAGGCACTTGTCTTTGTCTTCACTGGTGAAGAAGCATACAGTGCTCTGACACAAGGCACTTGTCTTCACTGGTGCTGAAGCATACAGCGCTCTGACATGATGCACTTTTCTTTGTCTTCACTGGTGTGGAAGCACACAGTGTTCTGACACGAGGCACTTGTCTTCACTGGTGTGGAAGAGAAGCATACAGTGCTCTGACATGATGCACTTATCTTTATCTTCACTGGTGCAGAAGCATAAAGTGCTCTGACACAAGGCACTTTTCTTGGTCTTCAGTGGTGCGAAAGCATACAATGCTCTGACACAAGGGACTTGTCTTCAGGAGTGTGGAAACGTACAGTGTTCTGACACAAGGCACTTGTCTTTGTCTTCAGTGGTGCAGAAGCATACAGTGCTTTGAAACAAGGCACTTTTCTTCACTGGTGCAGAAGCATACAATGCTTTGCCATGAGGCACTTGTCTTTGTCTTCAGTGTTGCAGAAGCATACAGTGCTCTGACACGAGGCACTTGTCTTTGTCTTCAGCGGTGCAGAAGCATACAGTGCTCTGACACAACGCACTTGTCTTCACTGGTGCAGAAGCATAAAGTGCTCTGACACAAGGCACTTTTCTTCACTGATGCAGAATCGTACAGTGCTCTGACATGAGGCATTTGTCTTTGTCTTCACTAGTGCAGAAGCATAATGTGCTCTGACATGAGGCACTTGTCTTAGTCTTCAGTGGTGTGGAAGCATACAGTGCTCTGACACAAGGCACTTTTCTTCACCGGTGCAGCAGCATACTGTGCTCTGACACAAGGCACATTTCTTCACTGGTGCGAAAGCATACTGTGCTCTGACGCGAGGCACTTGTATTTGTCTTCAGTGGTGCGGGAGCATACTGTGCTCTGGTGCGAGGCACTTGTCTTTGTCTTCGGTGGTGCGGAAGCATAGAGTGCTCTGACACAAGGCACTTTTCTTCACTGGTGCGGAAGCATACTGTGTTCTGACGCGAGGCACTTGTCTTTGTCTTTACTGGTACGGAAGCATACAAGGATCTGACACAAGGGACTTGTCTTCAGGAGTGTGGAAATGTAGAGTGCTCTGACACAAGGCACTTGTCTTTGTCTAAAGTGATGCAGAAGCAGACAGTGCTCTGACACAAGGCACTTGTCTTTGTCTTCAGTGGTGCAGAAGCATAGAGTGCTCTGACACAAGGCACTTTACTTCACTGGTGCCGAAGCATACTGTGCTCTGATGCGAGGCACTGGTCTTTGTCTTCACTGGTGCGGAAGCATACAATGCTCTGACACAAGGGAAATGCCTTCAGGAGTGTGAAAACGTACAGTGCTCTGACACAAGGCACTTGTCTTTGTCTTCAGTGGTGCGGAAGCATACAGTGCTCTGACACGAGGCACTTGTCTTTGTCTTCAGTGGTGCGGAAGCATACAGTGCTTTGAAACAAGGCACTTTTCTTCACTGGTGCAGAAGCATACAATGCTTTGCCATGAGGCACTTGTCTTTGCCTTCAGTGTTGCAGAAGCATACAGTGCTCTGACACGAGGCACTTGTCTTTGTCTTCAGCGGTGCAGAAGCATACAGTGCTCTGACACAACGCACTTGTCTTCACTGGTGCAGAAGCATAAAGTGCTCTGACACAAGGCACTTTTCTTCACTGATGCAGAATCGTACAGTGCTCTGACATGAGGCACTTGTCTTTGTCTTCACTAGTGCAGAAGCATAATGTGCTCTGACATGAGGCACTTGTCTTAGTCTTCAGTGGTGTGGAAGCATACATCTCTGACACAAGGCACTTTTCTTCACCGGTGCAGCAGCATACTGTGCTCTGACACAAGGCACTTTTCTTCACTGGTGCGAAAGCATACTGTGCTCTGACGCGAGGCACTTGTATTTGTCTTCAGTGGTGCGGGAGCATACTGTGCTCTGGTGCGAGGCACTTGTCTTTGTCTTCGGTGGTGCGGAAGCATAGAGTGCTCTGACACAAGGCACTTTTCTTCACTGGTGCGGAAGCATACTGTGTTCTGACGCGAGGCACTTGTCTTTGTCTTTACTGGTACAGAAGCATACAAGGCTCTGACACAAGGGTCTTGTCTTCAGGAGTGTGGAAATGTACAGTGCTCTGACACAAGGCACTTGTCTTTGTCTAAAGTGATGCAGAAGCAGACAGTGCTCTGACACAAGGCACTTGTCTTTGTCTTCAGTGGTGCAGAAGCATAGAGTGCTCTGACACAAGGCACTTTACTTCACTGGTGCCGAAGCATACTGTGCTCTGATGCGAGGCACTGGTCTTTGTCTTCACTGGTGCGGAAGCATACAATGCTCTGACACAAGGGACATGCCTTCAGGAGTATGAAAACGTACAGTGCTCTGACACAAGGCACTTGTCTTTGTCTTCAGTGGTGCGGAAGCATACAGTGCTCTGACACGAGGCACTTGTCTTTGTCTTCAGTGGTGCGGAAGCATACAGTGCTCTGACACAAGGCACTTTTCTTCACTGGTGCGTAAGCATACTGTGGTCCGACCCGAGGCACTTGAGTTGTCTTTACTGGTGCGGAAGCATACAAGGCTCTGACACAAGGGACTTTTCTTCACTGGTGCGAAAGCATACTGTGCTCTGACGCGAGGCAGTTGTCTTTGTCTTCACTGGTGCGGAAGCATAGAGTGCTCTGACACATGGAACTTTTCTTCACTGGTGCGAAAGCATACTGTGCTCTGACGCGAGGCACTTGTATTTGTCTTCAGTGGTGCGGGAGCATACTGTGCTCTGATGCGAGGCACTTGTCTTTGTCTTCAGTGGTGCAGAAGCATAGAGTGCTCTGACACAAGGCACCTTTCTTCACTGGTGTGGAAGCATACTGTGGTCTGACGCGAGGCACTTGTCTTTGTCTTTACTGGTACGGAAGCATACAAGACTCTGACACAAGGGACTTGTCTTCAGGAGTGTTGAAATGTAGAGTGCTCTGACACAAGGCACTTGTCTTTGTCTTCAGTGATGCAGAAGCATACAGTGCTCTGACACGAGGCACTTGTCTTTGTCTTTAGTGGTGCAGCAGCATACAGTACTCTGACACAAGGCACTTGTCTTTGTCTTCAGTGGTGCGGAAGCATACTGTGCTCTGATGCGAGGCACTTGTCTTTGTCTTCACTGGTGCGGAAGCATAGAGTGCTCTGGCACAAGGCACTTTTCTTCACTGGTGCAGCAGCATACAGTGCTTTGACACAAGGCACTTTTCTCTACTGGTGCCGAAGCATACTGTGCTCTGATGCGAGGCACTTGTCTTTGTCTTCACTGGTGCGGAAGCATACAATGCTCTGACACAAGGGATGTGTCTTCAGGAGTGTGGAAACGTACAGTGCTCTGACACAAGGCACTTGTCTTTGTCTTCAGTGGTGCGGAAGCATACAGTGCTCTGACATGAGGCACTTGTCTTTGTCTTCAGTGGTATGGAAGCATACAGTGCTCTGACACAAGGCACTTTTCTTCACTGGTGCGTAAGCATGCTGTGGTCTGACCCGAGGCACTTGTTTTTGTCTTTACTGGTGCGGAAGCATACAAGGCTCTGACACAAGGGACTTGTCTTCAGGAGTGTGAAAATGTACAGTGCTCTGACACAAGGCACTTGTCTTTGTCTAAAGTGATGCAGAAGCATACAGTGCTCTGACACAAGGCGCTTTTCTTCACTGGTGCCAAAGCATACTGTGCTCTAATGCGAGGCATTTGTCTTTGTCTTCACTAGTGCGGAAGCATACAATGCTCTGACACAAGGGATGTGTCTTCAGGAGTGTGTAAACGTACAGTGCTTTGACACAAGGCACTTGTCTTTGTCTTCAGTGGTGAGGAAGCATACAGTACTCTGACACGAGGCACTTGTCTTTGTCTTCAGTGGTGCGGGAGCATAGAGTGCTCTGACACAAGGCACTTTTCTTCACTGGTGCTGAAGCATACTGTGCTCTGATGCAAGGCACTTGTCTTTGTCTTCACTGGTGCTGAAGCATACAATGCTCTGACACAAGGGACTTGTCTTCAGGAGTGTGGAAACGAATAGTGCTCTGACACAAGGCACTTGTATTTGTCTTCAGTTGTGCGGAAGCATAGAGTGCTCTGGCACAAGGCACTTTTCTTCACTGGTGCAGAAGCATACTGTGCTCTGACGCAAGGCACTTGTCTTTTTCTTCACCGGTGCTGAAGCATACAATGCTCTGACACAAGGGACGTGTCTTCAGGAGTGTGGAAATGTACAGTGCTCTGACACAAGGCACTTGTCTTTGTCTTCAGTGGTGCAGAAGCATACAGTGCTCTGACACAAGGCACTTTTCTTCACTGGTGCGGAAGCATACAGTGCTTTGACACAAGGCACTTTTCTTCACTGGTGCAGAAGCATACTGTGCTCTGACGCGAGGCACTTGTCTTTGTCTTCACTGGTGCCAAAGCATACTGTGGTCTGACCCGAGGCACTTGTTTGTCTTCACTGGTGCTGAAGCATACAATGCTCTAACACAAGGGACTTGTCTTCAGGAGTGTGGAAACGATTAGTGCTCTGACACAAGGCACTTGTATTTGTCTTCAGTTGTGCGGAAGCATAGAGTGCTCTGGCACAAGGCACTTTTCTTTACTGGTGCCAAAGCATACTGTGCTCTGACGCGAGGCACTTGTCTTTGTCTTCACCGGTGCTGAAGCATACAATGCTCTGACACAAGGGACGTGTCTTCAGGAGTGTGGAAATGTGCAGTGCTCTGACACAAGGCACTTGTCTTTGTCTTCAGTGGTGCGGAGGCATACAGTGCTCTGACACGAGGCACTTGTCTTTGTCTTCAGTGGTGCAGAAGCATACAGTGCTCTGACACAAGGCACTTTTCTTCACTGGTGCGGAAGCATACAGTGCTTTGACACAAGGCACTTTTCTTCACTGGTGCGGAAGCATACTGTGCTCTGACGCGAGCCACTTGTCTTTGTCTTCACTGGTGCTGAAGCGTACTGTGGTCTGACCCGAGGCACTTGTTTGTCTTCACTTGTGCTGAAGCATACAATGCTCTGACACAAGGGACTTGTCTTCAGGAGTGTGGAAATGTACAGTGCTCTGACACAAGGCACTTGTCTTTGTCTTCAGTGGTGTGGAAGCATACAGTGCTCTGACATGAGGCACTTGTCTTTGTCTTCAGTGGTGCGGAAGCATAGAGTGCTCTGACACAAGGCACTTTTCTTCACTGGTGCCGAAGCATACTGTGCTCTGACGCGAGGCACTTGTCTTGGTCTTCACTGGTGCTGAAGCATACAGTGCTCTGACACAAGGGACTTGTCTTCAGGAGTGTGGAAATGTACAGTGCTCTGACACAAGGCACTTGTCTTTGTCTTCAGTGGTGCGGAAGCATACAGTGCTCTGACACGAGGCACTTGTCTTTGTCTTCAGTGGTGTGGAAGCATACAGTGGTCTGACATGAGGCACTTGTCTTTGTCTTCAGTGGTGCGGAAGCATACAGTGCTCTGACACGAGGCACTTGTCTTTGTCTTCAATGGTGCGGAAGCATACAGTGCTCTGACATGAGGCACTTGTCTTTGTCTTCAGTGGTGTGGAAGCATACAGTGCTCTGACATGAGGCACTTGTCTTTGTCTTCAGTGGTGTGGAAGCAAACAGTGCTCTGACACAAGGCACTTGTCACCTATACTTGTTCATGATTCTGACTAACCTTCTCTGATTCTACCACACTCTCCCTCTAGATACTGGTGACTCTTTTCATTAATGGATAAGTATCTCAGGCGTTGCACAGTGAAACATTTCGCTCATACTGTTGATGAGATAGGCTGACTAAGATTTATTAGGACCAAATTACACTCAACTAGAATGAGTGTGTGGTAGAATCTAAGAAGAGCAAGCAGTCCATAGGAAGGTATCAGCTGCCTCTATTAGGTGTCTTTAACTTCCTGATAAACCCACTGTACATAGTGCCCTATGGCAGGAAAAGTTACATGTTATGTAGGCTGCAGTATGACTTTGCACCACCCACATATATGACAAAATATATGTCTGCCAGGGACACCACTGTAGTTTGGCTGGGTTCCAGTTTAGATGCACTGCACTGACATGACTGAGAAATGTCTTTGGTTTGTAGGCAAAGCCTACTTTATGAATATTCCTAAATCATCCCTCACTGGGCAGGATGTTAATATATAAAAACAGGGTGTTCTACATATTGGGGTTAGTGTGCCCTCACATTGAAATGAAAGCCTACAGCTATTTCACTGTGTGGGCCTTGTAGGCTTTTCCCTAAGTAAGTTTAGATTGGATTAAAAACTGTGCTCCCTATCTCCACTATAGCCTTTTAGCCTGCTGTAGTGGGCTACACTGGTCATTAAAGGCCCACTCAAGAGTTAAAGGCCCAAGCTGAAGGCGAGGGTCTTTTACAAGGTTGCGGGCCTTTAATGGCCGGTATAGCCAAGCTACGGCGGGCTATATGGCTATTAAAACATTCCGCCCAATCAGTGCAGAATGTTCTAATTAGTAAAACAAAGGCCTCACCTAGTCCAAGGGGTTTGGAATCGCCTCGGGCTCCGTGAGGACTTTGTTCACAACTGTTGCTGTGAACGACAAATATTGGAATGTTGGAGCTCTGAGCATTTACCAGCCATTAGAAGACCGGAGCTACTCCA
This sequence comes from Calotriton arnoldi, assembly GCA_963921515.1. Classification (NCBI taxonomy): domain Eukaryota; kingdom Metazoa; phylum Chordata; class Amphibia; order Caudata; family Salamandridae; genus Calotriton; species Calotriton arnoldi. The sequence continues at coordinate 311,629 of CAWUFW010004282.1, read as the reverse complement.
TTATCTTCAATGGAGCGTTTAACATTCCAATGTTCTAATTAGGAAAAGGCTACAAAATGCTTCACACTTATTTCTTGCTTAGTGTTTAAAATCTGATTTAACTTAGAAATCAGACATTTGATAACTTAAGCAGAAAGGTTACTTAATATAATCACTTTAGACTACTAGAGCTACCTTAAAATCAGTTCTGCTACTATTGACAGCTCCAGAGTTGGACTACACATCCTCGGCTAGCAGTTAACGACCCTGGCTGAGAAGACAATGGCCTGCCTCTGAGCCCAGGAAGGACCAATATAGCCTCATATCCCACTGTAGCAGTCTATACCAGCCATTAAAGGCCCACCCTTTAACAAGGGAGCAGGCCTTTAATGGTCAGTATAGCCTAGCTATGGCAGGCTATAAGGCTATTAGAACATTCCGCCACTAGAGGGCAGAATGTTCCAACAAATAAAACAAAGGCCTCAGTGAGCCCATTCCCACGGGCTCCATGAAGCATTTGTTCTCATGAACGACAAACATTAGAATGTTGGAGCTCGGAGCTTTTACCAGCTATTAGAAACCCAGAGTACTTCATTGTCTTCAATGGAGCTACCAACATTCCAATGTTCTAATATAGCCTTATAGCCTGCCGTAGCGGGCTATACCGGCTATTAAAGGCCCGCTCCAGCGTTAAAGGCCCGAGCTGAAGGCGAGGGACTTTAACAAGGGAGCGTGACTTTAATAGCCGGTATAGCCCAGCTACGAAGGGCTATAAGGCTATTAGAACATTCTGCCACTAGAGGGCAGAATGTTCCAACAAATAAAACAAAGGCCTCTCGGAGTTCGAGGGGTTTAAATTCCCTCGGGCTCCGAGAGGCCTTTGAAAACAACATTGGAATGTTGCTTTGCGGGCCTTTACCTGCCCGTAAAAGCATGGAGCACTCCATTGTCTTCAATGGAGCTCCCAGCATTCCAATGTACTAATATAGCTTATAGCCCGCTGTAGCGGGCTATACCGGTCATAAAAGGCCCGCTCCAGCGTTCGGCTCGGGACTTTAACAAAGTAGAGGGACTCTAATGCTGGTATAGCCCAGCTAGGGAGGGCTATAAGGCTATTAGAACATTCTACCAGTAGAGGGCAGAATGTTCTAACAAATTTAAAAAACGGCCTCATGGAGCCCAAGGGGAATGAAATATCCTTGGGGTCCATGAGGCCTTTGTCCACAGCAACAGCTGTGAAGGACAACATTGAAATATTGGAGCTCCGGGCTTCTACCGATCATTAGAAGCCCGGAGTAGTCCATTGTTATTAATGGAGCTCCCAACATTCACATGTTCTAATAAATGTTGACTGCTGACCACGTAGAAGGGATTTGCTATCTGGGAGTGGATAGAAACAGTAAGCAGAACAGAGGGCAGCTTTACCACTAAGGGGCATATTATCAAGCGGCAGCGATAATTATCGCTGGCCGCTCTTAGCGAGGTTTACCTTATCGCCGGCTATCGCTGGCAATTATCGCCATGCTATCGTTGTATTAACAACGCATAGCGCAATGGCGATAATTTCCCAGCGTTAAGCGGTGTTTTCCATGGAACATCGCTGGTTTTCCAGCGATGTTCCATGGAAAGCGGCGATAACCTTGCTGATACGACCCACAGGGTCGTATCAGCAGGATCCACCTCCTATGTGTAACATGGGTAAGTCGAGATTGTAGCAGACGTTAGATTTTGGCGAAAACGGCCGTTTCGCCAAAATCTAAGGTCTGCTACAATCCTGTGGGCTGCCTTGTAAATATCGCGATGTACACATCGGCGATATTTACAACGTAGCCCATCTGGGGTACGCCCAGTAACGCCCACCTTGCATCTCATTAGAGATGCAAGGATGGCGTTGAGGAAAGAGCGATAGTGCAAGGTTTCACGCGATAGCGTGACCTTGCTGATTGGGCGATAGGATTATCGCCGCTTTTCGTCCGAAAACGGACGCTAAAGCGGCGATAATTGCCTATCGCCTCCTTGATAATATGCCCCTATGTCTTTTAACTTGGAGATGCGCTCTGGTGATGCCGATGAGGACTTCTCCCAGTCATTCCTAAGACCCACCTGGACAGTCACAGTAGAAGGGAAAACAATTTTTCCCTATCAGGTGGGAGGAGAGCTCATCTAAATAGGGCCATGGCTTAGTAGCATTCTGCAGCACACCTAGAAGGAGCAAATCACCTTTAATGATTGTTTATGTGCAGGAAGGTGTCCCTTCCTGCACATAAACAATCACCCCTGAAACACAGACACCCTTGCGCCATGGTGCAAGGGTGTGTGTGTGTTGGCGCTAGGCAGCTTTTTTTAGCGCCAGTGCTAGGGTAAACACAGGGATGCGCTGCAATCTGATAAATATAGCGCATCCCTGAGTTTTTTAAATGATACAGCACGGCGTTGCTAAATTGCTTGCAGCGCTGCACCATTTCTTTGTAAATATACCCCCCTGTTCAGATGTTCCTGGTGTATGGCTAATGTGATGTAGGTAGCCAAGTACTCTTACGTGGAACTATAGCAATATTTAACAAATAGTGGTACTGAAGAATGAAAGTAGGCGAATTGTGTTCTGTTCAAATGTGAAAAACATTTCGACCACTCCGATGGGTCAGGTTCACAAAGATGTTGATGTCTGTAGCTGTCATTTGCTCCTTACTAAGGTGTGACTTACGTCTGAATGTCCAGAAGTAGACACCTTCCTGGAAAATAGCTTAGTGACTTGGGGTCAAAATTCGTATCCATGAAGAAAATCAATCCACATGTGGACGAGGACTTCTCAATGTTCTGAGTAAACAAACATTCTAGCCCCAGAGTGCAGATCTCGTGGGTTGTGTTTGTTGTGGGCAGACGTGTTCTGTGGATGGTAATTCTTATAAAACCTCTACTTGTGAAGGATGGCTGCTGCACTGTTGCTGCAAAATTGCCCCACAGGCTCCAACACTGGACTGAACTAGTTCAGTTTATATGAACTGACCCGGTGTGTAAGAGGAGGAGACAGGATTTAAGATTTTCTTCAAATGAAAAAAGAGGTGCTGTGAAAGGAGGGGCGGGGCATGGCTCGTGTGGGAGGGGCTTCCAGTCCACTGTCTGCTTAAAGGGAGCATGTCTGATGGCAACAAAGTGCTGCTCCCTTGAAAAGCAAAATACATCTGAAATGGCTTCTCCCCTTCTGTTCATATTTGTATTTTTCGGATTTCTCTCAGGTAGGAGGTGGAGACCAGGTCTGGGTTTGTTTGATTATTTTATGTAGGTAAAACATCATGGAATGAATTGCAAATATGTTTAACACACTGGCAAAGGAAAGCAAACCACACGACAAAGTCATAGTAGGAAAACTAATGTTAAGATTACAATGCCAGGCTGGGCTGTACTTTATTTGCAATTAAGGCAACACTATGGAATATGAGATGAAATACTAGTTATTGTCTGATTATTTGGGCAAATGATGATTTTGTGGTGATACCTTTAAATCTTGCAGCATTGAGAACAGTGTTTTAATGTGCTATATTTTTACTGTTTTTAGATGCGTCCTCAGATGTCGACCAGCCCCCTTTCGTCTCAGGATTTCCTGGGCAGACAGCAGCACTTCTATGTGAGCTGAAAGATTCTGCCAAGCTCTGGATGTACTGGTACAGGGCGCACTCTGGCAGGGCGATGGAAGCTCTCTTCTCTTCCCTGACTGGGGCAGATGTTACCAACTTCACATCTGGGCCCCTGACAGCTCACAGAAGAGACAAGATATTTGAGCTACGGTTTAGCAACCTCCAGATGCCAGACACTGCTGTCTACTACTGCGCCTGCAGCACTGCACAGTGAGAGAAAACATCTGGCGCTTCAACCAAAACCCCAAGGGTGCAATCTGTCACTGCAGGTGCAAAAGCATAGGTGAATACAGTGTAAAAATAAAAAATAAATATGGCATGGGTGCCAATCCACGGATATTCAAGTGGGAGCGAATGTCACCTCGTGGATATGGCATCACAGGGTACAATTCCTGCCCCATTCCTCACCCTTTACTCTAAGCTGGTAAGGAACAGCCAATGAATGGAAAACTAAGGGAAATAGAGAGAGCTCCGGATTGTTTACATTTTGCACATGCAGTAGATGTAAATGACATCTGAGACCAGGGATGGAAGATCGCTGCAGGGGGCATCAAGCAGCGAGGCGGGGGTAGCACCAGCCGCTTTAAGTCACCGTAAATCCCACAAGAGATTCATCCCACACCTTTCCAGCTGCAGTGGCCTCTGCCCTTAGTCCGCATCAATAGGTAACACTGCCATTCAGCAAAGGAGGAACAACTTTCTTCTGGTGTTGAGTTCTTATCTGCTGCTTTCTGCCTAGAGGGCCGCCTTCACTCACTTTTTCTTGTAGTGAGTCTCCTAGACAGTGCCTACTCTCCCCAGGTGGTAATTCATTTGGGTTTTACACAGTGACGTTTATAAGGAGGTGGGCATGTTGAAGAGTCCCCCTGAACGTGGGACCCAGATACCTGCCTGATATGTATTGTCTGTCCTCACTGTGTGCCCTCTGGTACCAAAATGTGCTCACAGGTCAGAGGTGCAGCCTTCTGCACTTCCCTCTACTTACATTGAGGGCCTGTATCTTTGTGAGAGAAATATCGGAAAAAAAGAAAGACAAGTTTGGTGTTATTTTCCTAGGTTCTCAGTGGGAGTCTTTGCTCTTCAGCTTTTTGCCCATCGGACACTAAACACTTGTGTTCTGGGGGCAACTTCAATATCAATTCCTGCTTGCAATAAGATGTTAAATGTAGACCAATGAAAGCCAACAAGCAAGAGATGGTGTGGATTTTGAATGAGAACAATGTATAGCTTGAAGGACTGGGAAGTGGTGCTGGTGTAGTATGGTTTAGCGAGTCCAGCTACACTGAGGCCAAACATAATTAGAAGGGTGCCTGCAGGCGCTTAAATAAGAATGCCGCCCCTGTGGGGCAATGTGGTTTTTAAGTCCAAATCCATGTCCTGTAGCACATATAGGTAACCTGAATTCAATTGTTTTAAGAAATAAGGGAAGGTCAGAGAACACGCCAAACTGATCACCAGCCCCAGCCATTAAACGCTCCCTCTCCACGCTGGATAAACAAACTATCACACCATCTGAGTAGATAATACAAAACCCAAGGTTTCCCATCACATTGTTTTAGTTGCAAAAGTGGTTTCAAAGTTCAGTCCCACGCTGTTGTGTCCACTTCTGCAGGACTTGAGGCCACAGCTCTGTGACCCTTGGCACGTTGTGATAAGTTTCTTATCATTTTAGGATCCAGAGTAGGTCACCGCTCACAGTACCCCATCCCTAGATTAGTTTGTTTACCATATGGTTAGTTTCCCAGAATACTGAACTCATCTGTTCTTTCCATTGGGTCACTTTGGTCAACAGTTTGCACTGTTGATGAGCCCTATATAGCTACATTTCAGGAGAGAGGTGATCTCATGACCCTATCAGCCATTGGGTCATCCATGAAGTCACTTTAAGTTCTTTGATATGATTTCCGGCTTAGGATGGAAATGAATCAATATCCTTATGGTGGTAAAGTTCTCAAAGCAAAGACTATCCACAATGTGCTAAAGTTGATATTTCCACTGCCCATCCTCCAGTGGTCTCTGTTTCATTCCAACACATGGCACAGGCAGCTCAATGAGGGAACAACATTGTCTGCATATCCGATGGAGTATATCTTTCCAAACAAGAGTTGGACCAGTTTAATGGGACAGTATCTGGGGCTATGCGTGGTTGACTGCCCATCAGTGCTTAATTTGAGCAGGTGGTTTCCAGAGCTTAATTATCAACACTGACACCTATGACAGCCTGCCACATGGTGGCACTGTTTGTCTTATTTAGAGATGAACACAGGAACCGTTGTTTATTAATTCAATATACACTAAAAAGGAGTAATACCTGCTACCCACGCATCCTCATATCTTTGGGGGCCCGGAATAGCCTGAATTGTCACACTTGTAGGAGTGTGATGGTTAGTAGTTGTGTTTATATTGTCTCTGACAGCGCTGGCAGGAGCAGGGGGTGATGCGAGCTGAAGTAGCCTCCTGACGAGGGCACTGGGTCTTATTTTTTTTAACAAAGTAAGCACTGCTGCCCATTATTATTTCTGATTGGTCTGGTGGTCATGGGGGGCTGAAGTCAGGCTTATGGAGAGTCCGACATGCTGGAATATCTTGGCCAGGTATTCCAGAATGAAGTTCATTAATTTTTATAGAATCAAAGGGTATTGTAATGTGAACCTTCCTCAACAGTGAGACTCTGCAGTGTGTGAGGGGCAGGAATTATGTGTTCTCTTTCACTCAAGTTGAATATGGCTGGATCCTCTGGGCTCTCTGGAGTTTGTTGAGCTTCTTTGTAGAAAGACTTGTTCAGACAGAATTGCAAAAGTTCAAAATGAGCTGAGTCACTGCAAGAAGTAGAGTAACTACGTCATTGAGATCCAGCAGTGGTAAGATTCCCTACAGACAACATAAGTATGGAGCACATTCGAGGTCACTGTGGTATTTCTAGGTGTGAAGATGAGGTCACTAGAGGACAGTTCTTCAAGGTACTCTCTGACCTCAGCTTGTAATGCACAGTTATGACATGCATCAACATATGGTACTCCTCTCAATAACGTTTTTAATCACACAATAAAGAACTAGGCATATCTGGTTTCTACATAGAGCCATCTTTAGACACAAAGTCATATGAGATCCTTCTTTTGCCTGCTCGACTGACACATTTTACATTTTGGCCTAAAACTTCTATATTTAAAGTTTGGTAGAAATGTGTGGCATATATTTTGAAGACCTTATGGGACATATTCTGCTACCTGGAAATATCAATACATGTTCCACCTACCAAATGCTAAATATAGACACAAGTGGCCCTACACTCAACTCCGTAAGTGTGTTAAGAGTCAATGGATATTACTGTCCATAGTCCATCAAGAATAAAGGAATGATATCTCCCAAATAAATCACGTAGCTAGTCGTCTTTTCTTTTTATTCTTTATTTTTTTATTGATTGATTACTTCTTAAAATCACAACAGACAATTGACAGCCGACGCGTTTCATCCCATCCGGGACTTCTTCAGGGCTTAATATATCAAAAGTGTATTCCACAAGTTCTTCATATCGGTCTTTAATGTGTTGTGAAAATGGTGCGAAAGGTAAATGGGGTAAATATCTCCCAAATGTGTAGTCATGACGCCCGGTTCAGAATAAAAAGTCTTTTTACTACAGAGTTGAGTGCAGAGCCACTTGTGTCTAAATTTTGCTTTGGGGTTTTCTTTCTCCATTAATGGAGATATAGGAGGGTCACGTCTCTGGCTCATTGCACCACGCATGGACCTTTTCTCTATAACCATTATACTCCATTGACTGGTGCAGGATTTTTGTGCCTTGACCCTTTTCTTGTGTGTGTGGGCAAATGCTAAATACGAGTCGGTGGTTGCGGGTGGGGCGCAAGGTCACTTATCTTTTTGTTGACCTCATCTGACTATCATTCAGAGCAAGGGAGAGAAAAACACAAAAGGAAGTAAGAAAAAGCAAAAGAAAGATGGAAAAACTGTGAAAAGGGAGAAAGCAGGAATGAAAAAGAAATTGCAAGTGTGCGAAAAATGGGCAGGAAGTGCAGGGTGGTCAGTGAAAGAGGCCTGATATTGAATCAAGACTGTGCTGCCTTGTTATTTGGCACCGCCAATATTCAGAGTGCCGGCTGCGGGCTTCTGAGCAAAACATTGGGGCTCAGCACAGATTGTTTTACAAATTAGGCTCTGCTCCTACCCCACGGTGGAAGAATCATGCACTACTTAAGAGAACCCCAACCTCAGACGTGGAGGACCAAGGACCATCTTAATTCAAACTGTTGAGAACTTACAGCAGAAAGAAGACTTTCCCAAAGCTAACTTCACAGGACTTAATTTCTTTAAATGTGTGATAGTAAGGAACTTCCTTAAAAGAAGACAGTGAACTGTGGTCTGACTATTTCTGGTTACTCTCAAAGGTTACTGGATTTATCCCCACTAGCGGTCACCGTACAATAGTTCAATCTTTAATTATCGGTAAGGAAATAATACAGTATGAAAACAAGATGTAAATGGAGCAAGATGATTGGTAAAGGGCCTGTCGCGATACAATGGAAACATGCCATGGCAGACTTGCACGCAATATTGTTGTGGGCCAGTCTAAAGAAAACGTAATGTTATTTTTTCTAAAGACTATAGAGACCACCATAGTCAAAGGAGGGGGCTGTGGGTGGTTCAGGGATGAGTCCTTCGCCCATGTGAACCAGAGATTGCTGACAGCAGATATTGGTTTAGGGCATTGATCTGATTGACAAGGCCACAGATGAGAGGACTGTGTGGGTGTTGGCCCTCATAGAACCAAAACTTTGATCTTGTCTGTATTTCATTTAAAACAATTGTCCTTCATCCATGAGGCTACTGTACAGAGACTATGGTAGAACTGAAGTTGAGCTGTTTTATGCTTTACATTCAAATCTAGGACAATTTGTGTGTTTCTGCATAACACAAATACAGACTCCTAAAGAATCCATTCAGGTGGGCAACAGGGATAAGATATAAATTAAAAAGAGTTGGACTGAGGGAGGAGAGTTGAGATATCCGGCATGATGGAGGCTAATATTGAAAAGGAGGGGAAGTCAATGCCATGGATACAAGACCTAGGAAGCAAGAACCAGCGAAGGGCAATGCCTTAGACTCGACCCCATGCAGATGATTGTTATAAGACCAGCGCCTGGATACCCTCATGGGTGACAACAAGGGCTCTACATATCTACTGATTGATTGATTGATTGATGGAAGACCCACATGTGAGTAAATATCAAAGGTGGCTGATAGGCCCCAGACAATGAGTGTCCAAGATCCTTCTTAACTCATGGAGGAAGTACATGAGTGAACCCTGCCTGGCCTGTGCAGAGCCTAAGGTTGAACTGGAGCTGAGAAAAGATGAAATATGAGAACTGATAAACTTTTAGCGCGCTAAGGAATAAAAGGAAGTAGAGTGACAGGCTGGTACTTGCTAGCACTACAGGGTCATCAGTGGGTTTCTTATGAGTGGTACAAGAAGTGCCTGCCAGTGGTGTAACATTAGCCTCCGCAGCCCCCCGTAGTCCAGGGGGGCCCTGAGCTCCAGGGGCCCCCTCCGGCACTGTGCACTGGCAGCAGGCCCCTGGCCTGAGAGCTCCTGACTGGGTCTGGAGCATGGGGGCCCCCTCAAGTTTCATTATGCCACTGGTGTCTGCATCCAAAGCAAAGTAACAGTGGAGCTGTCGAAGGAAAGGCTGAGTATCTAACAAAGGTGGAGTGAAACAGCAGCAACCAGGAGGTGCAAAATGTGCACAAGTCTGTGGGGACCTAGACTTTCCTAATGAAATCAGAGGTGATGCAAACTGCAGACAGGGGCCAAAAATGTAATGAAACCTTCTGGCATACCAGAGGTAGTAAATCTAACGGAGCTGATAGGCTTTCTTATACCGAAGGAATCCGGAATATTCTGAGCTTTTGTGATTACAATATAAGAGATATTTACACAAAGGGCCCGATTCACAGAACTAACTTACGTCAAAAACGTAAAGTTAGTACTTTTGGTATTCACAGAATACACTTACTCATTTCGGTATTCACAGAAGTTAGTAGTCCTAACTTTAGGACTCCTAAATGCCTTCTGTGAATACCGAAAATCTTAAAGTTAGGATTTTTCTCAGTTTAGGAGTAGTAAAGTTAGGACTCCTAACTTTACTACTCCTAAACTGACAAAAATCCTAACTTTAAGACTTTCGGTATTCACAGAAGGCATTTAGGAGTCCTAAAGTTAGGAGTCCTAACTTTACTACTCCTAAACTGAGAAAAATCCTAACTTTAAGACTTTCGGTATTCACAGAAGGCATTTAGGAGTCTAAAGTTAGGAGTCCTAACTTTACTACTCCTAAACTGAGAAAAATCCTAACTTTAAGACTTTCAGGTATTCACAGAAGGCATTTAGGAGTCCTAAAGTTAGGACTACTAACTTCTGTGAATACCGAAATGAGTAAGTTCATTCTGTGAATACCAAAATGTACTAACTTTACGTTTTTGACGTAAGTTAGTTCTGTGAATCAGGCCCAACGTGAGGAAAGACTGTGCAGCATAAGAGCAGCACCAACATTAAAGAATTATCATTTAGAAGATTTCTAAGAATAATAAGTAGCATCTGTTAGATGAGAGAATTTAAAAGTATTTCTGTAGTGCTGCTTAGCAATGGTGGGGTAGTCTTGGCGCTGTATGTGTCCAAGACATTCCCTAGGCCTTTTGTCTTTAAGTAAAGCCTCGTTGTACCCGAGGTAGAAGCCTGACTGCCTGATTCTGAGTTTGTTGGACTGAAGGTGCTATTCATCACACCTGAACAATAATGATGCCACAGGGTTTGTTATTTATCGGAGGTGATACATAACAGCTATTACAAGTTTTTGGAAATAACATGCAGATTTGGGTACTTACCACACCAAAATCCACATGGTACGGTAAATACTGTATAATTTTTGCCGGTAAATTCCAGCTGAAATTTGCAGAAGGCTGAGATATTTAATGCACCCAGAGATTACTGGGTGCGTCAAATGACTCCAAACTCATAATTCCGATGCCTGCGCAGACAGGAGTCTGCAAGTGAGTCGGAAAACACCGACTCATCCATAATCAGGGCCTCAGAGTGGGGAGAAGTATGGCTTTCCCAGGCAAGTAAATCGAATACAATGATCCAAGTCTAACAGTGACAGGTACTAATATTCGGATTCTTGCTGGCCTCTTCTATTCCAGGAAGCCCTTGGGACAGAACCAGTAAAAAGAGAAAAACTGCTCAATAATAAAACTAAGGATTTAAAAGATATTGACATTAGAAGATGAGGAGGAGATAAACAAGACAATAAAATGACCAGCAGAGGGCATGCAGAAGGCAACCAGTTGTGACTAGGCCCAGTCCACAAGAATGAGGAAGAAGTTTGAGGCTCTCAGGGCAAGTGGGGCAAGAAGAAATTCCAAGTGTGACAAAGGCTTACCTACCAAGAGCATCCCAGATCATCTCCTATCTGGCACAGTGGAACATTAGGTGCCAGTTACTCTGGTGTCTGGCTCTGGATTTTTTTGATAAGCACTCAGACTTACTAAGACCTACCCAAGCTCCTTCTGTGGAGGAACGCTAGTGAGCCAGGATCAGAAGTTTGATTGGTCGTTCGCTATTGGACATAATTGACCCCAAGATTTTAGATCTGGGTCTCCAAGCACTACTGACATTGTTGCTACAAGGTAGCATGGGGTTTATTGCTGTTATTTAAAGCAAGTACTAGATGGTGAATTTTGAGGGTGATGTAAAAATACAGACTGGGCTCCATACACTGCACCATCATCTCACTGAATGGCAGATATCGGGGGCACATTTATCAAGCTTTCACGCAAAGCAACGCAGTAAGTCAACTTGCTGTGCTGTGCTGCGTGACAGGTAAGGGGCCGGAATGCGCTGTATTTAATATTATATGGCGCATTTCTGTCCTTTCCTTGCGCTTGTGTACAATGTGTTTCATAGCGCTTATGCCTGCACCCTTGCACCTTGGTGCAAGCGTGCCTGCGTTGCATGTAGGACCGTTTTTGTGCAGGAAGGATCACGTTCCTGCACAAAAACAATCCTCAGAGGCATTTTCTCTTTCTATGTGTGAAGCAATCCGCAGCACATATAGAAAAAGGAAACAACTAGGAGAAACGAAGATATTTCTTCTGGTTACACCTCACCTGGGGAGGCGCAGCATTTTGACGCAGTCCCAGGTCCACCAGTAATGGTAAATCTGTGAATGCGCTAAAATCCATGAGTGGAGGTGTGGGAACACACACGCTACCCGCATGGAAAGCCTCCCTGGGGCCGAGTAACTCGCTGCAGTGATTTGCGCTGGCTTGCGTTACTCTAGATTGATCAATCTATGCAGGGACATGCAAGGGGGCCGTGCGCGTCTTGATAAATCTGACTCCGTTTTGCATGCGCCTTGAGGCCCCTTGCGTGGCACAAGGGCAACTCTATGATAAATATGCCCCAAAATGTGTGGCCTCATAAACCAGTGGAAAATGGACATTTTGCACTGTTCTATAAAAACACCATTTTAGCGCTGCCCACAAATGACAGTACAGAGTAGCCTAAGACCAGTGTAATGTATGTAATCTATTCTCGAGTCTGTATCTAAGTTAAATGAATCATAGCAATGACAAAACATAAAAAAGCATATTGAAACCTTTTGTTTTTTCCAACAATTACTTCTTGCACAGTCGACATTACCACTGCATGAAGCAGGTACTTACGTCACTTCCTGCAACCACTTCCTGCCATCTCACCCTTTTAAGCACATCACATGTTCTCCCTTTGTCTTCGCAGAGATGCGGGTCGCTGTTTATCTTGCTCTGGCAGCAATGTGGCTCCCATGTAAGTATTCACCATAAACACTTGTTTCTATCAATGCTGCTTTGAACGTAAAAAGATTAATTCAGTAATGGAGTTTGCTTTTATTTGTAATATTTAGCAACAGTATATTTAAGGCAATCTAAAGGATCATTAACATTTTGCTACAGTATTTTTTCACATATTTTCTTTGAACTGTGTATTAAAGCCATCAGACTGTTTTCTTATGTGTATTTGTGTAGATCTGATCAAGCACAGAATACAGTAAATTAACTCCCAGACCGTGTGAATCACCACAACACAGATACCATATTTGAAGCACAGCCCTAGCATTATTAGACAATGACCCCACACTATAAGGACTCATGACTGTCTTCCCTCTCCATCATGTCAGCGACCTGCCTGGCTGCCGAGGTCCACCAGTACCCAGCCTACCTGACTCCTGTGTCTACAAGTGAGGCTGAGATATTCTGTGAACACAATGATGCCACATATTTCCAGAAGTACTGGTACAGGCAGAAGAAGGGCGGCGGCTTGGAGCTCCTGGGAGCATCAATGGCTGTGGAAGATGCAACAGTGGAAGAAGCTTTTAAAGAGACGGTTAAAATAATCAGGAAAGCCACAGAAAAAACTTCCTTGCACCTCAGATCTGTGAGCTCCAGAGATGACGCCGTCTACTTCTGCGCGAGCAGCATGCACAGTGGAGGAAACCAGAAGGCAGCGGTGCAAAAACTCTCAACCACCAGGAAAGTGATGAGACTCCACATACTTACCTACTTTCTTCTGAAAATTGATGTACTTTTATATATCACAGGAATGACCCTGTAGCATCAGAGATCTTTACATTAGAAAGAATAATTTAGAAGAGAAAAATTAGCAGACCAGCAGAAATCGATGAGAACCACACGCAACCATAAGTTGAGTAGAATGGAAGAACTATCAAGATGAACTATATAACAGCACAAGTTTGCAACACTAATCAGAAAGACTATCACGAAAGACACATCAGAGAGTGGCCAGTACAGGAAATCAGTGAAAGGACAATGCAGAATGACACGAGCTTGTGTAAAAAAAGAGATCAACATTGGTGACTTAATAAGAACTGAAGAAAATTGGGTGACTGGTTTAGGGGGTTGAAACCGTTCTCAAGCAGCAGCAACAATTTCTGTTAAGGTGAAGTCACAAGCAAACCCCAAATTAACCTGTGCTTAACCCTCTGGTAGATTGGCCCAAGGAGTCAGGCTTAACTTAGAGGCAATGTGTAAAGTATTTGTTGAGCACATCAAACAGTAATAAAGTGAAAGCACAACACAAGAAAAATCCCACACCAATTTAGAGTAAAATGGAATAAATTATTTGAGACCAACACAAAAAAATTCCAATCATTAGAACCGGAGATACGCAATTTTAAAGATTTAAGTAAAAATAGTGCCTCAAAGCACAATACACCAACGTGATTATCTGGTCGCACTGGACTTGGACAAAGTCACAAGTTCAGGTCAATCACGGGCCAGATTCAGAGACCAAGCTAGGCCTGTTGAATAAAGCAACTCACACAAAGTACGTTCTCTAAAAGAATGTGCGTCCTAAAGATAACTGCTAAATAGCAATGAAATCTGAAAGGGCACCAGTGTAATCGGGGTAAGGAAGACCTTTTCTTTAAGGACGAGAACCCTCACTCGCCCGAAGGTGACATGCTTCATCATAGGGCTCCTTCCTCACACCAGGGCCGCAAGGTCTCAGGTGTGGGCTACAACTCTTCCAAAAAAAAGATATGATGAGGAGCTGAGGTGTTTTCAGTAAGAGAGGCCGAAGAAGTCAGTGAGTGAGGGGCAGAGTGCAAACGAAAAGTGAAGAGATTAAAACTGTCTTTAGGGGATCTAATAACTTCATTCAGTCGTACCCTAATACAGGATTAAAAACGAAGAGGACTAGGGGTTTCTAACAAATATACCCCTACTAGAGGTCAACATGTTTCTGCCCTTTCTCGAATCCCACAGGAGTTCATGGGCATTCCTCAGGACCAAATCAAAAACTAGTCACTCTGAAAAAAGTGAAAATGATGATATAAAAATGCTCAACACAGATGTTTATACTGGCCGTCAAAGGTTTGTAGCCCGTATATATAGCGGGTGATGACTACACCATCTCATCTGGTCAGAGGGATTCTGTTATCTCTCTTCAGCCATTAGGTACCCCACATGAAACTCGGCCGTTGTGCCACTTGGGAGGATTCACTAGTTAGTGAGTGGGGATGACTCGTTGACACTCCCTAAACAATGAGACTGTTCCCAGGGGCCTTCCTTCTCACTTTTGCAGCACATCTTCTTTGCCATACTGCAAATAATCCCATAGTGCACTATTCTGAGTAAAGTCCATCATGGCAGCAGCCTTCGGCCCTTGGAGGTTTTTGGTGACAAAGTGGGGAGTGGGATCAGGGAAATTAGCCGTCTCCTTCTCCTCAACCCCACCAAACTGGTTGTGGGATCAGCTCCCCCTCTCTCTGGGTTGGTGCCAAGCTGGCTGCACTTGGCCCAGAGAACAAAGGCATCTCTTCCCCATATCTCCATATCCATTTTACTAAGAATGGGCAGGCCCCACCCTGTTCCCTTTCAGGCTGATGAAGTTCCTCAACTCTCCCCAGCTGCCCTTCCCAAGTAGAGAGAAGTCATATACATCATACCCAGGTCTTCCTCCCAAAAGACCTTGGCCATTGTTTCTCTTCTGGGAGCAATTTTCACAACTCATTAAATGGACGTACTAATTGGGGGCAGCTGCTAGCATGGTAACGAAAATTCAAAGAAAGTCTAACTTCTTGAAATTTACTTTTCTTAAATACTTCAAAAATCTGGCTTTACCAGTGAATTGGATTTTTAATGAGTCATTCTGGTAGGCATAACAACCACAAAATATTGTGAGGCCTCAGAGAGGAAGGTCATGCAAAAAAGGCAAATCTGAGGAGTACACCAGCAGGAGCAGCAGATGCAATGCAACATTCCTGTTTTTCAGACATATGCCATTGTCTATAGGCACAAAACCACCCACCTAGGAATGTCTTGCCCCAGGTTCAAATACCTACTTATCTTTATGGCAACAGGTCCTACTCCATACATGCCAAAGGACACGATTCAAATGAGAGACTCACGAATTTTTAAGCTGAAACATCTTTATTTTAGCAGTCTCCTGCTTACAATTGCCTTTGCTTTAATAAAAGTCTACAGGTTCTCGATTGTTTTTCAAAAATCTCCCTCTTTCTTATTTCCAAATCCTTGCATGTATGCTACTCTGTTAAAAGAACAGAACAACACCTTTGTTGTGGTTGTTTTCTGCATGCCCATCAAGGCTGTTTTTTGCCTCCTCATCTGCAAGTCTTCTCAGCCTCTGATCCTGGAGTCCCACTCAGTGATGTCAGCAGATATGTTTGAGTGGCGTTACTGGTGGCCGCCTTGATAGGACAGTGCTTAGCACAGAATGTCACGAGACGTCAGAGTTCCACTGAAAGCGCAAGGCCCGCCCACCCGCTCTGAGTCCTGGGACATACCAAGTACAGGGCTCGCTCTGCGATCAGGAAAGCAGCGGGCTGCCAGAAAGTATCTTTAGTTAGGTTAGAAAGGAACGCATGAAGCAAAGGGAGGTCTCTTCTGCTCCCCACCTACCCGGTGTTCTGAAACTACCAATTGTCTAATGTGTAGACACTCATATAAAAAGGTAGTTTACTCTAAAATTCTGCATTTGAAATGTAAATATTTAAACCACTACATGTCGCTTGCTTCACTGAAGTACATTTCTTCGTCAAAGTTTTCTAAAGTTTACATTCAAATTCTGTGCTTCTAGAAGATTTGCAAGTTTGAAGAGTGTCACAAATTCACAAAAGTCATTTGGACTTCTGGATGATGTTATTTTATTAGTGCCTTGGGATGTTTGCTGTTGTGGCTTTAACTTCATTACTAAAGTGGGTGCATTTCCCATGGCTAAACGTGCTTCTGACATGACTGTCGGTAATGCTGCTTAATGCCCTGTGGTGACACTTTACTGTAATCACTATTGTGACATTGATAATACGCGTTACATGCGTGTGGTGGTTTTCACTGATCTGGCCTAACCTTCATTACTGAAATGGTTGGAGACCCTTATTCTGGGTCTATCACAATTGATTTCTATCTTTAATCATTAGAGTACGGCCTTTGTGGGGTCTCTCGCCATCTCCCACTCCATCCGCAGAGCAGATGTTGTGATATTTAACTATATAAATACTTTAATGCTGAGCATATTTATTTTCCTTTTGCATACATGTCTGAAGTGTTAAACAAGCCCCAACTTACTACTTGGAAATTGTGCTATAACACAAACTCCTTCAGTGCATTATTCCACATGCCTTCTTTTTGGATTTTCCATCCCACTTGCTTTCACCCCCGCCGCCCCCACCCCGGCCGCATTTCTTCTTTCCTCTTCTATTTGTTTTCATGACCTTCCCACTTCTATTCCCTATTACCTTTTCTGTTCCTCTTTTGTTATGATTGCCGCATCTATGATTGCTGCATGTATGATTGCTGCATGTATGATTGCCGAATCTATGATTGCTGAATCTATGATTGCTGCATGTATGATTACTGCATGTACGATTGCTGCATGTAGTATTGCTTTATGTATGATTACTGCATATGTGATTGCTGCATGTGTGATTTCTGCATGTATGACTGCTGCATCTATGATTTCCGCATTTATTATTTTCACATGTATGATTGCTGCATGTATGATTGCTGCATGTATGATTGCTGCATGTGTGATTGCTGCATGTGTGATTGCTGCATGTGTGACTGCTGCATCTATGATTTTCGCATTTGTTATTTTCACATGTATGATTGCTGCGTGTATGATTGCTGTGTGTATTATTTTTGCATGTATGATTGCCGCATGAACGATTGCTGCATGTATGATTGCTTTATGTATGATTTCTGCATGTGTGATTGATGCATGTATGACTGCTGCATCAATGATTTCCACATTTATTATTTTCACATGTATGATTGCTGCGTGTATGATTGCTGTGTGTATTATTTTTGCATGTATGATTGCCGCATGTACGATTGCTGCATGTATGACTGCTGCATGTGTGATTGCTGCATGTGAGGTTGCTGCATGTATGACTGCTGCATCTATGATTTCCGCATTTATGATTTTCACATGTATGATTGCTGCATGTATGATCGCTGCATGTACGATTGCTGCATGTATGATTGTTTTTTGTAGATTGCTGCATGTGTGATTGCTGCATGTATGACTGCTGCATCTATGATTTCCTCATTTATTATTTTCACATGTATGATTGCTGCGTGTATGATTGCTGTGCGTATTATATTTGGATGTATGATTGCTGCATGTACGATTGCTGCATTTATGATTGCTGCATGTATGACTGCTGCATCTATGATTTCCGCATTTATTATTTTCACATGTATGATTGCTGTGTGTATTATTTTTGCATGTATGATTGCCGCATGTATGACTGCTGCATGTATGATTGCTGAATCTATGATTGCTGAAGGTATGATTGCTGCATGTACGATTGCTGCATGTATGATTGCTGTATGTATGATTGGTTTATGTATGATTGCTGCATGTGTGATTGTTGCATGTATGACTGCTGCATCTATGATTTCCGCATTTATTATTTTCACATGTATGATTGCTGCATGTATGATTGCTGTGTTTATTATTTTTGCATGTATGACTGCTGCATGTATGATTGCCAAATCTATGATTGCTGCATTTATGATTGCTGCATGTATGATTGCTGCATGTATGATTGCCTCATGTACGATTGCTGCATGTATGATTGCTTTATGTATGATTGCTGCATGTGTGATTGCTGCATGTATGATTGCTGTGTGAATTATTTTTGCATGTATGATTGCTGCATGTATGATTGCTGCATGTATGATTGCTGCATGTATGATTGCCGTATTTATGATTGCTGCATGTATGATTGCGCATGTACGATTGCTTTATGCATGATTTCTGCATGTATGATTGCCGTATGTACGATTGCTGCATGTATGATTGCTGCGTGTATGATTGCTGCATGTATAATTGTTGCATGTATGATTGCCGTATGTACGATTGCTGCATGTATGATTGCTGCATGTATGATTGCTGCATGTATGACTGCTTTATGTATGACTGCTGCATGTGTGATTGCTGCATGTATGATTGCTGCGTCTATGATTGCCGCATTTATTATTTTTACATGTATGATTGCAGTATGCATGATTGCTGTGTGTATTATTTTTGCATGTATGATTGCTGCATGTATGATTGCCGTATGTATGATTGCCGTATGCATGATTGTTGAATGTATGATTGCCGTATGTATGATTGCCATGTGTATGGTGACCAATGTACATTTAATCTCAAAAATGTTTCATGATTGTATTTACGGCTGTAGAGGTGCCATTCTGTTAGCTGTCTGTCTCATGAAGAAGGCCTGCTAGTCACTTGAACTGGAACAGAAAAGCACTGTGAAGAGAGGCCCGAATGGTACATTTTCAATTTCTCTTTTAGGCCACCTTTACCTCCTATGTGAGTGATATGTTTACTTTCATTAGCGAAGACTGTCACTGCGTAAGTGCAATATATAAATCATGTTCAGTGGTCAAGCCTTGTTATTAAACTGCTTGTCAAAAGGCAAATCAAGGGACATATTTACTAGAGAAGTGGCAGAGTATGGCGTTAGCCTCCTTGGCTTAACGCCACGCTCCGCCACTTATGAAACGCAGGGCTGCACATATTTACAACAATATTGTGCAGCCCTGCATTTCCCCCTGCACTGGTGCTAAATTTAGCAGCCTAGCGCCAACGCAAGCACCCTTGCATGATAGTGCAAGGGTGTCTGCTTTGAGGGGAAAATTGTTTATCTGCAGGAAGGTGTCCCTTCCTACACATAAACAATCTTTGAATGGTGTTTTGAAACTTATGTGTGTACTGCTTAATGCAGCACACATAGAAGTTGCAAAACATCATTTTTTTTATTGATTCTTTATGTGCAGGAAGAGACACCTTCCTGCACATAAATAATCAAAGGCATTTTGCTGTTTCTATATGTGCTGCACAATGCAGCACACATGGAAACAGCAAAAACGAGGAGAAATTAAACATTTTTCTTTGCTGCGCCAGTGTAAGACCAGGTTTTCCCTGGTCTTAATTTTGGGGTTTCCCCTATATTTACGCCACCATTGTAAATATGGGGCAGCGTCAAAATCAATGGATGTTGCGGCGGAACACCCACAGTAACATCCATTGCCCGCCCCTTTCATGCTAAGTATAGCGTGAAAGGGGTCTTATTTACAAGGCGGCGTTAAGCCACGTTAGGTAGCTTAACGCTGCCTTGTAAATATGGCAAAGCACATATTGCCACAGGAACGTCACTAAAAGTGACGTTCCTGTGGTGATAGGGGCTTGTAAATATGCCCCTAGGTCTCCCACCCAGTGAAGCAAAAAGAGGCAGAAATCTGAAAACCTGAAACGGGAAGCAAAAAAAATCACCAGAGAAACCACTTGATCCTGAGACAACACAATACAAATTCTCTAAAGTGACTTAAGTGACAAAAAAGACATTATCAAAACTAGAACTAGAGAAATAGAAACTGCAGTCACAAACGGAAATCAAAGAGGACCCACTTAGCCATTAATCTTTCTGAAGTCATCCCCTGGTGTGTTCAGAGCTTTAAAGCAGCAGCCTGCTCTGTGTGCATTCAAAACATATTCCATGTATATACCAGCATGATTTACAGCAGTTCATGCCACAGTCCTTCACAATGAATCTAATGGCTTGAAGAGAAACGAGGGCTCCTCCCAGCAGCCGAGAGATGGCGCCCTTGCACCAAGACTGTGAATAGAAGCTGCGGTCGGTATAAAAGTTGGCGGCCAGATCACACAACTGAGCCAGGGATGTGCTGTGCCTGTTTTACTGCAAGGCCTGCATTACGGCTTTTGCTTTTGTGTAAAATGAGCCGAACCAAGATAAAACTCTCTCTGCTACCTGCACTTACTTGCATTTGTTTACATAGAGAGACACTGCAGGTGCAGAATCCAAGAAAATCAGAAATAAATCCTTCCTTGTGAGGTTATTATGTGAAGGAGAGTGGAAGGGCCATTGTCACCTACTGTTCCCTCAGTCCATCTCTTGCAGCAGCATCTTGCTCCAGTGATTTCTGGGGCTGGATCCCAAAACTTAATTGACTGGTGTATTTCATGCCCTTGTTAAGTGTAGGAGGCGCATGGTGCAAGCATCTTGTATTATGGAACCAGATTTCTGGAGGTGGAAACATGCGCAAGGAATGTTTGTTCATGTTGAATGTCATTTCATTGTGGCGCTGTTCTTCTCTAATGTTTTGCGCTGCTGTTGTGCTGCATTATTGCAATGTGATGTGTTGTTCTGTGGTTGTTGCCTTCTGCTGTTTTGACTGTTTTGCTGTGTTCCGTTAAGTTTAAATTGTGTTATAATGATTCATGTATATTGTGCTATGTTCTGCTTCCTGTACAGATATCAACAAACACTGCTACATTTCCCGCCAAAAGCAGCCCGGGCAGTATCTTGTAAAATGAGCGCTGCCAGTGCTTATTTAGGACTTGGTCTCTGGCGCAGTTTTAGGCTCCACAGTGTCTTGTAGCTGAGAACTTGGAGCGGCACTATTTTACCGCTTTAGACAGTGGTAAATGTTTCCTGGTCACAAAATTGTTACAAGTATCTGCAGCTTCTGGGTGGAATTGTAGCAGCATTTGTTGACATATCTAAAGTAAACAACAGAACATAAAACAATGGCATACACAAGGCAACATATATCCACAATTAAAACATAACAAGTAAAAATGAAACTCAACATAACAACTGTAGTACAAAAAGGAGCAAAGAGATGATGGACGGAGCAGACACTCACCCCGAGTCACAGATCTGGGTGGAATCCATCATCCTTCTTTAGCTCACTTCGCCACCTCAGTTCAGACCCCGGTATATGCAAATCAGTCTTGACCCTGTGCCTCATGGGAACAGTCCAGTCCGAACTGCCCCAAGCCAGGTCTTCCCTGGACCGGAAACAAGCATCCTGGGACCGGTTTTGGGGTAACACCCCTCATCAGCCAGGCTAGCATGAATCCAGTGGCAAAGTGAGCAAGGGACCCACGTCTGGGCATACCCTGCCAACTTAGGGCGAACAAAGCAAACACAAGGAGCTGATGGACGGAGCACTGAAACTTTTCAGACACTCACCCCCAGTCAAAGATCTGGATTGAATCCATCATCCTTCTTTAGCTCACTTCGCCACCCCAGTTCAGACCCAGCCATATGCAAATCAGTCTTGACCCTGTGCCTCATGCGAACAGTCCAGCCTGAACTGCCAAGTCCGGTGTTTCCTGGACCGGAAACAAGCATTGGTTTCGGGGTAACACCCCTCATCAGTCAGGTTAAAAAAGAGCAGCACATCTCTATGATGCAGCATAAAAACACAGCAACACATAAAACAGAACACATCACCACCACAACAAAATAACACACAACAAATATGCAAAAACATTCCGGCCACATATTACCACCTCCATAATACCAACGCGGCCATAATACAGTGGTAAAATGGGTTTCCACCCATCATTGCTTTAACTTACAAACAAGGACGTGAAATAGCATCGTTCAAAAATGTTTTGTGATCAAACCCCGTATTTTAATGGTTCAGTGATAAACAACCATCTACCACTCTTTAAGGTGGTACACTAACGCTGTTCCGGCTCTTGAGTCATTTAAGACACCAGTCAGCCTAATGACGTGAAATATATGAAATACCAGCATTTGTAAAGCGCACAGTTACCTCCAGAGAGGTGTCCCAGCGCTGGGGGCCCTCGGGAAGATTAAGCGAGCTATTGCCCAGAGTCACATGGTGCTGGGCTAACCTGCCGCCGGCACCGAACCGTGAACCCTGTGGTCCAAAGTCAGGGACCCTGGCCGCTGCGCCACACCTCTTCCACCGTGGCACAGAGCGTGTCTTAAATTAGCACTTGTAGTGCTGGCTTTATATGAAACGGTCAATATCTTTGAAGCAAGCAAGCACAGATAACGCAGACAACGGAAAAATTCACTAAACATGTTGTGGTCTACACCTTTTACAACTGTACCAGAAAAAACAATTTGTGTTACTAATAAGATGCAGCAAGAATGTTTGGACATGTTTAATCATACATGTTGCAGCAGATGTAAGACACAATACATGAACCACATTACAAAGACACACCAACAAAATAATGCAGCAGCAATATAGCAAAACGAATTGCAATAAAAGAAAAAAAATACAGCAGCAAAATACCAACAATTAACAAACCTCCTGCAACGCATCAAGACAAATTGTATCAACCCAAAAGGCCTGCAAACCTTAACACTTCAAAATAATAGAAGACAACCACAACAAAGAAACACACAACACAATCGCATGCTAACACAACAAAACTAACAATGCAGCAACAGCATGCCAAATTAAAAACGAGAACCTGACAGTAAAAAATGCAAGTGTGTTCTTTTGTTGGGGTGATTTGAGTCAGAGTGTGTTGTATTTTTATTTTATTATGGTGTAGTGTAGTGGTGTGTTTTGTTGTATTATCATGTGATTGTTTGTGGTGTATTTTGTTTTTTTGTCACACTGCTGTATTGTTGTGGTGGTGGTATAGTTCCTTGTTTGGTGTGTTTTTTGATGTTCCTTTACTCTGCTACTGCTGTGTTGTTTTACGTTTTTGTATTTTGTTGAAGTAGTTTTTTTTGTGCTGTATTCTTGGGTTGCTGATTTGTGTTATTAATTGGTGGCCCTGATAGATTTTGCTATTTTGCGTTGCTGCTGTGGTGTGTTGCTTTCTGCGCTGTTATGTGTTTTTGTATTGCATTATTATTTTATGCTGGCGTGTTAATCAACCGATGTGTTTTCATGTGTTCATGTGGGATTATATAGTTTTGCTCTGGTATGGGTTTTTTATGTTGTGTTCTCTTGTGTACCGTTATGTTTTTGGTGGGCTTCAGTTTGTTATTGTGCTATTATTGTGTTCTGTTATTTTGTATTTCCTTCCAAGCTTTTAAAAAAATGTTTTTGCAATTTTATCCAAAAGTAGAAAATTCTAGTAAGGTTCCTGTGAAAATCAACACAATGACCCCTGATAAAGGGAGTAACACACAGCTGCCCCAGCACTTCTAATATTTAAGTCACAAGGGGCCAAGTCACATGAAGGGAACACTGGAAGTGTCACTTCAAGGCATTAACCCTCCCACAGCTTGTGTTGAGTGTTTCCTTAAATGGGCAGCAGGAGGTCACCACCTTAGGCAGTGGTAAGTAGCAATCACTGAAACTTGTAAGAAATGTTCAACAAGCAACCCCAGACTGGTGTGGCCTCGTCAATAAATTATTACAATATGTATGAACTCCATTAAGATGTAGATTTTTTTTTTTTTAAAGGAGGAACTATTACTCAATAGATTGAGTGAAAAACTGCAAACAAACGTGTTGTGCGCAAGACTTCTCACACATAGTCAAGTAGGGCAAATCTGGTAACACCACAAACTTTGTAAACTACATGGAGTGGAAGTTTACCAACTTCCCAGCCAATGTTTGATCATCAAATACGGCAACAGTTACCTTCTTAAATATTGTAAGCCTATAATAATGGGGAAAAGTATGTCAGACATTTCAAATCACCTTATGGTACAGAGGAGGAAAAAGTAAAATAAAATGTAAACTAAAGAAAAGAAGTATGTTCAGGGTCTATTGGAATAAGGGACTCATCACATAAATTGATAAAGTGGTAAGGTAAAGCATCCATCATTTTGGACCTGGAGGCGGGAAGCCTGCCTGCCTCCCAGCCCACGTGGTCAGCGAAGGCTTTGGCCTCCATTCCATTGGATGGCGACTGTCTGTCTGCCTGCGTGGCTTGGATCTCTGAGCCACTGAGGCGGTTGCTCTGAACGTGAAATAATTTGCCAAACAGGCATCATGTTGGTTGCACCTGCTTGGCAAACTTTCTTTAGTTTTTCAAGACTGTACTTCTGAAGCAGAAACTTGTTCTTGAAAATCCTTAAAATCAAAAGTCCTGATGTCAGGGAGCGTTCTTCCTGTGTTTGGGGCCATTGATGGATTTCCTTGTCGTGGATCACCAAGACTCACATGGCGGTCCCAAGTGGGGAAATCTAGTGATGGTGGTCCCTCCCCAAATAGAGCGAGGTGCTTACGCTGTGACCCAACAACCCTGTGAAGGAGACACCACCAGGTCCGAGGTGGCCATTGACGCCACCGTTGGAACCCTGTGTGTACGGATCACCACCAGCACAGGCAGGTGAACGAGTGTTGGTGGAGCAGGGGTCCCACCTATGTATCAAAGGCATCTAAACCATCCTGTATTGAGGCCTTGGTATTTGTCATGGGTTTAAAACTCACTGGTGCCATCTACAGTGGTAAAGCAGGCCCTGCGATGGGTTATCACTATTGGCAGTGGTAAATGCTTGTTTCCTTTCTCTATTTAAATCCTCTTTTCTTTTAAACTTTCAGTTTTGTTTCCTTACAGACATGCATGTTGTGACAGCATGTCCACTAGTTGGAGTCAAGGCAAGGGTTTGAAAAGTCAATGTTTCATTTGCAAACAGCTGCTAATGTGTGGCCTCTGCAGTCAATGTAGCTGTAAATCAATGCAGTGCAGACCAGGCGGGTACGTGCAGCACCTGAACACCCAGTTACATCAACAGTAGGAGATGCAAGCACACTGCAGACACCCACCACACCAAGGGAGAACATTGGGTAATGATACAGAATACAATGGAAGTCAGACAGCGTGGTTTCCACATCACACAACACAAGAATTAACACACATCAAGCAAGATTCAAAACTTGGAACCCTCATCTTAGGGCTGGTAGTAAATAGCTGTAGTAAACTTGGAGGAAGACACATAACTCCTTCTAAACTTGTGTTGTCTTACACAGCGTTAGACGACTTTAGACCAAACACTGCCGTTTACTGGCCAGGACTTTACATCACCCAAAGGCTCTCTCAATATGAGATGGCCATAAATAAAGAGAGGGCTGAGGGGGGCAGATACCAGGGCAGAAGATAACGATGGCGGTCGGAAATTCCACCCATGTCTGGCTATCATAAGTTAATGACCCCGGAATGGGGAATTACATGTGAGGCCGGTTCTTTCCCTCAGGTGTATGCCGATTCCAGGCCTTTATCAAGGCATTGTCCACAGATGTGTGCCACTGGTGTGATCACCAGCTGTGCCTCCGTGCCCAGTAAACTGGCCCAGTATTCTGGCAGATTTCCAGATTTAGGCTATGTTGTAAATCTGGGACTGTGTCAAAACCCTTGGGTGTTGAGTGGGAACACACACCGCCACGCCCATGGAACACCTCCTTTGCACAGAGTAAGGCAACGCAGAGACTTAGACTTGCGCTGCGTTGCATTATACCATATCTACGAGGCCATAAAAATTATGGAGGGTGGGTGGCTCTCCGTGGCCTCGTAGTTATGGGTAGGCCCAGTGCACCCCCAGAACATCACAAAAAGTGATGCTCCGGCGGCGTACTGAGCTTGCAAATAAGCCACACAGTGTCATTAAATAACGCAGCCGAACACTTTAGATGAGTGGTCCTAGTATGGGGGTGTCAGCGGTTTCATTGGAATACACTGATTGCAGTTTGTGTACAGAAGACTACAAAAAACCTTGTAAAATTACTAAAATTTGCATTGGTGGCATTAAACGTGTACTCATAAGACGTTTTAAATGATCGTTGGCGCTATACCTGGGAATTAAACGTATAAAATTACGGAATGACGAACGTTAAGCTGTTTTTTTAAATGATTGCGTGTGGTGAGCGCTGCTGAACACTTTTGGTCCTGGTTCATAATCTACATACTTGTGAAGTAAGTGACATTAAACTCGGGCTCTGGTTGGATGCTGTCTCCAGGGCACGAGTCGGCGGTACACGAGGGTGGACGGTGTCCGCCCACTTTTTTCACAGGGTGGACGCTGTCCACCCTGCCAAGAAGTTGGGCCCCACTGAAAAAGATGCTGAATTCGTCAAGGTGTAATTTCCAAACACCGGGACACTTTCAGCAGCGCCTGCACGTTGTTATCTCTTTTCGATCCACAACAACGTGCAGGCTGGGAGGGGGCTTTCTGATTTCTGACTCCTGCTGGGCCCATAACAAAGGCCGAATCTGAGGGGTCATCAGGCCTCCTTTTGTTCAAATCTCCTGGCTGGCAGCAGTCAGGAGCCTCACACCTAGAAGCAAATGCAGTAGAGGGGAAACAAAGGCTCACACCTTGTTAGCACTTCACACATACTTAAGAGATGCAGCTTTTCACTTTTTTCAGGCTCTGTTTAGGAGATATGCATGCACTGTAAGAACGTCAGATGTGTCGACCTTTCCCAGTAATTGCTCAAAATAAAAAGCATTTATATAGCGCTTATACCCCTGAGGAGGCGTTGTAATAATTTAAATATCACTATTTTTTCTTTTAAAGCACTATGGCAAGAGGAAGCTTTACGCTGACAAAAGGCACCATTGTTCATGTGTAGCGTACAAAAGTGTGAATCTTCTGCCTAAATCAGGAGGGTTTGCAAGTATACTCGAAATGTGCTCAAATGTACTCATGATAGACCTGCTAAACATATATGTGAGGGCTTAAGATCTGATGCCACTTCTTGTGATGCCACTTCCTGTGATGTCACGCGCCTCACGCGCCGCGATGTTACGCGCCGTGATGTCACGCGCTGTGATGCCACTTGTATACTGATTAACTAGGTTAGTTCCTCCCACTTCTTTTTTTAGGACTTGTGCCCTGGCTGTCTCTTTCTCTCGCTGGTTTCCTGGGGGTGTACTTAAGGCGAGGGAGGTTGCTCTTGCAGCAGCCCTGGCTGTCAGTGGGTCCCTGCCGCGGATGTCGGTGGTTCCTACCGCTCCACTGCGCATGTGCACACCAGAAAGAGTCCCCTGTCAGAGACAGTCCATCCTCGGGTCAGCATGGAGGGAATCATTCGTTTCTCATTCATGTTACTTCTGCTCGCAGGTACGGTGCGCTACGGTTAATGAAGAAAGCATCAAAATAAATACATCTGAGTATTTCTTCAGCTTCTCACCGAGTTTGTATTTTTCCTTTTTCCACAGATGTGTATTCTGCGGTCCGGGTCACTCAGGACCAGTTTTTAGCCGTTTCTCCCGGTGACCCGGTGAACATGACCTGCGAGCAGGACGACAGCAGCTTCCTGTATATGTACTGGTACCGACAGTACAGGGGGGCGGGGCTCACTCTAGTGGGCACCTCGGTGAGAGGCAATGACCCCACCCTGGAGGAAGGCTTCAAACACGGGTATGAAATCACCAGGCCTGACGTCCTCCGGTCCTCCCTCAAGGTCCTGGCGGGTACAGGAAACCTCTCCGCCACCTACTTCTGTGCAGCCAGCCAGGCACAGCGACCCGGCCCTGTGGGGGGCCCTGCAAGAACTACATCTGCTGTTTAAGTCTGTGTAATAGTTTACACACGATTGTTCTGTACTGACAGCTCTTTGAAGAGTTTGCTGATAGGGTTAAATATGTTTATTCCGTTTTTGAACAATACGATCGTTGCATCAACATGTACTGTGGAAAGGATTCATATTGTCACCAGGACATCAAGTCCCAAACTAAGTCAGTGACGCTTGCACACGAGCCCATGGTAGCTTATCCCACAACCCCCTCTCCGCTGACAGAGCTACTGCGCACCGCGATAGTATAGCGCCAAGAACCGGAGAAAGCTCGTTCTTACTCTAGGTTAAAAAGAGACGTGAAACAGCAGCTGCTGAGACACCACAAACATATTCAAATGTTATTTAAAAAATCCGATTATCTGACAGAGCGCCAACGCGGACTGGGCCATCTGTCCACTCCTTTCACCCAAGCCTAACAGAGGACACAGATGTGAAACTCCAAGCAACAAGGCGCCCCAAAGGCCCACTGTGCCCCAAGTCCAGGCAATGTGCAAGATGAGTCATACGTTCTATCAATTCCAATCAATCACTCGGATTTACTTTGGACGTTTTAAATTATTACAGTCGATAGTCGGGTTAGAGTTCAAGCTGCGTCCGCCCGGTCGACGCTTCGTAGAACTGCAGTTGTTAAATTTTGGACACGCCAGGTACCGTGATTATCTAGGCGCTTTTCACTTTAAGCGCATCCTACAAGGCTACAAAGTCCATATATTCACCACGGTGGCTGCGTCGATTGACTGTTGTGTAAATCATTCTGTCAACAACAAATTGACCGAATGAAATGCCGGAGTGAACAAGAAATAGCGGTTTGGGGGATTTTCATGGCAGAGTTCGTTTTAGTGTTTGGTGAAGTGTTGGGTTGCGCTGGTGATGCCAGGAGACCTGGGTCGCCACTAACTATAATAAGGCAATACATCTTTAATATTCCTGTATCTGGGAATCCTCCGCCCTTGTAAATCCACCGGAATTCAGGGTGAGTACAACATCACTGGAACATTTAGCGCATCACATCGCCCAGCAATAAACATCCGTTATTCAGCGCCAAGACGCCCTTGGGCGAACGAGCGCTTTACAAATGCACGTAATGTTATGTATTGATCATGGCACAGTGATCAATTTTTAGGGACACGATAAAACTTTCTTTCCACTTTATATACCCACTTTTACTCAAAGCCGTGGACTGGGTGTCATTGACTATACTCGCTATTAAACCAAACACCCGAAAGAGGACCTTGTTATCTGACTGAGGATGTTTGAAAGTCCTGACATCTCAGAACTCGTGGGTTTTAGACCTCAGTGGCCTCAGCACGCCCACTTCCTGTGGCGGTTAGTAGCGCAGCCCTCCTCTTCCGGCAGGTGCCGGTTTTAGCTCTTGTGTGCAGCTCACAGAGGAGCAGGCAGCTTGTTAAAGCGCTTGTGTGTGATGGCAGGTGCCAATCTCTAACAAGAAACCATGCGGCAAGAAGCCCTATGTGTATCTTTTGCGGCGCTACTATTTATAGGTTTTACATTCATGTACATTGCACTTATACATCGTTTTCAATAATAGAAAGGTGACAAGTTACCTTACACTATTTATTGTTTTTTTGCAGATTTCTGCGCTGGGGTGAATGTTATCCAAAAAGAAACATTATTATTCGAATCCACCGGAGCGTCAATCGCCATGAACTGCGAACATGACGACTCCAGCTTCATCACCATCCTCTGGTACAGGCAGTATGGCGGACAAGGGATCACGCTAGTCGTCACGTCAGTATCGGGCAGTGACCCTACCTTCGAGGACAGCTTCAAATCAGGGTACGAGGTGTCCAGACCTGATGTCCTTCGGGCCTCTCTGAAGATCCTGTCTGCCACGGAGAAGGACTCGGCCACATACTTCTGTGCAGCTAGTAGGACACAGTGGCGCACCTGCCGGGGAGGGCGCACAACATCCGCTGTGAGCATCCCTGTGCCAGGGAGAGCGCACAACATCCGCTGTGAACAGTTATGTGCATTGAGGGTGCACAATACCCGCAAGGATCATTCCTGGCTAGGGAGGGCGCACAATATCCGCTGTGAATATTGCTGTGCCGGGGAGAACTCACAATATCCGCTGTGAGCATCCCTGTGCCAGGGAGGGCGCAAAATATCCGCTGTCAACGTTCATGTGGGAGGGAGGGCTCACAATATCCGCTGTGAACATTGCTGTGTGAAAGGGCGCACAGTATCCGCTGTGAACATTCACGTGCGAGGGAGGGCGCACAATATCCGCTGTGAACATTGCTGTGCCGGGGAGAACTCACAATATCCGCTGTGAGCATCCCTGTGCCAGGGAGGGCGCAAAATATCCGCTGTCAACGTTCATGTGGGAAAGGGCGCACAGTATCCGCTGTGAACATTCACGTGCGAGGGAGGGCGCACAATATGCGCTGGGAGTATTCCTGTGCCAGGGAGGGCGCACAATATCCGCTGTGAACATTGCTGTGCCAGGGAGGGCGCACAATATTCGCTGTGAGCCTTCCTGTGCCAGGGAGGGCGCACAATATCCGCAGGGACCATTTCTGTGCGAGGGAGGGCGCACAGTATCCGCTGTGAGCATTCCTGTGCCAGGGAGGGCGCACAATATCCGCTGTGAACATTCCAGTACTGCGAGGGATCACAATGAATATTTCAGTGGGGGGTTGGGGTGGGGGTGCACAGTGTCTGGTCTGAACATTCCATTGCGGGAAGGGTGCACAGTGTCCTCTGTGAGCTTTCCAGTGGGGAGGGTGAACAGTGTCGGCTCTGAACATTGAAGTGCAGGGAGGAGGGCGCACTGTGTCTGTGCTGAATATTCCAGTGGGGAGGGTGCATAGTGTCCTCTGTGAGCATTCCAGTTCAGGGAGGGCTCACAGTGTCCGCTCTGAACATTCCAGTGGAGGGAGGGTGCACAGTATTCCCTCTGAAAATTCCAGTGCGGAGAAGGCGCACAATATCCGCTCTGAATATTCCAGTTCGGGAAGGGCGCACAAACTCAACTCTGACCATTCCAGTGGGGAGGGTGCATACCGTGCACTGCACAGTGTTGCTCTGAACATTCCAGTGAGGAGAGGGCACACAATGTCCGCTCTGAACATTCCAGTGCAGGAATGGGGCACATTATCCGCTCTGAGCTTTCCAGTGCAGGAATGGGGCACCTTATCCGCTCTGAGCATTCCAGTGCGGGGAGGGTGGACAGTGTCGCTCTGAACATTTCAGTGCGATGAGGGCGGACAATGTCCGCTTTCAACATTCCAGTGAGTGGAGGGCTCACAGTGTCCACTCTGAACATTCCAGTGAGTGGAGGGCTCACAGTGTCCACTCTGAGCCTTCCAGTGAGTGGAGAGCTCACAGTGTCCACTCTGAACATTCCAGTGAGTGGGGGGCTCACAGTGTCCACTCTCAACATTCCAGAGAGTGGAGGGCTCACAGTGTCCACTCTCAACATTCCAGTGAGTGGAGGGCTCACAGTGTCATCTCTGAACATTCCAGTGCAGGGAGGGCGCACAGTGTCTGCTCTGAACATGCCTGTGTCGGGGAGGGCGCACAGTGTCTGCTCTGAACATGCCTGAGCCGGGGAGGGCGCATAATATACCCTGTCAAGTTGTCGGACCACAATGAGTACATCCCATCAGGATCCAAGTATTATCACTAACTTTCGGGAACCTATTCGATTTGAGATCCCGCATTTGTGTAGCACTGTCAAAGAATTAGGATTATCACTGGTGTTTAATACGTGCGGTTCTGTGTCACGCTGCATGCGGAAAACTAAACGTAATGGCGCCCCTTTTTTCAAGCCTCGAGTCGCGAATTAATAAAAACAAATCTTACTTACAGATTCAGTCACAGAGTGTCTCTGGGTGCTATTGACGGATAACTGATGTTAATGGCAACCCAGAGCAGTGTCACTCATTATCGATCTCACAAGGATGAAAGGGTGCATGAACCCACACGGGTTCAAACTTGTGACCATGGGTTCAAACATTGATTTCGGCATGTAACGAATGAAGGCCTGAACTTTTCACAAACAGCGCAGAGTTTGGGCGATTTGCTCAAGATGCTGTGTACGGGAGAGTACGAGAAAATATAAGGAAAACCAATGACGCGACATGAAACCCGCATCAAAAACGACAACAGGGGAATTTACAGCAACCCATCTGTTCAGCGTGGGCGTGTGTTAGTGCTGCGAGGAGGCGCACATCGAAGAAGGCACGGCCACGAGGGTTTTTGATCATTTATATTTTGTGCAAGAAGACATAACACCCATGGGGGCAAGAATGGTGACCTGATCCTCGCTTATGCAAATTGATGCTGCTTCACTGTCATTGGCTGGTTTACTGCTATGAATTAAGTGCTCTTCTTGAAATGATGGTTTTCCGAAACATACCACAAGAAGCCATTTCATGAGGAAAGGGGAACAGTAAAGCAGATTGTGGGGAATCTTACTGTACGCTTTCATTCTAGGTATTTTTTTATCAATAACCGGTATAACCTTTTTTATAGAATGTATTTATTAACATATCTGTAGCACACTTTAAGATGCGCATAGATCAGCAGAGGCCACGGTGTAAGTGCACATTCACTGTGACGATGGAGTGAGTGCTGTTGGTCATCATTCTGCAACCACCTCATTTCCGGTCTTGGAAGAACAGGCAGTAGTTTCCCATCACAAGTGATGCAGCAGCTCTTTATGGGACCACTGTTAGTGGGGCCCCTGCAGAAAGGACCCCCCACAAACTGCGCATTGATGCTTCTTAGAGTCTCCACTTTTGGGAGCACCCAGGATGACACCCTCCAAGGGTCCCTTCATTCTGTAGTCCCTAGGGGGCAGGATCATTGCCCCCTCTGCTCTACTCCTGGGCAGTGGCAGCTGACTATCACGTTCACTGGTAGAGACCAGTGCAGTACATTGTGGTGAGAAGAACTTCCCAGCTTCCCCCCGAGCAGGGAAAGGCTGACCTGGACAGATAGCCATCTCCACTGAAACAAATATTGTTGATTATGAGAGGACGGGGGGCATTTTTTAAAATCCTCGATAAGTGGTTGCAGAACCCTCCCCCCTTTGCTGATTTTACATCTGATTCCTGAGAGTTAAAAAAGGTGGAGGAACGAAGAATGCTCGTGTGGTCCAGGGGGTGTTATCCGCCCACCTATTCATTTACCCTAATGGTAATAACATTAACCACACTGCCTGACTCCCGAGAGTGCTTCAAAACAACTTCCCCTTCTTTAAGGCCTATGTATGGCCCTGCATGATAAAGCACCAGGGCAGCCCTGCAGGCACATGCCTTACCCAGGCTCAAGGGAATGTCTTTCAAGATCATTGTCAGGAGGTCAGGCACTGCACTCACCTTCAATCATTCGTCATTACCTTGCCTGGCCCCTGACAGCGCTCCTAAAACTACTTTTCTGTGGCCAGGTCTTTCACCTTTGTTCGCATGGCAACCCTAATGCCATTCCACAGGTTGAAACAAAATGGTGAATTTAGCTAGATTTGAAATGTGGCCAGAAATGTGACCTCCCCCTAGTAGTGCTTCTTGGCCTCACTGTGAAGCTTTGCAAATATAGAAGATACAACATACTGGAGCACCTCTCATATGTACATCGCTTCTGTCATAATCCTGAACAGTTGTCCATATCTATTCATCATGGTATATGCAGCATTTGTATTGCTTGAGTGGTGTACAGGCGCTCTTTCAAAACTGGACTTCAGACATTCAGATATGTGTTCTTTCTTCTTTTACTTGAAATCAGTATCACACAACATTCTTATACATCATATCATCACTTTATATTCCATAATTTGTCACTTGTTTGTACATATAATGATTTGATAACAAATCATATATATATTGTTGTGCATTTCCTTGATTCACAGGTGCACTTGCTGTGGTGACCCTTTATGGGAGTATCACTGTAGGTGCCTCACGGATGATCTCAGCCGACACATGATTCATCTTTAAAGGACTTTTTCAAGGCTAGATTCAGTATGGCATTTCCAGTCCAAAACTATTAGTCAATCAATCAATCAGTCAATCGATCAATCAATCAGTCAAGCAATCAGCATTTGTAAAGCGCAACTCTGTCACCCTTACAGGTATCTGGGTAATATGTCTCCATCGAAGAGCTAGATCTTGAGTCTCTTTCTGAAGTCTGCCAGCGAGGGGGCCGTACAGAGCTGGAGGGGGAGGATGTTCCAGGTCTTGACTGCAATGTAGGAAAAGGTGAGGCTGCCGCTGCGGGTGCGGCGGATGTGGGGAGTGTGCGAGGGTGAGTGAAGAGGAGCATAGGTGTCTAACGGTTGGTGGAAGTTCAGTTGGTGGTTGAGGTAGGCAGGTCCAAGGTCGTGGCGGGCTTTGTAGGCGTGCGTGAGGATCTTGAACTGGCATCTTTTTGGATGGGGAGCCAGTGGAGGTTTCTCAGGTGGGGGGCGATGTGGGTTTGTTTGGGGACCAGCTATTTCTGGCTGCAGCGTTCTGTATGATCAGGAGTCTTCTGGGAAGCTGGATGGAGATGCCGGCGAAGAGGGCGTTGCCATAGTCGAGGCAGCAGGTGATGAGGGCCTGAGTGATGGTCTTTCTGGTGTTGTTTGAGATCCATCTGAAGATTCTGCAGAGCATGCACAGTGTGTGGAAGCAGGAGGAGGCAACTGCGATAACTTGTCATTTCATGGTCAGTTGGCTATGGAGGATGATGCGGAGGTTGCGTGCATGGTCGGTTGGTGTGGGTGTAGGTTCAAGTTCTGCAGGCCACCAGCTGTGGTACCAAGTGGAGGTGTTTTTTTTCCAAAGATCAGAACTTCAGTTTTGTTGGAGTTTAATTCGAGGCAGTTGTCGTTCATCCATTTGGCTATGTTAGTCATGGCGCTTCAGAAGTTGGTTTTGGCATTGGAGGGGTCCTCGCTGAGCGAGAGGATCAGTTCAGTGTCGTCTGTGTAGGAGATTATGTTGAGTCCATGGGATCTGACAACGTCAGTGAGGGGGGCCATGTAGATGTTGGACAGGGTGCGGCTGAGCGATGAACCTTGTGGTACGCCGCATATGATGGCTCTGGGTGTGAAGGGGAAGCGTGGCAGAAGGATGCTCTGTGTGTGTCCTGTCAGAAAGGAGGTGATCCACTTGAGGGTGTCTTGCTGTATGTCTATGTAGTAGAGTCTGTTGATAAAGGTATTGTGGGAGACGGTGTCAAATGCCGCGGAGAGGTCCAGGAGGATCAGAGCCACAGTTTCTCCACATTTGAGGAGTGTTCTGATGTCGTCTGTGGCAGCAATCAAATCAGTCTCAGTGCTCTGGTTGGCACAGAATCCTGATTGTAGCTTGTCCAGTAGGAGGTTTTGTTCCAGGAATTCAGTGAGCTTCTGGTTGGTGGCTTTTTTCTTGAGTACTTCGTCCAGGTAGGGGATCAGGGAGATCAGGCGGTAATTTTGTAGATCGCTGGGGGTCGGTAGAGGTTTTGTTTATGAGGGGTCTGACGTCTGCACGCTTCCATCTGTCAAGGAAGGTTGCTGTGGAGATGGAGGTGTTGAGAATGCAGGTAAGTTGTGTGCTGATTGGGTTCGTTGCGAGCCTGTAGAGGTGGTGGGGGCAGGGGTCGGTGTGTGCCCCGGAGTGGATGGAAGGCATGATGGCTGAAGTGGTCCGGGCCGTGAGCGGAGACTAGGTAATACTGGTTTGGCTGATGATAGCTGGTTGGAAGAGATTATTGGGGTTAAGGGTGGTGGGTTGGAGGGTGAAGTTGTTGAATATGTGGTGATCTTGCTGTGGAAGTAGTTGGAGAGGGTGTCATAGATTTCCTGGGAGAGGTGGATGGTGTTTTCTATGGCTGTTGGATTGAAGAATTCTTTGACTTTTTTGAAGAGTTCTGTTGTGTGGTTTGCAGCGGAGTTGATGCGGGCTGTGATTACTGCTTTCTTGTCTTCTTTGATGTGCAGTGATAGTTACTGAGGGCTGTTTTGTGAACTGCTCTGTCTGCGAGGTTCTTGGTGGTGCACTATCATTTCTCAAGTTGGTGCAGTTGCGCTTGGTGGTCCTGAGATCTGGGGCCTGTTTTGAGTTCAGCTGGCCTGTTTTGAGGCCTTGTTGGAGTTTGTAGGTTTCAGAGGGGCGAATTTGTTGGCGCTGTCACTGATCCAGGCGATGAAGTTCTGGACGTCTTGTTAGAGATCTGTTGAGGCCTCGGGTTGGGAGGTGGTGAGGGCCTGTGCTGTGACCACTGAGTTTCAAGACCTTGCTCCAGCTGCGGAGGGGGGAGATCTGGTGCTTGGTGATGGTGTGCTGCACGCCGGTAATGGTGAAGTGTACAATGGTGTGGTCAGTCCAGGTGAGTTCTGTGGTGTGGCTGAATCTGATTCTGTCGCTGGAGGTGAAAATGGGGTCAATTGTGTGTCCGGCTATGTGCGTGGGTTCAGTGACCATTTAGGTGAGGCCGATGATGTTCAGAATCTCCAGGAGGGCGATGGAGTTGGCGTCGTTGGGGTAATCGATGTGGAAGTTGACGTCGCCGAGTAGGATATAGTAGTGAGAGTCGATTGCTAGGTGGGTGATG
Source organism: Calotriton arnoldi (assembly GCA_963921515.1). NCBI lineage: Eukaryota > Metazoa > Chordata > Amphibia > Caudata > Salamandridae > Calotriton > Calotriton arnoldi. The sequence goes on along the minus strand of CAWUFW010004282.1, from coordinate 275,099 downwards.
AGGTTGGGATGGTGTTGCAGAATGTTGCTCGGGGTCCCAGGGGTCTGTAGGCAAGGGTGCCTCTTATCATGGTCTTTGTATCAGTTTGTAGTAGGTAGTTGAGGTGTTCCTATAAGAGACGTGGGGTAGTCTTTGGTGATGGTGCATCTGATGGTTTCTTTGAAGATGATGGCAATGCTTCTGCCTAGTTTCTTGGCACGGTCTCAGTGTATCATCTTGAAGCCTTCGGGAGTAGTGGTGGTGATGTCGGGGTTCGAGGAGGGGTTGAGCCACGTTTCGGTGATGAAGATATAGTCCGTGGAGAGGGTGGTGATGGTGTTCCACATTTCCATGGTGTGTTTGCAGAGTGAGGAGGCGTTGAGCAGGATGTAATGGAGCGGTTGCGGGGTGTTGTTGGTCTTGTGGGCAGGAGTGGTGCGAGATCTTTCATCGGTTATGTCACAGGAGAAGTGGCAGTGTTGGCAGGTGAAGGGTCCTTTGGTGGATTGTGGGGAGGAGGAGACACAGCTGTTGGTTTGGCATCTGAGGTCCAGGAGTTCCTTACCAGTGTACCGTCGGGTGGTGGTGGGGCCAAGGGCCCTGGAGCTGGGCGATGTCCAACCGGCGGTGGGTTGGCATTACGCCTTCAACGTGCATCAGCTACATGGCCATGTGGCGGCCTCCATTAGTGGTCCTGGTAGGTGGTCCTAGGTGCCGAACTGGGACCTGGAACAGGCAGCACAAGGACAACAGGCAGGCAGTGCAGGGACAGCAGGCAGCGCAGGGACAGCAGGCAGTGTAGGGACATCATGCGGCGCAGGGACAGCAGAAAGGGACAGGCATTGAAGGCAGTGCAGGGACAGCAAGCAGTGCAGGAACAGAGACAGCAGGCAGGGCAGGACGGGGACAGCAGGCAGTTCAGGGAAAGCAGGCTGTGCAGCGACGGCAGGCAGTGCGGGGACATTGGGCAGCGCAGGGACAGCAGGCAGCGCAGGGATAGCAGGCAGCGAAGGAACAGGGACAGCAGGCAGTGCTGGTACAGCAGGCAGCGCAGAGACGGTGATATCAGGCAGCGCAGGGACAGGCAAAGCAGGCAGCACAGGGACCGCGGGCAGCGTAGGGACAGCATGTAGTGCAGAGACAGCAGGCAGCACAGGGACCAGGACAGCAGGCAGTGCAGGGATAGGGAAAGCAGGCAGAGCAGGGACAGGCACAGCAGGCAGCACAGGGACAGCAGGCAGCACAGAGACAGCAGGCAGCACAGGGACAGAGACAGCAGGCAGCGCAGAGACAGAGACAGCAGACAGCGCAGGGACAGCAGACAACACAGGGACAGCAGGCAGCGCAGGGACAGAGACAGCAGGCAGCACAGGGACAGAAGGCAGCACAGGTGCAGGGACCGCAGGCAGCGCAGGGACAGGGACCGAATGCAGTGCAGATACAGCAGGCAGCACAGGGATCATGATAGCCAACAGCGAAGGGATAGGGAAAGCAGGCAACACAGGGACAGCAGGTAGCGTAGGGACCGAGACAACAGGCAGCGCAGGCACCGGGACAGCAGGCAGTGTGGGGACAGGGACAGCGGGCAGTGCTGAGACACGGACAGCAGGCAGTGCAGGGACAGGGACAGCAGGCAGCCCAAGGACACTGTACTTTAAGTTGGGGGTCAGGCGAAAGAGGGGTGCCCAGCGCAGCCTCCTCTGGCCTCCAACAGGTGCGGACGGGCCCGCCCTTGACCCGGGCTTTTGCCCAGGCACCACCCGCATGCGTCCCACAAAGCGAGAGACACTGGGGTCTTAAACTGGCGCTGGAAGGTGCGAAAATCTGCTGAACCAGCTGGCCTCACCACCGGGGCTGCTGGGAAATGGAGTCCTGGTCTCATCCAGTGGTGGGAGGGGGTACGAGGCACGGTGAGGCATGTGGCAGGAGCAGAAGGGGAGACAACCTCCTGGAGGGAAGCGGAGACACAGTATTCTGCCAGCACAGCGGTTTCTTTGAGAGCTTGTTTGTCAGAGCTAGCTCTAAGGATGGACCTCAATCGCCTAAAATTAAATGTGGGCAAGACTGAGGTCCTTTTTTGGCCAAGCAGCCGTCAATCTGGTCTCTTGATTGGTGGCCATCTACCTTAGGAACCCCTCCCTCACCAAAGCCGAGCTATAAAAACCTAGGCAATTGGTTTGATAAAAGCCTTACCTTTGACAGTCAAATCACGGCCTTGGCAGCCAAGTGCTTTGTGATTTTGAAATCCCTGAAAAACATCATTCACCTTTTGCCTCAGTCCGCCCAAAAACGGTGATTCAGGCACTTGTTATCTCGCGGTTGGATTATTGTAACATCCTTTGCCTGGGAGTCTCTCAGTGTCAGCTGATGAGACTCCAGCATGTGTAGAATTTTACTGACCAGCTTTTGTTAAATCTCTCTAAACGAGCCTCCATGAGCTCGGCTTTGAGCAAAATACATTGGCTCCCGATCAAGAAATGTCTTTCCTTTAAAGAAGACAGGCGCCAGTTATTTGCACCCGCTTATCAGGCCTTACTCTCCTGCGAGGTGTCTCAGGTGCTCTGGGACCTTGCTGACTCAATGGCCCATTAGCGGCAAAAAAATGCACGGTAGTCAGCCCAACATGAGCTCTTTTGCCTCAATAGGCAAAAATAGCCTATCAGTCCACCTCCAATGAAAAATAGGAAATAAAACCAATGGAATGCAGAATGGAGCAGCCAGGGCCAAGTGCAGCACAGATCAACTACCCCCTCAAGCCCCCCAACAAAAAGGATGACAAGCCAGAGTCCCAGGGGAAGAGGAAATTGAGGGCTACATCTATGAAAAGAGGCGCATCACTGTGCAAAACCAGTGATGCATCACTTTTCATTGCGCACTCCTTGCAACACCATGGCATCCAAAACCTTGAAAGCGCGGATAGTCCCCAGGACCCAGAGGCCTCGCTGGGCCTGCGTCTGGGTCCCAGAGTGGGATGCGGAGGTGCTGTGGAGTCGCTGGGCCGTGGCGGTAGACATTGAGGCGCAGCGATCGCCCTTACCTAGTGGTGAAGTCTGGCATGTCGCATGGAGACACATTGCTGATCTGTGTGAGAAGACCGCCTTAAGCCCCTTGGAGATGTGAACGGTAGAGGCGCTCCTGTGCACCAACGTAGGGAGGTCTGCATCGCATACTACGATCCACCACTACACCGGGGTGCATGGAGGAGACTACCAATGGTGGGCGGCGCCTCTCTGCAGCACAGTCCGGATGATGTTGTGCTGGCCGGACGATGTGGAGGGTGACGCCCCTGAGCTGCGCAGAACTTGTGTGGTGGGAGCGCTGCAACTTCACTCCTAAGGGGGCCCTGTTGCATCACCTGCATCGGGAGGTTCCCCAGCGGACTTGGCGGCGTCTGCTGTACCCAGGCTTGTGAAATCCCACCTGGCTGAGGCTCCTGCTGGCTAAGTCACAGATTAGGAGAGAGTGCAGCGGATTGCACCATGGTGTCAATGTCCAGGTAAGGAGAAGGTGGAACGAGTAGCGGAGGAGGCCTGGGGGTTGAGTCACCCAGGCCTAGCACCTGTGGATGACACACCCCCAGTGGCTGCTCATCCGCAATGGTGGAAGAGCGTCACCCCACTGCTTTCAAGCAGTGCAAGAAGAGGCAAAATAATAACATGATGATAACTTTCTGATGCACTCATACTATGTTTCCTTTGCGGGCGGGAGGGTGGGTGGGGCTGCTCTACTCATGGAGCAGGGCAAGGGCGGAGTCGTATGCCCACTTAAGTGCGCAATGACTGTTTGGTTGGCCCTCTCAGGCCACCCAAAGCAGTCATGCGCACTTCCCTGTTTGCAATGCAGGCTGTATTACAGCCTGCATGGAAAACATGCCTACCCCTCCAGCCCCTGGCTGAACGCCTTGTCACAGCGCTCAAGAACAATCACAATGCTGCATTGCAGTGTTGTGATTGGCTTAGGGGAGGGAGCCTGGCTACCTGCTTCCTGTTCCTGGAAGCAGACTCAGGAGAGCAGGAGCACAGAAGACGCAGGACCCGGCCTCAAGGTAAGAAATCTTTAAAAAAAATATTTACAACCCCCGCTCACATCCCCGCCCTCTCCAGTGTCCTTTCCCGCGTTTCGTGCCTCCCAGCTATCCAGTTCCCCTGCAGCACTTGTCAATGGCGGCCGCTGTGCGCCCATGCGCAGCGGGCATACCACTGGTGTGCCAAAGCAATTTTTACATTACAACACATACCATTACATCGCATTCCATTACAATGCATACTAATACTACGCATATTGCAACAGTGGGGAAAGTGCTGGATAGCGGAGGGGTAAAAATTACTATTCCCACTCCAGTGAGTGCAACCCTAAAACTAACCCTTGCACCCCAAAACCCACCCTGAACCCTCAAATTAACCTTTGCACTTCAAAACCCACCCTGAACCATCAAATTAATCTTTGCACCCCAAAACCCATACCCACCCTAAAATTCAAAATTCTCCATTACTAACCTTACAATGCGTTGTAATAGCATGCGTTGCAAAGGCACCTTGCATTGCAAAATTTGCATTGTAAAGGCATTACGATGTGATGCCTGCGTTGTAATGGACGTCTCCCATGCCAAAGGCAAGCCATAGGCAAACCCGTCTGTGTCTGTCTGCCCCTGGAACGCGCCCAGCACCAAGGACCCTTCCTCTCAGACACTCCACTGCTACGACGCCAGCACCCTCCTCGCCATCAACCCTGGATGCCACATCGCCTGCCATCTAGCAACACTGTGGAATTCTCTTGAAGCCTGCACCTGTTGAAACTACAAACGCACCTTCTGCCACATCAGCACACCAATGCCTCATGCCGCCCAGCCTACCAACAGCGCACCCGACTGGCTCAACTGCATCCTCCTCAACGTGCAGTCCCTCCACAAACACACAACTGAAATCTGGGACCTCCTCGATGCCATCTCTTCAGACAATACCTTCTTCACGGAAACCTGGACCAACCTCTGCTCCGGACAGGACATTGCCATCGCCATCCCTGACGGCTACTAAATCACCTGCAAGGACCACCCCGGCCGTCCAGGAGGAGGCATTTCCATCTACTCCAAATGCACACTCTGACTAACCAGGCACTCTAATGACCCAACGGTGACCATGGAACACCTCCACTTCCAGATCCGGACCAACCCCAGCCCCATCCTCTGCAGACACCCTCATCTGCAGGCCCCCTGGGCCATGGACCCTGTTAGAACTGGGGGTCTCTAGTTGGCTGAGGTATGTACCTTAGTCCAAATAGGGACCCTTGCTTTTACTCAGGGTAAGGAGGGACACACCCTTAGATAACCCCTGCTCACCCCCTGGTAGCTTGGCACGAGCAGCCAGGCTTATTTCCAAGGCAATGTGTAAAGTATTTTCAACCACACTCCCAGTAACACAGCGATAACACCACAAATGGACACCACACTGGTTTCATAAAAATAGCAGTATCTTTATAAAAAGGAATACGATGAGACCAAACGATAGAAAACCAACATATGCGTATCGTAATAATTCACTTGGCCGGTTATTAGGTCAGCAATCACTTGTAGGTTCTGGCGGTATTAATGAGCAATTTACGATCTCTAAGGCAGTCCTAATGCAATGCTATGCAGTTCGTAATGCAGCTCGTAATGTAATACTAGGACAGTCCTTAATGCAAGAATCAGGCAGTTCGTAATGCAATAATAATGCGATTCGTAATGCAAGAATCAGGCAGTTCGTAATGCAATAATAATGCGGTTCGTAATGCAAGAATCAGGCAGTTCGTAATGCAATAATAATGCGGTTCATAATGCAAGAATCAGGCAGTTCGTAATGCAATAATAATACGGTTCGTGATGCAAGAATCAGGCAGTTCGTAATGCAATAATAATGAGATTTGTAATGCAATCTGCGCGATCAACTCGGGCACCACTAGGCCCCAACAGCAGAGACAATGGTCATAGGCTTACAAGGGTGGCCCCGGTCCTGCTGGGCAGGTCCGGGCCGCTCAGGGACTCAGGGCGTCTAACGCGGTGCAGCGGGAGAGAGCTCGGAGCACTCCTGTACTCCTTTTGCATGCCTCCCCAGGCCACACACACTTGCGGCTCCCGACCGGAGTCCAAGCCTTACCTGGGGGGTGCGCTGCCTCGCTCTCTCTCTCTCTCCCCGCTCGTCGGACGTCCTGCTGGGCGATCCCGATCACGTTGCGGCTCTGTTGCTAGGCGACGCTGTAGCCGGACAGGTTGTGGCACGGCCTTCTCCGTCGTTGATGATCTTGGGCAGATTCCTTTCGACGAACAACGATCACGATCCCTTTCACCTTGTAGCTTCCTTAGCTTCAAGAAATCCTTTAGCACGTTGTGGCTCGGGCCGGCAGCGGTGATCCTCACTCACAGCCTCAGTTACGATGACGGCTCGGGCCACAAACAGCAATACAGCAACCTGGACGATGTTTCATGCTGCGGGGCAATGCGATCCCGGGGCACCTCGTAAACAGTACCACGGACCACACGGCAGTCTCAGGCGTGCAAGAGCACCACGCACACAGCGTCGCTGAGACACAGTCCTCAGTTTCAAGTGCCCCGTTATCACGTTGCGGCTCGAGCAAGCGGCGGCGATCTTTTACTCACAGCCTCCGTTATGATGACGGCTCGGGCCACAAACAGCAATACATCAGCGTGGACGATGTTTCACGCTGCGGGGGCAATGTGATCCGGGCACCTCGTAACAGTACCACGGACCACACGGCAGTCTCAGGCGTGCAAGAGCACCACGCACACAGCGTCGCTGAGACACAGTCCTCAGTTTCAAGTGCCCCGTTAGCACGTTGCGGCTCGGGCCGGCGGCGGCGATCTTTTACTCACAGCCTCCGTTACGATGACGGCTCGGGCCACAAACAGGAATACAGCAGCGTGGACGATGTTTCATGCTGCGGGGGCAATGCGATCCCGGGCACCTTGTAACCGTACCACGGACCACACAGCAGTCTCAGGCGTGCAAGAGCACCACGCACACAGTGTCGCTGAGACACAGTTCTTAGTTTCTGACAATCCTTTGGCACGTTGCGTCTCGGGCCGGCGGCGGTGATCCTTCCTCACAGCCTCAGGTACGATGACGGCTCGGGCCACAACAGCAAGGCAGCAGCGTGGACGATGTTTCACGCTGCGGGGGCAGTGCGATCACGGGCACCTCGTAGACAGTACCACGGACCACACGGCAGTCTCAGGCGTGCAAGAGCACCACGCACCCAGCTTCGCTGAGACACGGTTGGAAACTTTTGTGTTCCTGAGTTTACACAACAGGGGACCAGCTCTCCTCGGGCCCTTGGAGACACGCTACTTCCGGACACAGCACACAGCAAAGTCCTCACATGCAGGGGGACACAGCACACAGCAAAGTCCCTTGTCCTCTCCTTAGTCAAACCAGCAAACTGCAGGCCAGCCCCAGAACACACAGCAAGGGAAGTCCTTCTCTTCAGTCTCTTCAGCTGTTCTTCTTTGGCAGAGGTTCCTCTTGAGCACCAAGTAGGTTCAATCCTTTTTCAATATGGATTTCAGTCTTGAGTTCAGGGGTTTCAGCTCTTACATTTATACCCCTAAATGCCTTTGAAGTCTTTGTGTTCAGGGGGCTCTGACCTCGGTCCAAAACCAGACCTGGGTGTCTTCCTGCCAGTGCACACCCTCCTCCTTTGATAGTCAGGGTCTGGGGCCCAGACGCTCAGCAGGAGGTGGAGCCATCCTTTTGTGGCAGCAACACAGCCCTCTTCACATCCAGGGGGCTACTCCTCCCCCTCACATCAAATGCAGGCCAGCCTGTTGCTGTCTCACCTTCTCCTCCCTGGGGTCAGGACACTTCCCAGACCCTGTCACGTCTAAACCCAGGCAGGCAATATACAACCAGGCAGAGGCACACAGGATGGTTTAAGACAAGAAACCAGCCACTTCTGAAAGCGTGGTTTCTAAACACACAATTCAAAAACCATCTTCACAAAAAGATGTGTTATTAAATTCTGAGTTCAGGCACACGGAACTCCATCTCTCCATCTTATGCCTATGGGAAGATATGCTGGAAACATGGGACACAGCATTACCTATTCTGTCCTATGGGCAAGATGGCCTTGCAACAGTGAAAAACGAATTTGGCAGTACTTCACTGTCAGGACATGGTACACACCTCAGTACATGTCTTACTTTTCACATACAGTGCACCCTGCCCAGGGGGGTACCTTGGCCTACTATAGGGGTGTCTGATGTGCATAAAAAGTGAAGGTAAGGCCTGGCAAGTGAGTGCACTTGTCAGGACAACAAGGCAGTTAACAAACTGCGCGCAGGCACTGCAGTGGCAGGTCTGAGATCTCTCTTTAGGGCTACTTGTGTGGGTGGCACAATTAGTGCTGCAGGCCCACTAGTGGCATTTGCATTAACAGCCCTGGCACACCTAGTGCACTTTACTAGCGACTTTACTAGTAAGGCAAACATACCAATTATGGACAACCAATTACCATAACACTTTATACAGAGAGCATATGCACTTTAGCACTGATCAGCAGTAGTAAAGTGCCCAGAGTCCTAAAACCAACAAAAACAGGTCAGAAACAATACAGGAGGAAGGCAAAAAGTTCAGGATGACCCTGCAAAAAGGGCCAAGTCCAACACAACCCCCTTCCAGCCAAAACACAGGGTATACCAATCACTACCTTGATGGGCTTCCCTGCTTTGGGCGATAGAACACGGACCCTAGCCCGCAACTGCAGGGGCATATTCCAGTTCTATGCCAATCTGAACCCAGTTGGATCCCTCTGTCCATACTCTCAGGGCCCCCTAAGCTAGTCCAGGGGGGACCCATCTCCTCACCTGGGGACCCCATCTGTGCAGCGCCTAAACTTACTTTGCTCACAGATGTGTCCACACTGGTAGACAGTACCCACATGGCCAACACAGTGGTGTGGCCCAGTCCACCCTCGAGGTGTGACTCCAGCCCCCCTCCCAGGGGCAACTCTGTCCACCAGGACAACCAACCACAGTGGCCACTGACAGCTGTCAGTGATGAGAGTCAGGCCTCATGCCTTTCAGGCCTCTCTAACCTCTGTGGCGTCAGAAAGCGGGGGCAGTAGCCCCAGGTGCCTGGCACCTTTTCTCCACTCTGCCAAGTTAGGTATGGCATCCTGACACTGGCCCGCCAGCCCAGGGTCTGTACACGCTGGCTGGACAAAAGACTTGGGTGGGCTCTCCCACACCCTGCCATTCTCTCTGGACCCATGCACCCTCCCCACTGGAGCGGTGCTACCAGACACCAGAACTGGTGGGATGCTGGTTACAGCAGTCCCCCTCAGTTCACCTGATACTTTGGGATCCCCCTCAGGAAGTGGCCTCTCGGTACAGACTAGGCTCCCCTCCTGGTGTTCCATTATGGAACCAACCAGGTCCTGGGACTGGGTATCGGGCACCTTGGGACACAGCCCCCTCCCACTCCTTCTCCTCTGAGACAGGACGTGGGACCCTACACCCATACCACTACATTGGGACCTATCTGGGCTACCACCAACCTCCCCTACCTCACTTGGTTGGGGAAAACCTGAACCACCCCCTTCTGGGTCCCTCCCAAAAGCTTCCTCAGACCCTTGGGAATCCACCCAAAGGTCTGCCTCCTGCGCAATCAGAGAACTCGCACCCCACCGGGTGTTGGCATAGCTCTGGAAAACAGGGACATAAAATATGCTCTCCAACAAATGAATCACACAACCCCCCCCAGTTGTTAACCAAGCTATCCTTTGCCTCACCCTCCAGTGCCTTACACAAGTACCCCACACCACTCTCCTGAGATTGGCAAGACAGGGTCTGACTGTCTCCGTCACTCAACCTACACTGTTCTGGGCGGTCTACACACTCACACACCAAGGTTTCTACCATGGGGGAACCCCTCTCCCTGCACCTCTCATCTAGGGTCAGTAGGGTGTTCCTCCCACCACTAGGAATATGATCCCCTGTGTCAGTTCCCCAATCTACTTCAGGGACACTGCACACCACAATCAGTGCTGTAAGCCCACCAGCAGCATTTGATTTACAGGCCCTGGGCACACATGGTGCACTGTACTAGGGTCTGACAAGTAAATCAAATGGCCAATCATGGAGTCACTAATCCATTACAACAATTTACAATAGAGAGCATATGCACTTTAGCACTGATCAGCAGTGAAAAAGTGCCCAGAGTCATAAAACCACCAACAACAGGTCAGAAAATAGGCTAGGAGGAAGGCAAAAAGTTCAGGGATGACCCTGCAAAAAGGGCCAAGTCCAACACTGAGCTACACTCCTGCTTCCAGGAGAAAGAGCTGCCCAGGCTTGGGTCAAAGTTTTATGTGGCGAGGTAGGAAAGAGGAGATTTCAGGCCTAGTGGGCTATACAGTGTACAGTAGTAATGCAGAATGTAAAGGAAATGCAAGTTATTTGGGGTTCATCAGATGTGCATTTTTTCAGTGTTCGTATACAGATGTGCATTTTTTCAGTGTTTGTATACAGATGTGCATTTTCCAGCGTGTTTATACAGATGTACATTTCTCAGTGTGGGTATACAGATGTGCGTTTTCCAGGTGTGGATATACAGATGTGCATTTTCCAGTGTGGGCATGTGTGTGCAGAAATGGGGAAGGCATAAGTTCAAATTGATGTTTGAATAATTAATCAGGTTTCTGAGTCTGAGGCTATGGCTGGAGAAGATGAACACCTTTGATATCATAGGGCCACTTAAACACAAGACTGGAGCAGCAGAAGACAAATAAAACCATTACATGTTGGATCCAGTTTTATGGATTTTTTAAATCATTGCCATGTGTATTTATCGACATATATTTTGTTAAATGTATCCCGATTCATCCATATTCTCTTTGTGTTCTCTGAAAGATTACGTTGCAGCTTATAGATTTCCAAATGTATTTAACCAATGAATCAACATTCAGACTTGGACAACTGTGGGGCTTAACCTGTGACTGGAAGTGAAATGTAGACGTGTTGGCACTCGCTACCCCAGAGGGCCTGTTTGCTTCTTAGGGGGATGGTACTTTCCCAGTAAAATCATTGCACCACTTCTGAAAAGCGCCCCTCTACTTTTGAAAATACATAAGTGGAGTTATTGGGTTCCGTGTAGCACCAGCACATTTAAAGCACTTGTTTTAGCACTAGAAGCACCGGTGTAAAATGCAACAAAGCACTCTTCTGATAAAAAGAGCATCAGGTAAAAACACCTGCCCTTCTGCAGCCCTGTAAGGGAATCAAGTCCCTTGTTAGATGACCATGATGCCACCTGTACCAGTACTGGTCTCGCACTTATGACTCAGCATAAGTGCGAGACCAGAAACGTGGAGAGGTGTGGTGCAGCGGCCAGGGCAGCTGACTTCGGAGCACAGGGTTCACGGTTCGATCCCTGGCTCCGGCGGCAGCTCAGCTCAGCACCATGTGACTCTGGGCAATAGCTCACTTAATTTCCACGATGGCCCCCAGCGCCTTGAGACCCGTAAGGGTGAGTAGTTCGCGCTTTACAAATACGGATTTAGATTTTAGATTTAGCATGAGAAGCTCTCAAAATAACTCATGCTTTCTGCAGTTTCCGATTTCCTAAAATAAATACAGACGTTGTTCTTCCTCAGGAGGCCTTGACTTAATTTCACGATGCTTCTTTTCTTGGGCTTGGACCATTAAAGAAATACATTTTCCTGCTTGGGAGTGTGTGTGTGTGCGTGTGTGTGCGTGTGTGTGGGTGTGTGTGTGTGCGTGTGTGTGTGCAGACCATCACAGCCCCTTCTTTGTTGCCTTCGAAGTATCTGAACATAATATTGAAGAAATGTAAATCTAAGTAGTGCCTTTTACTTTCTTTTTTTTTTTAAAGGGCAGTATTTGAGTTCAGAGGTAGAGGAAAGAGTGAAGCTTTAAACAACGTCAGCAGCTCCTAACCGTTAGTTCACTTTAAGGTGCACACCTTTAACGCCTACCGAGGGTGCCATCTCAATGTCCATGGTACACAAATAGAAAATTGTATCGATAAGAATGAGAAACTCCAGATGTAAAACCTTCAAATCAACCAACGTGTCCATTCCCAGAAGAAAATACGATTAGAAAACAGCTGCTGTTGATACAAGCCATTAAAACCAGCACGTGAGGGTGTCTATAAGGCAAACACGTGCCTGGTACAACATCCAGGGGAAGATTTACAAGGAAGTGCCTCAGCGCGGCAACGCACGCCCTTTGGCTGCGCCACGCTGCGGCACTTCCGAAGCACAGGAATGCGGCATATTTACAATGATATGTCGCAATCCTGTGCTATCCCCTGCGCTGGCGCACAAACTGCAGCCATGCGCCGGCGCAGGCACCCTTGCACCATGGTGCAAGGATGCCTGCGTCATGGGGAGATTGTTTTTGTGCAGGAAGGGGCACCTTCCTGCACAAAAACAATCACTACAGGCAATTTTCTCTTTCAATGCGTGCTGTAGGATGCAGCACGCATTGAAAGAGGAAAAAACGAGGAGAAATGAAAACATTTCTCCTCGTTGCACCTCACGTAGCATTCTAACGCATTTCCAGATTTACGATTCCTTGTAAATTTGGAAATGTGTCTGGTTCCATGGGTGTTGGTGGGAAAACCCACAGCAACACCCATGGAACGCCCCTTTCACACAAAGTACTGCTTGTGAAGCGGCCATATTTACAAGGACAGGAAAAGTCACGCAGGGTGGCTTTTCCTGTCCTTGTAAATATGGGGCAGAGAAATTCGCCACCAGTTCGTCACAAAAAGTGACGTACTGGTGGCGCAGGGGTTTGTAAATCTGCCCCCCAGTCTGTTCTTGTTGGTAGATGAACCTCTGCGATATGCGTCAACAACATTACTTATTTTATAATCTGAGCTTCTGCACTTCCTTCTAGGCGCTATACAATGTGAGCGCTTCCCAGAGCTTCCGATAACATCTTACAGCCGTTACAAATGGTAGGGGATATCCCAGGACCAGTGGCGCAGTGAAGCCCCCCACGTCAGCAGATCAAGCGGGGGCTGCCACTGAGCCCCATAGGATAGTGGACCGGGTCCCACTAAACATTAGCTAGATGTTTTAGGGCATTTTCTGTCTGCAGGGCGCAGACAAGGGGCTCACAAGCAATAATGCAACGGGAGTGCAATGACAGAGGGGTGCAGGAGGCAGGCTGACATGCTAAGTAAAGAAAACAAAACGAAAAATCATCAAGTGATGACAGTAGGGAAATTACAGAAAAAGGACAAATAGAAAAAATGAGCATAAGGTAGAAAACAAAGCAAAAGAAAGGGGAACACAAAAGACGGGTGTAAAGTAAGAACGGATGAGAAATGAAGGAAATGTGATTGGAATACGAAAGAAGAGGTGAAAGGTTCCGGGGCGGGGGGGGGGAGGGGTTGAAAGGAAGTGTGAGAAAGGATGGAGGGGTGGAAGGAGGGATGGAATAGTAAAAGGATCATAGGTGAAAGGGTGAATGCATCGAAGGTAGGTCGCTCCCCCGCCACACAGCTCCGCCTGTGCTGTCCTGACCGCTGCTGCTGCTGGTAAGCTCGCCCCTCTGCTTGTTGCCTCGGTGCCCGTTTACCTTCTGTTCCCCCTCGCTGCCCCCTTTCTCTGTGTCCAGTTTTGCCTTCTGTTCCCCCTCGTTGCCCCCATTTTCTGTGTCCAGTTTTGCTTCCTGTACCCCTCGCTGCCCCCATTTTCTGTGTCCAGTTTTTGCTTTCTGTACCCCTCGCTGCCCCCTTTCTCTGTGTCCAGTTTTGCCTTCTGTTCCCCCTCGCTGCCCCCATTTTCTGTGTCCAGTTTTGCTTTCTGTACCCCTCGCTGCCCCCTTTCTCTGTGTCCAGTTTTGCCTTCTGTTCCCCCTCGCTGCCCCCATTTTCTGTGTCCAGTTTTGCTTTCTGTACCCCTCGCTGCCCCCTTTCTCTGTGTCCAGTTTTGCCTTCTGTTCCCCCTCGCTGCCCCCATTTTCTGTGTCCAGTTTTGCTTTCTGTACCCCTCGCTGCCCCCTTTCTCTGTGTCCAGTTTTGCCTTCCGTTCCCCCTCGCTGCCCCCATTTTCTGTGTCCAGTTTTTGCTTTCTGTACCCCTCGCTGCCCCCTTTCTCTGTGTCCAGTTTTGCCTTCTGTTCCCCCTCGCTGCCCCCATTTTCTGTGTCCAGTTTTGCTTTCTGTACCCCTCGCTGCCCCCTTTCTCTGTGTCCAGTTTTGCCTTCTGTTCCCCCTCGCTGCCCCATTTTCTGTGTCCAGTTTTGCTTTCTGTACCCCTCGCTGCCCCCTTTTTGTGTCCAGTTTTGCTTTCTGTACCCCTTGTTGCCTCTCGACTCCCGCCGCTGCGTCCCCTGCGGCCCCGCCCCCCTGACTGCCCATTCGCTGCCCCTGCCTCCCGCCTCCCAGCTGCTCCTCCCTCCCACCTCCCCATATATGGCGGCCGCTGCGTGTTGAGGAGAGCGACCCTTGACCTTGCCAGGTAGGTCGCTCCCCCGCCACACAGCTCCGCCTGTGTTGTTCTGCCCGCTGCTGGTAAGCTCGCCCCTCTGCTTGTTGCCTCGGTGCCCGTTTACCTTCTGTTCCCCCTCACTGCCCCCTTTCTCTGTGTCCAGTTTTGCCTTCTGTTCCCCCTCGTTGCCCCCATTTTCTGTGTCCAGTTTTGCTTCCTGTACCCCTCGCTGCCCCATTTTCTGTGTCCAGTTTTTGCTTTCTGTACCCCTCGCTGCCCCCTTTCTCTATGTCCAGTTTTGCCTTCTGTTCCCCCTCGCTGCCCCCATTTTCTGTGTCCAGTTTTGCTTTCTGTACCCCTCGCTGCCCCCTTTCTCTGTGTCCAGTTTTGCCTTCTGTTCCCCCTCGTTGCCCCATTTTCTGTGTCCAGTTTTGCTTCCTGTACCCCTCGCTGCCCCCATTTTCTGTGTCCAGTTTTTGCTTTCTGTACCCCTTGCTGCCCCCTTTCTTAGTGTCCAGTTTTGCCTTCTGTTCCCCCTCGCTGCCCCCATTTTCTGTGTCCAGTTTTGCTTTCTGTACCCCTCGCTGCCCCCTTTCTCTGTGTCCAGTTTTGCCTTCTGTTCCCCCTCGCTGCCCCCATTTTCTGTGTCCAGTTTTGCTTTCTGTACCCCTCGCTGCCCCCTTTCTCTGTGTCCAGTTTTGCCTTCTGTTCCCCCTCGCTGCTCCCATTTTCTGTGTCCAGTTTTGCTTTCTGTACCCCTTGCTGCCCCCTTTCTCTGTGTCCAGTTTTGCCTTCTGTTCCCCCTCGCTGCCCCCATTTTCTGTGTCCAGTTTTGCTTTCTGTACCCCTCGCTGCCCCCTTTTTTGTGTCCAGTTTTGCTTTCTGTACCCCTCGTTGCCTCTCGACTCCCACCGCTGCGTCCCCTGTGGCCCCGCCCCTCTGACTGCCCATTCGCTGCCCCTGCCTCCCGCCTCCCAGCTGCTCCTCCCTCCCACCTCCCCATATATGGCGGCCGCTGCGCGGTGAGGAGAGCGACCCTTGACCTTGCCAGGTAGGTCGCTCCCCCGCCACACAGCTCCGCCTGTGTTGTCCTGCCCGCTGCTGCTGCTGGTAAGCTCGCCCCTCTGCTTGTTGCCTCAGTACCCGTTTACCTTCTGTTCCCCCTCGCTGCCCCCTTTCTCTGTGTCCAGTTTTGCCTTCTGTTCCCCCTCGTTGCCCCCATTTTCTGGGTCCAGTTTTGCTTCCTGTACCCCTCGCTGCCCCCATTTTCTGTGTCCAGTTTTTGCTTTCTGTACCCCTCGCTGCCCCCTTTCTCTGTGTCCAGTTTTGCCTTCTGTTCCCCCTCGCTGCCCCCATTTTCTGTGTCCAGTTTTTGCTTTCTGTACCCCTCGCTGCCCCCTTTCTCTGTGTCCAGTTTTGCCTTCTGTTCCCCCTTGCTGCCCCCATTTTCTGTGTCCAGTTTTGCTTTCTGTACCCCTCGCTGCCCCCTTTTTTGTGTCCAGTTTTGCTTTCTGTACCCCTCGTTGCCTCTCGACTCCCGTCGCTGCGTCCCCTGCGGCCCCGCCCCCCTGACTGCCCATTCGCTGCCCCTGCCTCCCGCCTCCCAGCTGCTCCTCCCTCCCACCTCCCCATATATGGCGGCCGCTGCGCGGTGCGCCGCTGGCGTGCCGAAGGCGTGCCTAAGGCAAGCCCGTCTGCGCCCGTCCGCGCCTGGACCGCACCCAGCACCAGAACCCCTGGGCCGTGCGCCCCCCGCTCCAGCCTCGAGGACGACGCCGATACGATGCCACCACACTCCACGTTCTCAACCCCGGACGGACGCACAACTGCTTCAAGGCCGCCCCGAAACGCACCCATGGTCCCTTCACCTGCCGGAACTGCAGCTACACCAGCCTCAGAGCCACCGAGGCGCCCGCCAAGAAGGACCTCAACCACCTCCGATGCATCCTACTGAACACCCGCTCCGCACGCAAACACGCCGTCGAGCTCTGGGACCTGCTCGACACATCATCACCAGACGTCGCCTTCCTGACAGAGACCTGGATGAACGACTCCTCCGCCCCCGACATCGCCATAGCCATCCCAGACGGCTATAAGATCACCCGTAGAGACCGCATCAACGCAGTAGGAGGAGGAATCGCCATCGTCCACAAGAACACCATCAGGGTCTCGACCAGCACCGACGACACTCTCAGCACCGCCGAACACATGCACTTCCAGATCCACACGGACCCCAACACCACCCTTAGAGGCACCCTTGTCTACAGACCCCCTGGGCCCCGACCCCAGTTCAGCGACTCCATCGCCGACTTCATCAGCACGCACGCCCTGACATCTACCGACTACATCCTCCTCGGAGACCTGAACTTTCACCTGGAGAACAACAACGACAGCAACTCCACCACCCTGATCGACAACCTCGCCAACCTCGGTCTGAGCCAGCTCGTCACAACACCGACCCATTCCGCCGGCCACACGCTTGACCCCATCTTCTCCTCAAGCTCCCACGTCTCCTTCAGCCACACCACGGAACTCCTCTGGACCGACCACCGCTGCATCCATTTCACCTTCCAGAAACCCACCACACACCACCGCACCCAACAGATCCCACGCCGCTGCTGGAGCAAAGTCACCGAAGACCAACTACGGGCAAACCTCGCTCTCAGCCCTCCCTCTGACCCATCCAACACCGACGACGCTGCCTGCAACCTCAGACGATGGATAGACGACTGTGCCAACACCCTCGCCCCGCTGAAAAAACTCACCTACAGTGACACCACCAAAAGAGCCAGCTGGTTCACCTCGGAACTCCTAGCTTCCAAGCGTACCTGCCGGAAACTAGAGAAGAAATGGCACAGTGATAAGACACCGGACAGCCACGCATCCCACAAAGACGCCGTCCGCAACCACCACCACCTCATCAAGTCCGCCAAGAGAATCTCCTTCAAAGACCGCCTCGACAACAACGCACACAACAGCAAGGAGCTCTTCAACATCGTGAAGGAACTCTCCAACCCCAGCTCCAACACCAACGACATCCCGCCATCGCAAGCCCTGTGCGATTCCCTCGCGACCTTCTTCCACCGCAACATCGCCGACATCCACGACAGCTTCAACACCCAGACAGCCCCAACTAAGATCGATGCACCAGACCCGCCGCACACCATCGACCACGACCCCCTGCCAGCCTGGGCCAGCGTGAACATCGATGACACCATCAAGACCATGAGCACAATACACTCCGGCTCCCCGTCAGACCCTTTCCCGCACCACATCTTCAACAAAGCCAGCAGCTCCATCGCACCCCACCTGTGCAACGTCATCAATCTCTCCTTCGAGACCGCGACCTTCCCAGAGAGCTGGAAACACGCAGAGATCAACGCCCTACTCAAAAAACCCAAGGCGGACCCGAGAGACCTCAAGAACTTCCGGCCCATCTCCCTGCTTCCGTTCCCAGCCAAGGTCATCGAGAAGATCGTCAACAAACAGCTAACCCGATACCTCGAAGAAAACAGCATCCTGGACCCATCCCAATCAGGGTTCCGCAGCAACCACAGCACTGAGACTGCCCTCATCGCCGCCACCGACGACATCAGGATCCTGCTGGACAACGGTGAGACCACAGCCCTCATCCTGCTGGACCTCTCCGCCGCCTTCGACACTGTCTGCCACCGCACTCTACGCGCACGCCTCCACGACGCAGGGATCCGAGACAAGGCCCTGGAATGGGCCACCTCCTTCCTCGCCGGCAGAACCCAGAGAGTCCGCCTCCCACCATTCCGATCCGAAGCCTCCGAGATCATCTGCAGCGTACCCCAGGGATCATCCCTCAGCCCAACACTGTTCAACATCTACATGGCCCCGCTCGCACGCATCGCCAGACAGCACGACCTCAACATAATCTCCTACGCCGACGACACTCAACTGATCCTCTCCCTCACCAAGGACCCCCTCGCCGCCAAATCCAACCTCCATGAAGGAATGAAGGCCGTCGCCGATTGGATGAAGATCAGCCGACTAAAACTGAACACGGACAAGACAGAGGTCCTCATCCTCGGCTCCAACCCCTCAGCCTGGGACGACTCCTGGTGGCCAATGACACTGGGAGCAGCCCCGACACCCACCGACCACACACGCAACCTGGGAGTCATCCTCGACTCAACGCTCTCCATGGCCAAGCAAGTCAACGCAGTCTCCTCCTCCTGCTTCAACACCCTCCGCATGCTTCGCAAGATCTACAGGTGGATCCCGACAGATACAAGAAGAACAGTCACCCAGGCCCTCGTCAGTAGCAGACTTGACTATGGGAACGCCCTCTACGCGGGAGCCCCGGCCAAGCTCATCAAGCGACTGCAACGCATACAAAACGCCTCCGCACGCCTGATCCTCGATGTACCACGCCACAGCCACATCACCCCCCACCTGAGGAACCTGCACTGGCTCCCCGTCGACAGGAGAATCTCCTTCAAACTCCTCATCCACGCACACAAGGCACTCCACAAGACTGGCCCAGCCTACCTCAACAGACGACTCCTCTTCTACGTCCCCAACCGCCAGCTCCGCTCCGCCGACCTCTCCCTCGCCATCGTCCCTCGCATTCGAAGAACAACCACCGGCGGCAGATCCTTCTCCCACCTCGCCGCCAAGACCTGGAACACCCTTCCACTAAGCCTACGACAGACCCAAGACCTGCTGACCTTCAGGAGGCTACTCAAGACCTGGTTGTTCGACCAGTAGCAGCACCACCCCCCCCTTTTTTCTCACCAGCGCCTTGAGACCCTCGCGGGTAAGTAGTGCACTCTACAAATTCTGTGATTGATTGATTGATTGAAGGATGAAGAATAGAACCCCAGGGGAGTGAAAGGATGGATGGTTGGAAGGATGGGTAGAGGGGGACATGGAGGAATTGATGGGTGATTGCATGAAAGGAAGGATGTACACATGAAAGGGAGAAAGGATGGGTGGATGGAAAGGTTCAGGATGGACAAATGCATGAATAAATAAAAGGGAGAAAGGATGGAAGGAAGGAGAACGAAAGAGTAAAGGGATCTTTCCAGAGGAACAGATTTCATGTCCTCTGTGTGATTAGTGGTGTGGTTCAAGTAGGGGCTATTTTAGGATTTGGGCTACTCCCTTGCCTAGGAGTACTGTCCTCGGGTCACTCACGGTGCCCTCTGATTCTTGGGGTTCCACTGAAGCTCCCCACAGCTACACAACAAGACCATCAAGGAACCTTTTCATGTCCATGATGTGTACATTCCTACAGGCTGTTTGTTTCGATGACCCGCATCACAACAAGATGCTCAGGACCTCCTCTGTAGGTTTTAATAACCTTGCCCAGGAAGTTTTTTTGGGGAAATTATTCTTTGACAATGTGTTTGGCTCTCACCAGTGTTTGATCTGGGAGGTCCTTCTGGCAGTGGCTGTTTCTTCAGGTGATCCCAAACGTTGAGTAGTTTCTAAGGTTCTTTTTTCATGCCTTTCTCATTCAGGTAAAATGTTGGTGGTTTCATATTCTTTGCTTTCCAGCCCCAAATCCTCCTTTGACTGGTCCCTGTAGAATTCCTCGTTTGCTCTCTTTACAGTAAGCATTGGCTGATTTCATTGAGCGGAGAGCTGTCATTGATCCCACCAGAACTACTGAATCGAGGAGAAGTCATTCTTTTATAGCGCCTACTCTCAGTCCATAGACTCAAGCTGCACCTCACTGATGAAGCCTGACAAGGCCTGCCCTGGGGTTACTCCTCTTCCTCTCCAGAGGGCGCCTGGCCTGTCAGTCTGGGCTGGTGTGTTGCTGGTTCAGCAGGGCCAGGTCTGATTTGCTTATGGGTGGTCTCTGCCTGCAGTGGATCATGAGCCACAAGAAATGATGAGCTGCCAAGTGGCCCAAGTCATTGCCAGTGACTGTGAGTAATTCAAATGTTTTCAGCTCTCATTTTGTTATGCTAAATGCAGCAGCATGGCTCATCAAAGCCTAAAGAAGAACAACTACATCACCCAAACCTTGAAGAAAGTACACTGTTCCCTCCCTATTCTACCCGACGGAAGAAAACAGGGAAAGAGGCTTGGCTGCCGCTCCACCCAAACCTCATGTCTTTGACCGGGTGAAATCACCACCCGGACACAAATGAGGCTGCCCACTCTGAATCAGGTGGACCAGAACTCCAGACAGTAACTCCAGTTCGCCTGACTTACAATCAGCCTTTGGATGTGCAGATCTGGCCTTTGCACTGCTCATTGGTGCAAGTCTCACTGCAAAGTACGACACACTCTCCCAGAAGCAGTGCAAGGTACTTCATAGCGCCACATGCTAACACCAGTGAGCTGGCCTAAACACTATTTCCATGAATCAGAGAGTCACGTTTGTTGTGAATGAAATACATATAGAAAATAATAGTGTCAGCCTGTAAACAACTCATCAAGAAAAGAAGTAACTGGCAGTAATGGTACACAAACAGACATGGGAAATGGGCTACGTTCAAAGCAAAGAGGCAAATAAATAAAGTGGTGCTAGGCTAATTAACACACTAATGCTAGGACCACACGTTGCATCTTAAGTTTAAAGAATAAAGTTTATTATACGAAACATGTTCCAACACCAAACATGCAGAGTGTTCACGCAATAGTACATTGGAATAACGAAAAACAATCAAGGAAAGAGAAGGAGGAAAGAGGGAATATACATGCGATTCATATGAACTGTTGTCTGATTACAAACATAAGATAAGTTATACAAAATACAGTAGAAAGTATATATGGGAAATACAATACGATTAGGAGTGGGAAGTCAGGGGGTTGGAGAACTTCTTGAGCACTAGGGGAGGGGCAAGAGACCAAAGCACCGAAGTATTCAAGGAACCGTGCAACCGTGCAACTGGTGCATCTTAGTACAGAAGTGGCACTGAAAGGAACCTTGCATGGAACATGAACAGATTGTGACAAGTAACCTGGCGTATTTCATCAGGAATTCATGGCTGACAGGCAGCAACATGAGCTCCCCACACCATCTCTGTTTCAACCTTCCAAAAGTAAGTGTCCTCCAAAGGGGGATGAGTAGCACATGAAGTGCAACAGTAGAGCCAATCACGAATGGTTCCACCTATTCAGGTGGCAACACAAAACCTCATGAAATAATGTAAAGGTTTACATAAACAATCATATCCAGCTTCTGCCCCAAAACACCTTCATGAAAAATAATGAATGACCCCAGTGGGTCACCATCCGATTCATAAGTGCCATGATCCTCTTCTTCAACACTTCCACCTCAATGATACTCATGTGCACACTTGCACACACCTACACCTTGAAACTGCATACACCAAGCACTCAGATACTTAAACGTAAACAGAGACCCACTACAGCAGCACTGATGAGTGATATCAGGGTAGCTGGAGAACAGTATGAGCGGTATGAGTGGGGTCTACCAGTTATAGGTCTGCACTGTCTTGTGACAGTGATGTGCTTTGCTTGCACAGTTTTTCCCTCTATTCCTGTCCTCGGTGTGGAGCTTGGGATTTTACTTTTACAGCCTGAGTCTCTCAATCCTTTCCTCACAGTTTATGTCCTGCAGGGAATTGTTGGAGGGTTTTTAACAGGACAGCCAATGAAGCCTAGCAAATGTCACCTGAAGTGCCCTGAAGCTCCCAAGTGAGATGTTTTGTAGGTGCAGTTAATATAAACAATACATTATGCAGACTGAATGAAGTGACGGAGTGTGGAAGCACTTTTAGCTAGCAAGTACTGAGATTCAGTTTTGTAGGGCTAAACTGGAACAATGAGGTAAGACCCTATTCTGGAGTTTCCCTGTTGTTTTTTCCAGCCTCACTTTTTCTTGGTCTCAGCTGTCCCTTCTGCTCTGTTGCCTTCTGCTCTCTGTAGGAAGGTGGAATATAATGTGGGGATGCTGGTTAGACTTTACCATCCGAAGCTATCACAAACCCCAAAGATGGTCCTTGATTCACACTAATACATCCTTAGCTCAGTCCTGGTAGAATACCAAAGAGTAGTCAGGATTTACTAGAGGAGCATGGGTTATGCATTTCAGAGTACCAACATGGATTATAAGTAATTGACACAACTCAGAAGAACTCTGACTCGAATTTGTAAATAATCCTAGATTTAGGGGTGTTATGCACGTGGGTGCAATTGGCCAATGGGCTACTAGCCCCTGCAGCTAATCCGCCCCTGAAGTGACCACATCTGGGGATGTAGGTCACCTTTTCTACCCAGAACCCACTATCTCTACCCCTCTTAAAAATGGCAGAAGTCTTCCTTAGCTGTACAGACCAGGCAGCCCACCCTAGAAGTGAGGCTAGTCTTCTGGGGGTATACGCCTCCTGCATACCTAATTTCCCACCTGACCAGGGGAAAATGTGCCTGTGACAGGGGGAGGGCTGTTTCCTCCTTTGGGAGGCAGTCCTATGCATATCAGAGGTGGTGCAGCCTATGCAGCTCATCGCCTTGATGTGTCATTTCTCTAGCCAGCCTGATAGGGAGGAGGTGTGACCTCCTTCCTGCTCAGGCCTTTGTTCTTGACTCCTGGGATTGTTCACACTGCCTGGAAGGAGGTCAGGTCAGAATCCTGTCTTGGTGGCTGCAAGTGTGGGCTGCCAGCCAGAGAACAGGTAAGCTGGGGCAACCAGGTGGACAACCTAACAGTAGTTACCTGGGTGTATGACACATCATTCCTGGCACAAAATTCATGTCAGGTGTGAGAAGGCATGTTCTTTGACACCAAACTCGACAAGTTTAGGTGGTACCGTAATGGAGCTAGCATCCCCGGGTTTGCCCGGGTGCAAGCCCATGTTATCCTATGGAACACCTATCACTTATAACATTAGCAGGCTCCAGTGCACTGTCAGAGTTGAAAACTAGCATCTAGTAGTCCAACTGGGGGCAAAATGTGGGGGGACCCTGCAAAAAGGCCTGTTTTCTTACACTCTCCACCAAGTCCAGCCTGACATCCACTTTTCATCATTTTGGCCAGAAGAGATACAATTGCAAATTGTTAAAATGTCTATATCTGAGAGTTGTCTGAAGGAAACCATGAACTATTCTGGCAGAAAACACTGATGACTGCTTGAGATTTCAGCCCTGCTTTCCACCAACCCACTCATAAAAAATCACCCAGATTCATCCACTCTCGCAATCAAAAGATCAGAGCTCCTCTAGAGATCATAGAAAAAATAGCTTTTTCTTTTCTCCTAACCCTCAAGTTAAAATCCAAACCACAGGTATTAAAAATTATGAAAATATAGTGAGAAGAGGAACGATGATTGTTGGCCTTGCCCCTTTCTGCAGAGTCGTCCCAAACATTTTGCTTTCACCCTCCTGCTTACTGAACCATTTTATGTTGGCTTTTAGGACTCTGCTCACATTACCACTGCTAATCAGTGCTGAAGCATTTGTGCTCTCTCCTCTTTGCATGATAAACCCAACTGGCACATTTTAGTTACATATAAGTTCTTAGTAAAGTGGTACTACATGTTCACAGGGCCTGTAAATTAAATGCTGCGAGTGGATCTGCAGTACTGATTGTACCACCTACTTAAGTAACCCTTTAAATAAGTCTCAGGCCTGCCTTTACAGCCAGTGTGTGCAGTCTTAAACTGTCCTTTCAAAAATAAACATTTTGCCAGGCCCAAAGCTTCATTTTTAATACATATAAGATAACCCAAACAGAGGGCAAGGTGCAGTCCATTTAAAAAGTTGGACATGTACTTTTAACTTTTACATGTCCTAGTAGTGAAAAACTCTTAAATAAGGCCTGCCTCTCCCAGAGGATGACACTGGGTAAACTTATTATATTTAAAAATTGCTAACATTTGTTTGGGAACAGCTGAACCTCATGTTTGGTGTCCGCAAAATTGTAATTAAAAATCAACTTTAATGGTAAAGTCAGATTTTAAATTACAATTTTTAAAGTGCCACTTTTAGAAAGTTGGCCTTTTCTTGCCCTATTTAATACCTGCAAAGGTTCTAGTCACATGATTGGGTGTATTTGGCAGTTGGACTTTGTTTATTCCTCCCAGACAATCCCACAATATAGTGATTAGGTGTGCCAGAATATGGCATCAACAGGCAGGATTGGGTGGGGGAAGGGTGCTGGGCGCAGCCCCACTTGCAACCCAAAAGGCTATACTCTGCCTTCACATGAAGGACTTGTCACCCTTGCATTGTTCATGCACACTACCATGAGCCAGGGCAAAAGAAATAGGTAGCTTCAAGCACTTCAAATGGAATTCTCTAGAAACGTCTCCTACTTCAAAGAAGGCACCAGGTATAAAAATTGGACCCTTTTCAATATTGCATTTGGTATAATTTATGTGACATCTTGTCTGATACTCCCACCTCTGATACCTAGTGACACGGTGTCCACGATATGCGCTTCCATGCCTGGTTCACTTTAGTGTACTCCACACGCATCACTTTATTATATGGTTTAATACATTGCTCACACACCTCAGTTAGTGATTCACAGTTTGTGTGTTTCCCTTTTTTCTGCTTTGGGCTACTTTGTCACCAATACAAAGACACAAGCACGAAAAAAGTTCTCACAATATCAGGCCGTCGGCCTCAATCAAGTTATGTTCTGGATATATGTGTAAATGACAATGTGGCCTCTTTTTTCAAAATTTAATGTATGAATTACATGCGTTATACTGCTTATTCCAGGATTCAAGGTACTTTGTGCAGCGGGCCCAACGGTGTCTCTGTGTCCGGCGCACGCCACGTCACGGTCATTCTGAACTTGTGACTTTGACCATGACCGACACAACCAGATACCCACAGTGTGCACTTTGTGCTTCTAGGTACTATTTTTAGTTAACATTTTGAAACTGCTTATCTCCAGGTCTATTGATTGGATCTGTGTTGTTTTGGTGTCAAATAATTTATAAAATGTATCTAAATTGCTGTAGTATTTTCTTTTGTTGTATTTTTCACTTTAATACTGTCTGAAGTGCTGCTTAACTGCTTTACATATTGCCTCTAAGTGAAGCCTGACTGTTTTTGTGCCAAGTTGCCAGAGGGTTAAGCACAGGTTAATTTGGGGTTTTCTTGTGTTTCACCTAGACAGAGATTGTGGTTGCTGCTTGAGTAGGGTTTCACCCCCCTCCTCAAGCAGTAACCCAGTTTTCAACAATGATGCTGTTCTTTTTTGAATATTTTATTTCCCCTTCGTATTGAACTATTCTCATCCACTGGGTTTCATTGGACTCCTACTTCTGCTCGTTTTCTACTGCTAGGACCTCTGTTGTATGCTCTCTTCTTCCTGCATCTGATTCTTTTTCACTCTTTCTGATATCCCCCTCTGCACAATCATTTATCACTGTGTCTTCCTGTCACATACTGGCAAGTGGGTTTATTATCCTTACTGTACCCTTTGTTGTGTTTATGCATGCATACTCAATCTTCAGGTTTTTTATGGGATTCAATTTGCTTTTACAAGACCAGAAACTTTGACTCTCTCCAAAAGACTTGAAGAAGCAATCTGTGCTGCTTTCCATGAGCCACTCACACAGTTGGGTCCAATAGATTCCATGGCAATCTCGTTGTCTGGTTCTCCCTTTTCACAACACAAGTGGTTTATTTCTTAAGGCATTTTGGATCCCCATTGTAATGGTTTTGAGACCTTTGTGATAATGAAAAAGAGCATTTAAATAAAACCATGTTCTTATGGGTCCCAAAAGGGCCATTTGCAGCCTGGAGCAACACAGGTTTTCTTGGATTCCCCGATCACTAAATAGGGAACCTTATGAGTTTTCTACACTCTCTCGCTGGTTTTCATGCTCTTTGTATCATTTATGATCTTCACTTTCCCTTTGGAGTTTGCACTCCACCATAGTTTTGAGAGCTTTGTGCTGAGTCTGAGTTTGGGTTCTACTTTCTCCTTAAGGTGGGGAATTTTCTCAGGAAGGTCAACGTTTTTCCTGGCAGGTTATTTTCAGATTGTTTTTAAAGCTAAAACAGACTGGCTCCCACTGTTTCTCTTTAAACTAAATGAAAAATGAAAATGAAAAAGGCATCTGCAGTCTCTCACTTGGTTATGGCAGACAGAATTCATGCATGCCAATCCCATCTACCAAATTCTTAGCCAGGGGACAAAGACCCTTGTCTACATTGTTTCTCTATTTATTACACGTACAAGGGTGTCCAGCTAAGCCCCTGAGGATTCCTTCTTTTAAAAAAAAATTTTAATTGGTTTTTTCCCCTTTTTATGCAAGGAATATATGACTCATCTTATACAATCACAAATAAGGTCATCAGACATAATACAAATACAGATAAAGCAGCAGAAGCAGGCATCAAAAAACTAGTCAATATATATCCACATATCGAAAAGCCAAATTATATAAACATATCAAATAAAAAAAAATTCTGCCAAAAAACAATAACTGTCCATTATTAGGCATTAAATCCAGTCAGTGACAGCGGCCCAGATCTTAGCTCCCATTGCACTCTTCCTTCTCCCCTTAGTCTTATATATGGCTGATTCCAAGTTATACATAGCAAGTAATCTTGCCCGCCAACTCGAGAAAGACGGAGGATCAGGATTTATCCAGTCCTTCGTAATACATGCACGCACCACTGCCATACAGATAAACAAAAAAGATACCATTGCATTGGATCTTATATAAGCCGAGGTATCTGAATTAAGACCAATCAAAACCAATTCCCCAGTTATGCACACTGATGACCCCATTATTAGTCCTAAAAATCGCTCAATAGACAAAAATAATTCAGCTAATTTGGGGCATGAAAAGAACATATGGACTGCATCTGCTGCAAATAAGCCACATCTATTACATTTGGTCCCAGCAGATGTCCCCCATTTAGAGATCTTTCTTGGGGTATAATACAAATCATATATGGCCATATAGTGCTGGGTACGCATCCTCCCAGTCATCAGAACTTGGTTCGCAAGATTTAAAGAATCTATGACGTTAATTCCCTCTTGACCTAGCTTCGTTACCCACTTATCTTGACATACCTCAACATCATCTGGAAGTACATCAATCAGTTGAGAATAAAATTGACCGATAGGTGTTTTTTTGCATCCTTTCAATAAGAGGGAACTTTCTCAATTGAAGTTCCAAACCAGAGCCTAACGAGTTCAAATAGCTACGAATTTGGAGGTATTTAAAAAATTCATGTTTGGCCAGACCATATTTTGTTTGTAACTCGGCAAATGATACCAACTGTCCATCATCACACAAATCCCCTAAGCATTGAATTCCTTTTAAGCGCCATCTATTAGACGTTTGGTCTCGAAAAATCAATGGGAGTAACCTGGTGGCTGAAAATGGGGTATATGCATTTAACTTCGAAACCCCAAGTTGCCGTTTAACTGATCTCCAAACAAAGTATGCGGCTTTAAGGATTTTAAATTTAGTTTTCTTAAAGTAACTGGGTTCTAATACTTTAGCCAGACAACCATTGGCCTCATCACCCAGCCCAAACTCGTAGATTGGAGGACTAAGACAAGGCAAGATCTTAACCCGATCCCCCACTACCAAAGGACTAATGAATTGCAAAGCTGCTGCCCAATAATAAAATATAAAATAGGGCATACCCCAGCCACCACGATTTTTCGGCAATACCATCTTTTTATAGGCCCTTCTCTGACGTCTATAGCCCCACAAGAATCTAGAGCTGATCCTCTCTAGCCTCTTAAAACACAAAACTGGAAATTCAAGTGGGATTGTTCTAAACATATAAAGAAACTTAGGCAAAACTAGCATTTTTAAAACATTAGATCTTCCATAAAGGGATAAGCGCAAATGATCCATCCTCTCCAGCATTGAGTTCACTTTGATGAGCGCAGGATTCATATTTAGCTCTGGGATCTTACTGATTGGTAAAGAAATTTTAATTCCTAAATAGGTGATTTCAGAAACAGTTGTTATATTATCAGGAGGTTCCCCACCAATAAAAAGAATCTGTGTTTTGGAGATATTTAACTTGTAACCCGAAAAGAGCCCAAACTTAGATGCCAATCCGTCAATTGCCGGTATTGCGGTGACAATGTCTCTGGTAACAACAACGTCATCCGCGTATGCCAGAGCTCTATAATCAATATGCCGCAATTGGACCGGTTTAATGTCGATAGCCTGATTTAACTTATCCAAAAAAAAATCAATATATAAAGCAAATAATAAAGGTGAACACGGGCATCCTTGCCGTGTGCCGCGACTAATTGTAAACAAGCCCGACTCTTGGCCAGCTATTCGAATACAGGCTACTGGGAACATGTATAATGACTTCAGCGCCTGCCGAATCACAGGGCCTAAGCCCTTCAGCCTTAAGACCTCCCACATGTATGGCCAGGAAACCCTGTCGAATGCCTTCTCAGCATCCAACAGGGTTATCACCATTGTAGAATTGGTTGCTTGTGCCCAATCCACAAATGATATTAGACGCCGAACATGATCTGCGGTATCGCGCCCAGGAATAAATCCATGTTGGAATTGTGAAACCAATGTAGAAATGATCCCCGATAGACGTGCTGCTATTATTTTAGAATAAACTTTGCTATCAGAGTTAATTAGCGAGATGGGTCTGAGGGATGACGGCAGTAAGGCAGGCTTGTCTTTTTTTTTAAAAACCGTGATAGTGGATTTCCGCCAGGACAGTGGCGCAATCCCCTTTTTGTGCGGACAAAAAGGTCGACATGACTTCCTCTTTCAGCACGTGCCGGAAAGTTCTGTAAAATTCAAGCGGAATGCCATCCGGCCCCACCGCCTTGCCAACAGCCAATGATATAATTGCTGCCTCCACTTCCTCCCAGGTGATATCGAGGTCTAATTTTTCCATTTGCTCATGTGTCACCTTGGAAATTTCGATATCGCCACAAAACTCCGCTACTTTATCTTCAACTCCCAAAATATCCTCATCCGTATACAATTGACTATAAAATTTGCCAAAGACCTGTAACACTTCGGCTGGCTTGTCCCGAATTTGCCCCTGCTCATCCTGAATGTTATTAATCCTTTTGGCAACCTCTTTTTGGTGTAGTCTTTTAGCCAGTATTCGGCCAGAGTTTTCACCCACCTCATATATCTCGGAACTATATACTTCGATTTGCGCTGCCAACTTTGTAGCAAAATTTTGGTATAGCCTCATTTTTTGAATAGCCAAATCGCTTGAAATCTGTTCAGAGTCCTGGCCATTGCTAACTGCCACCATAAACTCATTTTCTAACAGCCGCAGTTTATTCATTTCGTCCAAAAATTCTACCCGTAGTTTGCGTTGTTTATTAACAGAATAGCTTAACGTCTCCCCACGAACACCTGACTTAAAAGCATCCCACACCATGTGGACAGAGGCAGACCCACGATTATTTAAAAAAAATTCCACTATCCATTTACACATTTGTTCGCAATAAGCGGAGTCAGACAATAACTTACGTTCAAAAGTCCAGGCCCTTATGGGAGATCTATAGCTAATTTCTAATTCTAACATAATAGGATTATGATCAGAAATTATTTTAGGTTGAATATCAATCCTGGCTTTACTGGCAAGCTCTGCAGTTACAAAAAATAGTCTAAACGCACATGCTTTCGATGAGGTGCGGAGTAAAAGGTATTCCCTGGGGCACCCTTTCCTTTCAACCACCATACATCTACCAGCCCAAATTCCTTAGCAAGACCCCTGGTAGCATTAAAGACTTTATTTTTCTTCCCATCATAAAGATGATTGCCTGATATATCGACATTCCCTGCTAAATGGAGATTGAAATCCCCTCATAAAATCAAAGGAGATGGCCAATCGGCTAGCTCAATACTAAGCTCATTCATCATTTCAGGGTCATCTAAATTCGGACCGTAAATTGAACAAATAGTCGTGGAAAGACCCTCTATCAATAACTCAATGATCACCCATCGGCCACAAAGATCTTCTTTTACACGCTTACACTCCCCCACCCAAATCTTTTCAAGATTGCCACCCCTCTCGTTGTTGACCCTTGATGTGTGCAGCCCACAAGGTCCAAGCCCAAATCCTTTAACCACCTCCTGTTATTCCATGCAATATGAGTCTCCTGTACACAAAGCAGGTCCACCCTCATTGATTTAAGAATCTGGGCCATAATCCCTCTTTTTTTCCTATCATTCAGGCCACATATGTTCCATGTGCAAACAGAAAATTTACCCATCCTCAAACAAAGAGCATTTTAACATAACTGAATCACTTTGCCATTCCCTTACCACCAGACTTCCTAATAATAATGATACGAGTAATACATTTGTGCCACCTTCATTCGCCCACTCCTTGCTGCAGCTCCAATACAAAAACCCATCTATACTATTCCTTGCCCCACCACCCCACCCACCCTCACCACCCTTATCACCCCCAGGACCCACCCTCCCCACCCATACACCCACCCAAATGAGGCAGAGGGACTGAATGGTCCCTATTAGCGATGGAGAGAAAGGGTTAAATGCCCTCGACTGGCCCCCCCAGCCCCCCGGCATAAAGAAAAAGAAAGAAAAGGAAAAGGAAAGCTGTCTAAATTGCCTAAATTGCCTATACTACAGCCATCCCCCTAAATTGTGCCCAGAAAATCCTTTGCAGCAATATCAGAAATGAAAAATAGCGTTTTATCCTTATAGATAATTTTAAGCTTTGAAGGATTTAGTAAATAGGCCTGTGCCCCTTTTGCTTGAAACAGCGGAATCAATTGACGCAAATGCCACCTCTGCTGAACTGTGGCTTGACAGTAATCAGGGCGTACAAATAAATCACATCCCTTCCCCCTTCTCCCTTCTCTTACGGTCTGGCCTTGCTAAGTCGTACAAAGATTCACGGAGTAAAAAATTATTTAAGCAAATCAGTATGGCTCTGGGTTTACCATCCGCCCCCCTGGAGCCACCCCGCATATGGAAAGGAAATCTATGGACCCGCTGCAGCTCAAGTTCCCACTTCCATTGCTGCAGTTCAGGAAAGGCTTCCGAGAACAGGTCGATAATAAATTGACGAATGTCTTTCCCTTCCGTTCCTTCCGGAACGCCTAGTACTCGCAAATTGTTCCTCCTTGATCTGTTTTCTAAATCAATTAGCTTCCAATTTATATCGTCCCGAAGAGAATGTAAGGAAGATACATCCGTTTTCTGTTGCACAATTTCATCCTCAATTAGGGAGATTCTGCCCTCCGCTTCCCCAATCCTGGCCGACATCTCCGTGCAAGTCTTAACGACGTGGCGGACCGTATTCTGGAGCTTGCGGACTGCACCCTGCATCCGCAGGCCTTCTGCCTTTGTCTCCTCACGATGTGACATTATAGCTTGATATATAGTGGCTAAAGTAACCTCGTTCTCTATGAGTTCACCAGGATACATAGTTCCTCCATGTACACCAGCAGAGCCCCCCCTACTGTCACTCAGCCCCCGGAGATGTGGTAAAAAAGTATAATTCAGCATAGGGGACCCATCGTTGCCTAGTCCGTCCCTAGTCAATGAGTTAGATGGATCCTTTGCTTCCTTTGCCTTTCGCACAGTACTTCTTTCCCCAGAAGTTAGCAAAGTGTTTTCCTCTTCATCCGGTAGAGCTGAGCTAGTCAGACTTCTGTCATTTGCCCAGTCACCTTCAACACTCTCAATCTCCGAGGTATTAGATACGTCTGACATAGAATAGAAATTTCCACCTGAATCCCCGGAGTCCGCCTCTATTATCGCATCTCTGGTAGATCTTTCACTACTGGTCACAGACCCCTGATGTATTTCGCCAAGACTCATATTATTAGCCATTGTTAAAGATAGGACACTCTGGGAATTGGTTAGACCCCCTAATGTCAACTGGGGGGAGGCAGCATTCTCTGCAGCAATTTCTAACGCTTCATCCACGCACGTATTACCCGCCTCAACATCTCCCAATTCTTGCACAGTTTCCTGTTCTTTTTACACAGAAGATGCATTCAGGCTTGTCAAGGGCACAAGAGTATTTGTTACTAATTCAGGTGTGCCACAGACCTTATCGTGCGATTTGTCAACTTGCAGGGTGGCTGTTACACTCTTCGCTTGCTCAGCGGCCGGGGTCTTACCTTTAACTGGCGTTTTTTTTTTTTAAATCCCAGGAATCTTTACATTGGCCCCAGCAACATCATTAATCCGGATAGCCCCCGGAGAGGAAATCGGATTCTCCAGCAAAGCACCAGGGGCTCCAAGGACGTCGATAACTGCAATATCTGCACTTTCCGCAGGAAAGCCCCCGACATGACCAGGGGCAAACACTGTAGCGGCAGCGGCTGCCCGAGTCTTTGAGCCCTTTGTGTTGGCGCTGGCTTTCTTGGGACCCATCCTACTCCAGCCCAGGTCTTCCAGAAGGCCCCGAGTCTGCTCAGCCACAGCCGCGATTCTCTCCACTCGATACCGGGCGCCAACCGCAGCCCTGCTCCGCCAATCTCCACGGTGAGCCAAAAAGTCCCAAACGCGCCGGCGACCTTGTTGATACAAATGTATCAGTAATACAAACATCCCCAAGTACTTTAAGCCACGTTCCGCAAAAGGCTTCACTTCGACAGCTTCAGCAACTACCGGAGGAGTAGGGAGGATTAATAGCGGAGAGCATTCTTAGCCTGCCTCACTCGGACACGGGCGTGTCCGCCATCTTGCCTCTCCTGCACCCCCTGAGGATTCCTGTTGGGTTTTCTGGACAGATGGCATGCAAACATTGGATTTGGGTCATAGAGGATTTTTGAGAGTTTTGGCAATTTTCATAGGAGAAGATTTTAAGGAGCAAGATAAAGGAGCTGGGAAAGATCCACCTTCTCCTTTCTTCTCCATGTATTCGCTGTTGCTCACATTTGACTTCTGCAGGACATGAGAAAGAGCCCCCATTCTACCTTGTACCTGCTACTACCTTTGTGTAGGGCCTTTATGGCATCTGTCAGGGAGTAGAGGATTTCAGTGCTACTTTTCACTTTGTGTCCAGAATGTGAGGAACCACTGAATATAGATGTGGCCATTCCAAAGTGAGCAGCTGAGACCTCTGGCACTTGAATAATGTTAGCCGCAGATGCCAGTGCATGGGATCCACCACACTGAAGCAGAACCTCCTGGTGCCATGGTGCCATAGGATTGTGGATTTGGAGAGGATGCAGAACTGGACCATGCTTCTGGGAGGCATTTATTTTAGCTTGTCACTTACAAGGCCTTTTAGTGACAATTTTGGTAGGAAAGAACCATTTTTCTTAATGGGTTAGATGATGAGGGAGCACGTGGTTGCCTGAGGCCAGTGTGTTGGGGGTGGCAGAAGAGGACTTCCCACATGCTGTTCACTCAGTCATTTATGAGCTCAATTGTCCAGTCGTCCATTTTGGGACCAAGTTACCCTTTTGCTATCCATACAATCAATAATTCACAAACTCATATCTGCCTTCACTCATTCATACATTCACCTACCCATGCATTCATTTTCCATTTGTCTATATGCACATACAAACTCAGTAGGCAGTGAAAGAGCACTCCCAGATATTAAAAAGACAGACATATTGGCTTTGCCAATGCTTGTTTTGCTTACAGGGTATATTTGAATTTATTTGATCAATTCATATGCAGCAAGGACTAAATAAAAGAAAACAGATAAACATTATTTTTCATTCCATGATTTATTTTTCCTCCTCAGAAATACAGAAAGATTCAAATCCAGAAGTCAAATCCTGTGAGGATCGTCTCAGGTAGGAAATGTTCTTAGTTTGAAGCAACTGTGCTTTGAATCCAGCTGACGTAGTTGCAGACCTTGGTGTAAACTCCTGGGTAGTTTCTCTGAGCACAACCGATGCCCCAGGAGACCACACCCTGCAGCTGACCATTGCAGACCACTGGGCCACCGGAATCTCCCTGAAAGAAAGAAGGCAATGTTCATAGAATATTGAATTGCGAAT
Organism: Calotriton arnoldi; assembly: GCA_963921515.1. NCBI lineage: Eukaryota > Metazoa > Chordata > Amphibia > Caudata > Salamandridae > Calotriton > Calotriton arnoldi. Next base: position 240,788 of record CAWUFW010004282.1, on the reverse strand, counting down.
ACTGTGTATAACATGAAACTAATGGGTGCAATAAAGTCAACCTTCCTTGCACAATTCTTTTATAATCAGATAATGAAATCACATCTTGCATCGTTCAACAGGTCTAAGTAATGGCTGCTAGCATAATATTCTGTCACATGAATTCTCAAATATTTATCATTAATTTTACTGTTGAATCCCTTCTTCCAAATTCACTTTTCCCACTTTTCCAACATGTGGCATGCCAATGTCTTTGGAAATCCAAGCACTTCCCACAAGCTCATTGGTAATGCTATTGAGAATTTTTCGTGTTTTCTTTTTTCTCTTTATGCATGAATTTATTAGTGAAGAATGTACATGTGATGGGGGCTCCAAGATGTTAGAGGTATTTAGGACAGAGTGCAGTTATGTAGACCAGCGACTAATCCTGGTGTCCACTGTTAAAGTGATATTGGCCATAGAGTAATGTTAAAGGGGGTTCTCTTCAGTTCATACAATATGGTACATTCGACTGATTCTTAAAGTTTTCAGGGAGAACATGAGAGAGATAAAGTCTAGAGCAAGGCTTTCCAGTACTGAGGAGGCAGTGGGGCACATGGTAGCAGTGGGGGAATGTGATTACAAGCCTGAAGGATTGGAAGAGGCATAAAGAGAGATGGTCTGAACAAAATCAAGAGAAATGAGGACTAGATCTGAACTCTCGCTGGACCTTTTGGAGGGACATGATGTGTGTTAGGAAATTTAGATGATTGAAAAGAATAAGGATAGCAATTTCTAATCTTTTTCAAATAGTTTTGGTTGAAACCATGCTGGAAGGTGTGGTGCATTGCAACAAATGTTCTCTTTTTATCGCACAATTTCACAATGGAATATGAAATGCACCCAACGTCTTCTTCGATCACTGATGTATTAACCTGAGAATTGGGTCAGGATCTGATCCCGACCCAGAATCCATACGCAATGTTCCTGTTGAATGATGTGGTATATTATATATCTATGCTTGCCATAGTAAGATGGCTTCACTGAGAAGGAATGTGAATTCATCCAAGGGCTTTGTTCAATCTATATTGACATTATGGCAAAACCAGAAGCAACTTTATTAGCCAGCCATCCAATCCAGATCCAGTCCTCCCACAACTCCTGCCAACCCTACCCTCATTATTTGTTTTCCTGTACTAAATGCATTGCCATTATTTTGTTTCTAAATATTCCTCTCTCCTTCCAGTCATCTTCTTTCCCACCTAGAGTAGGACCCCGTGTTCTTTACAAGTGCACTTGCGCCTTGGACCCATCTTGGTAACACAAAGTTGTTAGACAAACTACCATTTTCTCTCAAGCCTATCAGCAGAAGACACAACTCAAAGCACCTTTTACTGATAAACCTGTGTCTAAAAGGGGACAAGCCCTTGAAGAAGCAGACACATAAATGTTGAATATTGTCTTTGAGTTGTGCTACCTTTGAGATAATTTTTACATTTGATTTACTAATTGACCCACCGTTAATGCCTGTGGGATTTATCGTTACTACCCCAGTTTTCATGAGCTGGGTCTACCACAGAATCAACTATGATCTGCTGATGATATGTGCACTACATTAGAATGTCACAAACCTGGCAAGAGTCCTTTCCGCCTTCAAGGTATCCTGCGCAGAACATGTTGTTGGTGATCTGCCCTGGGTAGGAGCTGGTGCATTGGCTGGTGGTCAGGATTGGGGCATTCAGGCACTGCAGGGTGTTGGGGTAGTTTGCTGAAATGAACATTGAAGACAAATTTATTTGTATTGCCAATAGAAATATAAAGATTTTCGTCCCGTAAAAACAAGTACCTTACTGTACCATTTAGGTTTCTATAAATTATAACATGGATTATAACTGCACTAGAAAATATATGTCCTATTAAGAAGTTAAGATGCCTTGTGGGGTGGGCTTCAGGATTTGATGTTTTGCATCTCAATAAATTACAGAACATTTTGTTTCCTTTCTTCTCCATTTCCTCTAGCCTATTTCACAGAGTCTCGAAGCAGCAGAAGTGTGGTACAGAGAGAGGTCATTATTATTATTATTATTATTTTTAATTTAACAAGTGCTTCAAGGCTGCTTTGCTTTGATACATGTTTTGACAGTGTAGGACGGCATTACCTACCCAAACACCTAAAAGATAGACTTCACAATAAAAGCCTAAAAGCCTCCTATTGTATGTTGATTTTATTTATTTGGAACTAGTGATCAATAATATCCGATTGCTTTGTGATCAATTCTGCCCCTGAATATTTCTTTACTTTACTATACTGTTTACCTCTCTGGTATTGATCTGGCATTTTCCTTTGAATTACTTGTTCCCCCCTTATCATCCCTCCTACTGATGAACCATTTCCTCCATTACTACTTACAGCCACTGCCGGACATGTTGCCCCATCCTGAGATCAGACACTGGGTTCCTGATGCAGGACAGCCTGACGGGAGGGCGACGGCCTTGACGTAGCTGTTGAGAGTCGCGGCTTTGGACAGCTTGATCAGCATGATGTCGTTGTCCAGGTTCCTGGAGCTGTAGTTGGGATGTCTGATGACCTTGGTGGAATCAATGAACTGTTCGGTTCCTTCATTTGATGCAATGTTGTGCTCCCCAAGTCTCACGTTGATACGTCTGGAACAGGAAAAGAGCTAGCTATTACTAGTTCATTTGTCATAGCTAAATAGACTGAGTTATATGTTAAAGCATCTGATTTTGTGAACTTGAAGACTTTTCTACTGTCAATATTTATTTTTATTTATTGTTCTTAGCGAATTTTGTAAAGCACGAACATAATCCCAAGGTATCAGAGAGTTGTAAGGAGCTTTCACCCAAGTACGTTGCTTTACATGGCAACAGCAAGTCCCCCTCATCCAGGTTCATGGCACTTGAAAAGTGGAAATTAGGGGGCTAGAGAAGAACTCATCTATCATAAATTAGTTAGTTTAGGGAAACACCCTTTACCACACAGTCTAAACCATGCAGTGCCTTTACAACCTGCGTACTACATCGAACAAGTTGTTACCAGACGTTCCTTTAGCACGCAAGTCATTACAACGACTTGCTTTAGGGAACGCGTTATTGGACTGGTGTTGGATTTAAAGTCCAACACTTTCCTTACTGTTACACAGACGGGAGTTGGAATAGTAAATTACACTATTCTAAAGCTCAGCATTTCCCTAAGGCAAGTCGTTGTAATGACTTGCGTGCTAAAGAAACGCGTGGTAACAACACATTCGATGAAGTGCATGCATTATTAAGGCATGCGTGGGAAAGGCATGCGTAGTTCTGTCATACAACCGTTAGTTTATGCCTCTTATGAAGTACCCAATGCCAAGCCCTTTTTTATGACATGTCAAGTCTTTTGTTGGGAGCTTCCAGAGAGCACCCATTGCAACCAGGCACTGGAAGCCTATGTGCCAGGGCGTAGCTGCCAATGCTGCAGCAGGTGCAGTTGTATGGTGTCCAAGGATGTGAGGGGCCCACTAAGCTCAAATTAAAAGTGTTGTTTTCTACCCAGATAGGGCCTATTCGAGTCATATATCTTCCTTGCATTAGGAGCCATGGAGGTCTGCTATGCCACTGCCCTTGTGATGCCCATTTCATCGAATACGTTTGCAAACTGCCCAAAAAAACGAGGGATTCTTGATGCCTTTTGTCACCCACCGTGAGACCATAGCTGCTTGCATCATGAGAGTAGATTCAGCCAATGTTGAATGTCAAACACTGATTACCTGACATCCAAAGGTTACTGCCCTCTATGAAAGTTTGTAATTTGTTCTTTCACCAGTTTGTCACTGATTTTCACAATGGGATCCTTGACACAGACCTTAAATCACTATTTCACTTGGGACCTGCTGTTATATTTTTATTAATGTGGCACTCCTGGTGCATGGTGATATATTTTGCATAGGGAACAATCTGAAATACTCTTAATTCCACTACAAGTTGAGTGGTAAGTTTGTCAATGACTAAAACACTGGCTGTGGTTGGCCTCAAATGCTGCTTCCCCCATTGGCTCATGAAATCTGCTAACATGGGTGAATGTTCCTAATGACGTGATCAGATTTGTTCACTTAAACCAGCTTTCTTTAGACACTCTATGAAACAAAAGTACTTTCCTAACCTCACTCTTGGGGCAGCTGCCAGATGTGCTGCATTTAAGTATAGTCTAGATCGGTTTATCAGACGAGGACCTGCTGTTGTTAATGGAACTGAAATAGTCTTACATTCAGCTTGGGTGATTGCTTTCTTGGAAGATAAATTCACTGAGAGTGTATACCCCAGCCAATAGCATGCATAGCTGAACTTTAGAGAACTTACGATTGGTAGCAGTGAGCAGCCGACACGACCCATTGGCTGTTGATGAGGGACCCACCACAGAAATGGTAGCCGACATTCAGGGACACCTGGTAGGGGAGAGCGTTCTTCCCACAAGTGTAGCCCCCAACAATTTTATCATCATCATCAATGGGGAAAGCAGCTGTAAGAGAGGCAAGAAAGACACTAAAGATGATTTAATTTATTGCATTACACCATCACCAACATCAACAGAGATCATGAGGTGTTAAATTCAAATTATCATCATACTGCCACACCTTTCTTAAATATGACCATTGTTTAGGGTTTGGCAAGTCAACACACTGTAAAATCCAGGCACGTTTTGCGATTAATATTTATGAGAAAGATCTGTAAATAATGTTGGTACAGATTTTCTTTACAGATTTTTGGTCAATTGGAAAACCTGACCAGATTTTGCTCTTCAGGGGATGAAACATCCAATTCAAATGTGTAACAACATGTTTCTGAATGGGTGTTGAAGTCATAGTACTTATGTGTATAACAGTAACACAACAAGATACACATCTCTGTACACTAGTGTGGTAACCATAATGTGATGTCCTGAAACCATCAGCAACCTTGCTGCCCAGAAATTCCACCAAGGAGAGAACAAACATTAGACGATAGTGAGGAATTTGTTGCTAAAATATCTTCATGTAGCAGCCCCCTGTCTTGTGTGCAGTGTGACTATGCAGTACACATATGACTTTCCTATTGGTTTTTCTTCTGTATATTAGCACATACAACATCAGGACAGCTCTTGTGCAGAGAATTTAATTGAAGCCATCACCTTGCAGAAGTAGGATTTACATTTCAAATCTTAATCTTTTCCTTTTAATTCTCTGTAGACTGTAGTTAATTGTATTTTGTCAATCAATACAGTGGATAATGACACACTATTTAGGGGAAATGTTATGAAAGCTTAGTAGTCAAGTCATCAAATTCTCCTTGCTCATTCATTCTCAACAGCTTTGTCTTGTGGATCTGGAAGCTGTTTGCCCATGCAGGTTATATTTAAAAAAACAAAGCATCAAACAATTTGTCAACATATACAAAAGTATATTTATGACAACATTTTCTGTGCTGTGAACATTTGAAAAAAATCATATAATTGAATGCAGAGTGTGATTAGATAAAGTCGTCAAAAAGGCAAATTGCATCAATATTGGATTTGCTGAGGGATGCACAGCAATAGCGTGACTTCAAGCAACTGCAGACAGTGGGCAACACTAAGCACCATTTTAAAAGATCTGTAGAGATTGCACTCTGGCCCATATTTGCTAAGCCTTTGCACTGTCCTTCCATCATGCAAGGTGATGCAATGGCTTAGTTAGGATTTACACAGCCATGCAAGGAATGTTTTGCTAGGCCTTGTAAACAAATGCAATGCAACGCAGCATATTGCTCTGAATTGTATTACATTTCTTAGTAGAAGGTGTTCCATGGGTGGAGCATGGGTGTTTCTATGCATCTGCCCATGGATTTTACTGAATTCCAGATTAACTAGGGTTTGCAAACCTGGAGTTGCATACATTTGGCACGCCTCCTACAGAGAGGCGTAACTAGGAAGAAATATGTTAATTTCTCCTCATTATGCTCTCTCTCTAAGCGTGATGCATTCTGCAAAACACATAAAAATAGGAAAATGCCTCTTTGGCATACCTTCCTGCACAAAAACAATTCTGCCCATAAGATGGGCACCCTTCCTGCATGGTGCAAGGGTTCCTGCATTGGCACTAGACAGCCATAAGGATGCCAGTGCTGGGACTGAGCTGAAGAATGCCATATCTCTGTATCTATGTTAATATAGTGGTCTTCAGCTCTCTCCCATTCACACAATGCAGTGCAGCAACTTGCCTTCCTGGCATGTAAATACATTAGCAATAATGAGAGAAAACACCCCACATGATATTTAGCAAACACAACATTATTGACCAATTGGTTGCAATATTTGATGAATATGGTTTGCATTATTTTGATTTACCAACAAGAAACTCAGTAATGTTTACAATCCATAAAGTGGAGGTGACCCTGTGTAACCTCTGCAGGCTGCCAGTTATCTGTCCACAGATACTGATGTAAATCTTGATAATTTCTGATCCGCCCTCTGATCCACATTAGTGATCTGCAGATTTGAAAAATTGACCTCACTGAGATTCAGAAAAATGCAGCCTTTTAAGCATGCAGTGATGAAGGGGCATATTTGCAAGGGAATGGCGGAGTGTGGCACTAGCACAAAACGCTAACGCCATGCTCCGTCATTTCCAAAACGCAGGGATGCACCGTATTTACAAAGATACAGCGCATCCCTGTGTTTTCCCTAGCACAGGCGCTAAATTAAGCTGCCTAGCACCAATGCAGGCACCCTTGCACCATAGTGCAAGGGTGCCTGCATTGAGGGAATGATTGTTTATGTGCAGGAAGGTGTCCCTTCCTGCACATAAACAATCGCAAATGGCCATTTGAAACTTCTAGGTGTGCTACACTGTGCAGCACATATAGAAGTTGCAAATCGTCATTTTTGTAATGATTGTTTATGTGCAGGAGGGAACACCTTCCTGCACATACACAAACATTCATGGCCTTTTGCTGTTTGTATGTGTTCTGCACAATGCAGCACACATAGAAACAGCAAAAACGAGGAGAAATAAATAATTTCTCCTTGTTTTTCCATGTTAAGAACAGGTATTCTCTGGTCTTAATTTTGCCTTTGTCTCCTATTTACGCCACCCTTGTAAATAGGGGGCAGCTCCAAAATCAGTGGGTGTTGTGGTGGAACGCCCACCACAACACCCACTGCCCACCCCTTTGTCAGTCAGAATAGCGTGGAAGGGGGCCTTATTTACAAGACGCCATTAAGCCACTTTAACTGGCTTAATGCTGCCTTCTAAATAAGGTGAAGCCATAGAATCGTAGTTAAAAGTGACATTCCTGTTGCGATAGGGGCCTGTAAATATGTCCCTAAGTCATTTCCCAAATAACATGCGGTGCAATCGTTACTCACCGGCAGCCCCCAGGAGGGCACAGATCAGAAGGAACTTCATGGTGGTCCTGTCAGCACTGGCAGAGGTGACTTCTCTGATGGCGATCCAGGTATTTATACCCAACTAGACCCAGACTTATCTGCTTCTTTCCAAGGTTGCTTCTATTTTTGTGTGAAGCAGGTGATGATATGGAAAGAAAATACACACTATGTACTGAAATCAAATAGAAGAACAAGATCAATAGGTTAATGAATAGCTACCTTAGTTATTTTCAACTGTGTCCTTCAGTTAATCACCATTGAATGACTGCACACCACTCACACACCATCTGCATGATGAACTGCATTGAACATAGGAACTGAGCATAGCAGATGGCAACAATGTGTATCGATAGAAAGGAGGAAAGTCAATGGTCTCTTCTAACTACAATGAAATGAGACAAAACACTAAATTGTGTAGCAAGAATTAAACAAATGCTCTGCCACTCATATCACATTACAAAACATGCCATTAAATATCTCAGACTCACAAACCAGCAGCAACTAATGCTAAACTATTAGGTGGATGGGAGTGAGTCAACCAATCTTAGTGAATTCTTAGAAGAATTGTCTTAGAAGAGAAGTTTCTATCCAAACTTTGGATGCTTGTCCTACACCATACACTGTGATGCCTCTGTGGCCTTGTTGGTTGGTGGATTGCCTTTGGGTCATTTAGACCGGTGTGCCCTCTTACAGTGTGGCAGACAATACATGACTGCACACCATGTTGCAGAAATAAGGCACATTCACAATAGGCTGGCTCCTTGGCACATGTCCCTAGAGCACTGACTCGTTCTGGTTCTCTGTGTATACACACCGGGAAACTACTTACTCTGGCAGAGTCCCAGACCATACACTCATGCATATGTAGTATTTAAATACAGCTTTATAGGGTGGGTCAGTAGGACCTTCTTTACCCTCTCTAAAAGCCTAAAAGTATCGGTCTTCAGTTGAAGTCCTAAGAGCGAAGTTTCCTGCTCCCAGCGCGTGCGGTTAGTCCGCTCTTAGGACTTCAACTGAAGACCAATACTTTTTTAGAAGCGTTTTACCTTGGCTTCTACCTGTCTACCATAACAGGTTCCTTTAGCTGACTTGAATCAACTAGTGAACATATAAGTTTGTTATGATTCACGGATTCGGGACAGTTTTTTTTGCTCTTTTTTGAACTACGTACTGGAAGAGCAGAAGGGTGCTTGCGTTGATTACTCCACATACTGAGTTTGAACCAAGCCTTGAGAAAGTCGTTTATCGACGAAACACATGTCGGCTGTTTACTGGCTACAACTACGTGTCAACATTTCGGAATACTGATTCATCTTTAATCAAGCTCTTGCCATACTGACTTTTATAGTTACTGCTCTTTTTGAAATTAAATACTTTAATGACAAATGCTGGTCAGTTGGAACTTTGTTTGTGTTGTGCTCTGTTGTTCGAATTTCTATAATTGATGTGCCTGAGAAAGTCCTTCTCTAAGCACTGGGTAACACTGTGGATGGCACAGTGTTGACATAGAGCACGCTATAGTACAATTTGTGATTTACATGTGCAAACTCAACAGAGGTGCTGACTGTTTTCTTTGAGACCACTGCCATCAGCTGTATATCACGTTTTCATTTTAGATTTTAAAATAAACATTAAGTCCGTCAATACAAGTGGCTAAGGAATTGGCAAAATATTTGTGACACCTGATAAAAATCTGATTCCGCAGAATTACGAGTTTTTTTGGGACAACGTTTGGATTTTGTACCTTAATCTGCCAAATTCTGCATGTTCTTGTAAGTACTGGAGATTTCCCCCTAATAACTATAGGTCTAGCCTGTCGATATTTATCGCAGTACTCATAATTGCCAAATGTGCAGCATCAACATTTACTACACATGTTACAATTTACTGGGCCACTCCTGATAAGGGCCTTGGTTTGGAAAGTCTCTCCCCTGAGTTCCTTAAACCCTTTCTTATGTACTTGACATTCTGAAGACATCACCACCTTGGCTTTACAATTCCTCCATGCTGCTCATTCCCCCTCACACTAGTGTTGTAGGTCCACATTAGGTTGTTTTTCTGGATTTCAGTTATACTTCCACTGCACACTGGTCGACACTTCAGTTTTTCCACTTTGACCTCCATAACACATTGGGTCTCTACTCAGTTCAGGACTATAGATTCTGGGTCATCGGCTCGTCTTGCTGATTGAAAAAAAGTCTTTATCTCATGTGTTGAATGTGCAAACAATGATTAATTCTCATATTGTTCTGCTCAACTCACAACTAATGCTTTGGACTGATTGCTTTCAGGCTTAGAGTGGGTGGAAAAACTTTAAACAGAAGTTCAACAACCTGGACAAGTAGGACCTTATTCACAAAAGGCCTCCACGCTTGTGGCAGTGGCCCCACAGTCGTGGGGGAGTCTCCACACTCTGGGCGGAGTCTTCACAATTAGAATTCTCATTGCGGAGACTCCACTCTGAGTGTAGAGACTTTTCCTTGTGGAGATTCCCCCACGAGTGCGGAGATTCCCCCACGACTGCTGGGCCTCCGCCCGAGTGCGGCGACACCCCCAAGACTGCGGGCCTCCACCACAAGTGTGAAGACTCCCCCACAACTGCGGGGCCTCCGCCACGAGTGCAGAGACTCCCCCACGACTGTAGGGCCTCCACCACAAGTGCGTAGACTCCCCCACAACTGAGAGGCCTCCACCATGGGTGCAGAGATTACCCCATGACTGCGCGGCCCCCTTCGCGAGTGAGGAGTTCCTTTGTGAATCAGGCCCATAATGTTTCTCACTCTCAAAGCTTGCCTGTCACTCACTTTAATGTCACCTACTTCCCCTAAGTTGAGGCCTTTATCAATCTAATTGGATGCAGTGATCCATTCCTTGAATTAGCTGCTTTTCTTAAGCTAGCTCATTATTCCTGATCTAGAGATAAACCGTCCTTCTTTGGAAATCTTGATTTTATTTTAGTGTATTATTTAAGGCATGCACAAATACCTAAAATAATGCTTTGTGGCACCAGAACACATCTAGACAAATGCTAGAGACCACAACTTAAACACAAACAGAAAAGGAACCGTGCAAACATCAATATGAAAGGAAAGGTGTTTTGACCCTTCAAAAATCCACACAATCGTGTATTTATTTGTATTAACTTCAAAACAACACCTATCAAAATGCATCCTCATTGCGAGGGTTGCAGAGCCGAAGCAGGTGTGAATGCAGATTCCACATTTAATAATTTAGGCTTTATAATTACACTACAGGGTGTGAAAAAGCCACGTTTTTAAAAGGGTGCTTCATTCATTCCTGTCTGTGTAGTGAGGAGCTTCAATTTCGACCTTTAGCCTTTCAAATAATTTGATAAATGAAATTCATTCAGTTCTTAGGTCTGTCCAGCCCTGTAGCGTTCATAAAATGTATTCTTACTGCTCCGGATGCAGACACGGCACTGGTCTGTTTATTAATCTATATTTAGAATATTTTTCATGTGTCTTCTCTCCTGCTAACTGAGCAGTGCTTATGACAATTGCTTTTTATTTCATATTTGTATTGTGCTGGACCATAAATAATGCTGACTTCAGATTTAGCTTAGAGTTCAGTTTCCACTGCCAAATGGTATTTTCCCCATATTTGCATTTAGAACATTTTAATTTGATTAACTAACCAACACTGTTTGTGTCTGTAATGACTTATAAGCTTCAAAAAACGTTCATTGTTTGTACCTTTATCCATGTCTTTGGTGGACTTTCCTGTGTGGAGTTTCCTATGATATTCCTCTGGTTTTAAATGTTTTATTTTTAGGGCTGTCATCTTTAAAGACTCGGGCACAGCCCCATCCATCAATTGGCCCTTTTGATGTAAAAAGCGCAGGCACAGGTTTCCTAGTAGAAAGGAAAGGGGTGTGATAGTATGCTGTGACATCACTCTCTGCTGAACATACTTACTGCTCTCTGGATGCAACCCCGACACACAAACGAAAACAAATTCTGACACACCCTCCTTTGCCGGATCGTCATCGCCACTTTGCTGTTTGGAAATCTGCACCAATCTCTCAAGGTGTGCATGAACTGACTCACCTGCATTTTGTGTCCCTCTCATGTATTTTGACCAATTAATCTGTTTCTGCAAAAACCTTCCTTTCAAATGCTCAGTGACCTGAGTATAATTTTCCATGAAAACTGATGAAGGTTAAAAACTAGCACCAGCTCTCTATGGTGCTTCATCGGGCCATTGTACAATCCTCTTGCCCTCAATCCAATCAATCAATCAATCATGTCACTTATAAAGCGCACTACATACCCGCGAGGGTCTCAAGGCGCTGGGGGAAGAGGGGGGTGGTGCTGCTACTGATCGAAGAGCCAGGTCTTGAGGAGTCTTCTGAAGGCCAGTAGGTCTTGGGTCTGTCAGAGGTTGGTGGGGAGGGTGTTCCAGGTCTTGGTGGCGAGGTGGGAGAAGGATCTGCCGCCGGCGGTCGTTTTCCGGATGCGGGGGACTGTGGCGAGGGCGAGGCTGGTCGAGCGGAGCTGGCGGGTGGGGGTGTAGAAGCTGAGTCGTCTGTTGAGGTAGGCTGGTCCGGAGTTGTGGAGTGCTTTGTGTGCGTGGGTGAGGAGCTTGAAGGTTATCCTCTTGTTGACAGGGAGCCAGTGCAGGTCTCTCAGGTGGGGTGTGATGTGGCTGCGTCGGAGGATGTCGAGGATAAGACGTGCAGAGGCGTTCTGGATGCGTTGCAGCCGTCTCAGGAGCTTAGCCGTTGTTCCTGCGTAGAGGGCGTTTCCGTAGTCCAGCCTGCTGGTGACGAGGGCCTGGGTGACTGTTTTTCTTGTTTCGGTGGGGATCCACTTGATCCACAAATCTTTCTCCACAACAATCACAAGCAGCACACCAAGTTCTTCCCAAAGTACCTTAGAAATAGTCACAATCATTTCTACATCAGCATGCAACTTTTGTGATTCTTCTCTAAGTTTTGGAAATTCTTGCTAGAGGTCCACAAGTCACAGCAACTCCAACATGTAAATTTGCCCCTCCAGCACTTCTCACAAAGGAAGCCCTCTTCCAAATATCACTTAACGTTCAGCAACACTCAAATTTACATCTCTTTTCTATTTACCTTCTTGCGGCTTCTTAGATGTCTGACACCAATCAGCTCTGTACGTTTTCACATTCACCCATCAATCAGTTCTCTAATTAATCTAGGAATTGTTCTCAATAATAAAACTCTTTTCATAATATAAATCACACAAGTCATTCACCATATGGATGTTTTACAAATGTTCTTTTTCCTCAGATCCACATTAAACTCCTCAGCCAAATTCTGAAGTCTTCCAGATGCATGTGTATCTTGCTCTCAAGCTTCCAGATTCAAAAACTCTAATTCTTTCTTATTAAATTTTGAAATGTATTTTTATGTATGTCTGAATACACAAATTTGTGTAAAACATCTTTAAGTGAAAATAGATTAATTTTCACAACTTTTGCATCATATGAATGTCTGTGCAGCCTCTAAGATTGGTTCTGAATACCCTTTACTCAATTAATTCGGTCTAGTCTCTTGCGCTCCCATATGAGACTTGCTATATGACGATGGTCACATCATGACTGTCAAATCATCAATAAATTCATCCTCTTCCTCAGAAAAAAATGTTTTCCCTATTTATCCTATCAGTTTTATCTTCTCTTTTATGCTGTTTTGTTTTGTTGTTGGCTTAGTCAGTAGCAATCGCCGGAAACACACCCACAGTTTCTAGAATGTTCTTATGCCACTCCTTAACCCGTAGACGTAATTTAGATGCCAACCAATTATTCATGGCTATATTGATTTGAAACTTCAGCATTTTTTGATGTCGTTTGTCATAGGCTACATAATCACATTCATTCAATGCCTCAGTATGAGCAGGTCTCTGGTGTGGTTTCATCTCAAACAAGACACACAGCAAATATTCAAGTTTATTCATATCGAACATACTATTCTCAAGAAATTGTAGCTTTTTTGTCATCTTTTCTCACCATATGCCATTCTTTAAGCCAGAGACACATATGTAAACCACAATTCAGTAAAGTCATGTGCGGAACTTCCAACTGGAGGCAGAACTTTTCGACTAATCAACAATTTCTTAGATTTGCCATAAGTTTACTTATTGCTAATTCACCACTGAGAAGGATATAGTATCTTGTGAAACTACCTACATACACTCTGAGCTAGGTTTTTCAGCAAGCAATTCAAGCTCAACTTGGAATCTGTGAATTTTATACTCCTGCAGAGGACACATACCAAAATTCCTATTTAATACGTATCCATAGGTAGGCTACTAAGGAGCTCATAAACTTCAATTTATAATTAACCTGGTGCAATAAACCTTTATTCAGCAGACAGCCTTATATTTAGGCTATCCTGTTTAGGTTTAATCCTACAATAACTGATAAAACTCTGTGAAAAGGTAAATAGCCCTCATCGTTGTAAACATATAAACACAGAAAAACACCTGCACAACCACAAGCTAAAATGCCATTCAAAGAAAGGACAGCAGGATAGAATGAGGTTTTTTTCTGTATGAAGGGACCAACACAATGTAACTTAGTAATACAAGGCAGTGCAAGAAAGGCTGCCTTAAGAGCATTCTACTTGAATTTTGTGTTTAAGGATGTCACCAGAATATTGTTTCTTCTTCCTTTTTTTTCCTACAGTTTTGTATGCTTGAATTAAAGATATTTGAATATAGCATCCCTGCATTTTTAATCCATTAATAGTCCTGTAAACCAGAAATCGCCCGCAGAGTGAGTGTGAGAGGTAATAAGATGTGAGACACGGTAATGAGATGTGAGTGTTGGTGAGAGTACAATACACAGACTTTCCGTACTTAAAATAGTCTAACATTGTCCATTGGACAAAGTGCACATGGGAAGGCACTACATACACTGCATTACTTCTCGTTTATATGGAAAATGTGATTTATAACTATCACTGCAAAAAAACATGTTTTGTAAACACTGGGAAACACAGTTCTTTTCTATTTTAGTGGTTTGCAGCTGCTGTACAATCACTGATCAGCACTGATTTCAAAAGGTTTGAAAAAGAAAACACCACTGAAATCCACAAAATATTAACCCTAAAAACAGCACAGCCTACTTATATTCAACTTGTGTTCACCATAATTCTGATACCTTTACATAAATTGCATAAAATCGTCAATATCCTCAGCAAAATATGAACTTACAGCGACGCATTTCAACAACGCATATTACATTTCAATATAACACAATTTCCTCTTGTATCGTGGCTATAATACACAGCACAAATGTGATCACCAAATCAATATGAAATCTAATGCAGTACATGATACTTCACACTATCACATGTCAAACAGTGCTAATTCCTATTGTTACTCACCAAATCGACTCATTAGATGACATGCACTGGTACTCTGGCAGTAATTGACAATCTCCATGATTCTCCAACTTTCCACCACCAAAGATGTTCACTAGCTAGCCTAATAAATTAGTGTTAACTATTTTAATTAGATTAATTAGCTCATCGCCTGTATTGTCCACCACAAATCTGTCAACACACTAATAAAGCTAATTAAGGAGGTCGATTTATATAGGATCAAGACGATCCAAGTCTTCATAAGATAAAGTTCAAGCCATTCAAATAAACTTAAGTGAAGCATATTTCAAGTTAAACCTTATAGGTTTATTCAAAATTAAGATCAATACAGAAGGCAGAAAAATAATTAGTTAGTTACTTATGAATTAGCTTGAATAAAATAGTCAAAATCATAATCTGCAAGAGAACTAACATAAGATCTGTGTCTGAAGCAAACCAATAGCCAGAACCAAATATAAAGCAAACAAACAGACTGTCATAGAATCTGCTTCCCAAAAAGTAAGCCAAAGGACTGGCACATATCCCAAAACATAATCTATTACAGGGGTTTCAGACAATAAAAACAAGTGAATTCTTAGCATAACTAAGTAAACAAGTTGTAAAAACCTTTTCTTCTATTTGCCGACGGCATGTTGCTGATATTCAATCCCAAGCGGGTTACAGAAAGTCCTGCATCGGTTTGAGGAGTTCTGTCTTGCCCAGGCCTTAGAGAGCACCTCCAAAACAAAGCTGATGTTGTTCAGCCCCCATAAAATCTTCAAGAAGGACATTGTATTGGGGGGAGGGGCACCCCTTGAGATGGTGGATTGCTTTAATTATCTGTGCATTATGTTCAATGGACGCATATCCTGGAAACTCCACGTCAACAAGGCTACCTTAAAAATCAATTAAATCACGGGGCAAAACTTACAGAATAACGGGCCTCTCACACCAAACCCATTTAACCCGCACTTCGCCTCTATGAGGCTAAGGCTCTAGGTTCAGTTCTGTATGGGGCAGAGTTGTGTGACTTTTCAAACATCAATTTATTAATCAGGTCTGAAAATAAGTTTACGCACAATCTCCCTTTCCTCTCCCCAGCACCCCACTGTATCGGCTCTTTTTGGACATGGGGTTTGGACATGGGGGTAAGAAACCTTGCTGGCAAAGCCAGGCTGTGTCCCCTGTTATATGGGAGATGGCTGTGGACCACTCCATAAATTGTTCACTTCCCCACAGCCCTCCAGGATGTAATGAAGCAGACCAATTTGTCAACGTTCCTTGACCCTTAGATATCAAATTATCACTCTATACACTTGGATTATCTGACTTCTGGGACCACCCTGATTCCACTTGTTTTCTGTGTAAGAATTCATTGTAGATGCTTTACTGAGCAGCTACAGCCGCTAATGACTTTAGAAATGCTGATTCATCTAAATTGGCCGGCAATTACCTGGATTTTAAGACTTCCGGGTGGTGGGGGGGGTGTCATACTGGCACCAGGTGACGGTCCCTTTAGACAGGAAGTTATATTCCCAATTTAGGGGGGCACTCTCCTGCTGTGTGTTTTCACCTGGAGGTGGTCTGGTGAGGGCACTGATGCTTGCACAGCCTGTACTTCCTCAGCGGAGAGCATTGTGCATGTTCTCTTTGCTTGCCCAGCCTATGCCCAACCTCACAGAACCTGGCTTGCTCCCACTTGTAGACGCTTAGACAAGCATAGCCACTCTGCTGCCCTTCCAGTTCTGAGGTCGGGCTGAGGCTTATCTTTAGCTATCCCATAAGCTAAATTCCTGGTGGCTATGTGGACACTCCAAAGCAAAGTTCTTCCCCACTCTTAACATTGTGTTGCCTAAGTTGTTTATCATTGTTTTATTTGCAGGTCGGTAATATTTAATAGTCCTTTTTGTAATATCTTATATTCTGTATACGCAAGTTGGCATCATCACTTTACTGTACGAACTCTGGCATCCATCAGCATGAATTATGACTTTGTCATTCTGGATGTATTCTTGTTATTTAAGTATTTATTTATTTTGCACTGTTTTATTCGCACCTGTACTTGTATGGCCCCGGAGACCGAAATAAAGTCATTTGAACTGAGTTGTACTAATGCGTTACTATTGCACAGCAAGCAATCTGATTATTAATTCACAGCCACTAACGCCTACTACCAAATGAGTGTGATGGGTTCACCTAATACATGAACTTACTATTGAGCGGAAATAAACATGAACAGAAACATTGCACTATGATCTGCTTTTGCACATTCATAACAATGGACATCACCTTGCAAATTGTTACTTTTCCTTCCACTGGCAGGAAGCTAGCAAACTGTGTTAAACACAAGCAAAGATGCTGAATTGCCTCTGGATTAAAATGATTTCTTGAAAGAGAACAAACACACACAAGCGTAGAGCTTGTGCACAGCAAATTAAGAGAATGACTTGGCATTTTATATCATACAAATTACAATTGCTGTTCAGCTAATAAATAATAGGTATACAAGACAACTGTGGGAAACATTAAAAGTAAAAGAACAAAGAACATATCTTGGCCATTGCTTCCTTGAGAGGAACACAAATGTATACAGTTTATTAATACAGAGACCATAGTCAGATTTCTAGTTCACAGATTTTCTGGAATGACAAGGCACACAGCAGACATTCACATGAAAACCGTGTTCACAAAAAAAGGTCTCATTTCTTTCTGCGAATAGGAACAGTTGTCAATGCTAACTCAACCATGTCTAAATTAGGCCTCATTTCTAATTAGTAAAAGTGCTTCAAGTTCATGTTCCATACTCTTATGAAGCTGGGGCAGCCAGCCAACCTTAAAATGACCTTTCACTACCATCTCAACTCTGTCCTCCCTCAAGTGTCTAATATTTCCCCCATGGCCAAGAAACTCCGTGTTCAGTTCTTCCAGTGGTCTTCTGTCCCCTTATATATTTATGCAACTATGCAATCTAATATTCCAATTTCCAATTTAATTAATTTTTCTTTTCTTTTTTTTTATTATAAAGTTTTATATAGCGAAAACAAGACCATTTCTGGTATCAAAGCGCTGTACAATGGAAAATAACAGGGAAAGTGCACAAGGTAATACAATGAGTCATAGGATGGTAGCAAAGCTCTGTACAAAGGGGAATAACAAGGAAAGTACAGAAATTAACACAAAGAGTCAAGAACCAAGACTCTTACGGGTAGCAGGGCTTTGTAAAGCGGTGTACCTATAAATTATGGTGAGCGAGAGATCAGCTGGAACATAATTGGCAGTGTCATAAGGGTAAACGATAGAAAGTCAGAAAAGGAAAACAAACCAAAAGTAATTTTCAGGAACAACTGGATTTAAGGTGGTATGATTTATTGCATCAGAGAGGAAGGGGACTATTCAGAAGTATCTTTTTTACCTCTTTTTTGAAGAGGGTTATTGAAGGGTTGGCCCTGAGCTCTGAAGGAAGAGAGTTTGACATTTTAGGGGCAATTCTGGAGAAGGTTCGCTTCTAACTTTTCTTTTTGTTACATTTTTGGAGTTTCAACAGTAGGGAGCTTGAGCTGTCAGAAGATCTATTCCTTTCAGGTAGAACCAGTTTCTTTGCCAGATATCAAGACGTGTTGTGGTGAATGGCTTTGTGCATCATGCAGGCAATTTTTAGATGAATCCTGGCCTCAAACAGTAGCCAGTTCACAGTATGCAGGACAGGGGTGATGTAATCCCTTTTTCTTGTGCCTGTGATGAGACGAGCAGCCGCATTGGGGGTAGCCCTCAGATGCACTAGTTTTATTTTGGGTAGGCTCACTAGGTAAGCGTTACCATAGTCAAGTCTGGAGATCACAAGTGCTTGGACCACTATTTTGAGATCTGCAGTGGTCAGGAAGGGTTTAAGTTTCCTTAATGCGTGAAGTTGGTGATTGGCCCCTCTAGTAGAGGCACTGATGATGTTCTACATGGCGAGGTTTTTGTCCAGTATAATTCCTAGTGATTTTGAAGATTTGATGATATGAGGGTACAGTTCAAGGTTGTAAGAAGTGGGAGCCCGTCATTGATGATAGAAGTGGAGTTGGGTGGCGAGATTAGTAGGAATTTGATTTTTAGGGTGCTAAGTTTGAGGTGGTTGCAGGTCAGCCAATGTTGATTTTTAGCCAAGGTGATATGAGGGTGCTGATGTCTCCGGGTGATGCAATTTTCATGTAAAGTTGCATATCGTCAGCATATATGTGGTAGGAGATGTTGGAGAATTTGAGGATTTCAGTCAGGTGTTCCATGTACAAGTTGAACAGAGTGGGGAAAAGTGTAGAACTATGGGGTATTCCGATCGAGACAGTCATCTGGTCAGATAGGGTGTGATTGAACAGAATTCCTTAAGATCTATTTTGTATGACTAAACCAAACCAATCAATACATTCAATATTAGCATTCAATGGCACTCTGCCTTTGCCAGAAAGACAACATTTATAATACAAGACACATATAAGAAAAAAATCTAAAAGGAAAGAGACATAATTTTTTCGGAAAAAACAAGAGATTTCTAGGGTAAAAAAATGGTATTTACATAAACGTCCATACCATTGAAGAGCTGTAAATAGCCACTAGATCAGTGCTAGGGAATGCTGCAAGTTACTCAGGACTAGCCAGGCCCTGTGGAAGCAATTTTAATGGTATTTCCTTCGTAAGTTGAGAATGGGCTATTTTTATATTATCCTAAGCTGTTTGAGGAATAAACAGGCAAATGGATGCCTTTTTGCATCTAAAAACATCACTTGCTGGAGGGTATTCAAGCTTTGATCCAACCATTTATTTAAAAAAATTAAAATATCCTTTTTTCTTTCCATCATTGTGGAAAAACAGCTCAACCATTGCCAATGAAGGGGGAACTCCCTATTGCTGTCCTCTGAATATTGATAACACCCTTTTAAAACTATGGGGACAGGACGGCTGCCCATCTTCACATGGGGTAGTGGTGGAGGAACCTCAAGACGACTTTCTCAGATTTTTATCGTGGAACCTGGTGGACCTTAAAACTAAATTAGCAGACCAGATTGGGGGGAGTTTGAAGATCAGCATCAAATCATACTCTTTCAGGAGACTTGGGCGGTGACATCAGTTTATAGATCAGGGTATTTGACATTTTGTGTCAATGCCATTCCATCTCTGTCGGGGAGAGCATCAGGTGGTCTACAGATTTTGCCCAGCCTGGACCTTTTTCCAGTAGCTAAAGTTGTCTTCACCAGTAGTAGGGATTTGCTGGGGGTAGAGATAAAAATACAGACCCCACAAGGAGATAGGCACATTGCAATAGAAAATGTGAATATTAGATCGGTCCCCCATAATGTTCAATCTCCAACTGTGAATTGTCTTATAGATATGTTAGGTGGTTTTAAAAGAAGTGCCCTAGGAATTTTTGCTGGTGACTGTAATGCGAGACTCGTTCCTATACAGGAGAAACAACAACAGTTTTATTACACTTAGCGAAAGATAATAAGCGTCAAGAAACGAAGAAGAGGTGAACCTTCTTTATTCCAGTCATCCACTCTCTAAACTGCCAAACGGTCAACCCTGAACATTCTAAGGTAATCTTTCAATGGGACATTCTAAAAGCAGGAGAAGGGGGGACGAGTCAAACCATAAATATAATGAATGTAAGGAGAATATCCAGTGCGATAAAAGATTACGTACATATATATAGGTAGATTATAACACATCTTCCTTCATAATGTGAACATAACGTATCTTTGGTTTACCCCACACTTAACAAGTCTCTCACCACTCCATACTTGTCCTAATTGGACTACATTTTTAATCACTTTTGTTAATCAATGAGGTGGTTGAAATTTGCTATGATTTACATGCTCTTTCGTGGGTCTCTTAACTAACACAGTGTCACCTATTTTCCAGTTCTGTTTCTTCACTCCATGTATTTTGTCATACCAATTCTTGTACTGGAACTGGTGTTGTTGATTTTTTTAACATGTTTCAGGACCATTGGTTATCACAAGTTTCCCTCCACCCAACCATAATGGGTTCATTTTTGTGTCAGGCTCTCTTCCTCTCATAGAAACAAATGGAGATACACCAGTTATGAGGTTGGGTGATGTGTGGTATGACCAAATGCAGTCACATAATGATTTGTCCACATCTTGACCATTTATGATAGGTAATTGAGTGTGCTCTTTGATCATATGATTAGTTCTCTCCATTAAGCCGTTGGCTTTTGGACATTACAATGCAATTTTCTCTTGTTTTATGTCCAACTCTTGTAGGAATTCCTTCATTTCCTGGGATGTAAATGGGACACAATTGTCCATGACCACCATAGCAGGAACCTTTTCATTGCTAAACACGTCTCTCAAAAACTCAATAAGAACACGAGTAGTTGTGCGTGGTGTAAACTTAAACTTTATCCAATAAGACGTGTAATCCACAAGTACAAAAATAAATCTCCTATGAGCCCCCAGATTCTCCATAGGACCAACTATGTCCATGGCCAACTTGCTCCATAGCACACTAGGTACTTCAAAGGGGGATAACGCAAAATGTTAGTCTTATCACTCTTAGCACAGCTTTTACACTCCTTGACTTTTTGTTCAACCATTGAATCCATTTTTGGAAACCAAAATCTGTTTCTTACTTTGTTCTTTGTAATACTCCTACCCAGGTGTCCTTCATGAGTCAAATCGATAATCTTGTCTCTAGGATCAATAGGAGGTATAATTTTATCACTGCGATAAATTTTGTCATTAATTATAGTTAATTTATGTCTCACTTCCCAGTAGCATTTCAAATCATCATCGACGTCCCTACACTTGTCTGGCCAACCATTTACAAAATAAATCCTTGAGCATACTCAGATTGCTATCTTTGCTCATACTCTCCTCCCATTCAACCTTTGTTATAGCAGGCAACTGAACAGCAAACATGGGGGGTATCTAATGGTTCATCCAGAACAGTTTAGACCAGAAGCGCCCTCGAAAAATAATCAGCAACTTTATTTCCTCCTCTTGGTAAATATTTTACTTTAAAACAATAATTCTTCAAGCCAAGTACCCTAATTGATATACGAGGAGAACAACAGTGTGTCTTCCTGACAGAGAACATGAATGTAAGGGGTTTATGATCTGTATGAATGGTGAATTTTATACCCCATAAATAAAATTTGAAATGATTCACAGCCCAGAAAAAGGCTAGGGCCTCCCTTTCAATTACAGAGTAATTACGTTCAGCTGAGCTTAAGCAACGTGATGCAAAGGCTATGATAGTTTCAGCACCCTCTCCTTTCTGAGACAAGGTAGCACCCAGATCTTTATTGGATGCATCAGTAGTTAGAATGTTTTTTTTTCTTTGGATCAAAAGATCCTAGCGCAGGTGAAAGAATTATCTTATGATTTTAACTTATCAACAGTTCCACTATGCCCAGCTCCCAAACAAAATCCTGTTTTTTTCGGAAAAGGTCTCGAAGACTTTCACATTTTTCAGAAAAATTCTTAACAAATTTGGCAATATACTCAATTAGACCCAGAAAGGATTTTAATTCCTCTTTGTTTTCAGGGTACAGGGCATCACTAATTGCTTGAACCAAACTGTACTTTGGTCTAAACCCTTTCTGAGATATCGTGTGGCCTAGGTAATCTACTGAACTGACTCTAATCTTGCACTTGTTCTGCTTTACTGTCAACCCAGCCTCCATTAATTTCTTGCACGCCACCCTCAAAATACGGGCATGTTCTTCAATCTATGATCCATATATAAATATGTCATCCTGAAAACAAAGGGTGTTTGTCTATGCCTACCAGAACTTGATGCATTATCTTCTGAAAAACTGCTGCAGAGGCAAGACCAAAAGGCATCCTCACAAACATGTATGCCCCAAAAGGAGTGGTAAAAGCAGTAAGCGTTCTGGATTCTGGGTAAAGCTCCACTTGATGGTATGCAACGGACGAGTCAATTACAGTGAAAAACTTTGCATCACCCATGGTGCTCAGCATCTCATTTATGTGTGGAAGGGGAAATCTCTCCACCCATATGTTCTCATTTAGACTGCGCAAGTACACACATAAACGAATACCATCTCCGCTAGCCTTGGCTTCTATGACATATGAGCCAACCATTCAGAGGATTCTATGGGTTGTATGACACCCAACTCACATAACTTGTTTAACTCTGAATTGTTTTAAAGGATCTCTCCTCAAAAGTGGAACAGGACGTGGTTTATGCACAATAGGTTTTGCTCCCTGTTTGACTTTTATTCTATGTTGAAAATCTTTTAACAGGCCAAGATTTTCTGAAAATAATTCCGGATGTTCATCACATGTGTTAGGTGTAACATTATTGTAATCTACAAGTAGAACTTGGTCTTTGTTATTAGGATTTAATATGATACCGACCTCCCTTTGATGTTGCCAACCTAGCAAATCTGTTCCCTTTTCCACAATGTACACTTTGCCCACCATGGATATGCCCTTAAAATTTATATGCATTCTTACCATGCTCACAAGGGGTATGGCTTCCTTGGTATAACCCTCTGGGGAGATATCAGGTTTACACATAGGGAGATTCGCAACTCAGAATACTTACTCAAAATCTACTTTGTTTAATAAGGTGAATGGACAACATGAATCTGCAAACATAACTACAGGTATATTGTAAGAAATACAGTGCATTTAGGATAACTGGGGATGGTGTCACTTCCTTCACTATTTCACTTCGAACAAACATTTTTGAGAATGTTCTCCCTCACTAGTAATAACCTTTACCTGGTTGTTTTCACCATCTCTGCACACCCTAGCAAAATGCTCCCTCCTATTGCATTTTTTGCATGTAACGTTACGAGCAGAGCATTGTAAATTATTTGCTAGGTGGTTATTGCTACCATACCTAAAACATTTCAAACCACTACTCTCTTCCATAGTTTTACTACCATTTACCTCTCTGGCTTTAATTTTGAACACCTCTTTCTCTGCCTCACTATCTTGAAAACTGGCAACTATTTCATTGGATGTTTTCGTTTCTTTAATACATTTGGCTGTGTGCCCTATAGACTGCGTTAAACTAATTGCCTCTCTCAATGTGGGGTTCTTCGCTAATAATTTCTCTTGGATCCTACTATTATTTGTGCACCTAACTAATTGTTATCTCACAAGCGATTCGTTAGGATCACCAAAATCACATAGCTTAGTCAGACCTCTTAAAGCTGCCACATAGCTAGGCAGAGACTCTTGTAGTGCCTTGAACACATCTAAAAAACTATGGGGCATATTCTCAAGAACGTGTGATAACTACCGCAAGTGTAGCTTAACGCAACCCCACACATCGCAGTCCATCGCGGGAAAACAACTCTGTGTTAACGTGGTATTCACAACACGGCGGTACCATGCGATAGTCACAGGACAACGCATCAAATGAACGCGTTAGAAGCAACCCGACGCCGCAAAAACACGAAACCCCAACGCAAAAATAGTAGCGATGACGCCAATCGCAATACAAAAATCTGCAAAAACCAGACACAGGCCTGTAATTCCCACGCGTCATGCGGGAAAATGCACCATAAAAATAGAAAAAAACATACCTACAAAAGCCAAACAACAGAGAAGCACAATGGAGGCAGCCGGAGCAAGTACAGAGGACAACCAGAACCCCACAAGCCCCACGGAGGACCAGCCTGGGACCTCGGGGTCAGGGAAGGGCAAGGACAATAAGAAGAGGAAGGCCAAGTTCAGTCCGCAGGAAAACAGGATCCTGATAACGGAGGTGATAGAACACCATCAATCACTGTTCGTCACCTCCACTGTGTCACTGGCAACTAAAAACAGAATAAGGCAGACCATTGTGGACAAGGTGAATGCAGTCGGAGTGCTGAAGAGGACAATGGACGAGGTCAAGAGGCGCTGGAATGATGTGAAGCGCAAAACCAAGCTGAAACTCGCAAACAACCGGAAGGCAGCAATGCAGACTGGAGGTGGCAGTCCAGCGCCACAGGAGGAGCTGGACGAGATGGAGGAAATGGTGTCCACAGTCATCAGTGGGGAGACGGTGGCAGGAGTCGGGGGACCGGTCACTGCTCAACATGACCGGACACAACAGCAACAGGGTGAGTAACCACCAGGGACTGGGGGGACGGGGGGAGATGGGCACAATGGCACACATGCACAATTAAGCATAGCACATCTGCGGACAAACCATGCCCCAGACCCACAACTCCCACCAAGAGACCAATGCACACAGGTATGCAACATCTCAGCACTGCAGAAGCACAGAACCCAGAGGCACACCGCATGGAAGAGAGGAGGGCAGCTAAATCAGAGCTCAGGGGCGACTCCCCCAAAATGCGGCACACACACATCACATGCAGAGCACATCAACATTGACAACGAGGTGGTACAAACCCCAACACGTCCACAACAGAACAGAGGACACAACAGGTGCTGCATGTGCCTAGAAACTAGCCAATCACATATGGCACTGCAGGGAAATGTGAGTTGACAATGTACAAGTACAAACTCACATCCGTGATGTAGTCAGAATGTCCACTGTCCTGCATCAAAGAGGCAGCTCCCCCCAAACAGTCACAATGTACACTGTCATGCAGTCTGAATGCAAACATGTACAATGCGTCAACATACATGTGTACACGATGTCAAACTGCATCTCCTCTTCACATTGCAGGGGGAAATCCAACACCTCCTGCAGAGCAGTCCGAACCTCTCTTCTCTGATGACGAAGAGGACCACCACACCTTCGACTCAGACGCCCTCGAACAGCTCGTGGAGAGCCTCCGCAGCCCACTTCCTGGATCAGGGCAACCCAGCTGCCACGAGGCGCCCCCCCTGCACAGTACACACAGCAGGCAGCACCCACCACCACGGCTGCCTCCCAGGACCCCCACGACGAACACATGGCCTTCCAACGCCGTGTGTTGGGGTGCCAGGAGAAGCTGACTGAACAGGTGCAGGTGGGTTCGACCGCATGGCAACCAAACTAGACGCCATACGTTGGTGTCTAAGTCCCATCAGGGACCACTCACAGTCCCTAACGGACACCCACAGTCCGCTCCATGCCCTCCAACGGACCATGGTGGACATCGCCAGAGTCCTGACTCTGCGACAAGAATGACTATCTAGCCAGAGTTCCTCCAGCGATCTCACCCGGGAGTTGGGACACATGCGGAGGATTATGGAGAACATGGAGCGGACACAGGCGGAAAGTGCGGCTGCCACGGCTGCACACCAGCGAGAGGTAGCTGGGTCCCTCAATGCCCTGAAGACCTTCCTTATGGCATTGCTGCCACAAGGCCTGGCGCTGATGCATGCTGCTGCTACCACCCCATCCACATCTCCGGCCCCTGATGTGTCTGTGCCATACAGTGCTGTGGACAGTACACCACCACCCACATGTGAGGCACATGCAACAGCAGAGGATGAAGATGCGGATGAACCCACCCTCGTGGTCAGGAGGATGCAGTAGCATTAATCTCCGCCATGTGGCCTGTTTCTGCTTGGTTCTGCCCTCTGCATCATCACCTTCCACTGTCCCCCGATGCACTCTGCGACACTCACCTCTGACCTCGACATGGACTGCCATATTCTGTTTGGTCGCCAATGACACAGCTATCAGACTGCGGACTGAAGTCCTTCTCTCCTGATGTACCTGTCATTCCCTGAAGGACTCTGGCTGGCCCTCCACGGGCCGACAATGTGAAGAGGGGTTGGCATGGCCCTGTACTGCTCCAGCTGCAACACTCCCTTGAATGTGTAATAAACATTCATATCCACACAGATGTGACATGTCTATGATCTTTCAAGTGTGGAAGTATGGATGTATATAGGGTCAGTGATTCCCCCTTACGTCCATGTTGCCCATGTTGTTTGACTATTGTCACAGGGTGACAGATTGCCGATTCCGGTCCGGGTGGTGCCGACACTACAATGGAGACACATCCTTAAGTCGCTTCCTTGTCCAGCCCAGGACTGAACCACGCCCAGAGCCCCGGGGTCATTGTTCACACCCTTATGCTAGACTGGCATACGTCAGGACAGCCCACTCCGATTACGCACACAGGGGGGGACGACAGTGCTACATGTCCTAGGTCTTCACTGTGGGGTTCTGCAGCTCACAGGTCTAGTTGTCAGCATGCCACAGCCACTCCCTCACGGCTGGTGTACACCCACACCACACCCATCCAGCACTGGCGTCACAGGACATGTGACCCTGGCAATAAAAATGGCCTGGCGCACGTGCTGGATGCCATTTCCACTCTCTCTGACTGGGTGTCTCCGTGTAGTTCTCATGTGTGCATGAGGGCCTAGGGCCCTGCCAACTCACATTGCCCAGTGCCGGGGGTGACATGATGGCGTCCGCACAATGGGACTCAATCATTCAGGGTCCATGGCTAGTGGGGCACAGACTTGGTGGCACCGGATACACTGCGGCAGGCACCCCGCCACGGGACAGTGTCTTGCGGTACAGTGAGATAGGGGCACCTAAAGTGCTGAGCGGGTGTGCAGCCTGCGATGATGCACCGTCCTGGCGGTCCAGACTGGCAAGGATTAATGTGAGCCCTGCTGGGCCACAGTGTAGGCCTGGGCCAGCGGGCAGTGCGGCCCTCCCGCCATGTGGCATTGCGTCGCGCTTCACAGGGTTAGTGGCACCTCAAGCGCTGAGCGGGTGTGCAGCCTGCGATGATGCCGTGTGCACTGATGTGGTCTCTGCCATTGCGTAATCAAGACCCAGAGTCAGGTGTGTGACCTGGCGGCCCGCGGTGCGGGGCTGCATGATGTGGAGGGTGCCATGGTCGCGGGCACCGGGCTTGGAGATCCCTCCGGAACGTGGTGGGCCTTCTTGGAGACACGCCAGTGGCGGAAGGTGAGCAGTGAGGCCTGATTGCGCTGGGGCGGGCAATCACCGCTGGGCGGCGGGAGGGGCTGCGGTGCAGCAGCCTGTGTGCGCAGGGGCGGGCAAGCGATGATGGCATGTGCAACTGTATGGACTCTGCCATTCATGTCTCTGGAAACTGTTTCAGATGAGGGACCTGGGGGACTGCTGTGAATACCGGCACGTGGTTGGAGACACACCGTTGGCAGCAGGTGAACAGTGAAGCCTAGGTCCGCAGTGTCGGCACTCTCTCCCTCTCTTTCTCTCTCCCTTTCTCCCTCTCTCTTTCTCTCTCCCTCTCTCTTTCTCTCCCCCTCTCTCCCTCTCTCCCTCTCTCTTTCTCTCCCCCTCTCTCCCTCTCTCTTTCACTCCCCCTCTCTCCCTCTCTCTTTCTCTCTCCCTCTCTCTTTCTCTCCCCTCTCTCCCTCTCTTTCCTCTCTCTTTCTCTCCCCCTCTCTCCCTCTCCCTTTCTCTCTCCCTCTCTCTTTCTCTCCCTCTCTCTTTCTCTCTCCCTCTCTCCCTCTCTCTTTCTCTCTCTCTCTCTTTCGCTCTCTCTCTCTCTGTACTTTGATGGGCGCATGGCACACCTTCTGATCCAGATTTCTGTTTTGCAGGCTGTGACTTACAGAATGTCCTGAGAGGACCCGTCGTGCCTCCTCAGATTTTCTTTTTTGCTTTGTTCTGTAATAAACGTATTGTTTGGATATTTTGATATGGGTGTATGTTTCCCTTTTTCTGGCCACACATGTATGTTGGGTGTTGTGATGAATCACTGACTAAATATCGAAGGTCACAATATCGACCTACAAAAATATCGCAGCAAAAATATCGAAGACAAGAATATCGACATCCTATCTACATTAAGGTAAGTACAAAAATATTGAAAAAAAAATATCGATGTCAAAAATATCGTTGTTAAAAATATCGTTTTTAATTTAAGTTAAAAAAATATTGTAAAAGAAAGTAAATAATACATATAATTAAAAGAAACATAGTTAAAAATATTTTAAAATTTTAAAAAATTATAATATATATAATTTGAAAATACATTAAACATATACATATAATATATAATATATATATACTTACTTATTAATATGTTTTAATATTTATTTTAATAACTTATAAAATGTTTAATTTATTTTTTCTAAATTATAAATACATCTATACACATAAAACAATAATATAAATAAAAATTAAATCTTTTTAAAAATAATTATACAGTACATTAGCTAAAATAATACAAAATATTAGATAGCGGAGGAAATCAAATTACTATTCCCACTCCAGTGAGTGCAGCAGTAGGGAAAGTGTTGGATAGCGTAGGGGTAAAAATTACTATTCCCACTCCAGTGAGTGCAACAGTAGGGAAAGTGTTGGATGGCGTAGGGGTTAAAATTACTATTCCCACTCCAGTGAGTGCAACAGTAGGGAAAGTGTTGGATAGCGTAGGGGTAAAAATTACTATTCCCACTCCAGTGAGTGCAACAGTAGGGAAAGTGTTGGATAGCGTAGGGGTATAAATTACTATTCCCACTCCAGTGAGTGCAACAGTAGGGAAAGTGTTGGATAGCGGGGGGTAAAAATGACTATTCCCACTCCAGTGAGTGCAACAGTAGGGAAAGTGTTGGATAGCGGAGGGGTAAAAATTACTATTCCCACTCCAGTGAGTGCAACACTAGGGAAAGTGTTGGATAGCGTAGGGATAAAAATTACTATTCCCACTCCAGTAAGTGCAACAGTAGGGAAAGTGTTGGATAACGTAGGGGTTAAAATTACTATTCCCACTCCAGTGAGTGCAACAGTAGGGAAAGTGTTGGATAGCGTAGGGGTTAAAATTACTATTCCCACTCCAGTGAGTGCAACAGTAGGGAAAGTGTTGGATAGCGTAGGGGTTAAAATTACTATTCCCACTCCAGTGAGTACAACAGTAGGGAAAGTGTTGGATAGCGTAGGGGTAAAAATTACTATTCCCACTCCAGTGAGTGCAACAGTAGGGAAAGTGTTGGATAGCGGGGGGGTAAAAATTACTATTCCCACTCCAGTGAGTGCAACAGTAGGGAAAGTGTTGGATAGCGGGGGGGAAAAATTACTATTCCCACTCCAGTGAGTGCAACAGTAGGGAAAGTGTTGGATAGCGGAGGGGTAAAAATTACTATACCCACTCCAGTGAGTGCAACAGTAGGGAAAGTATTGGATAGCGTAGGGGTTAAAATTACTATTTCCACTCCAGTGAGTGCAACAGTAGGGAAAGTGTTGGATAGCATAGGGGTAAACATTACTATTCCCACTCCAGTGAGTGCAACAGTAGGGAAAATGTAGGATCACGTAGGGGTTAAATTAACATACTTATAAATATATATTTTTTTTAAATAAATAACATATTAATAATTATTTAACCAAATAATTATTAATAAATACCTATTAAATTAAATTAATATTTACTTAAATAACATTAAATTACTTCCCACCCTATTCCCCTATAAACACACAACGCGCTACACATAAAAAAATAACACATTTAATTTCATTATCAATTAATCAATTAATAAAATGTAATTACCAATTAATAATTAATTAACAATAAATTAATTAACAATAACAATAAATAAAAAATAATAATAAATTAATTATCATTAATTACATTTTTAATTAACCAATTAATAAAAATGATTTACCAATTAATAATTAATGAACAATACATTAATAATCAATAACAAAAAATATACACATATTAATTAATTAATTATATTTAAATTACTTCCCACCCTATTCCCCTATAAACCCACAACCCGCTACACATTAAAAATAACATAATTAATTTAATTACCAATTAATCATTGAATTAAAATTAACTACCAATTAATAATTAATTTACAATAAATTAATTAACAATAACAATAAATAAAAATTAATAATCAATTAATTATAATTAATATAATTATAAATTAACCAATTAATATAAATTAATTACCAATTAATAATTAATTAACAATAAATTAACAATGAATAAAAATAAATCAAAACATATTAATTAATTAATTTTAATTAAATTACTTCCCACCCTATTCCCCTATAAACCCACAACCCGCTCTGATACTAAAACACAAAATTTCCTTTAAAAACAATTACTATTTTCTAAACATTTAATACATATATTTAAAAATAATGAAAAAACTTTTTAAAAAAATGTTAAACATACATATAAAATACATAACACTAAAAAAAAAATCGATATTATTAACAACTATATTTTTGCTAACGATATTAATGACTTCGATATTACTTACTTCGATATTAACAAAATCGATATTATTTACCTTAAAGTCGATATTCTGGTCAACGATATTCTTGACTTCGATATTCTGTCCCTACGATATAAAAAACTCGATATTAGTGTAGGTCGATATTTAAAATTCGATATTTTGACTGCCCAGCATTGTGATTGTGCGAGTTCAGGCGATTTGTTTGGTTCATGATTTCGTGGGGTTGATGTGCAATATCTTTGTCCATAGGGGGATGGGGTGGGGGGTGCCCGGGGTAAGGCCCGGGTGGGTGGGGGTCCTGGGGGTGATGGCGGTGGGTGTTGTTGTCCTATTGGGGCTCAGGCCTGCATGATGGGTTGCTCCAGGGCATCTGTTGTTCTTCATGTGTGGCTTTGGGCTGTGCTCCCTTGTCTGGTGCCGGTTTTCGTCCGACTTTACACCAGGTAGGAGTAGGTGTTAGTTTCCTGCTGCTAACGTGCCTTAGCGCATGTTTTGTGATCTTATCGTCGATCTGGCTGGTCGTTGAGAATGTTGTGGAGTGTTGTTGTCGTGGCTTTTGGCACAGGAACGCCTACACTGCATATCATTAGCGTTAGTTGCCGGGCTCCTCTGTGGCGATGTTTTTTGCGAATGCTATTGCAAGTAAACTGGTGTTATGGGCTGTTAGCACCAGCTTGGGAATGGGGAGATAAATTTATCGCGGATTTGGCTGCGATGAAGTGCCGATAACTCGGCGATAGCTCCTTAAGAATATGCCCCTATGTCATTCAAGAGCAGCATTAACCTTGTCACCAAAGTGAGTCTCCAATTTCAAAAGAGTGATACTAAAAACATCCTGGTGGTCATCATCCTCCATTGCCGGTTCAGGCAAAGTCTCATACATTTTCCAACCATGAATACATAAATTATGTAATAAAATGTGTTGCTTTCGCATAGCAGAAAACCTTTCACCCCCAATAGCAATTCAATATGACTCGAATAACTTTATCCAATCTTTCCAATGAATTTCCGGTTCTCCTATCTCATTTAAAAAGAAGGAGTTAACAATATACAGTGGGTACCTTAAGGGATTATCACTCTTTTACGACAAAATGCCTAAGTGATCAAAACTAGGAATTAGTATACCATGGCTGTAATGGTAAGCCAATTCAATATACAATAAACATACATAAAATACAGAAAGATAAAGAGTGTCTGTGGAAATGGAGGAAATATGTAGGATAAATTACACAGAAAATAAGAAGCCAACAGTAGGTCTCAGGTGTGTATATCACCGTGAAATATGGTCATATACAGGAATTTTATGTGTGTGTTACCGTGAAGCACGCACAGGAACACACAAATTACCGGTGTGTGTATCACCGTGTGAGGATGAGCACCGCAGAGGGTATGTAGAAGATAACACTTGTAAAGGAACGTACCTTTTTCCCTCCTAGAATTGCTTGCCAATCACATTTCACACATGCAAAAGTCTGTGACTACACCCCTGTGAGAAATGGTGCATGTAGAAACAACTCGCAAAAAGAAGCAGCAGGGCAGCAAGGCAAGTCGGCCCGCAAAGTGAGTGAGCACTGAGCTGACTCGGAGGAGTCAGATGAACACCATCAGAAGTGAAAACTGACAGCTCAAGCTCAGTCAACTGGTAGGCGTTAACTTCCTGAAGGAGAACCGCCCTCCCACCTCAAGGAAGTAAACACACAGCCGCATGGAGCGCTGACAAAGATAGGTCCCCGGCAAAGATGGGCATGTGCTTCCTGAGGAAGAACTTCCCTCTCACCTCAGTGACTATGCACGCAGCTCGACCAATCCACGGGCCTGAATTAAATGACAGAGAACTCCGCTGAGAATACATGTGCTTCCTCAAGGGATGAATATAAAAACCTGTGAGAAGCACAGCAGGACACTCGGGTTCAGTAGCTAATGAATCGATCCTGCTCCTTTACGCCGCTTCTAAGCAACCACCTGTTGAGAATGGCAGCAGGCACGCTGTACTTCAGCAGCTGCTGGATGCGAGAGTACTGAAAGGGGAGACGACTGGACTGCCCCCTGAACAGTGATCGTCGCCAGTATTACACTTATCGAAAGATAATAAGGCTCAAGAAACGAAGAAGATGTGGTGCTCCAGGTACTGGGCTGCCTGGTTGCCCAAAGGAGTGGGTCACCGGGGGGGGGGCTTTCCTGAGGGATTGCGGTCGGGCTGCAACTGTCTTCTATGGAAGGTAAGGGGAGGTCTAACTACAGACGGCAGCGCAGCAGTAAGGGACGTCCACACAGATACTCGGTTCGTGCCGTCGGCCACGTGCGCCGACGTCACCCTTTATTAAATACTCCCCGGTCCGAGCCCGGCCCAGGGAGTTGACTGTGATACAAACTATCGTAGTGGCCGGGTGGCTCACTACAGAAGAGTAGAACCTTCTTTATTCCAGTCATCCACTCCCCAAACTGCCAAACGGTCAACCCTTAGAACTTTCTAAGGTAAGCTCCCAATGGGAGATTCGAAAAGCAGGAGAAGGGGGGACGAGTCAAACCATAAATATAATGAATGAAGGGAGAATATCCAGTGCGATAAAAGATTACTTACATATATATATAGGTAGATTATAACAAGAGTCTTAACTTTTTAAACTGTCACCTAGATCTAGGGTCCCTCCTTGGGCTGTAATAAAACCTACCGCTGCGGCAGCACAGCTGGACGATATGATTATGGAGCATGGTTTAAATATTGTTAACGGTAATACTAGGTCTGATTCCCCCCTTGTCCATCTTTTAAAAGAGGGTTTTCTACTAGCATCATCGACTATATATTCCTGGATCAGGAATTCTGCCCATCTTTGAATGGAAACTGTCCCTAGACCAGACAGTGACCACCAAGCCTTGAGAGTAAAATTTGTCATTGATATCTTTGCCTCCTCAAGCTTGCCACACTTAGGGGGTCATTACGATGGAGGGTGGATCGCCACCGCCCGCATGGCGGTGGCGATCCGCCCTACATTTCCCTCCGCCCGCCACCCATTTACCCCCCGCCATATTAGCATGGCTGGGGGGTCAGCGGCGGACGGAAAGACCGCCCGCCACTTTTCCGCCTGTCGAATTGCCGACCATGCGGAAAACAGGTTTAATATGGTGGCGGTGTCTGTGAGACACCACCATCCATATTAGGATGTAGGCGGTGAGGAGCCTTTTCATGGCGGCATTTCCGCCATGAAAAGGCATGCAGTATTCGCATTTGGGGGCCCGTTGTGGGCCCCCAGGATGTTGGGGGGGTGGGGGGTGCACATGGGGGGTACCTATGGTACCCCCCTGCATTTGCATGCACAAGGTGGCAGGCACCGCGTGGTGCCTGTCACGTTGTGCATGCAAAAGCACAACATGCATTTTGTACATTGCGGCGGGTGCTGCTGACAGCACCGCCCGCCGCAATGTAAAATATGCGGGATGCGCCCGCCAGTGTGGCGGGCGCATCCTAATGTGCCTGGCGGGACCGCCACGACTTCGGCGGGCGGTCCCTGGCTCCGTTGCGGTGGCGGGCGGACAAAGTTCGCCCGCCATCGTAATGGACCCCTTAGTATTGGAGAATGCTATTGAGACTGTGAATAACAGGAGAAATGTCAAATGGACT
This sequence comes from Calotriton arnoldi, assembly GCA_963921515.1. Lineage (NCBI taxonomy): Eukaryota > Metazoa > Chordata > Amphibia > Caudata > Salamandridae > Calotriton > Calotriton arnoldi. Next base: position 206,331 of record CAWUFW010004282.1, on the reverse strand, counting down.
GAAATAGCATAGCTCAGACTAAAATATATGAGACATTTGAAGTGACTTTTTCCTTGGTAGATATAATACATAGGCCAAGAGGGGACTTTGTTATCTTACATTGTCAGCTAATGGAGCAATTAAGGTCTATCTTCGTTAAGGAAGTGAAAATGGAAGGGAGACATCCAAACTCTTAGCTTAGTTGGTTTACCAAAGAATGTCAGCTTGGGAAAAGGCATTTATTAGAATGGGAATCAATCAGCAATAGTAGGGGCAAGGAAGAAGTACAAGAGGACATTGATTATGGCCAAGAGGGGTTGGGAACTGGAACAGTGGCAAGAGTTAACTAACACACTTGGAAATGGGAATATAAAGGCATTAGGGAAATTAGTGGCAGAGGGCATTTGTGTGATTGATAATCAACTTGAGACAGTAGTGCAGCCTGACAAGTGGGTCGCACACTTTGGGGCTCTCTACTGTGATTTGGGACAAAGCAGAGACCCAAGTTGGAAGTATGCGGAGTGCTCTGCTAGGGAGACTGGTATTCTAAATCATATGGACAGTGGGGGGAGGTTGGCTAAGGAGTCGATAACGTTTTTCTCTTATGAAAAAAGCTCAAGCCCTTAAGTTAAAGAAGAAGGAAAGGGCACCTGGATTGGATGACATTCCTGGTGATCTGTACGTATCACACCCTGAAGTGTGGGTTCCATATTTGAATGCCTTGAGTAATGCCATTATGGGAGGTGTGGATATCCCCCCTTGTGGCAGGGTGCGGTAATCACCCCAATTTATAAAAAAAGGTAGTAGAGATCTGCTGTCCAACTATGGGCCTCTAAGTCTATTAGATAACAGCCCAAAAACATTTTGTAGTCATGTCCTGGTGAGGCTTCAAACATGGATATCTGATAATCAAATCCTTGTTGACAGCCAGCCAGGGTCAGAAAAAAAGTTAGCACCATCGATCAGGTCTTCCACTTCAAGGTCATATGCTGGAAGTATGAGACCTTAAAGAGGTAACACTTGTATGTTGCCTTTCTAGATCTGAGGTCAGCATGGACAGGTTTCGAGGGATAATCTTTGGAGGGTGTTGGATGCCTACGGAGTCCCAGGAGATCTTCCTTGGAGTCTAAGGGCCCTCTATACCCATACGTATGCTCAGGTGAGATGGAATGTGGGAGGTGATTTGACTGATAAAATCCCTACTAACCGAGGCGTGAAGCAGGGTTGTGTACTTGCACCTACTCTCTTTTAGTATTTAAATTAACAGGTCAGTAGGATGGCTATCAAAATGCAAGCATGATGCACCCAAGTCTGCAGAAACAACAGTGTCAATGTTAATGTTTACTGATGATACCCTTCTTATTTCTAGATCCCCCATGGCTTTCCAGGTGGAATTGGATGACTTTGCAACTTTTTGTAAGAACAGGGGCTTGGAGTTAAATCCGGTAAAATCAAAGTATATGATAATTGATCAGCGTAGGTCTTTCAGAGGCAGAATGACCATTGAGGGTGCACGATTGAACGGGTCAAACACTTAGACTATCTTGGGGTAAGGTTGTCTGAAACTCAGTCCTGGGGGACTAAATGGAAAAGTGTAAATCTGCCTTAAACCTGAAAATGTTACCAATTATAAGGAAATTTAATGCTACCTCAGGACGAGCAGTGTCACCAGTACTAAATATATATAGAGCTATGGCGGTGGGTGCATCTATATATGGGGCGGAATAATGGGGGTATATAGATGCGTCTGTCTTTACGCTAGTTGAGAATAAATTCATTGGGGGGCATTTTAACCTACCTGTGAGTACTCCCCTTATGCCTCTGAGGCTGGATTTAGCACTACACTGTATCCACATGGTTGCTTCCCTAAAACCATGGACTTACTGGGTGCGACTCTGGTCAATTCCGGAGCTGTCTCTGTATAGGGAATTGCTAATTGAACTGAGTGCATGTGAGCAGCAAGTTTCTACCCCATGGTTAAAATATGTTAAAAAAGAATGTAAAGTAGTGAAGATGAAAGCTTTATTGACTGCCCCATCAGAAACCTCAAAAGGTGCTATACAGGGATTGCATATTATGAAAAATGCCATCCAAGTGATCTGGCTTAACTGTGATGTTAGCACCTTAACAGAGCAGTTACAAATGTTTGCCTAATTTTGAACCAGGCTCAGATTAAAATCTTGCTTCAGGGTTTGCTGGAATATATAAACCCTCTGATAATCATTCTGCTCAGACTTCATGGTTGATTACTGTGATTTAAGGTATTTGTGCAAGACTAGGATCTTTGGGAGACTGCTTACTCCCAAATACACAATGAAGCAATCTATTTTGCTTTCTATGTTCCACTAACATAGTTGAGTCTAATAGATTGCATGGAAATCATGAAGTCTGATTCTCCCTTTTTCCAACTTGGAATGTAGCAGCACAAGTGTTTTATTTCTTAAAGCATTTATGGTTTCCCATTGTGATGGCTTTGGGATGTTCATGATAATGAAAGAGCATGCAGCTAAAACTTAAAGCCATATTTAGATCTCAGTATACGGGTTACTCTGTCACAACGGTGATGGATATCCTTGTTGTATTCCGCTTTAGATGTCCGTATATAGGTGTTCCTAATACATGTCCTTATATAGGCACAATTCACACTGCCCTTATATAGGCATAAGATCCCAGTCCTTATTTAGGCATTAGCCATGCTATCCAAATACAGGCATGGTCACCTACATCCGTCCACCCTAACGTCACAACGAGTTCTTAGAAACCAGAACCTTAAGCTCTTGGGAGATCCCCTAGCACAGGATTATTGATTTCTCCAAGAACTCATTTATTATGCATGAACCGCCATTCCTTAAGGGTTCATTCCTGACGTCTTCCTCTGCCCGACTTTACGTCAATGCTAGCATTCCAAGGCACCTACCGGGTATAAATATACCTTCCCTTGCCCAAGCAAGTAGGAGGAGACCTCGACTTTAGAGGAGCCCGTGTCCCGGCCTGACGCACTGACAAGAGACGCTGTCATCCCTGCTCGCAGAGAATCCAGCTTCCAGTGTTCTGACTCCCTTCGCGGGGTGTTAGAGTTCGAGACCCAGAAAGAGATTCCCACCTCTCTCATTCTCAAGGTATGGAGCTGACTAGAACCTAGAGGGACTCTTGGCATACCAGGGACTCTTGGCATACCAGGGACTCTTGGCATACCAGAGACTTGGCATACTATAGCATACCATACTATAGAATACATCACCTACTTCTTACCTTGTACTACACTTAGGTTAGGTACACTGGGGTAGAACTAGTTAGAGAAGCATCTTATGAGTACTCGCATTTTTAGCTTATGTTATTAATGTATATGAATATATGTGTCATAGCTAAAAGATAATGCTAGCGCAGTATTATTTCTTTCTACTGCTTACGCTGTACATAATATATCTCGCATACTGTCTTATGATTGTAACAGCTCACATCTCTTACACGAGAAACAAGACTGTTCAATAAATCCTTTTATTAAAACGCCTGTCTATTCTTTCTGTGTAACTCTGAAGAAACTAAGCATGGACGATTAGCTGAGTGAAACTGTTATCTGTTGTTTCCACGATTCTGAGAGCGTTCCGATTCTATAGGGAAACAAAGTTGTCATGTTTATGCGGTTGCCAGAAACTACTCCCTTCTTGTTTACAAGGAGTTTCTAGTGGCCTCTGAGTTAGCTGGTACAAAGTAATTAAGTTTAATATACTCGATAGGGGCATACTGACCTCAGTCCTATGCAAAACCTATAGGGTATATTATTCCAATGCGCAGAGCCTATTAGGGAAATAGGAACTACACTACATGGCGCCCAACGTTTGGTAAGGCACTAATTTAACGCTAGATACTGAGTAACTCAGTCGTGCTTTTCTCAGAGACCCCTACTCACATACTCCATAAGACGTCTGGAGTGGGTAGGGTTAAGTATCCACCAAAGCTGAATAGGACAAAAATCCTATATATCAGCTGTATGGTTTGTTCAACGTTGAAGGATACAGTGTTCCAAAATATTGTGCACCTTATCTTTGTTTCCTTGAAACTTGTTCTGTATTTTTCTTTTCAAAAATGTCCCTGAACGGGGATACTAACACCAAGAACGGTGTAGCTGCGGCTGACCCAGTCATAACAGCTTTTAATTTTACAGGTTTAAATTAAACCGATGAGGGTGTTATACACATCCCTCCAAACTTAAGGAGAGCCATCACTCTAAAACTTATGAAACACGGCCTAACACCAAGAGGTGGTAGAGCAGTTTTCGTGATAGAGGCACACAAATCCTTTCAGACAGAGGTATTCTATTCATGGATTGTATTCCCAGAATCAAATCCAATAACAAAAGTATTTCACTTCTTTAAAGAAGATGAACCACCAGAGGAATATATTCCTTTCGAGGATATTGAAATTCCACTAACTTGCCAGGAGCATAATCTCTGGTTTAAAGGCGCCCTAAAACATCATAAAAACATTACCAAGCTCGGTCGACTAGGTAGACCAGAAGCAACATGGCCGATTTTAGCCGGCTACACACCTCATCCTGACATTGAAGAAATGTCAGACGATGAATTACTTACTCAACTACAAGAGTTAATAAAAATTTACAGACAATTAGTCCAATATGTCATGCGGACTTTCACAGTCCAACCACCTATAACAATTCCAAATCAAACCCCTCAACAGGGGAATACACTAAAAATTACTCCACAGACTTTACACGCAGTCATGGGTAAAATGCCCACAAAACGTGAACAAATTCCATTCTGGATAGCTCAAAAAATTACTCAAATCGAAGCAGTATTTCCAAATACTAGCCCTTATGAGAAACACAGAATCCTCATAATCTGTTTACCAATGGGGATCACACCACAACTGGAAGACTGCACCACTTGGGGCACAGTCTTTGCTGCCATCTATACTAAAACACATGGTGTTCCGTCAATTGCAGTAATACCAGATGTCCTGAAACAAATTCAAAACGAATACGGGGCAGACCCTGCTCTGAATTTAGGTATGAAACTACTGAAAAACTTCGACCAGGTCTCAACAATAATATTATCTAATATTAAAGGGGAGGCAGCATCAGTGGCGATCCGCCAACGCTTAAGGGAATTTGATGTAACAGAACATCAACATGAACTACCCAGAATAATAGAAAAATCTTATGCAGAATTAGGCAGAGATAGTTTGGGTGGAAAACCTTTGAAGCCAAAACTATCTGAAAGTCCTGATAAGGACTCAATTAAACAAAATCCTACATCTTTTAAAAAGAAGTGGGAAAGTAATAAACAAAATTCAAATGAGACACGTTCTCAATCCCGAAGTAGGTCTCCTCAAAAGGAGCCCTCTAAAAGGAGGTATAACCTGAGGAATAGGGATAATTTAAGAAAACCTGACAGGTATCAAGATACTGATACACGTTCCTCTCGTACCTTTCAGATATCATCACAGACATTGGAAAGAAGAGGACGGTCAGATCACAAAGAAGAACGCGTGAAATCCAAAGACGATAAACACATTCAGAAAAATAAATCAAAACCTCAATTCACAAAAAAGAAGGTAGCAGGTCTGAAGATCAGATATGCCGAGAATACTGAGAACACAGCTCAGGAACGGAGAATGGGCTCAGACAATGCTGGACAGTGCAGCAGAAGTAACAATAGCTTGCCAGAACCTGAAGGAACTTCTGGAGATAGTGGACTTGAATGAGTACATCACAGTAGAGACTGTAGACACCAGGTTTAGTACTCCACAAAAGTTATATGGAATAACACTCCGAATGGAGGGAGACATACCAAGAAAAGTGAAAGCACTCTTTTGGGAGAAACTTTCAAGGGGTTATGATATACTTCTAGCAGAAAAGGACTGGCCATCAAACTTTGTCAGGGAGTGCCCACATGGCGAGGACATCATTATGCCAGCCTTCTCCAACCATATTCAAATTCACCTAAAATATACTTATGCCAGGAAATGGGCATTTGCCCAGGCCCCAGCATTATACAAAAATCATGTAGGATGGGATGAGGACTCACCTCACCACAAATACAGCTAAAAAATCAACCTACACAAAGGCAGTACCCAATAAAGCAAGAAGCTAAAAAACAGGTCAGGGAGATCTTAGATCAACTTGAATACCAAGGGGTGATTGAAACATGCACCTCCTCAATGACCAATCCTTTGTTTCCTGTATCCAAACCAGATAATACATATCGTCTAGTTTTGGATTATAGACACTTGAACACTTGTTCCAAAACATTTGCAGTGCAAAATGCACATAGTACAGCATTAATGAATAACATTGGGCGTAAAAAATATAAAACCACATTGGACATTTCAAATGGTTTCTTTTGTCAAAACATAGCACCTGAAAGCAGGTACTTAACAGCTTTCTCAATAATGGGGGCCCAGGGTCAATTTTGTCGACTCCCACAAGGGTTCAAAAACAGCCCGGGGTTATTCTCAGCAAGAGTAACAGAGTTACTACAAATTTATGATAATGAGGCATTGTCATATGTCGATGACATCTATCTGACAGACGATGACCTGGATAGGCACTTGAACAGGGTGAGTACCATTATATTGGGCTTCGCCTCTGAAGGCTATAAATTCAACTTTAAAAAATCCAGAATTGCCCATCTCAATGTCCTTTTCTTAGGATATGAGCTTTCAAGTGAAGTCAAGAGCCTGGCAGCTAACTTTTTAGAAAAGTGCGCGCTGCTCCAACCTCCAAATACGCTGAAAAATTTACAATCCATCTTGGGTTTCCTAAATTTTGGAAGAACTTACATTCAAATTACGCAGAAAGGGTTAAACCTCTCTACGAATTAATCAAACCTGATTTTTCAACAAAACATTGGACACAAGAACACACAGAAATCCTGCGTTCATTCCACCTAACATGTTAGCAACAAATCACTTACAAACACGAGTAAATAAACGCAATTTAGTGATCCGAATAATTTCGGGTCAATGCGGATTCACCTATTTAACATTTAATGAGGGTGAAAAAGTACCAATAGCATGCAAATCACATTTGTATACACAAGCAGAAATGCGCTTCACTTCAACAGAAAAAATACTGACAGCAGTTCAAACCACTGTAGCAAAAGAAAGAGCTCTAGCTCAAGGGAAACGCATTATTGTCGTGACTCCAGTACCAGCCTTAGAGGCGGTCACAAAAGCGAGCATTCCAAATGCAAAAGCTTTACATCCTAGATGGATACAATGGGTTAATTCTCTTGCTGCAACAGATGTTGAATATGTTTTTGATCCTGATTTAAAAACACAAGCGTTCCTGCAATATGAAAATGAATGTCCTCTGCCCACTGAAATTCTGCCTCTCGATCAGTACGAATTTATAATTTATACTGACGGATCAGCACAACCCGCTACAGGGAGTAAGCAAGCTTACAGTGCAACATGCGCAATCGTTAAAGGTCGCATGCGCAATGGTAACTTCAGACCAATGGTCACTAAAACTCAATCTCTAGGAGATTGTACAGCTCAGCGAGCTGAACTACAAGCATTCAAACTGGCACTTGAAAATACAGATCGCGAATTCCCCACACTTATAGTGTGCGATTCCTTTTACTGTGGTCAGTCATATAATGAATATATACAGTATTGGCTTCAAAACGGATTCAAAGATGCAAAAGGTGGCACAATAAAGCATAAAATGCTTTGGGAACAAGTAGTTCAGTTGAGAAACGAACTACCAAAAGCTCACGTGATACACACGATGAGTCATCAAAGTGATGGCGTTCACGTTACAGGGAATTCATTGGCTGATGAAGCCGCAAAGGGGGCTGTTCAGATGGCTTCCGTAGCTGCGATCACTCGTTCAAAAACGAGAATAGACAGTGAGATATTGTTGGCTGTCAATGCTTCAAGCAAAGGCAGTGGTGCAGCGTTACCAAAGAAATTTCCACTCAAGTACTCTTATGTAATTGATGCAAACAACGTTCCTTTTGCTCGAATCCCTGGAGTGGGGGATAGGGCAATTCCAAACGTGGAACGTAGAGCAGCTTTGATTTATGAAGCACATCTGGGAGAGGGTCTGTCACATCAAGGGATCTCTAAAACAATATTAACATTAAAAGAGATGTACTGGTGGCCTGGAATGAATACCCAGATTCACATCTTCATCGATGACTGCAGAGACTGCAATAGATAGCGTGGTGCAGAACGCCATCAGACACCAGACTACGAAGTAGCCTGCCCAGTACAGACACCATTGTTAGACAGCATCAGACTATCTACGCGCAGGCGTCCTTTATGACAACTGCAATGCCACAAACACCAAGTCAAGGTTCCTATGGATATGGCCTCAGCGCTCGGCTGATGCTCGAACTGTTATAAAAGATTTGCGAGTCTTTATCGGCACATACGCAATTGGCACACTACATTCTGACCAGGGCTCTGCGTTTAGCTCTCGGGCTTACAAAGAAGCCATGGCCAGTTTGGGCGTAGCATTGCGGTACTCCTCTCTGTTTCATCCTGAGGGAAATTCTGTTGTGGAAAGGAAAAACCGGGACATAAAGCAGTCTATAACAGCTAGAGTATTAGGTTTGGGTGATGGGTGGGTCAAACATCTTTATGGGGTCCAACGCTCATTAAATAATTTGTCAAGAAGTTCTCTAGGGGGGGTCACTCCATATGAGGTCCTATTTGGGACAAGAATGTGGGTTCCTGATCTCGAATGTAAAGGCACAGTGGTGGAAAATAAACCCCTTGATATCAAAGATCGTTTGGCTGTTTTACAGGATCTAAATGAACTAAGATCGAAACAAAGCAACGTGTTCCAGAAGCCAACCACCACTGGGGAAAAACCGGCAGTCCCAGCAAGGCCTGTTTGGATCCCAAAAGTTGGGGATATAGTCAGAGAGAAGATTGCGGACAAGAAGGAATTTGGACCTTCTTACAGACAACCAGTAACTGTCCTAGCCATCCACGGAACAAGAACAGTACTTCTTCCGCCCCTTGCAGGAAAAAAGGAGAAAAGATTTGTGTCAATCGACCTCATCAAACCACACTATGTGGCCAATACTAAATAGTAGGCCTCGTGGACTCCGACCTAGTAGCAGACACACTCCTCTCACTACTATCCAAGAGGTTCAGACTGAAAGACTCATAACCATCGAGAATTCAGCAGTAACAGATGAAGGACTAAGCAACAATGCTATGGAACTCATCCCTCTTGAAACTCAAGTAAAAGTTCGTCCAGATACACCTGTCTACACCAACGTAACACGTGATCAACTGGTTCCAGCGATTTCAACAAATCCTGATGCAATTCCAACAATTGACCGAACTACTTCTGGCTATTTCATTAACTTTGATACGTTTTCTGAGGATCCAAGTGAGCCTGAAACGACGCCAGCCCTAAAAACTTTCAAGCAACAAATACAAGACTTTTTTCATTTCCTGAAAAAGACTTATCTGGTTTCACCATGGATTGAACTATAGATAATTTCCGGAATATTTTTCTTTCTGTTTTGGCTAGCTTTGGTTATGACTCTTAGCATGCTCATAAATGGCAGATACATTCGTTTGGACACTGAAAGTAAAAATGTGAACTTACTTTTAAAGCCACACAAATCATCCCATCGTGAAACAAGAGACTTGTCAGCAGTGAAGATCACAGCCGTTCCTATACAGGATGGTATAGTTTGGGACAAAACCGATTTCGACATATTCGGCCCGACGGAACTTTTGAAGATTCCACATTTATTTAAAATTTCATTAAGTGACTTTATTACCTCCAGTACCTATTCTGATGGTTGGGACTTTGAGACTGTTAATGACATGATGTCTGATCTAGAAAGGTCTGCTGCATTCTCTAACAATGAATACTTAGAGGGTTCATCAGACTACGAACAGCTTTATTGTTACAACCATTATGGTCATCATTTCTTGCATAAATCTGCAACACCTAGAAATGTGTTTTTGTTTAACCAATGGGAACATTGTCCTACCCCACCAAAGGGTAGGTCAAAAACGTTTGCAAATAAGTTTCCATATTTTTCAGGGTACAATATACCTGATGCAGAAACATTTTATTATAAGAATGTAAACAAAACAGGACAGAAAATTATGTTAACTAATACACAACAGATTTATTCTGCAGCCTTTATTACCCAACTGTCTAGACAAGGATTTGACTTTTGGAAAGACATAATCGACACAAAATCTGTCTGGGGTTCTAAAGATTGGCAAGTCCAGGGGATAGAAGCTTTGTTTAGAGCCTGTATCATCCCACAGCAAATAATGTTTTTGAATGACACTGCAACAAACGTCTTGCCTTGGTTTAGCCAAGATCAAAGACATGAACACACCTTCTGTACCAACACCTGCAAGTAATAGCACTACACAGGGAGCGGTCACAGTAGACACAATACTACAAAACAACAGATCAGATCCTGATTGGGAAAAATGGTTGCTCTGGCCCACAGACACAAACATCTGTCAAGAAAGATTCCTGAATAGAATACAGGGCTTTACTATCAATAGGCCAGACCCACGTTATGTTCAACGACAACGTCCGGGGGTAGTAACAACATACAGTGTAGGAAAATTATGCCTCGACTGGTTACAAAAATCTACACTCGAGGATGTGAAACAACACTTATCTTTACTTAAAGAAGACGCAGACCTTAGGGAATTCTTGCTAGGACCGAGAAAACCGCGTCAAAAACGTTTCATATATGCCGGCATTTATGCTGCTTATAATGAATTATAGAAGGTTTCACAGGCAGAGGCCGCAGAAAGAATACATGAACTTGATCGTATTAACTTAGAGAAATCTCTCACTGTGGTCGACAATGGGTTAACAACTTTGTCATCCAGAATTTATTCACTGGACAACGTTGTATCATCTGCTATTGACATACTGGAACAAGATTTAGCCATGTTACAACAAGGCCAATCTCAGTTACGTTCTATTATGTTATTAGGCTGGACGCTGCAATCCTTGCGTGCAGGCTATGTGCCTTGGCGTTTTATCAACACGTCGTCTCTGTTTTCAGAATACAATCTTACAGATAAACAGGTCGAACTGGCACAAAGGGGAGCAAAGTATACAGTGCTGAGCATTGAAAAACTTGAAAAATTACCATTTACGGTAGCAGAAAAACCAGCTACAGAATGGCTTATCCATGGCAAAATAACTCTGCCTGTCACTACTTTTCATTTTCAGTATTGCCTCAAACAAATGCAAGCAGGCAAATATGAAAGGTTGGGTAAAGAGTACATTAAGACATCCTGGGATTTACCTTACGAATACAGATGTTGGAGTGGGGATCGTGAAGTGTTTCTAAGTGGTACACACTGTGAAAATGCACTGAGCGGATCTCTCATATGTCAGGACATTTCTTTACACGGGGCTTGTAATGGTTCTGTGGCAAACTTGTCCTGCCACCTGCAGGGTATACCAGCTGCTGTGATTAATCCAACGTTTGGCCAACTTTCTAACGGGAGTTACCTCATGTTGAATGATCAGAGTTGCTGTGGCATGTTGCCAGGAATCCCATATCTGGCAACGGTTAGCTCCAGGGTTACTTGTTGTATGCAAGTATTGTTCCCCCAAATAGACACAGTCAGAGAGTCGCCTCTACGGCCTTCATTGAATGTTTCTTTTATATGTTTTTATACTTTAAGCAGTATGAAAGCCATGCTTTTACAACATACAGTGCCTTTGACCTCGGCCAAAGAAATCTATGATCTACAAATTGCAAGGATTTCGGCTGAGATACAGGCTCTAATTCGTACAAACTGCCCTATACATTTTGTAGAGATGATGGGACGTATCTTAAACACGTCTGATATGAGCGGGATTGTACATGTATTTAAGACCTTCTTTTCAGGACTGTTAACACCTTTTCAGGCAGTCCTCGGAATCATTCCAAACTTCGCACATTCGGTGTTTGGTGGTGTGCCATTAATTCTAGCACTTGTTGCAGGAATCCTGTTTTTATTCCTACTACTATGGCAAGCCTATCAACCGGCATCACTCCCAGCAATTTGGAGAAAGCTCTCCTAGAACGGAAGTGCCGTGAGTGCATAGTGCAACTTTTGGGCATACCTCGTCTACGGGAACTTAATACAACATGGTTTCTGTCATTTAGACCAATCTGGCAAGATTGCATCTTACTTGTTCTACGCTGCCTGCTTTGCGGTGAAGAATGCATGCTAGACATCTGTCTAACACTCCCATCAGTCATGCCAACGGATATCGATACTCTGCTGGACCCGATAACGGCCCATGCTCTGTGTTGTCCCCAGAGGCTACCAATCCTGATGACGGCATTCGTTGAGATCTCACAGACGCTTCCTGCTGCTGCTGAGGTACGAGATGGATCAACAGGCACACAGGTAACAACGGACGCGAACATTGCTGCAGCATCCTATGCTGAAGGCAATGCTTCACATCTTTGTGCAGTTAACCTTCTAAACGAGGTGTTCCAACTGTCGCCGACATCGGTAGATGATCTTTTGTCTACAGGAATAGATGATTTCATGTTTACACCAGACCCATACACTAACTTTGATTCGGTTCACAGTGTACCGGGGACGCAATGAATTTGGCCTCCATTTTTTCAAAACAGAACAAAACTTGGAACTCTTCCTAAAAATTGAATTTTTTTTTCTCTCTTTTTCTTTTGAAAATACATGGCAATTCAATCTGCTTACAGTAGAACTATTCATATAGAACGGACTTCTTGGAATACTTCCAGGGACACATTGTCACCTTATTTTCCACAATTTCATTTAGTACCATGATATGAAATGGCTTAGATTTTTTGAATACTTGTCAACCATTTCGTCATATGTATATATTTCTGCTTTATCATTCATGTTTCATTTATTTCCAATATATGCTTAGCATGAAAAAAATGCTTTAAAATGTACAGTACCTATTGCATTACATGTTTATCAACAGTTTTTTTTTAAACTTCTTTTAGTATGCTTTTAAAAATGTTTTTAGCAACATGTGGTACTCAGTTTAATGTTTAGCATTTAATGTTTCAGCATTTAGTGTTATAGTTCATTCGAAAGTGGAGTGGGTGTTGTATTCCGCTTTAGGTGTCCGTATATAGGTTTTCCTAATACATGTCCTTATATAGGCACAATTCGCATTGCCCTTATATAGGCATAAGATCCCAGTCCTTATTTAGGCATTAGCCATGCTATCCAAATACAGGCATGGTCACCTACATCCGTCCACCCTAACGTCACAACGAGTTCTTAGAAACCAGACCCATAAGCTCTTGGGAGTTCCCCTAGCACAGGATTATTGATTTCTCCAAGAACTCATTTATTATGCATGAACCGCCATTCCTTAAGGGTTCATTCCTGCCGTCTTCCTCTGCCCGACTTTACGTCAATGCTAACATTCCAAGGCACCTACCGGGTATAAATATACCTTCCCTTGCCCAAGCAAGTAGGAGGAGACCTCGACTTTAGAGGAGCCCGTGTCCCGGCCTGACGCACTGACAAGAGACGCTGTCATCCCTGCTCGCAGATAATCCAGCTTCCAGTGTTCTGACTACCTTCGCGGGGTGTTAGAGTTCGAGACCCAGAAAGAGATTCCCACCTCTCTCATTCTCAAGGTATGGAGCTGACTAGAACCTAGAGGGACTCTTGGCATACCAGGGACTCTTGGCATACCAGGGACTCTTGGCATACCAGAGACTTGGCATACTATAGCATAACATACTATAGAATACATCACCTACTTCTTACCTTGTACTACACTTAGGTTAGGTACACTGGGGTAGAACTAGTTAGAGAAGCATCTTATGAGTACTCGCATTTTTAGCTTATGTTATTTATGTATATGAATATATGTGTCATAGCTAAAAGATAATGCTAGCGCAGTATTATTTCTTTCTACTGCTTACGCTGTACATAATATATCTCGCATACTGTCTTATGATTGTAACAGCTCACATCTCTTACACGAGAAACAAGACTGTTCAATAAATCCTTTTATTTATTGAAACGCCCATCTATTCTTTCTGTGTAACTCTGAAGAAACTAAGCATGCACGATTAGCTGAGTGAAACTGTTATCTGTTGTTTCCACGATTCTGAGAGCGTTCCGATTCTAAAGGGAAACAAAGTTGTCATGTTTATGCGGTTGCAAGAAACTACTCCCTTCTTGTTTACAAGGAGTTTCTAGTGGCCTCTGAGTTAGCTGGTACAAAGTAATTAAGTTTAATATACTCAATAGGGGCATACTGACCTTAGTCCTATGCCAAACCTATAGGGTATATTATTCCAATGCGCAGAGCCTATTAGGGAAATAGGAACTACACTACATCCTGTCCGCCAAAATATAGATCCCATATATCCTATAGAATTTATATTTCGATGGACGGGATATCCGACACCGTTGTGACGTAGTAACCCGTCTGCCGAGATCTAAAAATGTAAATGTAAAATGTAAATCCAGTATTTATAAAGCGCGAACAGCAACCCGAAGGTATCCCGGCGCTGGGGGCCGTCGGGAAGATTAAGCAAGCTATTGCCCAGAGTCACATGGTGCTGGGCTGACCTGCCGCCGGGGATTGAAACGTGAGCCCCAGATTCCAGCGTCAGTAGCCCTGGTCGCGGTGCCACACCTCTTCCCCAATCAGGCCCTTACTTCTTTAAGATATGGGACCCAACAAGGGACATTTTTAGCTTGGAGCACCACAAGTTTCTTGGATTCCCTGATCACTAGGCATGGTCTCTTATGAGTTGCCTGCCCTCTCTCAATGGTTCTCATGATCTTTGTAACATTCATGATCTCCACTTTCAAAATTCATACTTTTGTGGTATGCCAATCCCACCAATCAAATTCTGAGCCAGGGGATAAAGCCTCCTTGTCTCCAGATTTTCTCCCATTTATTATACTCATCAGCTACAGGGTCATGTTCAGCTGCTGTGCTTGATACAGTGAGGATTCCTGTTGGTTTTCGTGGATACCTGGTGTGGTAGCATTTTATAAAAATGTGTAATTTTCTGAAATAATAATATTATTGAATAATGAATTTTATGATGGTTTCAATACGCAAATGCTGAATTAACCCTTTAACCGCGGCGCGAATTCCGCCGCGGTGCGGCAGTTTAAAAGAGTGGGCGGGGCCGCGTCGGCCAACGGACGTGCGCAGCACTAGCGAGGTAGTGCTCGCGACGGCCGTTGGCCGACGGAAGCACGGAAGGGGTTAATATAAGTGCAATTTAAATTAATGTAATTTGATATATAGAATTGTGTTTATTAATGTCATTTAGTTGTGCCACATTTTCACAAAATAGCCACATTGAATAACATGGATGCCTTTCTGATGCTGTTCTATCATTCACTCATGCTGTTCCTTCTCCCGTTCTTGTCCCCGTACGTTACTTCTCTCCCCACAAGCTCTGCAGATGTGTAGACAAACTGATGTCATGTACATTTATTGTTTACTTGTGTTGTGAATGAACTTTCAAGTGTTCCTTACTGTAGCATTTTTCAAGGCCCATTTGCTGTAGTTCTATTGCTCAGCCTAGTCTTATTTGTATGTGTGAAGATTCACCGTTGAAATGTTTCCTATTATTTTGGACATCTCTGGATAGCAACAACATGGAATATTCTTGATGCCTTCTTAGAATGGGTTAGTGCTTAGGATCTTTAGGAGTGATGTAGATTATTCTGATTTTCTAAAATAATTGTTACTTGTGGTCATGCAACCATAATCCTGTTCTTTCTCTAATTTGTTATTTGAGAATTTTGCATAAGAACAACGGGGTTTGGAGGTGAGCCAGAAGAAATTCTTTTTGTACTAGGGATTTTTCCTGATTTCGTTCTGGATTTTGCTGCTCATTGAGACTTAAAATTGTTTCTGATTTTGACTGCTCTGTATAACTTTGCATTTGAGCCTTCATGGCCTTTGTTCTGTACTGCCTGAATTTGAGATATTTGTAATAAAACCCTTTAACCTTTCCTCTGACCTAGAATTTAGTTTTTGAGTGGTCCCTGTTTCTTATAGTTATTGCTCTGCTAATTTGATATAGGGGAGGGTGTCTTTTTACACAAGATCAAACGGGCAGAACTGTCTGAGGTAACGTTTGGGGTGATCTGAATTTTGGGGTGTCCTGAATATTGGGCTATGGTTCTACTACCACAAATTGATAACAGAGTATGGTCGCGCTTTAAAGAGCATATTCTCTTTATAAGGGTTCCCATTAGGTTTTCTTGGTCCTTAATGACCAGTCCAAGAGAAAAGTGGATTTTTCTGGAATTTTGCCAGCAGTTCCGGTCCCGAAGGTTCTCACGAGGTGACTTGCAGTATATACAAGAATGATTTGAAGTGTAAGTAGGAATAGGGTGGATTGATTAGTAAAAGTTGTATGCATTTGTGAGGTGTGTTGAGATATGAGATTGCTATGCTTTTTGTGGGATGTTTTAATATGTGATGTTGATTGTGGGTTCAATTGGTGGATTGATCACTGTTTTATTGATGTACAATTGATATTTGTAATTGCATTTGTGTTTCTATTGGTTGATTTGGTTATTGGTTTTGTCACAATCCAAGATCTCATGATATTGATGTTGTACTTGTCTTGTCCTGGCATTCATTCTTGCTTCTGTGCTCCCATTGCCTTACACTGATGTAAAGGACACCCTTCCGTGGTATTTCTTGTTCCTCTTGTTCCCTAATTGTGTTAAACTGATGTACAGGCACCATCTTTGTATTTATTGTTCCTTTTGCACCCTTATTGTGTTACACCGATGCACAGCACACTCTTTCTAATATTTGCTCTTCTTTCCATGTTCCTACCTTGCAGCATTGATGTACATGCCCCATTGTCACTTGAGGTTTATCTAGTCCATTTGAGCAATACCATGAGATGAGGCAACTGCACAAAGTATTTGACTTTTGACTGGCAGATGCTCAAAGACTTGCCAATTGCCACCTGCTCCAAAAAATAATTCCACTCTAACCAATTCACAAAGGTCTGAGAAGGAAATCGGAAATATATACACTCTTAAACCTCTGCCTACATTAGTGCGCATTTGTGAATTTCTAGTAATACTCAAGAGTAGCCACATTTGTTAACATTTATATAATATGATATTTGGTAAATCTGCATTTCTACTGAACCAAATGTAGTGTGTAATTGCATTTGCACTATATAACTTTTTTTCTCCAAAGCAAACTATTTTACCCTCTGAAGAAACCCCTTCAACTACACAGCCATTGTTTTTGTTTGCATTCCCATCGTGTTTCTAGTGTAAAAAATGCATATGCTCCTTTGCCTAATAGGAATTCGGATTTAACTGTTTGGAGGTTGAGAATCTAAAATGTTTGTGGCTACCTGCAAGCTTATATCTTTGGATACCGATACCCACCCCTGTGAGCTGATTTATCCCCACAAAAAGTGTGCCATAGTTTCAGAATTTAAATTCCTGTTACTAGTACAAATTCATGAATGAAAGTTTGCTTTTGTAAATAGTGCAATGTGTACACCTATGTTACACTTATTTCTGGGATTAGCTTTGTGGCTCATCCCACTAGCTCTAGTTTTATTTGGTGAAGGATGCTGTTTTAGTGCCCCTGAAAGCATGAGTTTAGTCCATTTTGAGTGAGCTGTGAACTTTTTTAATTATCTTGGCTATGAGGATTTGGACAGTGACTTTGCCTACATGATGGTCAATGTTCCTAATAATGCTACTAAATCATTACAGCCCTCTGCCGATAACTATAATTGTTAAAGGCCTTCTTCACAAGGTACAAGCCTGAGACACAAGCTCAGGGCTATAATAAGGAAGAGGGCCCTTAACAACTGATAAAGCCCAAAGCCGAAGAACTAAACTGCTATTATTACATTCCTCTCAACAATGGAGGAATTTCCTTAAATAAACAGGGAGAAAGAAAAAGACAAACATTGGTCTATAAGAGCCAACAGTATATAGCAACCATTATAGGACATGAGCCACTTTATTATTTTTAATGGAGTCATCAGCTTTCCAATGTTCTAATATAGAATTATTGCCCACGTGATGGTACAGTGATGGTATATTGCTTGTACACCTCTGCCTCACAAGTAGTTTAATTAGGGGCCAGGGCTGGTAGGTCAGTCCATTTAATTTCTGCTCTTATTTCTTGTGTTTGGATTTGTTTTTGTTATGGATTGCTTTTGACTTTTTGAGTGCAAACACATGTGCTGTATGTTTTCATTGTAACTTTTTATTTTAACTATTACTTTTGCACATTTTTCGCCTATTGCACATTTGTGAAAAAAAACAATAAAAACATTGCTTGGATTGCCAAGGCCAGAGTTATAGACTTTGCCAATGTTTGTTTACTTTGTTGTGTTTAAGATGTAGAAAATGCCAATTTGTTTGTATCATTTGCAAATTTCTGCCTGGTCGTATACAGAAATATTTAAGTTCTGAAGTATTTCTTTAAAATAAAAACTTGCAATCATCCAAGTGGAAAGTGAGATATGTTCATTGTGACAACTGTCAGTTGAAAAGTTAAACACCCTGGGGGTGTAGATCCATGTGATAAAAAGACAAACATTTATGGTCAAATAGTACAAGTGAAAGTATGTACACTTTATAGTGTATATATATCCATGTGATAAAAAGACAAACATTTACTGTCAGATAGTACAAGCGAAAGTGTGTACACTTTATAGAGTGTATATATCCATGTGAAAAACTGATAAACTTTTCTTCTCACATAGTACAAGAAGGCATGTGTATGTTATATAGGGTTTGTATATCCATGTGATAAAAAGAGAAACATTTCCTGACACATATTACATGTGAAAGCATGTACACTATAGAGAGTGTATATTTTCATGTGATAAAAAAGTAAACTTTTACTGTCACATAGTATAAAAGGGCATGTGTACATTATATAGCGTATGTATATCCATGTGATGAAAAGACGAACACTTGGGGCCGATTACGATGAAGCTCGGAAAGCCAGAAGATCGCAGTTCAGAGGCTTTCCGAGGCTCATCGTGGTTTCAAAACCGACAGCCTCATTACAATGGAGGCTATCGGTTTTAAAAATGGCCAGACATTCCAGCTGGCTTCAGGCGGCCTCTAGGAGCCCGTCTGCCAGTCGGAATTAGCATGTAATCCCCATGGATGCCGTTTTATGCTGTCTGTATTCACATGCACGGTTTCCAACAGGCTTTCCATGCCGGGCTTTCTGACATGAAAAGTCTGCCAGAAAGCACATTTGGGGACCCTTAGAAGGGCCCCCTTCTTCCTGCGGCCTTTGGTTAGGGGCCAAGGGGGCATCTATGGTGCCCCCCTGTTGATCCCTGCTCCATGTGGCAGGCACCTTGAGGTGCCTGCCACGCGGTGCAAGGATGAACACAAACTCCCTTTTCTGTATGGGAGCTTGTGCTGAAGCCAGTTTCTGCACAAGTTCCCATACAGAAAGGGGAGCTTGCAACTGCACCATGTGCGGTTGCATCATAATTCAGCGGTCGGGACTGCCGACTGGAGGTCGTTCGGACCTGCATCCGCGACGATGTCCTGATAAGGCCCTTACTGTCACATAGTGCATGAGGATGTGTGTACGCTATATAGGGTGCATAAAACCATGTGGTAAAAAGCTAATATAAGTAATTGCACATTTACATTCATGGCAAAAAGCAAAGTATGACGTTATTGCCTTCCAGGAGTTGAAGTATTGTCTACATACTTATTAAGTTGCAACAAAAAGAAACACGTTTTTGATGCACTGGCTCAAAACTGATAGAGTGGTGACCACAACATGAGAGGCACATTTTGTGAGTGAAAAGGTTCCTTCAACGTGTAATGATTGGCAAACCTTTCATTGGTAGTTCCTTGATGGAAGTATCTGGCAAAACCCACAAGTACATTTTTGGTTCAACAAGGCAGAACATTTTTCAATAGGCCCCAAATTTAGAATAGCACATTAAGTCTCCTATAAAATTAAATTAGATAGTTGTCTACCATATTCAGTGCAGCCAAGTGACCCATCCTTTGTTTGCTGACTTTGACTAGGCCTCCAGGAGGGCTTCCTTTTACCATATGCATTTTTGGAGTCGTTCTCATTCTACAATGCTGTGAGATTTTATGGCTTCTATCAGGGAGCGATGATTTCACTGCAACTTTTACCTTTGTATCTGAGAAGTGCAGAATCTTTAAATATAGATGTGGTCAATCATTAAGTGAGAAGCTGACTTTTCTGGCACTTAAATAACTTCAGCCCTGGCTGCCAGTGGATGGGATCCATCAAAAATAATGCTGAACCTTCGGGTGCCATCTCATCTTCGACTTGGACAGGATGTTGGACTTCACAGAGGTAGCGGCTTTCACTCAAATTTGCTAAAGGATGCAGGGTCTGGGAAGCATTCTGAGTTTTTTCAGTAGG
Source organism: Calotriton arnoldi (assembly GCA_963921515.1). Lineage (NCBI taxonomy): Eukaryota > Metazoa > Chordata > Amphibia > Caudata > Salamandridae > Calotriton > Calotriton arnoldi. The sequence goes on along the minus strand of CAWUFW010004282.1, from coordinate 185,951 downwards.
AACTTACATCACATGTTAGTGACAATTTTGTAAGGAAAGAGTTATAAATGCTGAAGGTTGTATTTTTGACATATGCAGTCACAGGACTGGCCGTTTCACTTTGTGACCAGGATGTGCAGAACCTCTTAGTATAGATGTGGTCAGTCCACAGTGAGCAGCGGACATCCACCTCACTGAGGCAGAACTTCTGGTGCCATATAATCCTAGATTTGGTCATGATGCTAGGCTGCACAGCAGTGGTTTATCTGCTAAAAGATGGCATGGCTCTGGGAGCCATTCTGTTTTTATTTACTTGGAGCCTAAATCAGCATTTAGTAACAATTCTGTAGGAAAGATTTATGAGAGATGAAGGTTGTTTTTTGGGACTTACAGTCTCAGAACTAGTCATGTTTCTTAATGGGTTAGATTAAGAGGGAGCACATGGTTGTCTGAGACCAGTGTGTTTGAGGTGGCAGGAGAGGGCTGTCCTAATGCTGTTCACTCACTCATTAATTAACTCAATATTCCAGTCATCCATTCCAGGACCAAGTTACTCACCATTCTGCCATCCATTCAATCAATAATTCACTGATTTATCTCTGTATTCATTCATCCATACATTCACCTACCCATTTAGTCATTCTTCCATTTGTCTATACGCTCAGACAAATTCACATATCAGTGAAGAAGCACTTGCACATATAAAATTCGAGGCCTATTGACTTTGCCGTTGCTTGTTTTGCCTGAAGGGTGTATTTGAATTTATTTGATCAATTCATATGCAGGAAGGACTTGATAAAAGAAAATAGATAAACATCAGTTTTCATTCCATGATTTATTTTTTCTCCACAGCAGTACAGAGTCAAATCAAGAAGTCAAATTCTGTGAGCATCATCTCAGGTAGGAAATGTTCTTAGTTTGAAGCAACAGTGCTCTGAATCCAGTTGACGTAGTTGCACACCTTGGTGTAAACTCCTGGGTAGTTTCTCTGAGCACAACCAATGCCCCAGGAGACCACACCCTGGAGCTGACCATTGCAGACCACTGGACCACCGGAATCACCCTGAAAGAAAGAAGGTAATGTTCATAGAATGTTGAATTGAGAATACTATGTGCAACCCGAGACTAATGCGTGCAATAAAGTCAACCACATTGCACTACTCTGACAGAATACGATAATGAAATCAGAACTTGTATCATTCATCATGTGTGATTAATGGCTGTTTGCATAATATTCTGTTGTATGTGTTCTGAAATATTTATCATTACTTTGGTTGTAAAATCCCTTTTTAGCCAAATGCACTTTTCCTAAGCATTGTAACATACACCACCGCATGTGGCATAGCCTTGTGTATGGAAACCCAATCACTTGGATTTGTAATGCCCTTGGCAATTTTTTTAATATATTTGTCTTCGGTCTATGTATGCATTTATTCATGAAGAATGTTGATTTGATTGCAGACTACACACAAAAGGGTCCCTAAGATGTTTGAGGCACAAGTCAACAGACGTCAGTATTGTGTCCAGGTTTGGAGACCAGTTAGCGGTGCTAGTGCTCAGTGTTATTGTTATACTGGCCATAGAGGAATGTTAAAGGGGTTCTCTGCAGCTCATAGAATATAGTGCATCTGAGTGATTTTAAAGGTATGGCAGGGATGAGAGAGATAAAGTCTAGAGCAAGGCTTTCCAGTACTGAGGAGGCAGTGGGGCACATGGTAGCAGTGAGGCAATGTGATTACAAGCCTGAAGGATTGCAAGAGGCATAAAGAGAGATGGTCTGAACAAAATCAAGAGAAATGACGAAAAGATCTGAACTCTAGCCCTGGACCTTTTGAAGGGACATGGTGTGTGAAGGAGGAGCAAATTTAGATGGTTAAAAAGAATAAGGATAGCATGCTGGAAGGTGAGGTGCACTGCAACAAATGTCCTCTTTTTATTGCACAATTTCCCCACGGAATGAGAAAAGCACCTTAAGCCCTCTTCTATCACTGATGTATCCTCCTGAGAATTGGGTCAGGGTCTGATCCCGACCCAGAATCCAGACACAGTGTTCCTGTTGAATGATGTTGTAAAAAATATATCTATGCTTCCCATAATAAGGCGATACTAAGGTAGCTTCACTGAGGAGGAAAGTGAATGCATCCCAAGGCCTTGTTGAGTATGTATTGATGTATTCCATGCAAACTGTGGCAAAATCAGAGGCAACATTATCAGCCAGGGATCCATTCCAGATTCAGCCCTTCCTCAGCTGCTGCCAACACTACCCTTGTTCCTTTTTCTTCTACTAAATTCATTACCTTTATTCTGTTTCTAAATATTCCTCTTTCCTTCCAGTCGTTTTCTTCTCCACCGAAACTAAACCCTAGAATAGGACTCCATCAGTAGCGGCCCGTGGTGGGAGTGCTGCCGGGCGCTGACGTGGGGTGGGGGAGGGGCAGGGTGGGGGGTAGTAAACTACGGATTACGGCGGATTAGAGGTAAGTAAATATATAAATAAATAAAACGAATTTCGTTGTGCGGGCTGCATCGCATTTGGCTATGCAGCGCGCGCAACGAAATTCGTTTTATTTACTTATATGTTTACTTACCTCTAATCCGCCGTAATCCGTAGTTTACTACCCCCCGCCCCACATCAGCGCCAGGAAGCACTCCCACCACGGGCCGCTACTGGACTCCATGTTCTCCACAAGTGCACTTGTGCCTTGGACTCGTCTTGGTAACACAAAGGTATTGTTATTTTACTGTGTCCGAAAGGGGACAATCACGTAAAGAGGCAGACAAATAAGTATTGAATATCGCCTTTGAGTTTTGTTACCTCTTTGATATTTTGTTTTATTTTGATTTCATAGTAAACCCACTGACGAATCCTGTCTATCAGTTAGTTATTACTCCAGTTCCAATGAGCTGGATCTACTACAGATCCAACAATGATGTGCAACGAATTATGTACGCTCTGCTGGTGCCATGTGAAATACCTTAGAATGTCACATACCTGGCAAGAGTCCTTTCCGCCTTCAAGGTATCCTGCGCAGAACATGTTGTTGGTGATCTGCCCTGGGTAGGAGCTGGTGCATTGGCTGGTGGTCAGGATTGGTGCATTCAGGCACTGCAGGGTGTTGGGGTAGTTTGCTGATGAAAAGTGGAAAACAAATTAATTTATGTTGGAAATAGAAATATAACAATTTTTGTCCTGCGCAACAGGGGTCCTACTGTATTCATTTGGTTTCTATAAAGTATAATGAGAATTATAACTGCACAAGAAAACATCTAAACAATCAAGAAGATAAGATACCTTGTGGAGAGACCTTCAGGACATTTGTTTCCCTTTTTCTCCATTTCCTCTAGCCTTTAGGCAGAACTTAGAACCAGCAGCAATGTAGTACACAAAGAGGTTAATTATTATTTTTATTATTATTTTTCTTGCCTGTCATACATTTTTTGCAAGAGTGTGATGGCATTGATTACCCGGACACCTAACAGGTGAATGGACTTCACAATTAAAGACTACGGGGCATATTACCAAGCCCCTATCGCCACCACAACGTCACTTTTTGTGACGTTGTGGGGGCGATAGGGTCAGCGCCCTATTACCAAGGCAGCGTTAAACCACATAACATGGCTAAAAGCCACGTTAAGTGGCTTAACGCTGCCTTGGTAATAGTGCCCCTTTCACGCTAAACTTAGCGTGAAAGGGGCGTGCAGTGAGTGTTGCGGTGGACGTTCCACAGCAACACCCATTCACTTCGACGCTGCCACGTATTATCAAGGAGGCGATAATAGGTGGCAGCGCCGAACTTAAGACCAGGAAAATCCTGGTCTTTAGGGTGGCGATACGAGGAGAAATGCTTCATTTCTCCTCGTTTTGCTTTTCTATGTGTGCTGCCTTGTGCAGCACACATGGAAAAAGCAAATGCTGCAGAGCATGTTTATGTACAGGAAGGTGTCCCTTCCTGTACATAAACAAACCTTTTTAAAATGCCATTTTGTAACTTACATGTGTGTTGCATGAAGCAGCACACATATGGTGCAGCCATGCGTTTCCGAAGTGGCGATGAGAGGCGTTAAGCCAAGGAGGCTAACGCCTCTCACCCCCACTTCCTAGATAATATGCCCCTAAAAACCTTCTATTGTATGTTGATCTGACTTAATTGGAACTGGTGATCAACAATATGAGACTGCTCTGGGATAAATTCTGGTCCTGAGCATTGCTTTAATCAATTACCTGTAAGGTATTGACCTGCCATTTATTAGTGAATTGCACATCACCCCCCCACTTGAAGTTCTTGGCTCCTTGACTACTTACAGCCACTGCCGGACATGTTGCCCCATCCTGAGATCAGACACTGGGTTCCAGATGCAGCACAGCCTGATGGAAGGGCAACAGCCTTGACGTGGCTGTTGAGAGTCGCGGCTTTGGACAGCTTGATCAGCATGATGTCGTTGTCCAGGTTCCTGGAGCTGTAGTTGGGATGTCTGATGACCTTGGTGGAATCAATGAACTGTTCGGTTCCTTCATTTGATGCAATGTTGTGCTCTCCAAGTCTCACATTGATACGCCTAGAACAAGAACCAAATTAAATATTACCTTTTAATTCTCTATAGCCAAAGCTTCTGTTTTATACGTTAACTCATTTAGTTGGCATGAAACCTTTCTTCTATTTGTATGTTGCTTTATAAGGTGAGAGCAAGCCCCACCCCCTCCTGGTTCATGGTGCTTGTTTGTGATGTGAAAATTAAGGGGTTGAGAAGAAAGCATATCAACGGTTAGTGTATGTCTCTTAACTACTATAACTCTTGCACACAATGTCAAGTGTTTGTGACTTTTGTATGCCTCTTAAATACTATAACTCTTGCACACAATGTCAAGTGTTTGTGACTTTTGTATGTCTCTTAAATACTATACCTCTTGCACACAATGTCAAGTGTTTGTGACTTTTGTATGTCTCTTAAATACTATAACTCTTGCACACAATGTCAAGTGCTTGGAACTTTTTATGTCTCTTAAATACTATAACTCTTGCACACAATGTCAAGTGCTTGGGACTTTTTTTGTCTCTTAACTACTATAACTCTTGCACACAATGTCAAGTGTTTGTGACTTTTTATGCCTCTTAAATACTATAACTCTTGCACACAATGTCAAGTGTTTGGGACTTTTGTATGTCTCTTAAATACTATAACTCTTGTACACAATGTCATGTGTTTGTGACTTTTGTATGTCTCTTAAATACTATAACTCTTGCACACAATGTCAATTCTTTGGGACTTTTTTATGTCTCTTAAATACTATCCCTCTTGCACACAATGTCAAGTGTTTGGGACTTTTTTTATGAGACATCAAGCATTCTATGGGGAGCCCCAAGAAAGCACCCATTGCAGCCAGCCCTGGCTTCCCATCTGCAGAGGCATAACTACAAACTGTGCAGCAGGGTTTGCTTCTACTGTCTGTCACCCACCATGAGACCAGGCTCGCTTGTATCCATAACAGGAGATTGAGTCCTAGGTTGACTGTCAGACTCTGGTCACCTGATATCCAAAGGTTACTGCTCTCTTTGAAAGCCTTATAATTGTTCTCTCACCATGTTGTCAGTGATTGCCTCAACAATGGAAGCCTTGACGCAGGCCTTAAATAACTAATTGCCTTGGGGTCTGCTGTTACATATTTTATAGTATGTGTGCGACCACTGTATGGTGTCATGTTTTGTATAGGGAACAATCTGAAACTACCAAATTACCAACATGAGTCTCTGAGTTGTCAGTAAATAAACCATTGGCTGTGGATAACAATCTGCTGGCAGGGCGCTTAGATGCTGCTTCCCTGATCGGCTCATGAAAGCTGCTAACAAGAGTGAGTGTTCCTAGTGACGTGGTCAGATTTGTTCACTTGCCATCTGGAGCCCGGACTGATGTCACTCGGTGTCCTCGTCTGGACCATTGTTGACCTTACAACAGTATTAGTAAAATATGTTCATATATCATGCATTCTTCAGACTTGAATGGCACCACTACATCCTTCAAGTCCCAAGGATTATATGCAATTATTTTCTATTTCCATTCCACTGTCCAGTCTTGAAATGTGTGCATGTGCGATGGGTATTACGCAAGAGGGCACACAAGCATCAGTAGCCATTTCTACAACACGAAAAAGTCCCCGAGCACAGAAGCAGCCCAAAAATACCCATTAAAACCAATTCTTACCAGGCGGCTTATAGCCACTTTTCAGAGATGAAGGGTCTGCCCTTTGGCTAAAACCATGGACTTTAAACATGAGCTAATATGGTCAATATGGAAGTTCTTCAAGTTTAGTTTGAATAATTATACCCATAATCTCAACTTTTGGCTGTCCCGAAGCATGTGTTCCAAGGTTTCAGGTTAGAATAGAAAAAAGGTGACATGGTTCAAAGCGAAAAAAAACAGAGCCGCTGTAGGTCAATAATTGAATTTAATTATTTTAATAATAAACATTGGGTTTACCCACCTTTCCTTAGAGACTCTATAAAACAAAAGTACTTCCTGCCCTCACTCTTGGGTCAGCTGCCAGATGTGCTGCTTTTAAGTATAATCTAGATCGGCCTATCATGCGTGGACCTGCTGTTGCTAATGGAACTGAAATAGTCTTACATTCAGCTTGGGTGATTGCTTTCTTGCAAGATGAACTCACTGGAAGTGTATACAGTAGCCAACAGCATGCATTACTGAACTTCAGAGAACTTACGATTGGTAGCAGTGAGCAGCCGACACGACCCATTGGCTGTTGATGAGGGACCCGCCGCAGAAATGGTAGCCGACATTCAGGGACACCTGGTAGGGGAGAGCGTTCTTCCCACAAGTGTAGCCCCCAACAATTTTATCATCATCATCAACGGGGAAAGCAGCTGAAAGAGAGGCAAGAAAGACACTAAAGTGAATTAAATTATAAAATACTCCATTGAGCGACACATTCACCATCACCAACATCAACAATGATGATGAGGTGATAAATTCAAAATTATCAAAATGCTACCACACTTTTCTTAAATATCAGATTCTGCTGGATAAACATGTGTGAGAAAGATATGCAAATGTTGAATGTTAGTAGAGATAATTTGCATATTTGTTGGTCAATTTGAAAACCTGACTGAATTTAACTCTCCAGAGGGCTAAAAAGCTCAACACAAAATTGTTACAATATGTTTCTTAATGGATGTGTCATAGCAACTTGGGTGCTTATTTACAAGCCCCTTGCACCACCGGAGCGTCACTTTTTATGAGGCTCCGTCAGTGCAAAGTGCAGACCCATATCTACGAGGCCGCGCAAAGCCACTTCGCATGGCTTTTCATGACCTCATAGATATAGTGTAAGGAAACGCAGCACAGGTTGTTGTGTTGCCGTACACTGCGTCAAGGAGGCGTTCCATGGGTGTTGCAGTGGGTTTTCCAATGCAACACCCACAGGTTTTGAGACACTCCCAGATTTACAAGGATCTGTAAACCTGGGAATGCGTCAAAACTGTACACCTCCCCAGGGGAGGCGTAAAGAGGAGAAATATCTTTATTTTTCCTCATTCTTTCCTCTTTCTATGTGTGCTGAACATAAGAGGAAAAGCCCTCCATGGATTGTTTTTGTGCAGGAAGGTTTCCCGTCCTGCACAAAAACAATCCTGCCAACAGCGCAGACACCCTTGCACCATGGTGTAAGAGTGCCTGGGTTAGTGCTAGGCAGCAAATTGTGCGCCGGCGCTAGCTGAAAGGACAGGAATGCACTGTATCTTGTAAATACAGTGCATTCCTGCCCTTTCGAATTGGCTTAGGACAGTGCAGCAAAAAGACCTCCGGCGCTGCCCTATGCCAATTCATTGTAAATTAGGCCCTAAGTGCATAAGAATGACACAACAAGCTACACATTTGAGTACACTACTGTGGTAACCATAATATGATGTCCTGAAACCATCAGCAAACGTGCTGCTCAGAAATATCACCATCGAAAGAACAAACGCTATATTGGTAAAGAGGAATTCTTTTTTTGCTAAAAGTCTCTTGAAGTAGCAATTCTCCTTGTCTCGTGCATAATCTTGCTATGCAATAAGCCTATTGCTTTTCTATTTAAGTCTAATTTAAGCCAAGCTGAAAAGAGATAATTCTCGATAAAAGTAATATCTACATTGCAAATGTGAATTCATCTATTCATTATATTTCTTGTAATGAATTGCTTTTTTAACATTACATACAAATCACCATTTCTCACTTTTTAGAGGAAATGTTATGAATGTTTGGTAGCCAAGTTATCAAACTCTCCTTGGTCAAATATTCTAAAGAGTATTGGCTTGTGCTTTGGAAATGTTTTTGGCCTAGGTAGGAAATATCAAAAAAACGAGCATCAAACAAGTTGCCATCATATACAAAGGTATGATTAACAACTATCACCACAATTTCTATGCTGGGAACATTTGAAAAGAAAACAAATGGTATCAAAGAGAACAAGAAACTGCTCTTCAGCGTTCTCATATTCCATAAATACAAAAATCCCTCCAACAGATATTCTACAATGGCCAAATATTAAAGAATAATTAATATTTTTTAAATAAAGTAGAGAAGACTCACAAACATTCACCAGTGAAAGTTAGCATGCCTAGTTTGTAAACTTAGAGGCGCTTCTAACGCTAGACACCCACTGACATAGATAAGCAACTGTTTGTTCATTCAACGTAGGCGATTGGGTGAAGGCATGATCAAGTCAAATGGAAACAAACCCTCCAGTGGTGGATGCACCAGACTTGTATGACTTCCAGTAATTGCACACTAATCACTATTTTAAAGGGGCTGTAGGGAATGAGGTCTGAACCATTCTTAAAGAAGTTCTTGCAATATTTGATTAATAAAAGTTTGTTTACATTGATTCACCATACATGAAACTCAGTAATGGTTCATGGTATTCTCCTGTACACTAAATCACTCAAACCAATTTAATGGCTTGTGGTGATGGACCTTTACTCAGTAGTACAATAACTTGGTGAGTAGTAATAATGAATCTAATGTACCAATCAGAAGAGCAGGTCACACGGTCCAGGACTCCTGACCACTTTAGGCTCCATAAAGTGGAGGTGGCCTTGCGTGGCCCGTGCGGGTGCCAGTTTCTGTCCATGGACACAGTGTTGGATCTCGATAATTTCCGATGTGCCTGCTGATCCACATCAGTGATGCGCAGATTTTCAAATTTGACCTCCACCCTCCACTTGGTGAGTAGTGATCAACCCACATCAACATATTTAGCAAAAATGTGAAATGAGCCATTGAGAATAGCAGGCCACACATTCCAAGACTCCTGGACCCTATAAACATTGGTGAGCTGCAGATTGAAAAAATTGACCTCCACCAAAATGGGGAGAAAAACCTGCCTTTTAAGAGTGGATTCATGAAGTTATCTTCCCCAGTGACATGTGGTGTAATGCTAACTCACCAGCAGCCCCCAGGAGGGCACAGATCAGAAGGAACTTCATGGTTTTCCTGTGAGTGTTCGCAGAGTGACTTCTCTGATGGAGATCCGGATATTTATACCCAACCAGACCCAGCTTTATCTGCTTCTTTCCAAGGCTACTTCTATTTTTGTTTTAAGCAGGTGAAGATATGGAAAGAAAATGTGTATAATGTACTGAAGTTAATAGAAGAACAAGATCAATAGGTTAATGGTTAGCCACATGTTTTTCTCTCAAACTGTGTCCTTCATTTAATCACCATCGAGTGACTGCACACCAGGCACTCACCATCCACTGATGAGCTGCACTGAATGAGGGAACTGGGCACAGCAGATGGCAACATGAGCACCGATAGGAAGGAGGAGAACCCATGGTCTCCTCTAAGTCTAAAAACTAATGAGGAATAAGATTTAGATCAAGGCTCAGCCATTCTTAATAAGGTATTCAAAACGCATCACTCAATATTCCACAATATTTCATACAGTGTCTGGCTCTCAAATACCACCCCCCCCCCTGAAAAGGTAAACTATTAGCATGATGAGAGTGTGGAAATCAATATTTTAGTGACTTCCCAGAAAACTGGTGTTAGAAGACATGAATATAGATGTAGATCAAAACTGAGCATTTTTATCTTCACATATTACAACATATATATATAACACATGAGTTAACAATAGTTGATACATTTAAATTCAGCATTGGCAAAGCCAATGCTTTTACTCATGCTGTACAACGGCATGACTGCTGATCAGTATGGCTGAAAGTAGAAGAAAAAAGTTTTTTAAAAATGCAATGCCATGGTCAATGTTGTCAAGGTGATGGCACTTTTTTAAACTTACAACTATATGGCCCAGCAGACGTGCTACTCTACAACATTATCTAAAAATCAACAAAGTCAATAGATCTTGCATAGGTGATGCCTCTTGGCTTTGCCAGTGCTTGTTTAGAAACACTTATATGTATAAGCTCTACAAGATGCATTGTCCCCTGAGGGCACTGGCACATAGTCACCATGTCCACTGATTTCTAGACAATAACACAGCTCTTAGTGCTGGAAAACGACAATGAACATCGAAAGAAAAAATTTAAATAATGATGAATGGGATGGGAAGGTTGCAACAGACATGAAAACTTAGAAAGTATGGATTGCAAAAGACTCCTGTTTTATTCTTGATGAAAGATTCCCCAGCTGAACTAGAAAACGGCAGATCTGTAAGCATGCACCCACCAGCTTTGAGGCCTGATGTCATTTTTTTGGTTAATTAATTATACACTAGAAAATTAATCACTGATGACATCTCAGATGGCATCATTGATGACATCACTGATGACATTATCGAAGCTTCTTTTGTATACAATGCTCAATAAATGTGTATAGCATTAGAGCTCTGAATGTAAGTGCAAAATAGCTCAAAAGAATACGAGGCATTATTAAGGTCATCACAGAAACAACTCCCTTGGGTATAGAAAGCATGGGTTATGTGCCACAATGACCCTACCACCATACACTTCACGGGTAGCCTACTTCACATTAACAATCAACCATAGATATATGGGAAACCCTCATTGCATACAGTGTTCAATCTCTATACAACTGTTCTGAGAAAGTCAAGTTCCTAAAAATACTGAACGTCTGTTCCAAAACGAATGCCCTACTATGGACAGTTTTTATCTGTATCAAACCACAGACAGTCACTAAACCTTCATTGAGAAATGAAGTTGATATGAGTAGAGAAGTGGGTAGTGTAAACAGTATTCACTCTATGGAGAGAGTTTACCCGTAGCACACTGTTTGCAGACAGTGAAACTCTCAAGGGAAATATACCACAGAGTATTAAAAAGCATCTACTAAGAACAGTGTACACTCTATGCAACTCTTGGCACAACAGACACTATTCTCTTAAAATCAGCAATGATTGAAGGTGATACAGATTATACTACCTGCAACATTCATACTGTGCTGAAAGCTTTACAGATAGACCTTCTTCTGAATCAAAACATGAACATGTACATAGCTTAATACCAGGTGTACACAGTCTCCTATGTAACGTAGAAATTGTTATGCTGAGATGATTCTGTCTAATAACTCAAGGCTGCTTACAATACACAGGCCCTCATCACGATGTTAAAACCACCCGACACCATTGGTGCGGTCGCAAACTTCCATTTTTCAATGGGAGCTTGCGCCACGGGCTGAACACACCTGCAGCACAAGCTCCCATCGAAAAATAGAAGTTTGTAAACATCCCTGCACTGTGTGGTGCCTGCCACATGCTGCAGGGATGTTGAGGGGGGCACTATAGGCACCCTTCAGGCCCAAATGCGGAGGGCCAGGAGGCAAGGGGGCCCTGCTAGTGGCCCTCAAAGTCAGTTTCTGACAGCCAATCCATGTCAGAAAGGCCAACATGGATTGGCTGTTGGAAAATGACATCTTCCGCCTGACGGCAGAGCCGAGCCTGGCTCCACCTTCATTGAAGGGATTACTATTACTATTCAATTAGTATTAGTATTCGGCTCCTCTTCCAAAGGCTCATAGAGCCCATCAAAAAAGGAGCGGAATCCCCTTGCGGTTTTCCCACTGACCGCCATAATCAAAATTCGGCGGTTGGAGGGAAACCTCAGGGTGTCGGGTGGAAAGCCCCCGACAACTGGTCAGAGGCTCTCCGCTCGAGATCCAAATTGGGGCCTTAGTATTTTATATACACACACACTTAAATGGGTTTTTCAACAGCCCTTTTCATCCAATGGTCTGCTTTGTTCCTCCTACATCATACAGCATGGAACAATGGGACAGTTATTCCAGCCATTGCCTAACTTCACAGTGTGTGGCAGCATTCCGCCCTTTCACACAGATCACATCCACAACAAGTAGTTCCTTTCAGAACCACGGACTGCTATGGCAAAGTGTTCATTATGAGGTCAAAATATATTTTTGCTTTAACCCATTTTTTATTTTCTATTTTGGCAAGGGCCCTGCAGCTCCTCAAAAATAATTTATTTTCAAACACAAGACAACACAAAAAGCAAGCATTGACAAAGACAAAAGGTTGCCAGCCAACGTCAGGTCTATTGGCTTTCCCAATACTTGTTTATTATGCAAAGGACTATTCCCCCATGCTACTTACTCCTACCAAAACTGTAAAGCTTAATTATGCTTATTTCCTGTCAATTAGAATTTCATACTGGTTCAGGCTTCACCTCGTTTGCCTTGACCACTGCGACACACTAACATAAGATCAATGCCTCTACTCGCCTCAGGACAGTAAAGTCAGGATCATAATCGCTTCCAGGTTGAGGACAAATTTTTCAACTCATCTGGTAGTGCATGCAAACAATGATTAGTTCCCATATTGACTCTGGCCAACTCATGACCAATGCTTTAGACTTCATTGCTTTCAGGCTTCTAGAAGAGATGTACAACAATCTAGACAATTTAAAGTTTTACACCCTCAAAGAGCACAGTCTACCTTTGTCCCACTGTAATGCCACCCCCGGCTCCTTAAGTGGAGGCCCTTCTAGAGCTAATTGGATGCCTTGATACATTACTCTAGGTAGGTACTTTTCTTAATATGTCGCTGTAATCCTGATCTGGAGAAACTCTAATCATGTTCTTTATATATTTTTTAATTATTGATAGTGCACACAGCTATGACAAATCAGAGAGAAAACCATCCAAACATTAACAGAAAAGGAAAGATTTTTTGGCAGTTCAAAAATCCACTGAATTTTCAATTTGTATTAGATTGTAAGGCAAATTGTACCAAGGCATATGGGCTAGTTCTCACAAAAAGCACTATCTAGCATGCACCTTTTAATGTGAAGTATGCCCAGCTGTAGCAGGTTTACTACAATAAAAGAAAAGGATGGAGAGTTAAGACTTCTACAACCATTACAAAGTCACAGGAGGACTTATGGACTAAATCAGGCCCCGCGGAGCCATGCGTGAAGGGACACGTCTATAAGCATAGAGAGTGCTTGGGCTCCATTGCTCCCTGTATGTAAATACTGCAGTTCTAGATGTCTACACAGTAGGCTATAAAACAAATGCCATCCTGCCGCTCTACGCAAAGTCCATACTAACCCCAAAGATAATTGGCAGGCATGGAGACCCCGAAGGGAGCTAAGAGGCAACCAAACATCATATCACCTTGCCTCCTTGGAGTCCAGCTACAAATGAAGGGGCAGATTTATCAAAATATCGCGCAATGCAGCGCAGTGCAGCAAGACACCTTTCTGCACTACGATATGTGATAGTGAGAGGGCAGGAATGTGCCATATTTAACATTATATGACACATTCCTGTCCTCTCCTTATGCTAGTGCACTATGTGCTGCCAGGCGCCAACGCAGGCACCCTTGCACCATGATGTAAGGGTGCCTGTATTGCAGGTAGGATTGTTTTTGTGCAGAAAGGGACACCTTCTTGCACAAAAACAACCCTCTGAGGTGTTTTGCTTTTTCCATGTGTGCTGCAGAATGTAGCAAACGTGGAAATAGGAAAAAATGAAGAGAAATAAACATATTTCTCCTCATTACACCTCCTGGGAAGGCAACGCATTTTGAAGCATTCCCGGGTCTACGACTCATGGTAAATATGGGAATTTGCCAAAATCTACATGTGGATGCATGGGAACATCCTCTGGGGCAGAGTAATGCAAGGCAGCGACACAACTTTCGCTGCCTTGCGTTACTCCAAATTTACCAAGCCACGCAGGGTGATGTAAGGTGGCCTTGCTTGGCTTGGTAAATCTACTTGTAGATGTTGCATCGCCCTGTGTCCCCTTGCATGGCGCAAGGGCATCGCAAAACCTTTGACAAATCTGGCCGTCAATCTGTAACCACTTATGTGAGCTTGGCGGTGATGAATGAGTGATGGCTCTCTGATAAAGGGACATTCTGGTCACCATTTCAGGGCACAAAGATCTAACACGTCTTTCCACTCAGGTGCTCTGTGTGAGACCCTTCAGAAACTGAACAATGGGCAAAAGAAAAAGCCTGACCCATGCCTGACAACATTCCTCGGAAGAACCCTAACACATAGCCTTCAGTGATTGCCTAACATCTGTCACAATCCTACACATGAGGGCTGTCCAGCAACCCAACAGAGGCTGATCTTCGGCTTAGCTAATGTTTCCCTGCACAGGGATGCCTTACTGTTACCCTCATGCTTATGTTGTGCTGCCTATACCTCCCAAAAACACACCCAGAAGAAAGTGACTGGCTTCTTCGATGCAGTAAAATACCATTTGGAGAGCACATTACCAGTGATGGGTGGGAGACCTACTGATAAACCAACTACCATGGTCCTAATGAAGGCAGAACTGCTGTCTAGCTCGCAAACCTTCAAATCTGAACTTTTCGAGGAACTTAAGGTTTAACATTTCCAAAGAACTAGTCACTCTAGGGTCAAACCTGAGAGAAAATGTTGTGGTGCTGTAAATGAAAATCAAAGTCCTTGAAAATAACTCCTGGAGGAATAATATACACATTTGAGGCTTCCGGGAATGTGAGAGGGCACTGACATCGAACATTTTGTCTCTGGAGTCTTCACAGCATTCATCGAGGACACCCTCAACACCATCAAGCTAGACAGAGAACATCCAATGGGACGATGGAGAATGAAGGTGTGCAGCAAACTACATGGTATACTTGTGAAGCCACAAAACTACAAATGTAAAGAGCAGTTCTACAAAGCAGCGAGGTCAAAAGATCAGATTCAACACAATCTGAAAAATCTGCCTTCTCTTTCAAGATATCACTCCAACAATTCAGCTTCGACGCCATCAGCTTGGACTGATGGCAAACCTTCTTCAACATAATGAAATTAGATACCAATGGCTTTATCCTTTCAGCATCAGTTTCGACTACAACAACGGAAGTCACCATACTTCCAATTTTTGGATGGCGGCCTATTTCCTGGGGATTGCGCTGGCGGAACCATCGACGTCCCACCTAAAAATCAGCATTGCTGGGCTCGGAGGAGAATGCACAGAGACCATCTTTTTGGAAGACACTGTAAATTAAATAGCAGTGAGGAACAAGGCAAAATAGGAGGGTGGTGAGACCCAAAGACAAACAAATTATAATGGCTCAGACCCCGTGTCACCGTGACACCACCCCATGGGACAACAACACTTGCAGAACATATGGCCACTGGACCAGGCATGAGCAGTAAACTAGCAGCATGCTAACACATTACAACTCAGTGGCCGTCCGACCATACTGAGTTGCCATGCTCCACACCACAATCATGGTGCACATACAACTCCATCACAGGGAAAAGGAAAACCTGTCAACTTGATGAGGACCCCTACGGCGCCATGAGATTACACTAATTTATTTTATCTTAAATGTTGTTTGACTTATTCAAATAAGAAAATGGGATATGGTCAGGAAGGGCATAAGGGCATAAGCGCATAGAACATATTACAATTAGACCACACAGAGCTAAAACCATATGATTTTTACAGTTATGCTCACCCGCATTTAAAATATCACAGCGATCAATCTACAATTGTACCGACTACATGTGAGGAGTTGTGCTTGACTGCAGACACATATACCAGATAACCTTATGGTCCACATGCTCTCATTTAATTTTAAAGTACTAAACTAAATGCACTAAAATATGACAATTCCTGAAGCAGGGGGAGCATGACATAATTGCACTACAACAAACACATCTCAAACAGGGAGGAGAAACTAAATCTAAACACAAACACTACTTGCAAGCATGCTATTCTTCAGGAAATAGCAAACATAATCAGGTTACCTTTGTTTACTGTAATGATCCTCCTTTTTCCTGCCTTGAAAGCCAAAGAGATAGAGAGGGAAGTTACCTTATCTTAGTGAGATTTTAGAGGGGACCTTACTTACCACTGCAGTGTTGTATGCTCCAAATACAGGGCAGGATGACTTTATAAGTAAAAGATGCTATACCCTCACTCACTTTGGTGAAGGGAACATCATATTTATTGCCAATTTTAATAAAGTTTAGAACCACAGCGAAGACAGAACTGACCCAGCTACTCCACACTCTGTAGGCTTCTCGTGTAAACCTAAGAGCAAACTAAGGACACTGTCCTCCATTATGTCTAGTGTGAGCACCACAGAGAGGAATGAGGCTATACATTCTTCTCGCACATTTGCAGAAGAA
This sequence comes from Calotriton arnoldi, assembly GCA_963921515.1. NCBI lineage: Eukaryota > Metazoa > Chordata > Amphibia > Caudata > Salamandridae > Calotriton > Calotriton arnoldi. Next base: position 169,365 of record CAWUFW010004282.1, on the reverse strand, counting down.
ACTCCAGAATCCACTATATATTTTGAACTCCCCTCTTTTACACTGAGATCCTCAGTCAGAAACAGGTACACTTTTGGTCTCGGATCATGACTTTGTTAATGTCAACGTAGAATGTTAGGGCTCCCATCTAGGAGGGCCTACTTTGACACGCCTCCTCCATATGAAACAGGAACACAACTATGTGAAGGAGATAGTGTTAGATGACAGGATAAATCTAACAAAGGAGGATGAGAAGCTCTTGGCCTTCCATTCTTTTTCCTCACAAATCTATACGCAGACTACCCACTGGACGTCGAGCAGAGTACCTACCTGGCATTGTGTCAACTTCCTAATTCCTGATTAGTAGGCTGAACTAGACGATCATATGATGGAGGTGGAGGTTAAGGCAGCCATTAAAACTTTAAAAGACAACAAGGCTGTCGATCCCGATGGCTACACACAGTGCTTTTATAAAGCATTTGACTCATTATTACAAACCCCTACATAACCAAGGGCTACAATTTGTTTGCAACAACTAAAGAAGTAACACAGCCAAATAATGAAACATTACTACCCTAATACATCAGCTGGGGAACAATCCAGCAGAGGCTGAATAGGGTACCACTCAGGTGCTGGTGCTCTTGTATCTCTCGGCGGCTGATGACATGGTCATCCACGAACTTCTGATCGACTGTGTCACAGCCGCTGGCCTCCGGGGGACGACGCTCAAGTGGGTTCGCCTATTTCCCTTCCACTCACCCTTACATGTGGAGTGCCCCAGAGGTCCCTTCTTTCAACCCACCTGTTCACTTTGTACATATGCTCCCTTGCATACTCTTTGAAAAAGATGAAGATTAGAATTTACAATTACGCTGATGATATGCAATTAGTTTTGCTATCGATAATTCACCTGAATCTAAAGATACTTTTCAAAACCTAATGCTATTCATCCACAATTGGATCAATAGCAATCAACTCAAATTAAACTCCGATGGGACTGAGATTATCATACCCAGTAGCAGGCATGACATGTGGAACTCCACATTTTGGCCAGCCACCAGGGGCCCGTCCCCCCAACCAAAAAGCTCAGTCAAGAGCCTTTGAGTCCTTCTGGATAAGAACTTGTCTATGAAACCTCGTCAGTGGTGTAATAATAGCCCCCGCAGCCACCACAGTGTGGGGGTCCCCCGAGCTCCAGGGGCCCCCTTTCGGCACTGTGAACGGTTGGCGCTGAGAGCCCTTGACTGGGTCCAGAGCTTGGGGGCCCCCGACATCTCCTTTGCTTGGGGGACCTCTCAAGTTTCGTTACATCACTGCCTCAAGTAGGGGCTGTGATCTCGTCCTGCTTTTTACTGCTTTGCAAAATCTGAAAGATTGACAAATTTCTTACTCTTGAAGCTTTTATCCAGGTTATCTTTGCATTTGTCAGCTTGGTGATCGACTATGTGAATTCTCTCTAGCGGGGTATACCTCAAGGACTCAATTGTAAATTGCAATTGGATCAGAACCAAGCAGCCAGGTTCATCTATTGTCATCCTAGGAGCTGCCATATCACCCCCCTTATGAGGCAACTACACTGGCTGCTGGTGAAACAGCGAACAATATTCAATACTGGCTGCATAATTTTTAAATCTCTGTGTGGCAGCAGCCCAGCTTTCATCTCAGTTCACATTCAAAATACACTCCCTCCCACAACCTGAGATGTGCTCACCAGAACCCTTTCACCATTCTCACATTCAAGAAGATAACATTTGGGTGGGTCTAGCTTCTCTGTATTCACCCCTGGTATTCGGAACGCCCTTCCATTGGCAATCAGGTTGACCCCCTGTTATACCAGATTTCATTACAAGAACAGAGGCTACCATTATGCATATTTCTTTTAATATTTTTATTTTATTTATTTATTTGAAGAGTTTTATATAGCGCTGGCTAGACCCAGAGGTATCAGAGCACTTTACTTGAGGATCATTAAGTTACAAGTTACAAATTACATTCGTTACAAGAGCAAAGTAAACACAGGGAAAATACAGTCATAATTTCTTTTAATACAGTCCAAGCATACATCACAAACTAAAAGGTTCCAGAACAGAACATTAGAAACAAATAATAGGCATGAGCCAACAACAATCTGCCTCTTTTAAATGCGGCTCCGAGCAGATAAGTTGACTTTATTACTTGCTAATAACTGTCTTTCCTTTCCCTTTTAAGGTACCTTTCCTGCGGCCTAACCCCACCCCCTCTCACCCCTGCCTCTATACCGGTCTCCAATTTACAGAGATCCCCTCTCCGCTTTTCCATAAATTTCAGCCCCTACGTGGGCACCCCCACCCCTCCTAAACACCAATAGCTGGCGTAATACCTCTTCTAACCGTGGCAATCAGGTTGACCCCCCTGTTATACCAGATTCAGACAATGCCTAAAAACCTGGCTTTTCTAACAGGCTTATGTCTGATTCATGAACAGTGGGCATTGGTTCTTTTACCCCAGTGCCAAGGAGCCATCTGGTGAATGTACACTCTACAAGTACCTATAACATAACAACCCGGGGAAATGCACATCACATCATATGGTACTATTGCAATATTAAATGAGATGTAAAAATCTTCACAAAAAGTTGGTGTCCTACCTTGAGCACATCCTCCCAGGACTTGTACACTCAGACCAATTTGGCTTCATTAAAATCCACCAGACACATGATATTCTATGCAGGGTGGTCCACCTCATCAAAACAAAGAAGAAAAAGGTGATACTAGCAATACTGGATGCAGAAAAAGTCTTCAACTGGGTGAACTGGTACTTTCTGACCAATGTGTTTGAGAGAGCTGGGTTTGGCTCCAAACTCCTGAGCCTGACTCTGACAGTATGTCAATTTCCATTAGCAGGGATATTACTCAATGGAGACACCATCTACATAGCCCAGCTGAAAAGATGCACTATAAAGGGCTTCCCACTGTCCCACTACTTTCTGCCTTAGGCATTGAAACCTTGGAAGCCCATCATTGGGAGCATAAGGACAAGAGTGACCTTGACTTAGGAGAGGAGGAACATAAAGTCATGCTATTCGCTGACAATGTTTTATTAGCCTTGACATAACTGGAGGCCTCCCTGCTGAAGCTCCAGCCCAATTTGTTTAAATTCCAACAGGTATCTGGCTTTAAACTCAATTCAAACAAATCAGAAATATTGAATCTATCTCTTCTGAGCATGAAGGTAACTGCCCTTCAGGAGAGGGTCCACTAAAACGTGGGCGTGTCAACATAATACATTCTTGGGGGTCAAGATAACACCGAACCTATCAGATCTTTTTAAGATTAATTTCTTACTTCTCTTGACAGAGATTCGAGGTGGCCTACAGAAGTGGGAAGCCCTACCTGTATCATGGTTGCGCAGTATGCACTGTATAACAGCACCTAAAATGGACATTTTGCTGAGACTCTTTTACATGTTTCATGTCATACCCATACGCCTTCCGGCACTTTTCTCTCAACACTTTATACTACCTGTCCCTTAAATATATCTGGAAGGGGGAGACCATGGGTATCATACTAGATACTTTGTAAACCAAGAGAAAAGGGAGGTCTGGCACTCACTGCCGTTAACACCCTCTATACGGCATCCCAACATTGTGTTCTAGTAGACTGGAGTGTGAGAGCTTTTGAAAAGACATGGGTCCACATGGATAGAGCCTTGGCAGACCCATTGTGTGGGATTTGGTGTGGGAGCCTATCGGTGATAGGCCACCTAACCTCTGCCTAAAAACCCCAATGTATACCACCCTGGCGATATGGGACGAAGCTTATAAGAAATTATGTTTGACCCCATACCTCTCCCCATACACCCCTGTTCACTTTAACCTGGCCATTATACCTGTGCTTAAACCTGGCTAACTTGATGCATGGAGTGGGTGTGGTTGCCTAATGGTGAGAGATGTGTACGACAAGGACATTATCAAATCTTTATTGGCTTCAAACTGACTTTTAAATTAGAAAAATCTGAGAGACTGCGTTATGCATAACTACGACATTGGGAGACCCACCTAACCATAAAAGAGGCAGGGATGTGCAACCTAACCCCAATGGAACAATTTTTCAAATTAACTTGTGTCACGAGAGGTGTTATATAAACATTATATCAACTTATTTTCATCGCAACACTTTCAACTACACAGCCACACACCGCGAAATGGGCCATTGTGGTCCAACACAATCTCATGGATTAACAGTGGTGGGATGACTGGAGAAACATAAATAAAAACTCCCACCACACACGGGACAAAGAGGTACACTGCAAGTTACTCTATGACTGCTACATGCACCCGGCCAAGCTACATACATATTACGTTGTGTTGTAGGGTATATGGAGACGTGGGCAACCACATCATATTTGGTGGTCCTGCTCCAAGATTCAATTATATTTGAAAGAGGTGTTGATTGGGATGGTTACTATCTTGGAAAAAGGCAACAAGTTACTTACCTAGAGCTGTCTGGGAGCTGCAAAAACAACAATTGTGGCTTCCTGGATAATGAAGGGTGCTCCAGATATTTGACGATGGCACTTTCACCTCTGTAACCTCCTGGCGATGGAAAGACTGACCCGCAACATGGGGTACAGTTCTTAAGACTAAACAAGCCTGTAGGAACCCCTGTTTAGCTATCTTATGGATGCTCCCTTTCATAGGCATATCCACTGCCACTTAGAATACTGAATTTATTTTGAGTATTTTGCTAATACAGATGAAACTTAAATAAGATTTCTTCTGCATACCATCCTTTTACAGTGTCAGTATTTAACCTGTAAGTTTAGTACAGCTATGATGATTTTGCTAACCTGATGTGGACACTGAACTTCATGTCAGAAGTTCTGCCCTACAAATGGGGAGGAGGGTTAGATGGGACTAGTAAGGGTTGGGGTTTCTCATGTTTCTTCTATGTTCTCCTTCTCTTTCTATTTTCAATATTATACTTTATAGTTCTAACAAAATATAAAAGAAATGCTACAGATTTTGATAACAGACTTTGAATGGTGCACATCTTAAGCACGAATATTTTCATGTCTGTATGGTATCTCGCTTTGGCACATAAATAAAATTGTCTGGTTATAACCAATGTATAATAGTGTCCAACAGCAGTCTGAGCTCTCTTGAAGCCATTGGGAGTCCAGTCCTGTTGGAAGGTGGATTATTAGTAGGAGTAAGCATGCACCTAACACAAGCAATAACCCCACCAATGCAATATTAGGTCCAAACAAGGTCTCAATAAATTATTCCCTTGCTCAACCCTTGGTAGCTGGCAATGAGCAGGCAGGCTTAACTTAGGAGACAGGTATGTAAGGTATTTAAAATCACCAATACAGTAAATAAGTAAGACACAACACACAATAAAAATCCAACACCAATTTATAACAATAGGAAATATTTTTACCTTTAACATGACATAAAAATGACAAAAATCAAAGGTAGGGAACCGGAGATATGAATTTTTAAAGAATACTTTCTAGTGCTTAAAAATCAATAGTGCCAAATTGGGAGATCTGATAGAACTTTACCGTGACAATTTCAAAGTTTGAGGCTGACCGTGATGGACCCCTGCTAGGAAACACTAAGCGGAGGCCTTGATCGAAATTTTACCTTTGCCCTTATAAACTTTTCTGGAAGATTTTGTCTCAACGTCGAGAGGGCCTCTCCAGCAGACCAGATTTGCAGTGGCTTTGTCAGTTTGGTACAGAGGGAACCCACGGTCAACTCCTGGAAGTCTTGAGCTCTTAAGCTTTCAGCAGGACAAACCTAAAATCCAGGCCGGTCATGGTTCGATGTAATTGGCTCAACTCTCGACGTCACCTTATAGAGCTTTTTCCAAATGTTGACCCAAACCTCTCCAAACTTCTGGAACTTCTTCCTGAAGTTCCTATTGAGGGCTCAAAGTGTCCAAAACACAAATCCAAGGTTACAGAGTCTCTGAGTTTCTCCTCAGAAGTTTGGACTGCAGTTCCCACAATTCACCTGGTGAAATCCTTTAAAGTCACACTGAAGGGGTTCAGCTGGATTCTTCTTGCTGGAGATGATACAGGTGGAGCTCTTTTAACCTGTTGCTTTCAGGACGTCCACTCCTCTTTTTGAAGCAACACAAAGTCCTAGGGGGTGTAGTTCCTTAGTGTGCAGCAGGTGCAGTCATTCAGAGTGCAGTCCTCTTGATGCATATACTTTATTGCAGTATTTCCATGTTAGCCTATGAAGCTAAAATGCTTCAATGGGGCAAAAACTAAATTGGTAGTTTTTCCCTCACCAGGGCACATAAAACATCTTGTAAAATGTTTGTTCTTATTTTTACATGGCACCCTATCCTGGGGGCACCTAGGGTAGATCTTAGGGGTGATTTATATGTAAAAATAAGGTTGTTTAATACTTTGAAAGTACGTTTAAATCCAAAGTAGAATTTGCATATAATTTCAATTTAAAAACAGCTTGCAAAGCAGGGCTGACTTTTAAAATGACAGCAGGCAACACATCAGTGCACACTTAAGTGCATTAAATCTGCTGGGCATCTAAACATACATGCCTTACCATATACTAGGGACTTACAGGTAGATTGTCAGTAAAAATTATAATTGCACCTAATTGCCATATACCTTTTAATCAGAGCACTGGCCCTGGACCTGGTTAGCAGAGCCCAGGGCACAGGCTGAGTTAGTTACCACCAGTACCAGTCAAAAAATGGGGAGGGATCAGGGCAGAAAAGGATGAATTTCTTGCAAGTCCAAAGAAAAGTGTCACCTGCCAATGTAATACCAAGAACTACATCCATTATGCCATTAACACCATGACAGGGCCAGCAATGCGCCAGAAGTGGGTATCATTATCCCATGCGTCTTCACGGTATACAACCAATTACCATGATTAAGCAGGGTCTGCATTAAACCAGGCATCAATACCACCATGCCATGCATACTAATATTATATCAAGAATTACAATAGTTATGACATGTATTATTACCTGCTGCCCCATTTCTGAACCCCTTACGTAGGTACCATCACTAGTGCAACCTCCAGAAAGGAGCGCCTGGCAGCAAAGGATGTCTTTATTGGTGGCCCTGTTGAGCATGGTGGCATGGTCAGCCGGGGAATGCTTTTCAGTGGCCCAGCAGTGCTGATCATGAGCAGTGGCATCTGTCTTGGGGTAGTAGGTAAGACATGTGCAGCCAGTTGGAGAACAGAACTATGGGTTTGTAAAGATCCAGCAGATGGTTGATAGTCCATGTAATCTACTCATGATAGCTCATGTGTCAAGTAAAGTGTTAATTGACTTGGTGTTATGGTCACCAAAGTGCATCCACAGAGGGACCAAGTGTGGCGATCATGGTGCCATCTCCTGCCTCATCACCTGCTCATAAGAGCACTGCACCTCCATCGAGGTCCACAGTATTGAGGGGGGGGTTGTGATGGTGCCTCAGGAGACAGAATCCTTTGCATTGCAGAGCTCACCATCCATGCGGGTGAATGAAACCATCTTGGGTTAGTTGTGGTCTAATGATATCTTTAAACTAGGATACTGCTCAGATACAGTCAGACTTGCATGTCCACAGTGAATCTGAAAATAACGCAATAAACATCAACAAGTCTTAGATCTAAGAGCAACTCAATAATATGTACTCAAGTGGCTTCTCCACCTTGCTGCACCCTCTGCTATATCCCTGGGTTTTCTCATTGATCCCTTTGTCCTTCAAAGACACTATCAAGAAAAAGGTACAACTGGCATGGCTTAGCATACATTACCACATAAAAAACATATGTACCCCCTTCTACCGACTTCTGGAGCATGGTCCAGAACCTCAGGTTACCACCGATCAAAGGAGAAAAGAAGGAACTCATTGGTCCTCTGGAGTCCTCACTGACATCAATCAAAGCAGGTCAACATGAAGCGACAGGGCCAATCACCAGCCAAAGAATGTTTGAGCACATCTCCCCTATCTTAAAAAGAACCAGCAGTGACTTCCTCTTTCTGCCAGAATCCACTTGAAGGATTGCTGAGTGGTCTATAAGGCACTCCACTTGAGTAAACATGACTACTTTACTTAATGTGACCGGTGGCGCACACACGCCTAGGAGCCCATCATTTGCCAGTCTGGAAAATAAAACACCCACAAGGAACACACACAGCAGCTTTCTCAGCATGTGGAATAATACTCTGAAAATAAACACTTGCTTCTCAAATAGTGCAATTCAGGAAAGCTCTCCCGCTTCACAGTGTTCTTTCATTATGGACAGATTTCCATCTCACCGTATCCCTCTGTGAAGCTATTTTAATCCTGTGTTAATTGTGACCTGAGTTCTAATTGTAAAATGTAAATGTCTCCATTTACTCCTGTGTTGGCTACTTTTCCTATTGCTATGTACAGCACTCCACTGCCATAAAGATAACAACACACAGTTCTCACAATTTACTCTGATGTCCATGTTCAATCTTCAATGTTCATCCACCACACCTTTCTTAGTCATTGTGCTGCAGATGGCATTAGGAAATTACTCACATGCTCACCAGTGTGTGATATGCATTATACGTTGGCTGGAATCAGAATGACACAACTCATGGCGTTCATAGATTCCAAGTAAAAATATCACAGGCACTTTGTCATGAAAATGATGCACTTAGAAGCCACCTACATTTCTTACATTACAAACACTCCTCTTGGTGTGGTGTGGAACCTTCATGCATTGAGTTGAATCTCAGAAAATTTGGCATATGGATTTTTGTGTAACATCAAGGACGCCTCCTCGGTGCGCAGCCAATCATTAACTTGTCCAAGAGGGTTTCTCGATACCTTACATGTATTTACTTTCCATGACATCAAGAGCTGAATACAGAAATAGAGTTATCCTTGGAAAGAAACAGATAAAACTCTGTATATATCTGGATTCCCTTCAGAGGAGTCACCACTGCCAGTGCTGACAGGACCACCATGAAGTTCCTTCTGATCTGTGCCCTCCTGGGAGCTGCTGGTAGGTGTAGGACTCTGCACTCTTTGTTAGTGATTGAAGGACCTTTCATTTCAGAGTTAACAGTTTTACTTCATCAGTTTAGGGACCCAAGGACAATCTCCATTTAAGCCTTCAGAAAACTGGCTCGGTGACCCAGAGAGTCATGTTTGGTTCTCTAATGGCACATTAATGAATTGAAATGTTCATGTTAAACACATAAAAATACTGAGATGTGTGCTTTGTTAACGTCACTGCTACTAGCAATTTTTAGAAAAGTTTTGTGATGCTGCAGTGTGGTATGCAGTTCCAGTAACTGGTACTGTGTATGTTTTCTGCAGTAATGTCACCAGAAGTGTTCCAATCTTAATGAAAAGCATTTCAGCATATATGTATACACACACACGCACACACAAACACACGCATACACACCCACGCACACACACACACACGCATACACACCCACGCACACACACACACGCATACACACACACACACAACTTTTGTTCACCTGTTCACTGGGCCCCTGTATTGTGTAATTAAGTGTTATACTAATTCACCTGTGTCATTTGTTGCTTCTCTTTCAGCTGCTTTCCCCATTGATGATGATGATAAAATTGTTGGGGGCTACACTTGTGGGAAGAACGCGCTCCCCTACCAGGTGTCCCTGAATGTCGGCTACCATTTCTGTGGCGGGTCCCTCATCAACAGCCAATGGGTTGTGTCGGCTGCTCACTGCTACCAATCGTAAGTTTCCATTTGTTCCATATACCAATACTCAGCAGTCAAAAAGAAATTCAATTATTAATGACATTAATAAATTGCAGCAGGTACCAAAGTATTGTTTCTATGTTAGCTTATTGTCAGGCCTTATTCCCATTAGTCCAGAAATATGAATAACATTATTAGTGAATTAATCTTTCAATGATTTTACCACATGAGTCATACGCCTAAGAAGTGATAGTAAAAACAGACATTTATGGAAAGCTTTTTTACTGCTTTGGCATCACTGTTATTGGCATTGAGTATGTTCTTACAATTTCATCTCAATTGTTGCCACAACTTAAGAGGCCATGAGAAGTCTTTCTGCTTGTGGGACTATGTGAGGATTTATTTATGTTATTACATTGCTAAGCAAGACTATTTAAATCATTAATCTATTGGATTGTAATTAGGGGAAGAATGATCCTACCTTTGCAAACTCGAGCCAAGTTTGGAAACTTTATTCTAGTGCAGGCAGCAACGTGTTTTGACTTGATGTGAAATCACATGAGCAGAAATCAAAGGCACACACTCCACTGCGAAGTGCTAATGGGCATTTGTATAAGAGCAAGACAAACCCTACATTGCCGTAAACATGTTTGTTGAACAGTGAATGAGACAGGCATGCCTTTTTATCCCACAACTCTTTTTAAACCAGCCCTTTGTCCTAAAACGATGCCATGTTAAATCACGCATCTATCTTTGTGTTCTAGGCGTATCAACGTGAGACTTGGAGAGCACAACATTGCATCAAATGAAGGAACCGAACAGTTCATTGATTCCACCAAGGTCATCAGACATCCCAACTACAGCTCCAGGAACCTGGACAACGACATCATGCTGATCAAGCTGTCCAAAGCCGCGACTCTCAACAGCCACGTCAAGGCCGTTGCCCTCCCATCAGGCTGTGCTGCATCTGGAACCCAGTGTCTGATCTCAGGATGGGGCAACATGTCCGGCAGTGGCTGTAAGTAGTCAACAAACATTGACACCGCTATAGGTCTGGCATTAAAGTAATTTTGTACGCCAATGTTAAGCATTATAAGTAGATAGCATGGGGATAGATATGTATTTGTGTGGAAGCAAAGAAATGTAGATTATTGGAGTAGGTTAAAAGGTCAGGTGACAATTGCACTGTCAAGTCAGACAAAAAAAAAACATGTAGGTGAATGACTGCCCTCCACCCATCTGTGCTGCTGCTAGAGAAAAACACCATAAATTATCCATTTATCTAAGACACTTTAATAACATTACAGTGTCATGTGTGTACACCAGAAGGTTCAAGCTCAGGCAGCTGAATAAATAAACAAAATGATCAAAGCTTTGTGGAGGGCAAGCACTGTTTTGTGGGAGCATACAACGTCTTTCCAATAAAAACAGACCAATGAAAACATGCACTACTGGCTCCCAACATGTGGGCAGAGCAAAGCCCTTCTCCTGGTGATTCTCGTTCTCACATAATTGTCTGGCGTCAGCTCCCCGTTCCAGTCAGACCATAAAAACTGAAAGGACTTCCATCAGAAAGAACCAGGGACTTCAAACTGAGAGGGCAGCCTACCTGCAGCTGATGAAAGAGAGAGCAGCTGCAGTGAGATGAGGCAGCTGCTGAAGTTCTCCAAAGAATAAGGAGCTCTTCCTGACTCCGGAGCTAAGAGGAGAAAGCAGATTTCTGACCCTCTACTGCCTCCAGTCCATGCCTCTGTTGGTGGAGAAAGGGTCAGGGACAGTGGGCTGCCCTGCACACAATCTGTGTCTGATGGTTCAGTGGACTAACACATTCATTACTGGAATCTGTATTTGCTTGGTCACAGGTTCGAATCCCAGCAGGTCTGCTCAGCCTTTTGTCTTTCAGTGGTTGATAAAATTAGCACAGTTGAGTTGGGTAAGAATAAGCCTCTGTTATTTCAGTTGGCACCAAGATACCCCCGCTGGGGTGAATGTGCAGTTTACTAATAGAGATGTTAGTCTATTACAGGCCTAAGATAAAATACAGATCCCAGTCTCTGAACTATGATACCATTATAATCTGCTTTCTTCGTTGTTCCTGTCATTGATCTGATAAGAGTAGGCTCTGATGTCATGAAATGGCAGTACTGAAACAGAACAAACCAGTGAAGGCAGCAATCATTATATTAAACTTAGCTATTGGTATTAACTCAGTGCTGCATTCTATTCCATTATCTTTACTTCATCTGTACCTTTACAGTGATAAGCCGTATGCATATCATACTAGGTCCCATCACTAAAGGGGTGGTCTAGCCCTAACTGGACTAGCACTAAGTGGCTTGTATTCTCAGAACCAGAACACAAGCAACCCTGGGCTTTTTTAACCCTTGTGTGACCTTTATGGGAAGGAAAGATTGATTCCTACTGCAAAGCCAGCTCGAGAACCATGGTCCTCATTTACAATGATTTGGCGGAGGGCAGCGCCACAAATCTTTTTGCGGTACTACCAAATGCCAAATTGAAAGGGCAGAAATGCACCGTCATTTTGAGATACAGTGCATTCCTGTCCTTTCAGCCAGTGCTGGTGCACAATTTGGTGCCTAGCGCCAACCAGGCACCCTTGCACCATGGTGAAAGCCTAGACCATTTGCCTTTGTCAATGCTTATTCTATTTGCCTTCTAAATTGTCTCGTGTTGCATGAATGTTTTGAAATGTGTTTAACTCCAACTAGAATGCAGCGAGATGTTATTGTGAATTAATTTCAATAAAATCACCAATTGATACATCCGCTCCTTAGCAACCTACGAGCTAAATGACAGATTTAAAAGCAATGCAGCATCGCCTGTTTTGTATCAGGTTCAAAGCTGTTTATTACCAATTGACAATGTATGTGTCCTTATTTTCCACTTTTCCTCAGCAAACTATCCCAACACCCTGCAGTGCCTGAATGCCCCCATCCTGACCACAAGCCAATGCACCAGCTCCTACCCAGGGCAGATCACCAGCAACATGTTCTGCGCAGGATTCCTTGAAGGCGGAAAGGACTCTTGCCAGGTCTGTGACAGTCTAATGTGTTTCATACATATCATCTGCAGAATTCTTGGTTCTGTGACAACCTAAGTTATTGGAGAAAGGATTAACAAATTATGATAGACAGACCTCCACAAGAGACTTAATTAGTAGTCCAAATTTACTCCCCTTTGAAGATAACACAAATGATAGACATTTACCAGCATTTCACAACTCTGTAAAGTCTTTATCAGATATTTGAGGGGTGGGAGCTTGGGCATCTAAGCACCTTTAGGGTGACTTGCTGATGGAAGAGGTCAGAGGTCACCACATGCTACCTATTGGACCATGATTAATTGATCATCTCTTGTGACTAACAGCATCTGAGTGCTTCTTTCTAAACTATAGGTCTGTCACTCTCTACACTCTATCCAGGTTCAAAATCCTATTCGGCTTCCACCACCTCTGTGTTAAGAGCTCCCTCTCAACCCTCCCTCCTGACTGATACCACGTCGCTCAGTACTCAGCATTACATTCTGAACTGCAATGTTAAATGTGCAGTTTAAGTGCAGAATTTGTCTCACAACATCCAAATAAAATGAGCAACCCACCGTTTGTGGTAGCTCAGGGCAGTGATATGTTTGTTCATTAAGTACGAACTCTTTGTGTTATTTATAAAAATGCATTTCATGAAAAGGATGTAATGATAAAAGTAATTATGAACATGTCAAAACAACTATAAGCAGAGTTTTACCCTTTCCGCCGGTTCACGCCTGTGGGATGGTCCAGCTGTCATTTCATCATTTGATGCTGATGGAAATGCACAGCGGGGATGCACTTTATTGAACAAAGTATTTTGTAATTACTTATAGGATTATATGTGTACTTGTGGTTCATCGATTGAACATTGCCTTCCTTCTTTCAGGGTGATTCCGGTGGCCCAGTGGTCTGCAATGGTCAGCTGCAGGGTGTGGTCTCCTGGGGCATTGGCTGTGCTCAGAGGAACTACCCGGGAGTGTACACCAAGGTGTGCAACTACATCAGCTGGATTCAAAGCACTGTTGCTTCAAACTGAGAACATTTCCTAGAAGTGATGACCAACCCCTCACTCATGTCTTGATGTGACTCTGCACTGTTGTGGAGACAAAATAAATTATGGAACTGAATGTTGTGTTCATCTCTTTTGTGGAATGTGTTATTTGGTCAATTACTTTCTGTATACTACTTGAGACAGCAAAGACAAATACACACAAATTTTCACCCCCAAAATATTTATTTTCTAAAATATAAGCAGGAATGCATTTCAAAAGAAGACACAACCTCCTTCTTCACTTCAAATATTACCTATTTAACGTGCGTTCATGTAGGGCCCAATATGCCTCTAAATATATCCACCACCTGCATTTAATTTCCACCGATGGCCTCTCAGGTATCATCAAACGTGGTGCTGTTCCACTGTGGCACTTAAAACATGATGCTGTTATCTTGTCTGTGCCATTCATGGAGACAGCCATTTGTGAATGTTCCCTTCCTGACACCAAGGGGGCTACTTCCCCCCAAACTCCTAGACCTGGGCACCTTTACGTCAGGGAACAAGAGACATCAGGTGCCTGGATTTCCATATTTGGTTATGTCAAGAAAGTGTAACACAGGACCCTGGGAAAAAATACTAGTGTTGCCAACTTCACTGAAAGATACTGGAATTACTCTTAAGCTAGACTTTGGGGGATGTGGTTGAAAAATGACTGAGAAACAGCACTGTCTGGGGATCTGCAGCTGGTCGGCCCAAAGAGTGAATATAAACCTTCATTAATACAAACTTGGGCCACGAAATCCACCAGAAGTTTCCACCACAATTATACGAGACAGTACATCTAGATGTTGTGCAAAACAAACCAACCAGAAAAACAATATTGTACAAAACAGTAAGACATAAAGAACTTCAGTGTCCAAAGGAAATTTAAGCAAAAGGGTAACATTTGAGTGAAAGTATAGCAGAATGAAGAACCCTGATCTGGATACACGAGGCAAACGACAAGGAACAATAGTACAGCCATGCATTCAATGCAAAAGATGTTAATCTCAAAAGTCATACTTTTCACCCGCAAATTCAACGTTAAGAATGACGGCTCTGAACCGCAGTCAAACGTGACCTTAAAAATAAAAGGGGAGCCAAACTTTATCAAAAACATCCCCAGAGAAAAAAGTCAGCAAAAGTTATTTCCTTGAAAATCAATATTAAAACGAAACCAATGAAAAAAGTAGGAAAAGGTGACCCCATAAGGTCGGACAATGCATACATATCTCGTTTCTAATCTCCAAGAACTTGTAGTTAAACCTACCAATTTTTATGAAGTTGAAAAATCTTCCAGAGGCGACCTGAGGTTGTCCTGAATGCAGGAGGTTGATACTTTCTGCAGTAGCCCTCGGTCAGAGGCAAACGTCCAGGACCTTATTTATGAAGGCCTGCGTCACTTTTGCGCCGCCATTGCGTCATTTTTAGTAACGCAGCGGTGGCGTAAATATTGCGCCATATTTATGAAGTGATGCATCTAGTCAGATGCGTCACTTCGTAAACCCCTGAGCTACATTATACCTGCGTCAGGTATAATGCATGCAGGGTGGGCATTCCCCCCCAAGAAAGGGTCATAGGAGTGGCGCAGTGAAATCTATGAGATTTCAGTGCGCCACTTCTAGGACGCCAATGCGTCAAAACCTTATGCCTGCCTCATGGCAGGCGTAAGGGGGACGCAGGCCCTTTCACATGGGGCTTGCCCCATGTGAAAGGAACATTGCTGGAGTTGCGCCACGCTTCCGACACAACTCCAGCAATGCGCCACTTTTGCACCGACAGATACGTCAGTAATACTGATGTATCTGTCATTCCTTGCGACATGATGCGTCATACAGTAAATATGACGCATCATTCGTGTTGCATGAAGGGCACACTTCTCATAAATGAGGCCCCCAGTTCCTTAAGTAAGTAATAGAAAAATACTAGTGTTGTCAACATCCCTCAAAGATACTCGAATTTCTCTTAAGCTAGACTTTGGTGGATGTGGCTGAAAAAGGACTGAGAAACAGCTCTGTCTGGGGATGTGCATCTGTGCAGGATGAAGAGCGTGTGATTGCCGAGGCGTCTTGGTGCTAGTGTTACTGGAAGCATAACATAACATATGTATTTGTAAAGTGCACGTTCACCCGGAGGCATCTTGGCGCTGAATAACAGATGTTTATTGTTACCCAACGGTACTCATTTCATTGACCTCAGATGGAAGAAAGGCTGAGTGGACCCGCGGGATTTGAACCTGTGACCATGAGATCAATCACAGGCCCCTATAGGGGACGCATTAGCCCAATGAGCCACCAGACCCAAAGCAGGCTGAAAAATATATTTTACAGATGTTAATATGCCATGCTGCTCTTAAACAGCCATGCCTTTAAAGACTTTCTGAAGAAGGAGTGATTCTTTTCTGTTCTTAATTCTAATGGCATCGAAATCAAAAGCTTCCAAGTTAAAAAAGAAAAACTTCTTCCTCCCCATCTTTCCCTTTTTATTTTCCGGACCGAGAGCAATCTTGCTGAACAAGAGCTAAGAGTTCCAGAGGGTATATGCCAAACAAAACACAAAGCTTTGAATTTAATTCTGTCACAGACAGGTAGCCAGTGAAGATTCCTGATACATTTTGAGAAATAAGCAAAATTGGGAATTCCCAAGTGTAGACAAGTTGTTGCAATTTGGAGGGATTGAAGGTTGTGAAGCAGTCGATTTTGAGTGCCTAGGTACAATGCATTACAGTAACCCAATTTTGACAACACCAGAGCCACCACCACTGTTATTTGCAATTCTGCAACTATTTTCCTCAGGGCTCTGAGGAGATGAAAACCACTGGAGGTAATCTGGTTAATTTGGGCAGAAAAATTCAACTGATTATCAAATAGCACTCCCAGGTTCTTATCCATCAACGTGGGGCATGAGAGCTGCCCAAGATTTGTCGGCCACCACAACGTATTCCACAAGGATGAATTTGAACTGAAAAGAACTACTTCCATTTTTTCTGAGTTCAACTTTAGACAGTTCTCCTACATTCAGGTCACTATTCACTATCTCGACCAGACAATTCTGAAAATGTATGGCAGCCTGATCAGCATCAGACTAAATCGATATCACAATCTGTGTTTAATCTGCATAGGTCAGCCCAAAAGATGTGATAAGTTCCAACAGAGGGATAACGTAAATATTAAACAATGTAGGTGACAAAGACGACCCTTGTGGTACTCCGCAAGGTAGAGAAAAAGGATCAGATGTAAATTCTCCAAAAAGACACCCTTTGTTTTCTGTTTGACAAAAATGATCGTATGATGGTCAGGGGCTGCACCTCTCATCCCGATACTCTCCAGCCATCTGACAAGTGTAGTGTGGTCCACCGTATCAAATGCAGCTGGGAGGGCAAAAGGTATCAGCGCAGCCCTATCTCCTTGATCCACCAATTACCGTATCTCCTCTGTGGCGATCAGTAACGCTGACTCCGGCTGTGTTGGAGTCCAAGACCATGGTGATAAGGATCAAGAAGCTCATGTGTGTCCAGATAGTCCCTACGTACTTCATTAATGGCCTTATCTAATATCTTCACAGGAAGAGCGAGCCTAGAAATAGGTCTGTAATGTTTAGTTTTACCCGGGTCCATGAAGCTTTCTTTAGGAGGAGGCATACCGAGGCTATTTTCCACTCCGTTAGATAGTGCATTGAGACTAGGGGCCATATGTATCATTCCAAAGTGCGATCGCAAACGCCGAAATTCGCATAATTTTGGCATTTGCTATCGCAATTGGGCTTAGTGGTATGTATGAATGAAAAACTGCCTTGCAAAATAAGGAATCGCAAAATTTGCGATTCCCTATTTTGAGATTAGCATTTAAGGAATCGCAAATTGCGATTCCTTAAATGCAATGTAAGAAGCACAAAAAGTGCAATTTGGCCTTAAGGAATCGCAAATTACCACCAACTTCAAGTTGGTGGTAATTTGCGATTTCTTTGAAAAGTGCACTTTTTTGCATTTTTCAAGTGCAATGTGGCGCACATACATGCCCGTAGGGCATGTATGTGCACCACATGTGCACCCATGCTTATTTCAGGGGTGCAACAGGGTGTCCTTTGACACCCTTGCAACCTTGAAATTGCATTCTCAATTTGCGATTCTCTAATTGCTAATCGAAAATTGAGAATGTCCTCCCATTCATTTCTATGGGCCTCTAGGCCCATAGGAATGAATGGGGAGGGTTTCTTAATTGCGAATCGCACTTTGCGATTCGCAATTAAGTGAATATGTAGGATTCGCAATTTTTTTGCAAATCCTACATACATCTCGCTTTGCGATTCTCAAATAGCGATTCTCTAAAATTCGCTATTTGAGAATCGCAAAACCAAACTTTCATACATATGCCCCCAAGACTTTATTTAAAAGAGGAGTCAGATGCATAGAGCTAGTGCTAGAAGCCATATGCAAAACATGGGGGGTATGGGTCCATAAAGGAACCCTATTTAGTGGCTTTTAATAGCCTACTGACTTTATCTCTGTGAGAGGGAAAATATTTTCCGGACACATTATGTCCCCATTACCCTCCTTCCATGAGATGAAAATTCTTTGTAGACATCATTGACTTTGGCCTGAAAAAATTTGGCATTGAGGACTGTGAGTTATTAAATTTAGAGATAGAGTTCTCACTGTGTCAAAAAACTCACTGGAGGAATTTTTGGCTGCACTAATATTTCAGTATAGTAATTTGGTTTTGATATCATAGTTAGTGCTTTATATTCTTCAAGCAAAACCTTCTATTTTCCTTGCTCATCATCTTTATATTCCTTCCTTCAAATTCACTTTGCTTGGTTGCCAAACCATCACCCATTTCAAAGTGTATTTCTTTATTTAAAATTATAATCTTGGGAAAAGTGCTGTCTTCCTTTTCCCAAACATCTTAACTATCCTGGATAGGACCATAATGGCCTTTTCCACGTGTGTAAAAAGTTGCTTTATTGGAGTAGCATGACCAGCAAGGGGAATGAAGAGGAGTTGCATTACCAAAGCTTCTCTCCGAGCACTATAAATACAGAATACATGGTGACCTCACTGGCATCGTGAGCATCAGAAAAGGCCTCGGAGCCTGCAACCGGGACAGTGCTTAGTCCTGAACTGGAGCCTGCCTCATCTCTTTTGGCTGGGCACTCACGACAGGCTGCTAGGGCCAGGAGTGCCTACAGGCAGGGAAAAGACAAGAAAGGTCACAGCTCTTGATGAGGCATGTAGATGGCGAGAGGAGTCCTTGAGATACCCTCTAAAGAAGACATGGGCTGCTCCCTCCCTCACTGATTGGGAGGGGATTGTACCGCACTGTGTAGTGGAGGTGCACAAAAGTGCAAGAGGAGTTGGTCTCTGGCTTTAAACTGCAGGCAACCTGGGACTGAGACCAGTTGTGCTGGGTGTCCAGGCCCCTTTGGTGTACAGCGGTGGGATACTGTTGCATTTTGGGGGTGCAGTTTCCTCTCCCTTAATGCGATAATGATATTCAGGGGAGCCTTGTCTGCCCTGAAAAGATATGCTGAGAGTCAGCTAATGAAGGGGAAGAGCAACTGCTTATATCACACACTCAGTGTCAGAGAGCAGCGAAGTGACATTATCTTGGAGCAAACTTGACTCAGATAGTTGAATCCCCAAGTGTGTTGAGGATAGAACTACATAAGTAACGGCCACAGAAATCTCTTCCCCTCTGGGGCCAAAGCATGACTTCCAACAGACGTCCCCAGGATGCATCCATCAGAGACATACTAAAGTTGAAAGGTGGGAAAGGAGAGAAAGGTGACAAAATGTGGAGAATGCCATGGCCATCCCTGAAGAGACACCCAGATTCTGAAACAGGCATCAACACAACTCAAGAGTTCCTTCAAAGCGTCTTGAAAGAAATCAAGGAAGAGGGGGGCACAACCAGAGGGACATGAAGGAGTTCCTAAGGGAGTTACAACAAAATGTGACCACATTAGGTAATCGGGTTGCTGACCTGGAGCAGGTGGTAGATGACTGAGAAGATGCATTACATTGAAAATGGCCTTCCAACTCTAGAAGAGCGTTATGAAGAGCCTCAAGTAGGAGGTTCTAGAAAACAGGTCCAGGTGGAACAATATCAGGATTTGAGGCCTGCAGAACGTGACTGAGGGGCGGAATATATAAGCTTTCATTTGGGACCACATCAGAAATCACCTCAATGATCCCCCTTCAGACTCTAACGCACACAGAGGTTAGGACCACAGAAAGTTGAGCTTCCAGAGGTTTACTCCGTAACACATGACAGACACAAACTCTTTTTTTATAATGATCAAACAATGAGCTCCTTGAGACAGCGTGGAGAAATGCAAATGGCCACAGACTTCCTTTGGGCCCACAGCACACCTTACCAATGGGGGCATCCGTTTTAGCTCATCTTCACATGGAATGCTCAAAAACACTTTCTTAGGTCGCTGGAGGAAGCGAAAACTCTACTAGGCATCACTTCTGCCCAGCTTCAATACTATCACGAGCCCGCCCACAGCGAGATGAGATTCTAAGAGACAATGAACAATCATTTGAAGGGGAAAGCAGGGCCAACCACGTTCACTAAGGGAAAGTGCAAAACAAGATGCACTATATGAAGCGAAGAGACCAAAGGGGGCCAGCCTGACTAGTAGTCCATCTGTGTCACTTACCCGAGCACAACTAGAGATGGAGAACTAGCAGGCCCTGGCACGCGGTCACAACATACTTGAAGCTTGGCTGGGAGTGTTTTTTTCCTATGATACTACTATTAATAGCGGTCTTGCGGAAGGGTATACAGACTTGTGCAGAGCAACAAATAGATCAAAGTCATTGTATATGCTTTCTACATGCGCAATAGTCTATAGTGGCCTCATGACATTATTTAAGGCTATTTCACAGACTGTGGTTTCTCATTAGAGGAGTGTGACAAGGTGCAGGGCAAATTTATTCTCCATAGCATTAACCTAGCGGCAGTACGTAGACCGCGCAATAAAGCTAAGAAACATGGTTCGGGGCATACCTCATATGGATTGCTGCATCATAATTAGTCATTGCAGTCAAAATACTTAGATGCTGAACTGTACGTCCTAATGTTAGGGGGCCTAATGCCCCAGCTAAGTGTTTGGCAGTGATTGATTTGTTGAAGTAGAGCAAGGGAGACATTTGCGTGTTATAGCATACACATCTTCTTAGAAAAGACATCTGTAGAACGAAATCTAAATATTTCCCCCATCAGTTCTTCCTCTCTCCAAACACAAAAAGGCAGAAGTGGCGATTTTCTATATAAGCAAATTTCAGGGTTACATTAAGCGAGATGGAGTGGGTAGAGCGGTGGAGACTGTGGTGCAAATAGGCTCCAAGATACACTATAATTTCACTACCAAAAGTAAGCAGGACGTTTTTCTCAGGTCAGCCATATCATCAATCCTTAAATATGCACAGAGTGAGGTACCGATCAGGGGGGACCTTAACTTGGTAATAGATAGACACAAAGACAGGTCTTAGTTTAGGTTTGCTAATGGTGGTGTGGCCTCTCTGGGATTTAAAGCTTGGTTTGATGAGCTGGGATTGCTCGTCATGTGGAGGTCTACACATCTTCTACTCTTCTGCACATAAATGTATGCTCACCTAGATTATTTTATGATTAGTAATGGGCCCAGGGTCAAATTGCTCAACACAACTGTAGGGCATATTGCTTTGTCAGACCAAGCGATGATGTCTCTCATGATGCACTCAGACGCAGTCCAAATAGGTGTCCATGTGGCACCTTAATGCTTATGTTTTACATGGCATCACAATCATGAAAGAAAAAAAAGAAGCAATAACTCATTTTTCGGCTGAAATTGTCACTCCTGATATCTCATTGGCAACCTTGCGGGAGACCCTCAAGGCAATCCAAAGTGCATTTTTATTTTGTCAGCAGCAAGGCATAAAAAACTATGAGAGATGCATGGGCAAAATTGGAAACAACTTTATGATCTGGAGCAGACACATAAGCAGAAGCCTTCAACCAATATCTGGCGTCAAATTCTGGCAGCAAGAACATAGGTGAAGGCTCTTGGTGTGAACAGGGTAGAGTATGCTCTTTTGCATACCAAATTAACATTTTATTCTTCGAGCTAAGAGTTAAGGTTAGTGGAGAGTAAAGACTTAAAAGAGGCCTCAGGCAAGAGGGTAATAAACGAATTAGCAACAGTGGAGTTGTTAAAAATCTTTACCAGAATCTATATGTAATTAAAAAGCTCTGGCACCACCAGAGGCAGCCAGATATTCACAGAAACATCTTGGATTTATAATTCCTGACTCTTGGAATGAGACTCTAGACAAGCACATTGGAAAAGAGATGGTGATCAGTGCTATACGCAGGCTTAAGATAGGGAAGCACATTTGACCTGATCACTCCCCACCCATTTTTTATAAGCTTTTTATAATAGCTTGGCCCCTAATCTAACCAATTTGTACAATGCAATTGTTGAGTCAGGAGCAGTGTCAGAAGCCACAATTGTGGTAGTTCTGTAGCCTGGTAAGGACCCCAGAGCGGCAGGATCTTAAAGACTGATATTGCTGCAAAATAAAGATATGAAGTTGTTCATCAGTAATTTGGCAGCGAGGCTGGGACCCCTGCTCCCTGCAATGGTACTAGCTGATCAATCAGGTTTCATCCCAGGGAGGCAGAGTGGAGATTTTATGTATGTATGCAGATCTGTAGATAGGCACCATCACCCAGGAGGGTATCCTGGTGCTGAGCAGGCAAGAGTTTAGCCGCACCTAGGGCTTAGTGGGACTACTTAAAAAGCCAGGTCCTAAGATTCTAGTTGAATTCAAGAAGTGAGGAGGGGGATTGTATGTGTAGCAGGAGGTAATTCCAAGCTTTAAGAGCAATGTAGGAGAAGGCTCTACCACCAGATATGGTTTTCCTTATAAGTCGTATTTACGCAAGTAGGAGTCCAGATGACTAGGGGTGTTTGGAAGGTTTGTGAAAGCAGATGCGATTGTTGAGGTAATCTGGGCCAGTGTTATGTAGTGCTTTGAAAGTGTAGGTGAGGAGTTTGAATTGTGCTAGTTTGTGTATGGGGAGCCAGTGGAGAGTGCAGTGTGGGTGGTTGAGAGTGATTCTGGCTTCCGATTTCTAAATGGTGTGCAGCCTTCTGATGAGTTTTTTGTTGATCCCAGCATAGAGGGTGTTCCCATAGTCCAGATTGCTTGTGACAAAAGCATGCCTGACAGTTTTCGGGGTTTTGATTCGGAACCATCTCAAAATCTTCCTCAGCATCTTTAGGGCTTGGAAGCATGAGGCAGTGACGGCATTGACTTGGGCGGTCATGTCGCATGTGCTGTTGATGATGATCTTGAGGATATTGGCATGGGTGGTGGGGGTGTGTGTAAGTCTCAGCTCTTTCAGCCAACAGGTGGAGTCCCATTGTGACATGCTCTTCCTGAATATCAGGATTTCAGTCTTGTCGGTGTTCAGCTTGACAGATGGTCTTCATCCAATGTGTGATTTCAGTCATGCAGGCAATGAAATTTATCCTATACTAGGCGTCTTGTCCATGAGAGAGAGAATGAGTTGTGTTTCATCAGTGTAGAAGAGGACTTTGATGTCATGAGAGTGATGATGATGGCTGGAGGAGTCATGTATGCATCGAAGAGGGTCGGCACAGGGAGGATCCTTGTGGAACTTCGCAGGTGTGCTCCCGGGCGTATTTTGCCAGGCTGACTGACTGAGTCCTTCCAGTCAAGAAAGAGCAGATCCATTGGAGTGCATGTCCTTTAATTCTAGGGTCATGTAGGCATTGGATGAAGATTGGATGGGAGAATGTGTCAAATGCTGCGGAGTGATCCAGGAGGATGAGAGCTGCCATGTCTCCACTGTCCAGAGTCACGCGAATGTCATCCGTGGTGGCAATGAGGCCAGTTTCGATGTTGTGGTTGGGTCTGAAACCAGATTAAGTGGTGTTGAGGAGTTGGTGGTTGTTGAGGTATTCTGTGAGGTGTCTGTTAATGATTTTCTCCAAGACCTTGGCCAGGAATGGTGGCAAGGAGATCAGTCTGTAGTTGGCGAGCATTGAAGGGTCCACAGAGGGTTTCTTCAGTAATGGGAAGACAGTTACTTGTTTCCAAGCATCTGAGAAGGTTGCAGAAGAGATGGAGGCTTTTAGAATGGTTGTGAGCATTGCACTGATGGATTGCACTTGTCTGGAGTAGACGTGGTGGGGGCAGGGGTGCGATGGGACCCCTGAGTGGATGGACTTTATAGTAGAGGCAGTTTTTTGTGGAGTGATAACGGGCCATGTGGTTAGCATTAGTGCTTTGGATAAGATCGGGAGTTGTTTGGCGCGGTCTTTCGGGTCCGATTGCAGGATGAAGTTTCTGTAAATGGTGGTGATTGATGCTGAAGAATTGAAAGAGATTGCTGCAGAGGTGGTCGATGGTGAGGTGAAATCCTTGACAATGGTGGAGATTTCTTTGCTTCTGTTGGTGCTGGCATCGATGCGGTCCGCCAGAGCGCCGCATTTGATGGTGCTGATCATTTGGTGGCAGTGTCTTAGTGGGGATTTGAACGTGCTCCTGTGTGCATTATCCTGGCTCATTCTCCATTTGTGGTCCAGTTCTGTGCAGTGGCGTTTCATCAGTCTGAGATCCTCCATGAAGCAACTGGCCTGAGGTGCAGATTTAGTTGTATTGCTGTGTTTGAGGCCGGCCAGGGAGTTGGTGCAGGAGGTGATCCAATTATTGAAATTCTTGATGGCTTTGGGGAAGCTGTTGCTGTGTGTGACTTGGTGGGTGTTGAGAGCATTCTTCTAGTCCTTGTCAGTGATGCTGTTCCAGTTTCGGCGGGCTGGGCTGGCGGTGGGTCTGGCAGTGGTGCATGTGCATTTGCCCGGGATGGGGATGCTGAACTTGATGAGGGTGTGGTCTGTCCAGGGCACTGGTTTTGACTCGTCGACTTGGATTTTGTCAAAGTTGGTACAAATAGGGTCCAGGAGGTGTCCGGCAATGTCGGTAGATCCCTTAACTCATTGGGTGAGGCCCATGATTCCAAGGACTTCAATCAGTGCTCTTGAGTTGGGATAAGTGGTCTTCCAGGTGGAAGTTCAGGTCTCTGAGTAGGATGTAAATTGCTAGCATTGATGGTGAATGGTGCAACAAATCCATGATAGTGTTGGTGAAGGTCATTCACGGTTCCAGTGGTCTGTAGATGAGAGTGCCACTTAGGGTGAAGTTGGCTGTGACGTGGAGCTTAAACGTCAGGTGTTCTCTGTTGGAGGATGGTATGTCCATGAATGTCGTGCAGCTGATGGTGTTCATGTGGATGGTGGCAATTCATCCTCCAAGCTTGTGATGTCTTTCTTGCCTGGCAATCTTGCAGCCGGGGTGGGGGGTTCAGAGGGGGGTGGCTGAGTCAGGTGCTGATGCAGGGTTCAGTCAGGTTTCCATGAGGAATAGTCGGTCAGGGGCATTGTTGTGCAGCAGGCCCCAGATCTCTGCGGTGTGCTATTGACTAACCAGATATTGAGGAACATGCATGCAAGTGTGAGGTGTTGTGTGGGGTGATTGCAGGACTGTGTGAGTTTGAGAGAGTGGTGTGTTGGGTGCTGTCAATGCGGTGAGTCTTGGTGTGTGGGTAGGTGCATACAAACTTGCAGACAGCAAGTTGAGGGTGTGGAGGTTTCCAGCATGGTAGAGGTAGGAAGGGGGAGGACTAAGGTCCCTGGCACTGGGTGTGTTCCAGGCATGAATGGGCACAGACAGGCTTGCCTTTGAAGCTATTTCATATTGAGCATACTGAGTGAAAGCGCAGGAATGTCCTTCGGCTCTCATTGGAAGCCAAAACAGAATAATACTGTTGTCAGGCAAATTTATCCCAAAATATAAGCCATGGGGTATGCCAACGGCTAGGACCGTGAGTGAAGTAGTCCCGATATGGACTTTGGTGCTCCACGACTGGACCCGTCACTGTTTCTATTTGTTCAAGTCCAATAGCATATGCTGAAACATTTATGTAAGAATTACAGACAAGGGTTGTTGTTTCAAAGTTTTATATAAAGAATTAATGGGCAGATTACATAAAACATGCAATAAAAAGATTTAGCAGCAAAGCATGCAAATCATAAGTACTAAGAACTCAGTACAGTTCTAAGTGAAATCCGGCATAGATTTGTCTTCTAAAGGTGGGGAAAAAGGGTCTCCTCAATACAGAGATACATGTGTCCTTTTATAGGACTTTAGACAAAGACATTCATACATTCTACACAAATATATGATTCTCAGGTTATACACCTAGAAGGAACAAGCAAGAAACAACATTTTGCAGCAGAATACATTGGAAGATTCTCTCTTGGTAGTAATACATTGAATTTTAGACATTGTCACAGTTTTACCTCTGCTATTCAGTTGATAAATTGTATACCAGTAGCCTGGGACAGTTGAAATGTTCTTGGTTGGGTACCGTGAGAGAAAGTCTCTGGGAACACTCTCTATTTATTAGTGTGGACCCTAGTAATGCTTTATTTTGAACAAAAAGACAGCAATAGTCAGTGTAAACACAATCTAAGTTAGCGTAAGCTCAATTTATGCTGTGTTTAATAGGAAAGAAAAAACGTCGCCCACAAAACAGAGTAGCTTGGACATTGATGATGCAAACATTAGGAGCTATGGGGCTTTGGGAATTGGTTTTTGTCAGTCAAGAAATCTGTATTCAACCGCAAAGTGATCATAAAAGCACAAAATAAATACAAGATTCATAATCAATATAAAAAACCAACAAATGCAATCTTTGAAAAAAATCTAAAATCACAGTAACAGACTTACATCGCATAAAAGTTCCTAATTTTCATAGCAGCAATTATGTAACTCAGTGTAGCATAACAGATTTCTGGGGTAGCCAAGGATTGTAAAAATCTTAGTCTCTCTTGATGTGAGGTAAAGTGACTGTGCAAAAAACTGGGCATAAGAACCGAGCTCTTATCGAGCCATACAATGTGCAAAACAGCATAAAGTGCACAGTGGACTGAATAGAACCAGCGTCTCAGGGACACTTCATATCCAGATTAACCTTGTTTCCTAAAATGGGTGATGGTGAACTAGAATAGAATAGAATAGAATAAATCTTTATTGCATGATTAATTAAAACTGTTGCAAAGCAAGTCAAGGTGCTAACTGCAAATCTACATGATGAAACAATTAAAAAAAGATATAGTTGCTATGCAATATTGATACTATGGGTTTGATTTAGAGTTTGGTGGACAGGTTACTCCATCACAAACGTGACGGATAGTATGTCTGCCTTATTACAAGTGCATTATAATCTATGGCACTTGTAATAAGTGGGACGGGATATCCGTCACATTTTTGATGAAGAAACACGTCCGCCAAACTCTAAGTCAGGCTGTAAATTACTTGAAAACAAACTCAGTTCGATATATGAAATTCATGAAAAAACAAAGGTTAAATAGACGTAATAGTCAGTTATAGTAACATGATCTTCCTTCAGATTAGAAAACCCCCTAAATAAAGATTAAAATAACATTATAGTTAGATTTAGTAATGGGATACTGCTTTATGTTAAACATCATAAATTCCTTGAAGATAACAATGCTAAAGTGATGCTATAGTTATGTCTTGAAGTACTATACATACTAATATATAAAAATCAATAAAACACTGGAATTCATTAATTATACTTTACTGAGCTAACTATTACTTGCACCCCCACCATGCATTGCTTATGACCTCACATATTACATCACTCATGACATGTTAAATGACATCACAGGTGGCCAAGTCCCTGTTTCTGGCCAACCTTCATGGTCTTGAAGTGCCCCAAGTCCCCACACTTTAATTTCCATGGTACTACAGTGAAATTGCACAGGGGCTGCTCTGAGTGTTGCAGTAGTACTGCGGTACCTCTGTGCCGTGAACATAAATAATTTTCCACCTGGGGGTGTCTCTCGGACCCTCCTCCCACAAGGGCCAGGTGGTCAAGGTACCTATACCCTGCCCTCTTATTCCTCATTTTAATTTGTTATAAAATAGTGGCCACAATGTTCTCTTTATGTTGCGGCCAGCCAGTCAGATCTCATGTTTTGAACTCACTGTACCACAGTACTCTGCAGTAGTACTGCAGTGCTAGATATCTATATATTTTGATCCTTAATTTCTCAAGAACTACTGACCAGATTTACACCAAATCACAAAAAGCACACTTTCTAGCTAAAGATCTAGGGCCTCATTTATGAGAAGTGGCACATCGCTGCGTGAAAGCAGCGATGCGCCACTTCTCACTGCGCCCTCCTTGCGACACCAATGATGCGTCATATTTACAGTATGACGCATCATGTCGCAAGGAATGACAGATACGTCAGTATTACTGACTTATCTGTCGGCGCAAAAAGTGGCGCATTGCTGGAGTTGTGTCGGAAGCCTGACGCAACTCCAGCAATGTTCCTTTCACATGGGCAAGCCCCATGTGAAAGAGCCTGCATCACCCTTACGACTGGCATGAGGCAGGCGTAAGGTTTTGACGCATTTACGTCCTAGAAGTGGCGCAGCGAAATCTCATAGATTTCGCTGCGCCACTCCTACGACCCTTTCTTGCGGGGGAACACCCACCCTGCATACATTATAGCTGGCGCAGGTATAATGTAGCGCAGGGGTTTACGAAGTGACGCATCTGCCTAGATGCGTCACTTCGTAAATATGGTGCAACATGGCGCATTATTTACGCCACCGCTGCATCACTAAAAGTGACGCAATGGCGGCACAAAACTGGCGCAAGGGCTCATAAATAAGCCCCCTAGTTTTCTGCTGAATTTGGTGTAATTCCGTTCAGCAGTTTTGGCTGTACCTCTGTTAAATAATCCTATGGACAATTGTATTGGGAAAACGCGTTTTGGGGCACCCCTTTTGCTTGACCTCTGCTGGACTAATCACCTTGCAGCTTTCTGGTAAAGAATCAAGGTGGATGAACCTTTTTTTTGGAAAGTTTCGTGAATATTTGTCAAACAACACCAAAGTTATTAGCATACTTAAAATTAATTTCCTATGGTAATACAGCCCTAACTATAAGTTTAATTAGGAATTGTAAGTATACATTACATAAAAAAAAACTTTGAGATTCACTGAAAAGCAAAGATTAAAGGGACTTCATAATTAGGTGAAATTGCCAGTTGAAAAGTACCTTTCAAACAAACAAAACCGCTGAAAATTACCAGTAATAGTTATCTCAAGTAACAATAATTTGTGCCCTAAAGGGACTATAAATCGTGCACCCGTCAAGTAATATTGTATTACCATACGTAATGTCAACCCCATGCCGTGCACTGCGAAGGCTAGGCCCTACGACTAACTCCCCACAGTCGGCCAACCCCACACTGCGCATGGCCTCTGGCATGGCCTGTGCACAGCGGGGGCTGAGTGCAGGGCCTAGCGGCCAAACTCACATGGACGCTCATGGCTGAATATAACCAGTGACATTTTATGTAAGGCATAGTTACCAACTTATAAACGAAGCACGGGGACCCAGTAAGTTACCAACTTTGCCAAAGGGTCAGAACACCAAAATATAAATAGTGGGCTTATTGGCTTTATGAAGAGGTCAGAATATCAGCTAATCAATGTAATACAAAATTTAAAACCTGCCTCATTTGATAACGATCTCATCCCATCCTCCATCATAAAAAAATAACTTTTATATCTTCAATAAGATGTGGTGCAAATCAATAAAAACATCCTTAAATAAGGGCCTCTTCCACACATACTAAGGGCCTAATTATTACTTTGGCAGTGTGGGAACAGGCTGCCACACCACTGCCCCGCTCCCACACTGCCAAAGTCGACTGCCGCCCGCGCACTTGATTTTGAGTTTTTTCATGGTCTGGCGAGCGGTGCTTTAGCGGTCCCGCTGTGGTGCAGTTCTAAGGGCCATATGTGAGCCTTAGAACTGCAGCACCAAGGGAGCGGCAAAGCCTGTCCCTGCACGGCAAGGACTGTGCAGTCCATGCCGTGCAGGAACAGGGTTTCATGCACACAAGGGGGCACAACATGTGCCCCCCTGCATGCACCCCCATGCACAGGGTCACCAGGGGGCCCTGTAGGGCCCCCCTACTTTCCTGACCGCCACACTTTTCATGGTGGGGTTACTGCCATGAAAAGTGTGGAGGTCTGGAAAGTGCTAGGCAATGCCACAGCAGCACTGCAAGCATATTGCTGCCCCAGACCCCGAGCCACTGCCGAGGGATCGCAGATCCCCGGTGGTTGCGGCAGTCCGACAGCCAAAGTTGTAATATGGCAGTCGGACCGCCGCACCTCCACCTCTGCACCACCATTAGTTTGGCAGTCCCCGGACTGCCAAACTCATAATCAGGCCCTAAATCAGCGCATTATTAAAATCAAACCTGAGTCAGACCTAAGGCACACCCAAATGATTTTAGTAACATAAAAACAGTCACCAACCTCCCATGATTTGGGGAAAGAATCGAGAAATGGGCTACAATAAAGCCATCATCACAAATCACCAAAAACAGCGTTTTAGCATCCGACAGGTCTGGCATCCCTAAGGGATTGTCAAGATACAAAAACCTTGCAATCCACATCCAAGAGTAGTGGTGTGACCTTCTCAGAACCTGCAAAGAGTCTTATATTAAAAACATATAAATTGGAAGAAGATGGAGGGAAAGGGGAATAGGTGGATGAGACAAGGAGAGAAACAGAGACACTAGATATCATCGCACTGCCTCATTCCACAGCTGAACGTGATCTGCACTGTAGGAGACTTGATATCTAAAGACAAGTGAAGACCTTCATTATGACTATGATGTAGACATAGAAAACTTACATTTCATATTACTTCTGATACACCTGTTGACACCTTCTGTATTTCCCACTCTCTTCTCCTCCATGAAATTCAAATTTTGACTTGAGCTGCAATATAATTAAAGGTGATATGACACCGGCAAATAGCACTCTCAGCTATATAATTTGCTGATACCTACAGAATTAGATTATAGACTTCTACAGATCATGTTACAGTCAGTATAATGAGCAATAGCTGCAGCATGAAAATCATTCATTAGTATCATTTGCTCCACCTAAAGTCTTTAACATTGTTAAGCTATTTCTAATCCATTACAAAAAAGACACAATGAGGCTGACCACGGTTCAGCACATCAATTCCTAGGTAAGGATAAGCAATTAAAAAGTCTGTGCAACCGCTTCCAGAGATTGCCGCACTTTCACTCCACTGGAAACCAGATAAGCAAATTTGCACAAAAGGGAAGGTGCACCAGAATCAAGTCAAATAAACTCCAAATGTATCCGAAATATCTTTTTATTGTCGTAGAAGTTAAAAATTGGACATCAGTCAACGCGTTTCGTTCCACAGCTGGAACTTCATCAGGGCTGGAAAAACATATAGACAAAACAACACTGAGTCACACTTAACATTATGACCAAAACATTAAAAATACATTAAAAATACATGCACAATGTATATATATGTGAATCAAAAAGACAAAAACAATAACTTTCACAAAACGGCACAAAAACATTAAGACTACACAAAATATTCACAAATGTATATATACCTCAAGAAGATATATAAAGAACACCATATATTACAAAACGGAACTGTAAACAATAAAAACTTCACACTATAAAAATATAGACATTCTGACATACAAAACAAATCAGTACATATATAAACATTACTAGGCGACAGTCTAATTTCAAATTTACATACACTTACTAAAAATCACCCTAATATCAAGAAGGTTCATCAGTGAAGTTCATTAGTAACATACATTATAAATCTAGCTTAAGGACATCATACATATGACATCCCAGGAACAAGTATCTATGTAATAAAGATATGAGAAAAGGGAGAAAGAGGAAAGGAAGGGAAAGAAAGGCGGGGGAAAAAGAGAGAGAGAAAACACAAATCCACCTATGGATCTCACCTTAACTATTTAATTTCCGGTCCGATCAGTCTGTATACTTGAGTTAATGTACTCCAAGGTCAAACCAAAAAAGAGGAGACAATCCTAAGATCTAGAAAATGAGACAAGAATGTTAATCCAGGTTTACATGGGGCATAAGAATAAATAATAGCACCCATTTCCTGATTAAGGATTCAAAAGTGCCACCCAGCCACACAATTATCAAGATCACTGTAAGAATAACATCTTACCGCTGGCAACAAATGTAATGTGCTTATAAGCTCTATAGTTTCCCACAATCGTCCAAACTCATATATTCACGATGGTAGCCCAAATGATGGATGTGATCTGCACTGTAGGAGACTTGATATCTAAAGACAAGTGAAGACCTTCATTATGACTATGATGTAGACATAGAAAACTTACATTTCATATTACTTCTGATACACCTGTTGACACCTTCTGTATTTCCCACTCTCTTCTCCTCCATGAAATTCAAATTTTGACTTGAGCTGCAATATAATTAAAGGTGATATGACACCGGCAAATAGCACTCTCAGCTATATCATTTGCTGATACCTACAGAATTAGATTATAGACTTCTACAGATCATGTTACAGTCAGTATAATGAGCAATAGCTGCAGCATGAAAATCATTCATTAGTATCATTTGCTCCACCTAAAGTCTTTAACATTGTTAAGCTATTTCTAATCCATACCTTGGTAGATATGATTCCACTGGCTTCCATTCTTAAAGCAATGTAACTACACATTAATTTTGTAAGCCTGATGAAGTGAAATGAAAGTTTTATAGAGCGCGTGTATGCCGAGGTGTCTTAGCGCTAGAGCTGTCATAGCCTGATCAGAGGAAGCGAACAGTGGTTAAAAGTTGGGCGCGAACAGCAATGTTTTCAGCGCCTTTCTGAACAGTTGTCTGTTGGTTTGGCTTCTCAGAGTGAAAGGCAGAGTGTTCCAAAGTTTAGGGGCCAGATGAAGGAAGCTTCTGCCGCCCCATTTTACGGTCTTCACCCTGGGAACGACCAGCAAAGAGGCAGTCGATGACGTGAGATTGCGTTGTGGGACATGCCATCTAATACTATTGCTGAAATAGGCTGGTCCTGCCTCATAAAGGGTCTTGTGAACAATGTACAAGGCCTTGAATTGGACGCTCCCTAGACGGGCAGCCAATGCAGATCACAAATCCCTTGGGACACCGGACTAAATTTGGGTATTTTATGTAGTAATTGTGCTGCCGCGTTTTGAAGTGATCAAAGCTTATGTATAGTCCTCTTGTTTGCACCCAGATAAAGGGCGTTGCAGTAATCAATCTTTGACAACACCATGGCCACAATTACTGTTTTCCTTAGATCCTTCTGAATAAAAGGTAAGATTTTTCTCAAGATCTTCAAGGTGTAAATACTGGACGCTGTGATAAGATTGACCTGGTCCGATAAGGACAATTGATCATCTAGTGTGACACCTAGACTTTTTACCTTCCTTATCGGGGATAAGCAGGATCCGGCCACTTCTGGCCACCAAGCTGTGTTGCAGAAGGTTGTGTTTTTACCGAATAGTAGCACCTCAGTTTTTTCGGTATTCAACTTTAAACAGTTCTCGCATCCATCTGATAATGTGGACCATACAGTTGTTAAATTTTATTGCCACATCATCCGGCTTTGATGTTAAAGATACCACTATTTGCATGTCGTCCGCATAACACATAGCAATAAAGCCAGGAGAGCGGATGAGTTTAGCCAGGGGGCTGATGTAGATATTAAACAGGGTTGGGGATAGCGAAGATCCCTGGGGTACTCCGCATGGCAAGGCGTAAGGATGTGATTTATGTCCTCCCATCTCTACAGTTTGTTCTCAATTCGCTAAAAATTATCTCCATATCTTGGAGGCTCCTCCTGTGATCCCCTTTTCAGATAAGCGCCGGATGAGCAGCTGATGGTTTACCGTATCGAATGCAGCTGAGAGGTCTAGCAAGATTAGTATTGCCTTCCCTCCTCCATCTAGCTGGGTGCCGATCTCCTCAGTGGCTGCAATGAGGGCTGATTCTGTACTGTGTAGAGGCCAAAATCTGTGTTGTGCAGGGTCCATTTTGTCGCTAGACTCCATGAAATGTAGCAGGTCTTCATTAAGGGCTTTCTCAAACATTTTAGAAGGAAACGGCAGACAGGAAATCGGCTGGTAATTTTTGACCTCCATAGGGTCTTGAGAGGGTTTTTTCAAGATGGGCCAGACTAAAGATTTTTCCAAATGTTTGGAAAAGATCCAGCATCCAAAATATTATTTAGAAGAGGTGCAAGGTGGCCTGCAATGGTACTAGGAACCATATGAAGAACCATAGCCGGACAGGGGTCCAATGGGGATCCAGACTTAGTAGACAGTATAAGCCTCTCCACTCGTTCTGTCATGCGGTGATTAAATTTTTCTAGGCGAGTCTGCGTAGTTACCTCACCATGATCTAGACCACCCATCGCGTCTGGGCTGTCCCCTGCTTGATGACTGGAGAACTCGTTGTATACATCTGCCACTTTATCACAGAATTTTGAGTTGGGGGTATACTGTTTGCTTTCATCAAATTTTGATAAAGCCGTGACTGTTTTAAAAAGCTCTCTGGCTGAATTTTTTGCGGAACTAATTTTCTCAGTAAAAAACGTGACTTTGCTGAGATTATTGCCTCTTTGTAATTTTCAATAGCTTTCCTGTAGTGGTCTTTTTCCACAGCAGAGTAATCTTTCCTCCATATTCGTTCTTGGGCCTACACTTTTTTTAAGTTCCTTCAGCTCAGGCATATACCAAGGTGCTGATGGTTGCTTCCTGCGGTTACGTATATGTTTTTCATGGGCGAGCTTAGTAACTGCTGAATCAATCCAGCAATCAAAGTTGCAGGCTGCTGAGTCAGGATCAGTGTTTAGACAGGAAGTATGAGAGCGTAAGGCAGAATCTAATTCCGGAGTATTTATTTTTCGACATGGGCGAGTTATAGCCGTACTATTGATATTAGGTGCTTTGAAAGTCTCTCCTGGAATAGTTAACTCAAAAAATAGAGCACTGTGATCTGTCCAGGCCATAGGCAGGGCTCTTCTAAAAGTGATGCATGCATAATTGGTGAAATCACCATCAAGAGTATGATTCCCTGAGTGAGTCGGCTCAGTAACGACTTGGTTTAAGTCAAAGCTCTTTAGACAATTAGATTGATGGTATCTCTACATTCGGTAGATTCCAAATGGAAATTAAAGTCACCCAACAAAGTGAAATTGGGATACTCCATGCAAGATTCCAGAAAGGTCGGTATGGAGGAAATGAACCTGTTCCTGGGGCCAGGTGGCCGGTAGATAAGGGTCCTGTTAAACGCTACCTTGTTGCTGACTTTGAGGGAAAACATAATGGCTTCTTACTCCAATTGAGGGATGCCTGCAAATGAGGCCTTAATATTAGTACAGTAGGCAATGGCAACTCCTCCTCCCCATTGCCCTTCTCTGTCTATTCTGAAAAGCTCATACCCCTTGGGTATGGCCGTACTAAGATCTGGATCGGAGGAGCTGTTGGTCCAGGGCTCCGTAAGAAAAATTATGTCAGGGTTATACTGGTCAATAAAATCCGCTAGTTCATATTTGTGTTTGGGAAGTGACCTAATATTCAATAATACACATGTAAGGATGGAATCCCATTGCTCACGATTGTGAGTGGGTAAAAAGCTTGTGAGCATGGCGTGATTTTTTTGGATGCCATCATGATTAATGCAGGTAGCATAATTACAAGTGGGGTATCACCAGACAATGGTGTCCCCCTGAAAGTTCATTGGTTTACATTTCATTTGCTTACTTCTGAGTCCTATGTCCAGTAGGGCTCCTCTTGAATAAGACCAGTTAAAATTTTGAGCTGGGGTTCTGGCGCACGGCGCATTCCGGCCACGGACGGGCTCAGACGGGCTTGCCAGCGTGCCCATTTATCCTGTCGGGATGAAAACAACTAGCCCGCTAACAAAAATGGCGGCCCGCTCTGACTTGCGGGGACCGACCAACGTGCTACCAACTGAGGAAGAGCTACTATCGGAGCAACAGGTAAAAGTATTAAAAATCACACACAAAGTGTTCAATTTTAAAATAATGCTTCCCCAAAGAGCTTTAACACAGCTCTATACTCAGGAAATGCCAGCGCTGCGCGGTCGCGTCAGCGTGCCCAATTATCCTGTCGGGCTGAAAACAACTAGCCCGCTAACAAAAATGGCGGCCCGCTCTGACTTTCGGGGACCAACCAATGTGCTATCAACTGAGGAAGAGCTACGATCGGAGCAACAGGTAAAAGTATAGAAAATGAGACACAAAGGGGCCGATTCCGATCTCGGTCGGAGGCGCACCTAACACCATTCGGTCGGGAAAAAAGCCATGCGAATGCCTGTTTCCCGACCAATCCGCACATCATTCCGAACGAGCAAGTATGATGCGCACAACAGCATAGATTCCGACCCAGTCGTACTCACCCAATCCAGGTCCTGTTCCCCGACCGAGCCGGATCCGGAAACGCCGAATCGTGTCGCACGGAAGCCAAAATGCAGCCCCGTCCGGCCGGACAAGTACGATGCGCTTCCCGTACGCGCCGAACCCGTCGCTACGCACGGCACGTCAAAGCATCCGGGAGAGGCGCACATAAGCTCCGATTCGCGCCACAAGACGATCCACGGCTACGAGATGAACACGCCAGCGACGAGGACGAGGCGAAGCAACGAGAAAGACGAACGAGACGAACCAAGCATGAATGCCATCATTCCGATCCTACCAATATTCTACATCTACTACCGGAACAGGCACGGACGCGTACGGCGCAGAAGGTAAGTCAGACACCAACCACAAAAACAACCTACACGTACCCGACATATCACACACACACAGAGGGATGCAGAAATTACTTACACCAGCAACAGCAGCACCATA
The DNA here is from genome assembly GCA_963921515.1 of Calotriton arnoldi. Lineage (NCBI taxonomy): Eukaryota > Metazoa > Chordata > Amphibia > Caudata > Salamandridae > Calotriton > Calotriton arnoldi. Next base: position 132,757 of record CAWUFW010004282.1, on the reverse strand, counting down.
GGGGCGGGATGGCCATCACCAATGCCACTATACACATAGGGGCCCGGATGCCCACCACCACCACTACCACCCCCTACCCAGGGGGCCAGATGCCTGTCACTTACTACCACCCCTACCCAGGGGTGCCAGATGCCTACCACTACTACCACCCTTACCCAGGGGTGCCAGATGCCTACCACTACTACCACCCTTACCCAGGGGTGCCAGATGCCTACCACTACTACCACCTCTACCCATGGGGCCTGGTTGCCTGTCACCACTACCACCCCTACCCAGGGGTGCCAGATGCCTACCACTACTACCACCTCTACCCATGGGGGCTGGATGCCTGTCACCACTACCACCCCTACCCATGGGGTGCCAGATGCCTACCACTGCTACCACCCTTACCCAGGGGGTGCCAGATGCCGACCACTACTACCACCCTTACCCAGGGGGTGCCAGATGCCTACCACTACTACCACCCTTACCCAGGGGGTGCCAGATGCCTACCACTACTACCATTCTTACCCAGGGGGTGCCAGATGCCTACCACTACTACCACCTCTACCCATGGGGGGCTGGATGCCTGACACCACTACCACCCTTACCCAGGGGTGCCAGATGCCTACCACTACTACCACCCTTACCCAGGGGTGCCAGATGCCTACCAATACTACCACCCTTACCCAGGGGGTGCCAGATGCCTACCACTACTACCACCCTTACCCAGGGGTGCCAGATGCCTACCACTACTACCACCCTTACCCAGGGGGTGCCAGATGCCTACCACTACTACCACCCTTACCCAGGGGTGCCAGATGCCTACCACTACTACCACCTCTACCCATGGGGGCTGGATGCCTGTCACCACTACCACCCCTACCCAGGGGTGCCAGATGCCTACCACTACTACCACCTCTGCCCATGGGGGCTGGATGCCTGTCACTACTACCACCCTTACCCAGGGGTGCCAGATGCCTACCACTACTACCACCCTTACCCAGGGGTGCCAGATGCCTACCAATACTACCACCCTTACCCAGGGGGTGCCAGATGCCTACCACTACTACCACCTCTACCCATGGGGGCTGGATGCCTGTCACTACTACCACCCTAACCCAGGGGTGCCAGATGCCTACCACTACTACCACCCTTGCCCAGGGGTACCAGATGCCTACCACTACTACCACCTCTACCCATGGGGGGCTGGATGCCTGTCACCACTACCACCCCTACCCAGGGGTGCCAGATGCCTACCACTACTACTACCTCTACCCATGGGGAGCTGGATGCCTGTCACTACTACCAGCCTTACCCAGGGGTGCCAGATGCCTACCACTACTACCACCCTTACCCAGGGGGTGCCAGATGCCTACCACTACTACCACCCTTACCCAGGGGGTGCCAGATGCCTACCACTACTACCACCTCTAACCAGAGGGTGCCAGATGCCTACCACTACTACCACCCTTACCCAGGGGGTGCCAGATGCCTGCCACTACTACCACCCTTACCCAGGGGGTGCCAGATGCCTACCACTACTACCACCTCTGCCCATGGGGGGCTGGATGCCTGTCACTACTACCACCCCTACCCATGGGGGGCTGGATGCCTACCACCAACAACACCCCCACTCACAGGATGGCTAATACATGACACAACAAGCACACACCAACATAAAGAATGCAACATAAAGACATCCCCCCCCAACAGCATGACAAGCGTGTGTAGACTGTGTCAAATGCCTACAACACTGAACATGACTTTGAACATACAATGTGATCCCCTATCACATGTGCCACACATAAATGTGTGTGGCCCCCACAATGCAAGCAGGCCATGACCATTGTGGCAATGGGGTCCAAACCCCCATCATCATAGTGACCAAAATGTAAGTGTGGGGTCCATAGCTGAAGCACATTTTGAACATTGTGGCAATGGGGTCCAAACCCCCATCATCACAGTGACCAAAATGTAAGTGTTGACAAAGAAAAAGCTGCAACTGCCAAACTGCATGGATGATTCCTGGTCACAGAACAACAAACACATCAGTGGCAAAGTAGTGCTTGTGTCCCATAGCAACATAGACTGGGGGAGGCAAACACTGCAGTGCAAATAAGACATACCTTTGGCCATGTGCAGACAAACATCACCCATGGGGGCTGACACTGTCAACATTCATCAATGACACAATGACAGAAGTTACCATCCGAATGCAGACCCACATATTTGCACCAATGGGCACACAAATGCAGATACCCTGTGGAGACTGTAGATGTGAGGTGAACAGATACCATACCATGGCAGCAATGGGACACACAAACAATGATCATTGTGCTGACTGATGACCTAGGAGTCCCAGGGACAGCAGGGGAAACACACCAAACAACATACAGCCAATGGCACACTAAAGATATGCCAATGCAGTGGTGCAGATGCACAAACACAAACAGGCAGATCCACACTGCACATCAAACACAACAGGTGAGGGGGGGGGGTACCAGTGTCCCCAGGCAACCACACAACACATGAGGAGGCCTGAATACCAATTACACAGATGTGCATACAGTGCCACACAAAGGTAACTCATGTATCCAAATCCCCTATGTGGGCAATCAGGCATTGTCAGATGAGAGGGAGCACAAATCACACATGTCACACAAGCATGTAGGAACAGCAACTGACATAGCAAGACACAGAGACACCACAGCACTACCCCCAGGGCCTCCACAATGTGGTGTCCCTGGGCCGCATTACAATCCCACTGTGATGACAAAGCTAGATGTCGTTCACACTGTGAACCACAGTCATGTGTCCTGAGCAACAAACTACCATCACACCTACACAAGCACAAATCAATCAGCACGGCCAGTAAGCCAAGGCCAACATGGAGGCAGGGGTCTAGCCGGGCAGCAACTCTCATCTGCACACACTCAACACCACACACCTCGACCTCCAACAATGTGCAGCAGTGAAGCTCACATGCACTGGTGACATTGCACATGCACCCATGACAATCCCAGGGGGGGTGGTGGGAACCAAGGTGCAGAAACACATCACACATGGCCACTCAACCAGACTCCTGAATGTCTGACACACTGCACACTACGCTGTACATGGACATGACGGCAATACCACACCAACCAATGGGATCCCAGCCACAGTCACACACCTATGAAGAAGCCAAGGTCACCCACAAAGAACACACATAGACAACTACCAACATTGCAGCCCTGACCCTGAGGAGTGGCAGCAGTCACACACACAACGTGTCACAACCAATGAAAGCTAACACAAACCAGAAATCACATGACAGGTGTAAACAACAAGTGCGAAGGGGAATCCTGACTGTGACCCATCAGCGTCTGCCCACAAACTCAGCCCAGACAGCAAACACACCTATGGGTGACACCCTGATGACCAGTAATGTGCCATGCACCCACATCACAGAGAACCCAGGGAGAAGACTTTGGGGGAACATAGGTCAACTCAGCAAGCATCACAAACAGGAACATCACTAGGGATCCCAGCATGCACAGCAAAATGGAAGTGAACACACAGACATGCTCATACAACACACACCTTGGGCGCAGGCGATGTCACAGGAGTACACACTGCCATGAGGGGACTCCACTCCTGTGTGAGGAAAGCTGTGCCATATGTCGCATCAGTAGGGCTCCATCATGTCAGCAGAACACTTGGTCACACAGTCAACAATTAGCACCAAATGAAGGCTCCCGTCACATCAGCCTGGTCATGGGAGTGTCAACGAAATCATCAGCACAGATCCAACACACATGTATAGCAAGTTGCACTGACAACACAGATGAGTCCTTCCCCATTGATGCCCAAACATGCATGTCCAGTGGAGATGGCCACACGGTCAGGGAAGTAGACTAATTGAACAATGGCAAACACAACAGATGTGCAGGGGTGGAACCCACAGATGTGACATTGCTAATGTAAGTAGGAAATCCCATTGCCAAATATTGAAAACATGACACCCTCAGATGCTGCTAAGGATGACATGGATACACCACAGGATAGGACACTGTCCCCCTGGACCACATGGGTTCCTGCACAGTAACACTTCATTTTCATGAGACCAAATATCACCATCTCTGCAGCAAGGGCATGGTTAGCGTCATCAACATCATGTACATCAGAAGCAAAAGCACTAGAGAACAGAAAGTTGCTTTATTCAGCATATGTGGTATCATAAGTAGAAGTCATGTAAAAAATAAACAAAGGCCAATGGCCAGTCCATCATGAGACTCAAAACAGGGTGACAGTGGCAGATGCCACCCTACGCATGCCTGCACTGACAAAAACCAGGGACAATTGTGGAAATACAGATTTTATAATGGACGTAAGCTCCACCATTTTATATTATTGTAGCCACCATTTTGTGGTAAGCTTTTCTTAGTTTGTCTCCCTAGCACAAAATAATGTGCTCCTTTCAGCTACACAGAACAAAGTGGATACGTCAAAAGACCCCAGAGCATATGTTTGTTCTCTACTTGCTAGCACGCAAGTAGGGCAGGATGCATTTAACAAACGGTCAATGATTAACATTCCTATTCACTGATATCACATGTATTACAGCCAGCTGCATAAATTGCTTATGTCTACAAATTATTGTTGACACAGGACGTGCGACCTTTTGTTCCATATCCAGATGATTAATCAAGTGAGCGCCTGACTCTGTAACCACAGGCGTGTCTATGTTTATATGTCTGACGCAAGTTATGTACAGTTCTGCTTTATTTCTGTTGACCACGGGATTACTGATGAGTGGTGGGAGTTAATGAGTAATCCTTATATATATATGTTTTGCATGCCATGTATACATATTTCCAGAGGTACTGGTCCTGACTAGTACATGATATCATCCTGGGATTATTAATCATCCTAGGCAGCTGCTAATTTTTCATACCCATTCCCACCTACACTTGTTCCAGCAGAAAGATATATAAGGCTGTCTATGACTGTGTAAGTTGTCCACTTCTCTCATAGCCACATGGAGCTGTGAGGTTGTGTACCCGCTTGAGCGAAATAAATCTTTTTATGTTACAGTTACCTCCGACTGCTGGTCTTCCTTGTTATAGGTGTACCTGTGGGAGGTTGGAGAAGGACCATTTCCACAAATTGGCGACTCTGGTGGGACCTCTCCGTGGGACATCCAACGGCTAGCTAAGTCCGTGGTTGAGAGGTGCGACTGAGGACCGAAGGATCGTGGGGGCCCCTGCACTAAGGAGACAGAGTTTCTCCGCAGCTGCCATCTGAAGTCCCGACTGGCCTCTTGACACAGGATTCCCCGGCAGAGGTCCACGAGCTGATCCCTTTTGAAACAGACGTGTTGTCCGAAGACCAACAGTCGGACGATTTGAGGACACCACAGATTGGTGAGATTGTTCTGTTGCATGTTTTGTTAATTAAGTTTGGTTACTTAAGTTTGTTGATTAGTTTGGTAAAATAATAGTTATAACTACGAAGTACTAGGAACAATGAAGAAATGCATTTCTAAAACGTTCTGTTGTATAAAATCAGGTCACCGGTTGGACGAAAGTGTCCCCACTCCTGTTGAAGACAGTCCTGGTTGGATATTAATGATAAAAAAAGGAGTGAATGTGAATTTATACAATAGAATATGGCATGAGTATACAAAAAAAGATAAGGAATTACAATTTCCTATTGATGGTACCTTTGATTTAGCTAAATTACAGTATTTACAACAATGTATGATGGAACGGAAGGTCCGACCCGCTATGTTTGAAGTATTTCAAACATGGGAGAAATCTGCCAGAACTCGGAATATGAAACAAAAACAAGATAGGGAACGAGAGAATAGAAAAACAACCATGGCTAAAGTAGCAGAATATAATAATATAAAAATAAACGAAAACATTGAACAGCATGACAGAGAGTTTAGGATGAAAACAGAAAAATGTTTTGTTGCGATAGAAAAAGAAAGTGCCCTCCTATCGATGAAGTATTAGAAGATTTGTTAGATAAACCTCCCCCGTATAATATTGTCCAGATTCCTGCCCCAGGTCCCGGGGCTGGGGGTCCACCAGCTACTCAGCAAGCGCCCCCTCCTGTTGTGCAGGCTCAACAGGTAGCCACTCCTGTTACGCAAGCCCAGCAAATAACCCCTGTTACTAATCTTCAGGGTACACAGGGAGCGGTAGGTTACACCCCAACAGTACCGTCCGCTCCAGCAACATTATCCTCCAGCACCACGCCCCAATGTTCACAACACCATTTAGCACACAAAGTCACTCCCCTATAATAACTATGCGGAGACCGGACCACTGGATAGATTCCCCTCACTCTAGGTCACCAATTAGGGACAGACTGACACCAGACACGCAGGTTAGACACACACGATTAGGCCCTTCTGAAAAGAACGCTATAAAGAAAATGACCAAAAAGTGGATGGACCAAGGGAAATAACTAAAAGAGAAGCCTGGGACACATTTGAGGGGATGCAGGAATTAAGAGCCAAAAATTTTGTCATTAATAGTATGGTAACGCGATTGTTTGATCACTGTTACCTCTTATTAGAGGATAGTACCGTTGTTTTTACGTCACCAGAATGGTTAAACAAAGTATGGAGGGATAGTGAGCACTCTACATTAACTATCGCGCAATGCAAAAGTGCATTTAATGACTGTTATCAGTTCCAAAAGGAGCTAGATATCATTATATGTGGTGCCACACAAAAACATATCCACCAACATTATGGCCCAGAAATTAGTGGTGATACTTCAGCTTACCCTATGAGAGAGGTACATCCAATTCCTGATCCAAGGCCAGGGAATCATCCCCTATCCCACAATATGTTCATACTCCTTGGACTAGGGCTGATTTGTTAGCCATGAGAAAGGAGTTACCTGATCCTAGAAAAATCCGAGGCTCTTTTATGAGCAACTTGAATCTGCCATTAATTTAACACCCATGATACTAAAAGATATTGATTTTTTGTTTGATTTCTTGGTACCTCAAGAAATATGGCGTCCAGTTAGGGATAATAACTGCGCAACCATTCACTGGCCAACCATAGTCGGTGATGATAATGACAGATTAGCAGGAGGAGCCGTGCCACCATCCTTAATAGCCTTACCAAGGCATATTATAACACGTATGCAGGAAATATTGCCCAGAGAAAAGGTGGATTGGGATAAGATGACGGCATGTCGACAGAAGGAGGGAGAGGAAGTTACCGATTTCTTTAGTAGAATAGAGGAGGTTTTTAAAGCATACAGTGGGCAAGATATACAGACTATACAAGGGAAGCGTATCTTTGCTAATCAGTTTGTTCATAATCTTCTACCTGACTTATCAGATAGTATAAAGACGTACGAAAGCACCTGGACTGCTAAAGATCCAGCTGAATTATTGACCATGGCCTGCTACTATGAGAATAAGAGAAATGCAGAAAAGGGAAAAAAGGATAAGCAAATGAAGGAGTTAAAAACAAAAGCATTGATGCAGCAAGCTTTTCCTGATAGGGGAAGGCCAAGAGGACGTACAAACTTTCAGAGGGGAGGTGGACGTGGTCGAGGGGTTGGTCGAGCTGCTTCAGCTCCGGCGCAACAGAGAGCAGGGTTAGGCTACAATACATGTGCCTATTGTTATCAGGAGGGGCATTGGAAGAATGAGTGCCCTTCGTTACAGGGCCAGGGTCAGACTATGAGAAATAATGCCAGTACTTACAGAGGAAACACAACTCCCCACGCAGACAGAGGAAGAGGTAGAGGACAACAGAGAAATTATAGTGACACCGAACAGACAAATTATTTCGACCAAAGGAATAATGCGTATTTTACACAGGATTATGCGCAGGATGATGATCATCAGGATTGGACCCTATAGGGATGCCCAGGAGAGGACAGGGAGCGAGTGCAAATACCAGTAGATTCTTCAGGGCCATATGTAACAATGATGGTTGGAGGTGAAGAAAGAGTGTTCCTTCTAGATACTGGTGCCACTAACACATCTATTTCCCACCGCTTGCTCCCCCATGCTCCTCTCTCGGGAAAATTAGATAAGTCGGTGGGATTTTCTAATGCTGTTGTAACAAGCCCCATTTCGCGACCATTGGACTTCACTATAGGCCCCATAACAGGGAGCATGCCCTTTGTATTAACAGAGAAATGTTCACTTAACTTACTAGGTTTAAAGGCTTTAAAAATGATGCATGCTACCATATATTGTACACCAGATGGTGTTTATCTGACTTGCAAGAACTCAGTACTATCTAAGCAGTATCTTGTTGCAGACAAAAATACCTTACCACCTGAACTTCGGGATATTGATCCAAAGTTGTGGGCACATGGACCAAACGATGTAGGAAGAATGGATATTGAGCCAGTACATATTAAAGTAAAACAAAATGTTAAATTACCCCGCATTCCCCAATACAAAATGTCAAAAGAAGGAGAGGAAGGATTGAAATTAGTGATATCAGACTTGCTGCAACGACAAATAATAAGAGAAGTCACAAGTAGCCTATGTAATAGTCCCATTTTACCTGTAGTTAAACGAGATGATGGAACAGAACAGGTCAAATATAGGATGGTTGTTGATTTGAGAGCCATTAATAAAATAGTGGAACCACAATATCCTGTTGTACCCGACATTACTGCAATGTTTTCGTCTGTACCACCTTCAGCCCAGTGGTTCACTGTGATTGATCTAAAAAATGCCTTCTTTAGCATTCCCATACACCCAGATAGTCAGTATTTGTTCAGTTTTAGTTTCCAAGGGAGATCCTATCAATTCTGTCGAGCTCCACAGGGGTATACAGAAAGCCCTAGCATTTATAGCCAGGCATTAAAAAGACAACTGGATAACTGTATTATGCCATCAGGTACGGTATTACTGCAATATGTTGATGATTTATTAATCACCGCTGAAACAGAAGATATTTGTAAGAAGGCTACGCATGATGTTTTAACATTTCTCGCTTTGCATGGACATAAGGTTTCGCCAGCTAAACTACAGTATTGTCGACAGGAGGTAACCTATTTGGGTCACCTCTTGTCGAATGGAGGAGGAGGCTTTCACCTGCCAGAATACAGTCCATTCAGAACATTTCAAGACCTAGAACTCAAAAGGATGTTCGTGCATTTCTGGGAATGGTCTCCTTTTGTAGGCAATGGGTACCAAATTTTTCTTTTCTGGCCAAACCATTATTGTCCTTAACTCACAAGGATGTGCAAGATCCCGTCCCTTGGGAGAATGAACATCACGATAGCTTCATGGCTTTAAAATCTGCTCTATGCAATGCACCTGCTTTAGGTACGCCAGACTATACTAAAAGCTTTGCATTGTTCGTACATGAAAGAGAAGGGTGCGCAATGGCTGTACTAACACAGAAAAATGGAGAGAAGAATAGACCATGTGCCTATTTTTCTTCAACATTGGATCCGGTAGCCAGAGGCCTACCGAACTGCCTAAGAAATATTGCTGCGGCGGCTGCTGCAGTAAAACAGGCAGACTCTATTGTACTAGGACATCCCGTTATGGTTTATGTCCCTCATTCAGTGGACATACTATTAAACAAAACCAAGACGCAGCATTTAACTAATGCTAGATTGACTCATTATGAACTAATATTAATGGCTACTAATGTGACCTTGCAGCGGTGCAACACTATAAACCCAGCTACTCTGATGCCTCTCCCTTCGGAGCAGGATGAAGTACAACATGATTGTGTGATTGTCACTGAAACTGAAACGAAAGGTCGAGTAGATTTGGTAGATGTACCTCTGTCTAAGGTCGATGGAACACTATTTGTGGATGGCTCTTGTCTAAAGAGACCAGATGGAACCACCTCGGCAGCCTATGCAATAACAACCAATAAAACAATTGTTGAAACATGTAAAATACAACAGATGTCTGCTCAGGCAGTTGAATTAATTGCTCTAACTAGAGCATGTGAACTTTCAGAGAAGTTAGTGGTAAACATCTACACTGACAGCCAGTACGCTTGGGGGTGGCTCATAACTTTGGACGCTTATGGGCCGAAAGAGGGTACATTACATCTGGAGGTGCTAAAATACAGCACGGCACCTTGATTACAAGATTATTAAATGCTCTTGCATTACCAACTAAGTTGGCTATCATGAAGTGTAGTGCACACAAGATAATCACAGACCATGTAGGCCAAGGAAATGCCTTTGCCGATGAAACAGCAAGGCATACTGCATTAAATGAGTACACGTTAACATATGTAGTGTCGAGTGCAGATGAGGAGACGAAAGAAGTTGATCCTTACACGCAGATAAGGGAGATCCAAGCTTTTGCAAGTGAAGAAGAAAGAAAGCAGTGGGTAAAGGAAGGTTATTATTTTGACACACATCTTGGGGCTTGGATGAATACACTTGGACAGAAATGGGTCCTGCCTGATAGTTTTCTCTGCCCATACTTCAGATGGTCCATGGTCCTGCACATTTGGGAGCTGACGGGATGACAAATACAATTGAGAAAATATGGGAGAACAAAAATATAAGAAAGACAGCTGTAAAACTTTCTAAAAATTGTATGATCTGTGCTCTTCATAACGTGGGAAAAGGGATACAAGTACCACCTGGTCATTTCAGATTGCCAGAATATCCATTTGAATGTCTTCAGATGGACTTCATCGAGATGCCCCCTGCCAATGGGAAACAATATGTTTTAGTTGTCATATGCAGTTTTAGCAATTGGGTGGAAGCATTCCCTTTGAAAGATAATACCGCCTTGAGTACAGCAAAAATGCTGCTAAAAGAGTATTTCCCTCAGCTACGGTTTGCCCAAAAGTCTGTGGAGTGATAACGAGTACATTTTTCGAATAAAATAATGGATCTAGTATGTCAAGGACTGGGGCTAAAACAGAAATTCCATTCCATTTATCATGCAAAATCAGCAGGGCTTGTAGAGCGTTGCAATGCTACCTTAAAAAATAAACTGCAAAAAATATGTGCATATGGCCTGCCCCCCCGTATGCCCCTAGGAGGGGCATACGGGGGGGCAGGCCAGGCACCGCAGGGACAGGATCAGGGCTCACCAGGAGGAGGCAGGGAAGGGGTGGTGGGTGCTGGAGAGCCACTGACAACTGCAGTGGAGGTGTCTGACATGGTGTGTGCCGGCACAACTGGGGGGCATGACTCAGATGTTGTGGGTGCCGGCACAACTGCAGTGGACCGTGCAGATGGAGTGGACAGGTTCGCCACTGCAGTGCCCAAGTCAGACAGGGTGGTAGTGGACTCCACTGCAGTGCCTACCTCCAGGGGAGGAGAATGGGGATCAGGTAAGGTGGGCAGGACAGAGGGGGAGGACACCCTCACCACACCAGTGGTACAGACAAGCGCAGCGGGGGTGTGGGGCCGGAAGAGCAAGTGGCAGGGGGAGAAGGCCTGATCCTTTGGGGATGGTGTATCTGTGGGTGGGGGAACCTGGGGCAGGGTGTGGTGGGGGCACCTGTGGAGTGGTGGCATGAGGGATGGAGGAAGGAGACTTGGTGCCTGAGCTGCAGGGCGGCGGCGGGGTCTTGCTCTTCCGGGTCCGGGGGGACTTGCGGGTGGGGGCGTCAGTCGGTCTGCGCCTGGGTGAGGGTGTCCGGGGGCGAGGGGCACTCTGCTCCGTGTGGGTGTGTTTACTCTTCCCCCTGAATGCTGGATCAGCTGGATCGGAGGGGAAGAGGCCAAGGTCACTGAGGAAGAGCCGCTGTGTCTTTGGGGTTGCAGGTGAGGCAAGGGAGGGGGCTTTGGAGGGAGAGGCAACTGAGGATTGCGCAGTGCCCGTGGATGCGTGTGTGTGTGCCTGGGCCCCATCCCCTGTGAGTGTGGTTTCAGTCCCCTGACGGTGCGTGCGTGTGCGTCATGTTTGTGGCGTGTGTGTCTGTGTGCTGTACGTGTCTGTGCTGGTGTGTGCCTGTGCCAGTGTGTGTGTGCTTGGGACAGGTAAGGTGCTGGGGAGTGTGGATGGGGCAGAGGCAGGAGGGGTGAGGGACTGTCGGAGGAGGGACACTGCTGCCGTCAGGGAGGAGTCCATGGACCTATTGCCCCTCTGTAGGTCAGACCTGGCCCGAAGGAGACACGCTCCCGAACATGGGAGCCTCCACGGACCTCGGGAATGGGAGCCGACGGGAGGGCGGTGGTGGTGGCGGGGACAGCAACACTAGCTGGGGTGTGGTGGCTGCTGACACCCGCCTCCATAAGGGAGTCATCGTCCGAGCTGCTGTGGTCCTCAGCTGAGGTGGATGGTGCTGAGGACTCCTCGGTGTGGCTCCCCTCGCCCTCCGTGCCACTGGGTCCCTCCGACCACTCCTCGGCTGCTGACCCAGTCTGGCTCTGCGGCTCCTCCTGGTCTGTGGAGCTGTCCCCTCCTGTGGCCGTGGATGTATCTGCAATCAATAGAGAAACAGACAGACATCAGTCACCTGCACCGAACGCACACACCACAGTAAGTACAGCACATTACAGAGCAAGCCCTGGCATCCTTAGTTGAACATTGCTAAAAGTGCCCAAACAGAACAGGAGAAGTCAATTGTCAGTCTGATGGTCAACCATGGCACTCACATCCCACCTGGCCTTGCACCCATCTGTCTGGTGTCTGTTGGATGGCAATACCCCAGTGTGGACACATGCACCACCTACACAGTATTTGGACAGTGCAGAGAACCCGGTGAAGCATGTGGCCATGCACACATCACAACTCTTGCCACTGAGTCAGTACAGGTGTCCGGATGAAAGGGATGCCCAGAGTCAAATAGGAAATGCATGTCATGCATACCAGCGACAGACACCATGATTCACCCATGTCCTGATAGCCATTGCCACAATGGTGTGCATGTAGCACATGTCACTCCCCTGCAGGATCACTAATAGGAAGTCACATGCCATGGCACAGGCATGCCTGCTAAGTCATACATCACTGTCTCCAGTCACATGGGCAGGGCAGCCAGACAACAACACTCTGCACTGTGTCACAATAGTAGGTCATGGGGAATGCAAGTCCTGGAGCTGAACAAGTGCACATGTACAACCCCCACACACCACATCATCTGAACCCTCATCTGTCCAGGTCATACCGATTGGACATATGGGAGACCTGTAACACTACCCTCTGAACCTGAGCACCTCACAATCTGCTGTGAATGGGAAACAGCTGCCTGAACTTCACATTCGCATACCCCAGTCTGCACGGTCATGTGATCAAACACCTATGTGTCACACAGGTATCGTCTCCTATGGTCACATCTCCGGTGGCATGCTGAGCCCCAACCGAGAAACACCACAGCAGACCTGACAACGAAGCCACAGCACACTGACACAGAGGCAGACACCTGAGTGGACAAATCACTGAGCACAACGTGTCAGCTGATACACGGGAGTGGGAGTACAGAGTGTATTGTATGGCCTGGAGTAGGCATGACTGTCCTGCCCCACATGAATGAGGGATGAGCCCTGGGCAGTAGGCAGCTGGCTAAATATGTGTGACACAAGTTATATATACACTCCTGGGGCCCAAACATTGTTCCCACCCGCAGCATGGGTGTGTGCCAGATACCCCAGGCACATGTGGTGGATCAGCTCAGCAATTGGACCACATATCAAAGTAACACGCAGATTACATGTCAGAACACAGGCATTGTGTAAGCAATGGACCCACCCATGATGCCCACCACGGAGTTAGTGAAACAGATGCTGTCCCCCACCTTGAGTCAAGCAAACTGCAAAGACACAGTACCCAAGTGACACAATTCCCTGACTGTAAGGGCCACACCTGGGTATCAGATGAGGAGTGGGCAGTGCACAATAGAGGGACATGGGTCCTGGAGCACATGACTGATGTACTGTGGAAGTTTAACCAGGCCAGAGGAGGGCACATAGCATGGCAGACATAGTTCACAATGCAGTCATGGACTCACCCCCTCCTTGCTGCTCTCTGGCCTTCTGCTGCCCATCCAGATCAGGGAAGACCACCGCCAGGATCCTGAGCATGTGGGGGTCAGGGTCCGGTGTCCGCCCCTCCTGCGAGGAGGCGACAGCTTCAGCTGGACCCGTGCGTTCCTCCGGGTCCAGCCCCGAAGGTCCTGCCACCTCTTCTGGCAGTTGCGGATCCGGCGCTTGTAGACCCCCACGGATCTCACTGCCCGGACGATGGTCAGCCATATCTGCTGCTTCTGGTGGGCATCAACCTGTGAGGATGACAAAGTGAGAATGCCATTACTACACATGCAACATATCCGTGCATTACACAGTTGGATATACATGTCTCAATCACAGGGGCACATGATGTACACAGGCAGTGCAACGATGGCCATGGACAGTATGCCAGCAGTTACTACATGGTATCATTTCCTGCGAAGTAAGACCTTGTTTAAATGCACTGTCACTGCCCTATACCTGTCCAGTGCATGTAACTACACACTATGGGGGGTGACAACTACTCAGTGAACCTGCTAGCCAGTGGCGTGCAGACTGTTAGCCTTGCTGGTCAGACAACATGCACATTTAGAAAGGCAGTGGACAGAACACCCACCTGCTCCCCTGGTGTCCCATACAGCTTGCTGTACTGTGGAAGGAGGTTGTCCAGCAGGGCCTGGTTCTCCTCAGTGCTGAAGGCTGGGGCTCTCTCCACAGTACGGGCCATTGCAGGGCCCAGAGTGTGCAGATACAGCAGCAGTGTAGTGGCAGATGTCGTCCTGGAGCATGTAGTGCAGGCAAGTGAGCTCTCAAGTGAACAGCCAGCATTATATGTGTGCTGCAGAGGCAGATACTGTCCCATGTGTCCAAAGTGATAGGTCCAAGTCGTTTGCATCTTCTGAATCTGGCCAATCCATGGAATTGCACCACTTACACACGCCCACAGCATCCTTCAAAAGTTCAACTTCATGACACCCATGAATTTCCAACATTGTTGTGGGTGACCAACTGAATTTACAGCATCAGACTCGTTCTAAATTTGAAAACGCGTCCGTTGCCAGGCCAGGCCATAGCCAATGGGTGCGCACCGATCGGTCCATTGCTGTCCAACGCGTACCTAGGATACAACGCGTACCACGCACATTGAATGCAATGGGCCGGCCGGGCACACCGATCGGTCCATTGCTGTTCAACGCGTACCGAGGATACAACGCGTACCCGCACACATTGAATGCAATGGGCCGGCCGGGCACACCGATCGGTCCATTGCTGTTCAACAGCGTACCTAGGATACAACGCGTACCCGCACACATTGAATGCAATGGGCCGGCCGGGCACACCGATCGGTCCATTGCTGTTCAACGCGTACCGAGGATACAACACGTACCGCGACACATTGAATGCAATGGGCCGGCCGGGCACACCGATCAGTCCATTGCTGTTCAACGCGTACCGAGGATACAACGCGTACCCGCACACATTGAATGTAATGGGCCGGCCGGGCACACCGATCGGTCCATTGCTGTTCAACGCGTACCTAGGATACAACGCGTGCACCGCGCACATTGAATGCAATGGGCCGGCCGGGCACACCGATCGGTCCATTGCTGTTCAACGCGTCCCTGTACAAGTCACTGGCATATGTCACCATGCCTGTCACAGGTGAACATATGCCAGCCACATATACTTCCCAAGGAGTGAGGGGCACACCTACAACACCACAGCCTGTCCAAACTGTATCCTAAGGCATGTAAGGCTGCATTACCTATTCCGTGTATGGGGGTGAACATGTTGTTCTGTGGGTGTCACTTTTGGGCAGCCACCCCCAGGCTGTGCACGTGTTCATGGGGACAGAATTCTTGGTGTTTCGTGTACATGACCACTGTGATGTGCAACTGTTCATATCTGAGCATGTGCCATGGTCACATTTCACGGTGGTGTATGTGTATGTCATGTCACATACCCCCTGAGTCCCATGTGGGACGGTATGTTTAACCCAGGGTGACCCATTGGCACAATAGTGATGGTCCTCCACAGTCTGTGTGCATGTTGTGTTTACAATGTCTCTGATTTCATGTGCACAATGGGAGACAGTCTCCACATCCACGTTGTTTGTGCATGGACTTTGATGTTGTGCGTGTGTGTGTCACAGACGTCCATGTCTGTCCTGCCGAGGCAACAGGGACCACTACCTGTGGGGATCATGGTTGTTTTGCTGTGGTGTATACATGATACACCATGTCATGCCAGTGTCCATGTGGCTATACAGGGTCCCTGGGAATCTACCTGTCGTTGAGCTGTGATGCCTGGGGCACATCTGTCCTCACATGTCACTGTGGGGTGTGTTTGTAACGTGGCAGCAGGAGATGGGAGCTGTGACACGGCCTCATGATATCCAATGGCACAACCTGGGACTTATTGATGCCACTTGTTGAACTGTGATGTTAGATGTTGGCCATGTATGTGCCATACATGTCCTTACAGAACTGCACACATCATGTACTTGTGCCTCATAATGATGTATCATGTGATATTGAGTGTGTTCAATGCCACATATGTGGGGAGACTGACAATCTTGCTTTCTTCACCTATGCACTGCAGGGCACCAGCTGTCCTTAGACCATTCCCTGACCTGGCAACGATGGTGGAACGTGACAGCATCCGACGGTACCGCTTCACCAGGCAGCTGATTGAGGATTTGGCAGTACGCTTGGCACCACATTTGCAACCTGGCCGGCCATACCCTACAGCGCTGACCCCCAAGGTGAAGGTGATGGCAGCCCTACACTTCTTTGCCACCGGTACCTTTCAACACACTGTGGCGACTGCTGGTGGGATGTCACAGACCATGTTCAGCCGTGTGCTCCGCGATGTTTTGGAGGCTATGTTGATATACCTGAACCAGTACATCTATTTCCCTAGACTCCAACGACTCACTGACGTGAAGAGTGACTTCTATGCCCTGGGGAGGATGCCGCATGTCATTGGCTCCATTGATGGGACACATGTGGCTTTGGTACCACCACAGGCCCAAGAGCAGGCATACAGGAACCGCAAACACTACCACTCGGTCAATGCACTGGTGGTCTGTCTTGCAGATATGAGCATCTCACACGTGTGTGCCCGTTTCCCTGGTTCAGCACACGATGCCTATGTGATGAGGAGTAGTCGCATCCCGAGGATGATGGCACAGATGCAGAACCAGCGTGCCTGGCTTGTCGTGTGTACTGACTTTGTACCATTGTGTGTGTTCTGATCTGTAGTATTCCGCCCACTTTTCCAAATAAGCTAATGTGCACTTGTCTGTCCGTAGGTGACTCCGGATACCCCAACATGCCGTGGTTGCTGACACCCCTCAGGAACCCTGTGACACCAGCCCAGATGCGCTACAATGAGGCACATGGTCGGACCAGGAAAATGATTGAGCGGACATTTGGTCTCCTGAAGAGCCGCTTCCGCTGCCTGGACAAGACAGGAGGGTCCCTCCCATATGCCCCAGCAAAGGTGTGCAAGATTGTCATCGTCTGCTGCATGCTACACAACCTGGCAGTGCGGAAGGAGTTGCCTCTCATCCTGGATGACGATGACCAACATCCACCACCTGTGGAGGATCCTGGCCTGGACCACGATGCCAGTGATGATGATGATGATGGTGATGGTGATGTCCGCACACAGCTCATCACCAACTTCTTCAGCTGAATGTGAGTATCCAGAGATGTCATGTCAATGATGTGAGTTTGCATGATATGTGTTGGTGGTGCTCTGGTGCTGTTTGAGTGTGTCCATGGGCTACATGACTGTATGCGTGTAGCGATGTGTCCTTACAGGTAGTCTGTACTCCCCAACAGTGTTGACATGCTAACTTGGTTCTGGGTGGGTATCTTGTGACATGTATTGGGCATGAGTATTGCAGTTCTGTCCTGTTCTTCAGTGCTTTTGACTGTGTATCATTTCTGTCCTTCACAGGGTACTTTCAGTGTTGTTTGGTCAACTGTGATCCCCGACACCGTGATTCGACTTCCAGGGTGGTAGCTGTCGTGTCCCTACAGGTGATGTGCACCACACCCATGGACTTCCTTCCTTCTACACTTGTTGACTGTGTGCCCGCTGCCAGGTGGAATTACCTTGCATCTGTAGTGGTTACGACATGTTGCAACTGTGTAATAAACCTGTGCTTCACTTTGTGATGTGCGTTGTCTGTGGTCACACATTTGACTGACATTTGCTTACTGCACCAGTGGGCTAGTTGACTAAGAATGTGAATAGGTGTTGTGTCTGTGCATTGCACCGTATTTCCTGGCAACATCAGTGTAGGCAATGAGTCAGATGGCCTAGGTGTGTATGTGTTGTGTAGCCCTGGTGGTGTGTCTCCCTCATATGTGTCACGTTGCCATGACTCACATGCCTGTGTTGTACTTGCTGTAGCAGTTAGCATGCACAGTGTAATTTTGCTGGTCATCATCTCCATGACAGAAACCACGTTGGAATCATGACAGAGGCAGGTATGGTGTATTAGTGTGTTTATTGTCATACATGTGTGTGAATAGTGCACAGGATGGTGAGTGCTGTACATTTTGATAGCAATCCTAAGTTCCTAGATGAATTGGAAGTCCTGGTAGCAAAAATGTCCTGTATCAGGTCCACAGTCATCTGAGACATTGGTCCAACTTGTACTCCCCATGTCATGTGGGGGAGTTGTGTTGCAGTCAACAGGGTGAACAGTTTGCGCACAAAGGTGATTATCCAGAACAAGTTTTGGCTTCCTGGGGTTGCACATGGCCATCGGCCTCTCACTTGCCCCTCCTCGGACGACCCCTCTTCTTTGGGGGACCCTCAAGTGCAGGCTGCTGCGGTGCAGGGGACTCTCCGCCAGAGTCATCCTCCCTCCCTGTGGCAGTTGCAGTTGTTTCAGCACCAGATGTTGTGGGCACACAGGGAGGTGTTGACTGGTTGCTGCTCATCTGGCGGAGGCATTGTAATATGTCCCTATGCACCGCCGTCATCTCTTGCAGTGTGTCCCACTTGGACTCCACGTGGGGCATGTGTGAGTCCAAGCGGGAATGATGGGCAGCCTGCTGCTGTTTAATGTCCCTGAGGAGCCCCACTACCTGGCTGAGCTCTCCGGTGCTGGACTGGTACGCATCGGCTATGCGTGCCAGTTGTGGGTCATCATGCGGTCCAGACCCCTCTGCGAGCAGCGACCTATGTCTCCCACCCCTCCCGGCGACACGGGCAGTACCTGAGGTGGCACGCACAGGTGACCCTGGGCCCCCTTGGGGGTTGTTGGTGGTGTTGGTGTCCATGGCCCCACGTTGGTCCAGGGTCCCTGTGCTGGTGGTGGTGGTGCTCCTTGGTCTGTCCATGTCGGCAGGGGTGGTATGTGTGTTGACAGTCGTTGGAGGGGTGGGTGCAGGGGGTGCAGCTGGTGGTCCTGCTGGTGCTGCATGATGACTTGCTCTGGAGGTGCCAGGTAGGTCTTCTTCATCCGAGGAGGGCAGAGGATGTTCCAGACCAGTGAGCTCCGTATCCTCTTGAGCCTGGGACGATGACTCCTCAGCGTCTGCTGCTGTGTCCCCATCATCACCTGTTTTTGGGAGACACACACAATGTATGTTATGTTTCTGCAGGCATCAATGGTTGACACACCTGACAGTTGTGACTGTGCCTCTGGATGCGGGCCTGTACATTGCATTGTCCTAAGTTGTCACAGTCAGGGGTTGATATTGGTGTAGCACATTGTCCTGCATTATTTGGGCATTTCTATGTGAATGTTGGGGTGTGTACATGGTCTGCATTGGTTGTATTTGGTTGACATCCGGCCCTCCTTCCCACCCAGCCAGATATTCCACCATGGAACGTGCTTCCATTGCAGGGAGTGCAAGTTGTCTTTCAGGATGTCAGTCAGTGGTGTCCTGCTGTTGGTTGGTGCACAGTTGCCAGCAGGGCCTTGTGCTCCCCACAGCAGTAGCCAGTGTCAGCCATCTTGTCAGTTGTTTTCCACTCCCTGAGATGTGCGCATGGTTCAGGGTGGTGTTGATGGGACAGTTGTGGGGGTGACCAATATCTGTGACTACCACTCCCATCATGCTATTGCGTCCACCCCACTTCCCAGCATGCCCATACTTACTTGCTTTTGGGTGGACTTCAGTGTGTGTGAGTGTGAGAGCAATGGCAAGATGGCTGACAGTGGTGTCCTGCAGTTGGTTGGTGGGCAGTTCCCAGCATGGCCTTGTGCTCCCCACAACAGAGCACCAGTGTCAGACATCTTTGAAGGGGCTTTCCACTCTCTGTGGGGTGTGCATGCTTGAGTGTGAGCTTGCTGGGCCATGTGGGTGGGGGATGTTGAGCTGTGACTACCACTCCCATCATGCTATTGCCTCCACCCCACTTCCCAGCATGCCCATACTTACTTGCTTTTGGGTGGACTTCAGTGTGTGTGAGTGTGAGAGCAATGGCAAGATGGCTGACAGTGGTGTCCTGCTGTTGGTTGGTGGGCAGTTCCCAGCATGGCCTTGTGCTCCCCACAACAGAGCACCAGTGTCAGACATCTTTGATGGGGCTTTCCACTCTCTGTGGGGTGTGCATGCTTGAGTGTGAGCTTGCTGGGCCATGTGGGTGGGGGATGTTGAGCTGTGACTACCACTCCCATCATGCTATTGCGTCCACCCCACTTCCCAGCATGCCCATACTTACTTGCTTTTGGGTGGACTTCAGTGTGTGTGAGTGTGAGAGCAATGGCAAGATGGCTGACAGTGGTGTCCTGCTGTTGGTTGGTGGGCAGTTCCCAGCATGGCCTTGTGCTCCCCACAACAGAGCACCAGTGTCAGACATCTTTGATGGGGCTTTCCACTCTCTGTGGGGTGTGCATGCTTGAGTGTGAGCTTGCTGGGCCATGTGGGTGGGGGATGTTGAGCTGTGACTATCACTCCCATCATGCTATTGCCTCCACCCCACTTCCCAGCATGCCCATGCTTCCTTCCCTTTGACTCTGCTTCCCTGTGGGGTTGTGTGCCTGTGCTGACAAGATGGCTGACAGTGTTATCCTGGGGTTAGTTCTGCTACAGGTCCCATGTGTGTCCCTGTGCTTCACTCAGCATGACCCAGGGTTGTGGTTCTTTGTGGGATATTTGATTGGAGTGTGAGGCAATGCATTCTCCCAGGTGAGTTTTGTGGAGTTTGTGTTAGGGGTGTGTGTGAGAAACGCTGCTGGTAACTATGGTCAGGGCTGTGAGTCCTCCTTCCCACCCAGCCAGATATCCCACCATGGAACGTGCTTCCATTGCAGGAAGTGCAAGTTGTCTTTCGGGATGTCAGTCAGTGGTGTCCTGCTGTTGGTTGTTGCACAGTTGCCAGCAGGGCCTTGTGCTCCCCACAGCAGTAGCCAGTGTCAGCCATCTTGTCAGTTGTTTTCCACTCCCTGTGATGTGCGCATGGTTCATGGTGGTGTTGATGGGACAGTTGTGGGGGTGACCAATATCTGTGACTATGACTCCCATGATGCTATTGGCTACACTGACTTGCCCAGCATACACAGTATTCCTTTCTTTCAGTGGGCTTCACTGTGTGGTGGTGTTGTAGTGGTGGCTACATGTCTGGATGTGTTTGTTAGTTATATTTGTGCCACTGCCTAGCTGTAGTTGTAGTTGTGTTTGTACATGTGATGACACAGTTACATGTCACTATGAGATGGCATGTGTTGTGTTTATCTGACTGACATACACATTTTGGGAGGATTCTGTTCTGGTTGCTGTGTATTTTCTAAGGGTGCATGGTTTGACTCTCCCCTTGACAGTGATGTGTGTGTATTGTCGCACAATATTGTGTACATTTGTTGTGTACTCACCAGGCTCTGGGATGTTTTCTAGTCCATATACGCTCACGGGTGGTAGGATGGCCCGCACCTTCTCCTCCCAGGGCCTGAGGTATACTGGCTTGGCAGGAGGGCCACTGCCGGTGTGTTGGCTCAAGAGGTAGTCCTTCTTCAACAGCTCCCTGACCCTCCTGCGCACGTCATACCACCTGTTCTGGATGTCTATCTTTGTGCGCAAACATGGTGATTGTGCGTTCACCCTGTCGACGATCCTCTCCCACATCTTGGTTTTCTGAGACATGGGTGTCTGTTGGACCAGTGTACCAAACAGCTGTGGCTCTACCCTGAGGATCTCATCTACCAGGACTTCCAATTCACTATCTAGGAACTTATGATTCTTCTTTGGGGGCATGGTGATGGGTGGTGATGGTGAGTGATGTGTGTGTTGGTGTGCAGGTGAAGGTGTGTGAGTGTGTGTTTTGCTGGGTGTATGTGAGGTTGCTATTTGTTGGGGTGCTGATGGTGTGTGGCTTGTGTGATGGATGAGCTGTGGGTGTGTGGTTGCTGTCTGTTGAGTGCTGGCAGGTAATTTGAATTTGCAAAGGATCATGGTATGGATTTGTGTCCTTTATATGGGTGGAGTTGTGGGTGTGTCTTTGTTCCCTGCCCCGCCCCCCCCCAGTATTTATTGGCTTTGTAATTGCTTGTTTGGCCTTTTTTTTTTATTTTCCCTTTGTACTTTTCGTGCATGTAGGAGACGTTCTTGTAACCGAGTCGGACCCTGCAGTTGTCTCGTACGGGCTTCTCCGATTCGTTCACGCTGTGTTTGTGCTGTTTTCTATGCTGCGTACGCGTCGGTCGCGGTGTTTTGGGTTGCTTCGGCTCGCAGTTTTGTATGCGTGTCGGTCGGACGGCTTGTCCTCCGTGCGACTCGGTCGTGTTTTCCACGCCTTGCATCGTACTTGGCGGGTAGGAGTTCACGGGTACGTTTCGTTCGGGATTGTTCCGGGTGCGTGTCGGTCGGTTCGATTTGCGTGTTTTTCCGGCCGGATTGCAGTTTTCCGCGCGGCTCGGTCGTTCGGCTTGTGTTCCGTACGAGTCGGTCGGGTTTTGCACGCTTCTCATCGTACTTTGCGGGTCGGGCTGCACCGGTACGTGTCGGTCGGAATGAATTCCGGGTCCGAGTCGGTCGGTACGTTTTTCGGCCCGAATCGGAATCGGCCCCAAAGTATTCAATTTTAAAATAACGTGTAATTTTAATCTTACACTTTTGACAAAATCCAAGTGTAAAGTTGCTCAAAAGTGTAGGCTTACACGTCTCCACCCTCTGTGCAAGTGTAAGTCAGTACTAAAAAAACAATAGTAAGTCTAGCACCACACATCACCAACCCTGATACTGCAACATCCTCCAAAAGTAATAATGGAGGGAGGGACTAAGGAAACAAGCATTTGCAATGCAATAGGTCTCGCATTTTTTAGAGTTAGAGCTATTTGCGTTGTAAATGACAATGTCTTTTACCTATGTGTTTTGTTTTGGAGTGTAGTGGATGTATGAACAGAGATGCAGCTTCAGCAATGTCTAGAGGGCTCGGAATGGGGGAACTACCATTGGGAACAGAGACTCAGCTGTAGCACTGCCTAGAGGACTTAGAATGAGGAATTACCACTGGGAACAGAGATGCAGCTGCAGCACTGCCGAGAGGATTTAGAATGAGGAATTACTGATGATACCAGATAAGCATCTAGCAGCACTGTCTAGAGGACTTAGAATGAGGAAATACCGACTGGACATGAGAAGCAGCTCCAGCACTGCCGAGAGGACTTAGAATGAGGAATTTCTGATGTGACCAGAGAAGCAGCTAGCAGCTGCCAGTTGACTTTCAGTTATTGAACTGGGCTGGAATGGACACGCATGCTAAATAAACATCTGTGCCTGCCAGTTCATCCAGCACCTAAGTTAAAGTCATTCACCACACCGGAGGCAGACAGTTTCCATCCCACAACCAGTGCCACCTATGCAACTCTCCTGAAGTGTAGCCCTGAGCGCAGCATGTGAAGCAGTATTTGCATCTCCAGCCTCAGTGCTTGTCCCTGACATCACAGGCTTCCAGTGGATAGCAGCACTCAGAGAAGTTAGAGCTGCTGCACCAACGATGCACAAACCAATACCTATGGTCCAGTCAGCAAGCCATGTATTGCGTTTTTGTGCTGCTCTCTGACTTATCACTTAGTACACAGATGACAGATGCTTCATGTGTTTGCTTGTGGTTAATGGATTAATTAGTTTATTCTAATAGGCTGCATGCTGGTACTTGGTTTTTGGAGCAACATGGTGCCTTTCCTGTGACCCTTTTATTCTTGCGATAGCTGGGCACTGCTTCATTTCTTGGCATCTTGATTTCACATCAGCCAATGTCTGCTTGAAACTAGCGGTTTGCGTGGCATGTATATGGTGATCAAATAACTGCATGTAACCATGGCACGATGTTCCCGCTCTATACTTTAATTCATCAATCAGTGCTTTTTGGGAGTTTTAGTCTCGGTTCGGTTCAAAGGAAACAACTGGACCAGCGCAGCTGATTAACTTTAAAAAAAAAAGGTTTTGAAAAAAGCCTTACTTTGAAAATTGGTCTCCAAATGGCACTGAAAATATGGCGTCCATTTGCATCTGCTGTTTAGGGGCTAGTGTATTAAGAAAATTACACATTTCAATTTTCATTTTACCAGTCGGTTCGTTGAGTTTCCTTGTGTTCATAGCTGCCCTAACTCGTTTCACACCAAAAAATATGTCGACATAAGGAGGCATTTAACGTAATTTGCCTAAACTTGTTGGTTGTTAGTTCTCTGCATGGTGGCCAGACATACCTGCTGCCACTCGCGTTGCTTTTTCATCTCATTGGTTGGGTGTGCAGGCCTCACAGGCAAAAAAAAAAAAGAAAAGAAAAAAAACACGTTTGACAGTGTGCTTTAAGGCTCCAGGGGGCATATCTACAAGGGCTTTATCTCCGTTTTTCTGGCTTTAAAAGCCAGAAAAACGGAGATAAAGCTATCGCCCTATCAACAAGAGGGTGCTAACATGCATAATCGCATGTTAGCACTCCTTTTCCCGACGCCCCCCTTTGCATCTCTAATGAAATGCAAAGTGGGCGTCACTGGGCGTGCCCCGGATGGACTGCCTTGCAAATATCGCCGATGTTCACATCGCGATATTTACAAGGCAGCCCATAGGATTTCAGCAGACGTTAGATTTTGGCGAAAACGGCCGTTTTCGCCAAAATCTAACGTTTGCTGAAATCCTGACTTACCTATGTTAGGCATAGGGGGTGGATTATGCTGATACGACCACAGGGTCGTATCAGCAAGGTTATCGCCGTTTTGCAGGGAACATTGCTGGAAAACCAGCGATGTTCCCTGCAAAACGGCGATAACCTCGCTATCTCTGGAATTTTTATCGCCCTGGGGAAACGCGTTGTTAATAACGCGCTACCAGGGCGATAAATACCAGAGATAGCCTGCGTTAGGGAATTTGTAGCTCAGCACGGCCAGCGATAATTATCGCTGGCCGTTGTTAATATGCCCCTAAGTCACTTTAGATTGTGCACGTGGGAAGGCGATGTTGGACAAACACCAAGATACCATATTTACAGACAACTTGATAGACTGTCTCACATCACAAGCAGGTCACTAAAATATTCACGTGCAACACTTCTGCTTCTCAGCATTGGTGGCACTTCTCAGCGCTTTGAGGGTACCCTAAAGCGATACAACGCTGCAGAAATAAAGCAACGAAACCCCTTATTTAGATTTATATAACTCTTGAAGAGTCTCTTGGAGCAGCCGGGGACTCAACATGATGGGAGGCATAGACTCAATTTTCAACTAGGTTTTGATACGTTTCCGGAACTTCGAGGGATCTGATGTGGACAGAGGTCAAAAAGGAGAGAACTTTCGGTTCCAGCTATGTATTCAGATTGAACAAAGCTTGGGCTGTGGAGTTTTGAGCAGTCTGGTCGACTAAAGAACTGTTTAGAGAACACGACGCAAATAGCATTGCCTAAGTCCAGACGGGGCTGGATAATTTAAATGCCACAGCTACCCTATGGGCAAAAGAGAAAAGAAAGGGAAGATACAAGCTAAAGGCTAATCCCCGTGTATGTATATATATATAGCAAGATTTAGGGGCATATTATCAAGCGGCAGCGATAATTATCGCTGACCGCTCTTAGCGTGGGGAATAGTATCGCCGGCTATCGCTGAAAATTATCGCCATGCTAGCGCTGTATTAACAACGCTTAGCGCAAGAGCGATAATTTTTCAGTGATAGCGGTGTTTTCCATGGAACATCGCTGGTTTTTCAGCGATGTTCCATGGAAAAATGGCGATAATCTTGTGAATAGGGCCTGTGGTCTTAGCCACACAATCCACCCCCATGTTAGGTATGCCTTAGTCAGGAATTTAGCAGACGTTAAATTCCTGCGTTAAGGCATACTTAGCACGATTTAAAATATCGCTAACCCACGTTGTTAATATGGCGATACCTGGGTTAGCGATATTTCCCCATGTTGTTTTCACAGGCACGCCTCCTTTGCATCTCATTAGCGATGCGATGGGAGGCGTGCAGAAAACGGACGCTAATTCAAGGAATCACGCGCTAGCGTGTCCTTGTTAATTAGGCGATTAAATTATCGCCGCTTTTCGTCCGAAAACGGACGCTAAAGCGGCGATAATTCTTTAACGCCGCCTTGATAATATGCCCCTAAGTGACTGCAGAAATCTGATGGTTGAGAGGCGGATTTTGATCAAGGAGGGCGTCATGTTTCCAAACCTTATCTACTGGAGGGGAGCTGGGCCCCTAGAATGGGGCTGAATCCTGTTGACACGACAACCTATAACTTTTTGCTCCAGGGAACACTACCTGTCCATTAGAAAGTAAACTGACATCCACAACTAGTCATCCTGCGACCAACTGTACAGTGCCTAGGTGCAACTGTTAGTAGTGCAATACAAGCCTCCTCGTTAATACACTCTTTCGGCATTGTCCATTACAATCCTATGAGCACACATTCAATGATAATTACCACGTTCAAAATGTAAACCACAAACAACTTCAGCATACAGTGCAGGAGTGATGAGCTAGCTCTGCCCGAGTAGAATTTGATCCCATGAAATAGGTCCGTGTTCTCTGAGGTCTCACCCCTCTGAGCCATCTCACTAGGTTCTTGAAATGGTTACACATGCAAGTGAGACAAATACCCCACTCCATGGAACAGGCATCAACCTTCTTTAAAGACGGGACCAGCTTGTCATCAACAACCATGTTTTAGTTGGGATTGCTTGAAAGGCGGGACTAGCGCTGTAACTTTCTAGCTCACTAGAGAAATTCACAGGTCTTGTACCAAGAATGCAGAGGTCAAAGCGCACAACGGCAGCATAGAGAAGCCCACCTGTCATTTCAACAATCAGACACATGCAAGGGGAAAACGGTCTCAAAGTCGTGACCCACAAAGATGAAAGAAAAGAGTCCAAAAAAACTGTCTGCCTCGCACATAAACTGAGCTCACCCTACTCCGAAAACAGTAGCTTGTTCTGAGAGCCACCAAACATCTTAAACGATAGAATAAATAGCAATTAAGAAAAGAAAACTGAGTCACAGGCACGGCTGACTTAATTCTGCAGCAATTGAAGGTTTCTAAACGCAATCCCAGCCCTCATTGTCAAAAAGAAATTAAATATCCTTGTATAACATATTGAACAGTCCCTTGGCCACCGCGTGATGAAGTCGATGAATAATGAAGTTACACCCAGCACCCAAAATCAGAGGTATTTGTCACATAGCATCGAGGCCTGGCAGGATTAGCACTTGGATGAAGGCCATGGATCTGCGCTAAGCCCCTGTGTACAGCAGGCTATTGTCCTCAATCTGCTGCACAGTGACCACATAGCTGTGCTTGGGCTATTACATCATTTCAGGCAAAGGAGGGCAATCACGGAAAAAGACCCAATGACAGCTACAACTGCCTGCGACTGTGATTTGGGAGTTGAGGGGTAGGTAGACACGGCTAATTTACAGTGGCAAAAACATCAACTATGTAGTTAAAATCATTTCTAGTGATAATAGATTAATTCAAGCATTCCACCCAACCACTTTTTGTCTTGCCTAACCATGAGTGGCAGCAAATGAAATACTGATAGTATCCACAGCTACTGGAGTTTACAGCCTGAAGGAAAAAAAATCCCCCCAAAAGAGCAGGCACCGTTTAGTTGTCTAATTGATGGCAAATGTTGCTAACTCAGGTGTTAATGTCTCAGTAGCAGCATGTATAGGTATTTATTTGGTAGGAACGGCGCTAAGAAGCAATGGGGCCTGTACAAATATCATGATGCAGGAATATCGGTGACATCTGGGAGTTACACAATAATTACATTACAGTTCAAATATGTAAGTGTTTAATGCCTAGGAACACACAAATGTCAACAGGGTTGACTCGAACCCAGATCACTGGGTTCAGTGTCAGCAGCTTAGCGGCTAGACCACATCGCAAGAGACCCTTCTCTGACCAGCCCATGCGAACACCCAATCGAGATTGCCTAATAAAGGTCCAAGAGGGGTGCCAAGTGATTAGTCATCCCTGCTCCAACTGGCCCGCAAGGGAGGGGTAAGGCAGCCAACTAGACAACATATGAGATGACGTCTGAGAGCAATGGAACCACCCTAGCAGGGTTGATTAACTCAGGTGAGAGAAGAAATGATAATCCCACCCCATCAAGCACATTAAAGGACAAAAAAAGTTCTATAATACAAATACATCTAAAAGAAACAGAAGAGTGCCACCCTCCAAAGACTTTATAAATGGAACACGATGGCGAAACAAAACCATTTTTAAACGACGTGAGGGGAAAAGTTCCACCTAATGATTTAGTGATTTGCAGAGACCAAAGTTATAGCATGTGTTCAGGAGACGGTGATACCCCAATACTTAAGCCACTAATGTTATTAAACACAATTGAAACGTGTTGGGGAGAACCCACCGCCGACCACCAACAACTAATGTAAGAGAAACGGACTGACACTCCCTGTATGATCTACTAACGACAGTGTGTGAATACCCAATTTGCCTGATCTACGTAATGGAAAAGAAGGCAATGACGCCATTGCCTGATCATCTGTGAGCAGACACTCTACCATCTGGTAAGGCGAGTGAACAGTCCCAACGCTTCTCCAAGAAATGGGACGAGTATAGCCAGAGGATCCATCCAGGTAAGCAGTGGCCAACCATATTACCTGCATCGTCGCAGGAGGTTGGCGGGTGTTTGCAACAATTAAAGGTTGGTGCAGTTAAGTTTAACCCTCGCCGAACACACGATTTAAAGTCGAAATCATAGCTCCTGATATACTGAAAATGGGGCGGTTGGACGAAACATTCCAATATAACCACTAGACCTCAATGACATGTCAATCACCTTATCTGTAGATTGCATGCAATCTTATTATGGGTGAATGTACATACAGACTTCCAACCGTATCTTTAGGTGGGAGGGGGTGGGGTAATCACTTCAGCTTTGCGAGACCACAAAACATCAAATGTAAAGAAAGAGAACGATGGCACATTCCATTTAAGACTGAAGGGGTAACTCCCCCGTACACCTGGTCTACTGGGGCTACGCCTTTATTTGCCCTTCAGTCTACCCTGCAACTATTAAAAGGAACGCAAAAGAAAAGGGGTGTTAACTGGGATAGGGGCATTAGCAAACAACTGTCTCTATACTGCTTTAGCTGCGAAATCAAAGGTGCGCTAATAGCAACACCCCTGTTCTCCAGCTGAGCCAGCCCTGACTCACACAGCACACAAAGGGAGACAATACCATTCTAGAAACGGAGGGTATTCACAGCAGGTAACTAGTGTACTCCTCCCACCCGCCGACCAAAGTGGCGCACTCCCGGTCTGTGCCTGTGCACAGTCTTCGGTGCACCAAATCCGGACCAGAAAAAGGTGGATGCTGGTGGCAAAAACCGTTCAAGAGCGCGTCTTGGGTTACGGCGAAAATTGGTTTGAGATGTTTCGCTTATCTCGATGTATCCAGCGAGCGTAGTCCCCGCGCACAAAAGGAGACAGAGGGCGACAGGAACGTTCCCCATGATGCGCATATCTTCTCTCTACAGAGTCTAAGCCTTTACTATGCTGAAGCCGCTAGCAAGGATTTGGGTAGCCGGGAACTACGTCACAGGACACGCCTGTTCTAGCACTGTGACGGACAGGAGAGATTCCAGGCTGGTGCAGCAGAGGGATGTGAATCGATAGGGGAGGGCACTACCCTCCCAGCCCGGTAAACTGTGACGCTGTGCTTTCCAGTGTGGGGTGAGACGGAGGTGTGTTGGTTTGGTGGGCTAGGGATAGGTTCAAGGGGGACTGAGGAAAACGACTGCTGAATAGATCCGAGGGAACTTTGCATGGGATGTGGAAGATTTTTGATGGATGAGGATTATTGCGGAGGGAAGTTTGTGCAGAAAACGACATTAACCATGGATTCAAAAGGAAATCCGTTGATACGGAGCGGAAAAGGGAGTGAGTAGGAAACGGACAAAGGGACTTTGCGGAAACGTAAAAAAAGGCGGCGCACCCAAAAAAACAACCAGTGGTGCGCGCGCACCACAGAGGAGCGGGGGGAGGGAGCGCGGCAGCAAGGCGAACGCGCGCTGCTGCACGTTCTGGCCACCGTCGGGAATGGGAGGAGCAAAGGCGGTACATGCGCCCGCCTTTGCCCAATCGCGTGCCGTCTCGGGAAAAAAAACGCACGCTCCAGCCAATGTGGGCTTCACAAAGCAAAACCACACGCACGAGCAAAGTGGGTAGCTTTCTGAAGCCCTTTCTAGAGGTCTCGCGCTGCGCGAGCAGTTCTGCTCACTGCAACGCTAGGCGCGAGACCTAAAAAGGTCAATTTTAGAAAAATGATTTAAAATAGTTAAAATTATAAATAATGATAATTTAATGGGAATATATTTAAATATGTTTACATATTTATGTATTGAGTTATAAATATTTATAATATAAATACAATAAAATATATGAATATCTTTTTTGCATCTTAAAATTAATGTAACAATAAATGTTGTTAAAAGTAATGAAATTACTGTTAACTATTTCTATCACAAGTATATGTATATTAGCTTACATGGGAATTCATTTTTTAATTGAAACTTGAGAAATTGTTTTTAGCTATATGTGCTGTGGCATTTCTTCTATAGTGCTACATTTAAAATAAATATATATATAACATAAACATACTTTTAAAAATATTTTTAAAGTTTTATATACTTTTTATTCCTACTTATACTCGCAAGTAGCTTAGTATAAGGAACTTTTCCCTATACTTTACCATGTGGAGATTTCTGCCCTGATTGCGGAGTCTCCCTACGTGTAAGATTGTTGTAGCCTACTGTGTGTTGCACAGCATCACCATGAGATACAGTCTTATATATAGATCTTGGCTCTGATCTTCGTCAACATCCAGGTACCTCTGGTGAGGTACACAATAAAGGTCAGGGTTTTCAGGTGTAAGATTGGCTAGTTTGGGCTGCTAGCTTGATTTCTGTATTTATGTGGTTGGACAGTGTCATGTCAATAATGAATGGTGGACTACAACACTGTCCATATATACAGTCCTGAGACAACTCTGTTTAAAGACATAGGGGCATATTAGCAAGGGCACTAGCGCCCGTTTTTTTACCGCTTTGCATGTCAGCGATATTTATCGCTAATGACATGCAAAGTGGGCGTTCCCGACGAACAAACCTGGGAAACACTCGCTAACAGGCCTATCGCCTATTAGCAAGGTGGCCATGGCTCCAGTTAGCGACGTGAAAAGTCGCGCTAACCGGGGTCATCGCCATTTATTTAACACCTGCAATTAGCAGGTGTTAGCCATACCTAACATGGGGGAGTGGATTATGCTGATACGACCACAGGGTCGTATCAGCAAGGTGTTCTCCCTTCTCCATGCAACATCGCTGGTTTTTCAGCGATGTTGGCCTATACCCCGCTATCGCTGGAATATTCATCGCCATAACGCTAATCGTTGCTAATACAGCGTTAGCGTGGCGATATATTCCAGCGATAGCCGGCGATTAAAAAAATCACGCTAAGCAGGTTTAGCGATGATTATCGCCTCTTCTTGCTAATATGCCCCCATAATGTCATAAATAAACATGCTAAGCTCTAGATAAAAATTATTTGCCTCTTCCTTTGCCATATCATACAAACACTTTTCATTATCAATACTTAAGTAAAAACTCTCATACAGTACTCTACTGTTTTACAACAAACTTAGTAACAATCCTACCTTCAACATATGCATTATGTACAAAATCAATACCTGTTGTTATTTTTGTAATACATTAAATTGTTTTGAGCGTCTCTCTCACATGCAAGACGGAGATCTCCGAAGTTGGGCAGAGGTCTCCACCTATTGCAGCAAACAGACAATTACATGCAAGAAGAGGAAGTCAGCCATTTTGAGTCCTTTCTGATTCACCCTCTGAAAACCATAAAATCATCCTCCTCCATTCTACTCCTCTTTTCTGTTTTAATAACCCCAAACATGGCTGAGGGATGACAAGATGAGATGGCCTACTCATACAGAATTGGAGATGAGGGGACTCTCCAAAGATATGCCGGGTCTGGTGGCGCAGATATGCCGGGTCTGGTGGCACAGTGGACTAATGCATCCACTGTAGGGGCCTGTGTTCAACCTCATGGTCACAGGTTCTAATCCCGGCGGGTCCACTCAGCCTTTCATCCATCTGAGGTCGATAAAATGAGTACCATTGAGTTGGGTAACAATATACATCTGTTATTCAGCGCCTTGAGACCCTTGGGTGATACGTGCGCTTTACAAATACACATGTTATATCTTCAGCTTTTTGGGGGTCCAGAGACACAGCTGAACAATGCAGGGTGTGTCCAAATTTGAAGATACATTGACATTAACTGCAGGGCAGTGGGTGTTCTTATACATCAGGGGGAAACTATGCCGAAAGCTCTGTAAGGACCTTCATCATTGAGTGAGAATTGAGGCCCAGTGAAATCTGGGATTGTCCTCTCTGCCACATTCAGAGTGCAAACCCATGATACCACTGACCTAGAGGGTTATAAGAGCAGCCTGGCTGGCTCCCAAAACTCAGTTGGAAGGGTTTGAGGAGCAGACAGTCAGTTGGTGTATTAATTGTATATTCACTTTATTGCAAACATGTTTTGAGAGCTGTGTCAAGTCATGCATTCTGTCTGAACTCTGTTTTAATATTCCATATTGTAATTAACCCGTGTTATTTGTGTGTAATAAAAGGAATGCAAGTTTAAAAATGTTAAAATGCATGTATTGTTGTGGGTTTGGTTGGATTTACTAATCATATCCTATTTGGGTCTATGGAAATGCTTTTTAAATTGCATATTGTGCATCAAAACAGTTTCTGTTTACAGGTACTGTTTCATTTCCATTTGTCAAACGTTTATGTGATGTTGACATTGTGTACATTTACCTTACTTTCAAAACACCATATTTATTGTCATTATAAAATATGTAAAATTACACATTTGTTTTTAAGAATTGCAAAAATAATCCATTAAAAACAACAAGATGTAATCCTTTAGAATGCTTAATTGGTTTGCACAAATACACTCTAATCTAAGCTAGTCAGTGTGTTGAAGGTATAGCTAAACATATTTTAAACATTTAATTACAGGCTTATGAAAAAAACAACCCTCTTTGATCAAGCATTTCTCCTCTACTATTTAAAAACTACTATTTTCCTTACTATTTGTACAAAATTGAAGATAAACATTGGTTTGCTACATGTTTGGTGGGGGCTGCAAAATGTTGGTTCTTGTATTTACAGAGCTAATATTCCTTTAAAGTAAAGTAGATGGGGGGCGTGGCCATGATGGCGACGGCGTAGCAGCTCCCCTGTGGAACTCCACCTGACGAGGCCTTTAAGCTGCTGATGGAGGGCCTCCCAAGGCAATCGCTGGCTTGCTGAGGAGCCCCGGCAGGGGCAGGATTGCAGGGGCACTCCCTGGTGGGGTGGTGACTGCAGCAAAGTCCCAATCGAGGCCACACGACACACACCGCATCGCAGCCGGCGGCGGCCGATGGGTGGCTTGAGAGCAAGGCCTGTGGGCGGAGCTGCAGCACTACGAACCCGGAGGCCTTGGAGGTGATCCCTGCGAGGTGGGGGGACCACGCGGCTGGCGAGCGGGAACCCCGGGGAAGCGAACTCAATGGAGTAGAGGCGAGCGGCTCCGACAGTGGCCTGAGCAGACGCCTACGTCCGACGCCTGATTGTGAGGCCCCAAGGCTTCATTAATGGACGGCAGTGGTGTTTTGACCCAACGGCCCCGGTGAGGCCCGCTGTGCAT
The DNA here is from genome assembly GCA_963921515.1 of Calotriton arnoldi. Lineage (NCBI taxonomy): Eukaryota > Metazoa > Chordata > Amphibia > Caudata > Salamandridae > Calotriton > Calotriton arnoldi. Next base: position 98,636 of record CAWUFW010004282.1, on the reverse strand, counting down.
GACGGCCTGGGAGAGAAGCACTGGAAGCAACGTGTTCGGCCACAGTTGGGCCGTAGCAGTAAAGAGCGAGGCCCTGGGGGTGCTACTATACAGATGACGAGACGTATTGGTACTCCCTGCAGTACCTGGATACAGAGCCCAGGCCTGGGGGCTCTTATAAGTGAGTGCTGGTGCATGCCAACGACCCCGGGATGTTGGTTCCTGTGCTGCCGGCTGGTGAGGGCTGGAGCCCCAAAAATGTTGCTGCCCACCCTGGTTGGGTAACTCGGTCTGGCTGGCCCTGAAGTGGTGCCCCCCCCACCTGTTGGATCCTTGGACCAGGCATTGGGGCGGCCTGCCAGCGGAGGTGCTGCGGGGGTGCGGCCGCCGGAAGCTAGAGACGACACAGTCCTGAGTGGACATGATATTCCCTGATGACACAGGCCTGGCGTGCCTTGGGGGTGGACGGCCTGAGGTGCAGTGGAGTGCCAGTTTCCTGGGAGAAAACAGGAGGAGAACCTCAAGAGTACCGATCCCAGCGACCGGAAGTGCTCGAAGAAGGATACATCCATAAAGGATCTCCTACACAAAGCAAATGCAAAAAAAGGTGAGGTGCACACTGACTCTCCACCACAGGCCTCCGCTGGAGCCCCAGCCCTAGTGGCGGAAGATGTCAGCCAGGAGGAGCCGGTCACCCGCAACTTCCTGGAGCAGCTGTTTGGCACGTTGCAGGATGATTTTGCGGCACTGCGACAGGACGTCACCACTGACATTAGAACAATCAAATCTGATCTTTCCAACCTAGGGGACAGGGTGGGCTCCCTGGAAAGGGCTGGGGACCCTCGTGAGGAGGAACTCCACGACCATGAGCGTGAGCTACTGGAACTAAGAGACAGGAATAAGGAGCTGTGCTACCGTCTAGAGGACTTGGAAAACTGGTCCAGACGCTCCAACATTCGTATTAAAGGGGTTCCTCTTCAGGCAGACGCAGGGAAGCTAGAAGATTTGGTGGTGCGCTTCTTTCGGCACACAGCACCAGCCTTGGGGGACAAAGACATACATCTGGACCGCACGCACAGAGCTGGACGCCCATCTGCGGGCCCGGGTAGACCACAGGACATCCTAACCTGCCTCCGCTCCTACACACAGAAGGAGATGATCATGGCGGCGACTCGAGACCTTTCGGTCATATCCTTTGAAGGCATGCAGGTTGGGATATACCAAGACCTTTCCCCACTTACCTTCCAGAGACGTAAAATTTTGCGGCCAGCCATGGCATTCATGAGGGAACAAGGCATCCACTATAAGTGTGGACACCCCTTTCAGCTGACTTACATCTGGAACCAGGAAACCCACATGGTCCACACGTTGGAGGAGGCGCAATTGGTGCTGGGTTTCGCCCCAGACGGGGAACACAAAACTTCACAGCGAGGACCCGTGGCACAGTCCGAGAACAAATCAATACGCCGTCGTCAGAATGGGAAAGACCCGCTGCCGAAGCCCTCGGATGCTGAAAGTCTCAGGGAAATGGAGGCTCTCTTATGCCAGCTTCAACAAAGAGACATCGGATGCTGCAGGCTCATAACTCACCGTTGGTGCTGAAATGGCTTGGCGTGTCCTTGCTCTGCCAGAGTGGCGGCTGGGAGGCCCCATGTGCGATGGCCTTGTCTGGCGGGGCCCCCTTCTCTTCCTTGCTCCTGGGACGCAGAGATGGCTGATCATTTGGCAGACGGACCCTCCTTACTTTGTGACACTTTCTCCCGTTGTTTTTTAATATATGTTTTTGATATACATGTTAATGTTAAAGCTCTATGGGTTTTCATCTTTCCTTTTGTTCTGTCCACTGGGATGACGTCCACTGCCTGTTCCTGGGGCCTACTTAGCAGCCAACCTCCTGGCACCATATGCACCCCTCAGTTGCTGAAAGGTGCTCATTTTGGGCGGGGGACTTTCTCTAGCCCCTTTTTGCCTGCCTGGCATTACCTTGGAGGGAAGCGACGCAGGGTATCTATTGGTTTATATGCGGTTCGCCTCTGGTGCCACGTTTGCGGTCTGAGCCCAGTGGCCCCTCTTTTCTCCTTAGTCAAAAGCCCTTTTATTTCTGTTCACCAGGTTTCTTCTTCTGTTCGCCAACGTCTCCAGCCTTGGTGAAGGCTGGGGCCCCACCCTAAATCACCTGCAAACCTAGAGCATACGATAACTAGATCCGTTAAGATATTGAGCATCAATCCTTCGGGCCTTACTGTCCCAGCAAAGCAGCTGGCACTGCTTACGTTTCTCAGGGAGTCTTGGTGCGAGATTTGTCTATTACAGGAAACGCACCTACTCCACTCTGACTGGAAACGCCTTCGGTCTCAGTGGTTCGACCACCAATACTTCTCTTCCATGGCTCGGAAAAGGGCGGGGGTAGCCATTCTGCTGGTGACAAACTTTCAGGGGAAGATCCTTTTGACCTAGGCTGGCATTCCGGGCAGGCTTTTGTCCTTGCGGGTGGGGATGGGGAATCACACCTATACAATTGCCTCAATATATGCTCCAAATGACTCACAGGAGACTTTCATTAGGAATGCATTAGATGTAATCTTGGCATCCCCTGATGAGGATATAATAGTAGGGGGGGGACTTTAATATTGTGCAGGACCTCCAAATGGACAGGTCAGTGGTGAGGGCCGGGAGGACTGGGGCACTTTCAGATGCCACACGGCGGTGGATGGTTGAGCTGGGGTTGGTGGACATATGGCGCCTGCGAAATCCCTCTGCTAAGGATTTTCCCTTTCTTTCTGCAGTGCACCAGACATATGCCAGAATAGATTTCTTTTTGACCTCCCTGTGCATGTCCCTGGCCACAGTGGCAGTTGGAATAGGAGTGGCAGCATTGTCGGACAACTCTCCCATTACCCTTTCACTGAGATTGCAGGGGGGCCCTCCCCCTAATAAGATATGGTGGCTGAACCATAGTCTGCTCACATACGACTCCAATGTGGTGGCAATATGGAAGTCCATACAGGACTACCTGGACTCTAACAATGACGGCTCCACGCCGATCACGCTGCTGTGGGATACTCTAAGGCATCCTAAGGCAAGCCCGTCTGCGCCCGTCCGCGCACCGACCGCGTACAGCGCCAGCCATGCTGTACGTACCAGTAAAACTGGAGTTGAGGACAGGAGGTACTACTATTCAAGGGAACAGTTGCTTGAGCTTGGGGCAGTGGGGGGTAGGAGAGGTAGGGTTAGACTAGAGGAGACCGCAGGGTCGGATTCTGATTATGCAAAAAGAGATAGTCTGAAGTGTGGGCTGCTTAATGTCAGGTCTCTGCCAAAGCACTATCTGGAGACACAATTGCTGGTGGAAATGCAGGGACTGGACGTGTTGTTCATGACTGAAACATGGACACATCCTGGGTCAGATCTGGAGCTAGGTTTGGCCTGTCCATCTGGATATAAAGCCTTCCATAAACCTCGTCTGGGTGGTAGAGGAGGCGGTGTGGGGGTTATTTTTAAAGAAAACTGGGACTTTTCCCCTCTTAATATTGATGAGCCGGAGGGTATAGAACTTCTGGGCTTTTCAATAAAAGATCCCAAGGGACAATTACTGACTGGTTTAGTCAGTTTCAGACCCCCTGGAACAGCCAGCCCTCTATTTCAACAAGGGTTTATTAAAGTCCTGAGCAACTTGGCACTGTCCCATTCTAGACTACTTGTTGTAGGGGACTTCAATCTATGGGCTAATGGGATATTAGATCCAGGATACTACAATATTATTCAATCCTGTGAAACCCTTAATTTATAACAGTGGGTTATGGAGCCCACACACAGGGGGGGACATATATTGGACCTAGTGTTCTCTAATGAACAAATAATGGGACCAATTGAAGCCCTACCGGTGTGCTGGTTGGACCACCATTTGATCATTTTCCAGTTATATAATCTTGGATTGAATCATTCAATTCCTAAGAATAACCGGAATTTCCAAGTAGGGATTGGAAAGGCCTTCTGAAGAAGGCAACGGTTTCCCCCAGTTTTTATGCCCGCTGAGAAGTATGACATAAATAAGATGGTGGAGGAGAATTATGCAATTTATTGCGATAATATAACCACCAGGCTGGATCAAATTGCCCCGGTAAAAAACCACAAAAAACTTGGCAGACCATCAGCCCCGTGGTTTAATGAAAAACTTAGAACTTTGAAACTTGGCTGCAAGCAAGCGGAAAGGAAATGGCGTAGAGCCTATACTGAGGGGGATAAAACCTCCTGGAGGACAGCCATAGCGGAATATAGGAAAGAAATTCTGGTGGCAAAGACAGAGTATTTCGCAAATTCCATCCTGAAGGCACAAAATAGTACCAAGGATGTATTCAGGATTGTAGATACTCTGATTAATCCAGAATGCTCAAAGAATGAGATTGTGCCCAGTCAGGTATTATGTGACAGATTGGCAATCTTCTTTGAGGACAAGATTAGTAACATCATCAATGGCTTAAATTTGGGCAATACGCCCAAGGAGTCACGTTCTGCCAGTCGAGCTGGGGGGGAGAAACTATACTCCTTAGACCATTTTGAAACGCTTTCTGCAGATGACTTTGAAAAAATGGCAATGGAAGTATCCTCAGGATCTCCTTTGGATCCATTGCCACATAAAATTTGGAAGGGGCTGGCTCCTGAACTGTTTCCAGCATTACGGCAAATTTGTAACCAATCCCTGATGAATGGCTCTGTGCCGGCCTGCTGGAAACAGGCGTCGGTTACACCCCTGCTGAAAAAAGCAACACTTGATCCGGCCTGTCTAAAGAACTACAGACCCATTTCCCTCCTACCTTATCCAGTTAAAATTCTGGATCGAGTGGTTAGTAAAGCACTCTCCCAGTTTTTAGAAATAAATAACATTCTTGATAAGGTACAATTTGGATTCCGCCCAGGCCATGGGACGGAGACTGCCCTGGTGACCGTTATGGACGATCTACGGATGCGAGCAGACAGGGGACAGTCGGCCATACTGGTCCTCCTCGACCTGTCTGCCGCATTCGTTACGGTGAACCATGGGATTCTCTTGTCCAGGCTTGAAGAGGTGGGAGTGACGGGCACTGCCCTTAAGTGGTTTCATTCTTACTTATCCAACAGACAACAAGCAGTAGCCCTCCCCCCTTTTCGGTCCAAGTTTTCTAACATGCTGTATGGAGTCCCGCAGGGATCAGCAATCAGTCCTATCCTATTTAACATTTATATGAGCCCTTTACCTGCCATTATTAGATCACATAATGTTAACTTAGTGAACTATGCAGATGACACCCAGCTTATCCTGTCTCTCGAGGGTGAGCAATCAGTGTCTCTAACAGATTTTCATGCATGTCTGCAGGATATAGCAACTTGGCTCAGGGAGAACTCTCTTCAATTTAATTCAGAGAAGACAGAGATTCTACATTGTGCAGTAGGAAGATCTCCCTCTACACCTCCATCTAACTTCTGGCCTACTTCTTCCAGTACCTCACTGGCTCCCAGTAATACTGTACGCAACCTGGGAGTCATGTTTGACAACAAACTGACATTAGAGAAACATGTCAACAAGACAGTTGGAAGCTGTTTTAGTTCGATCAGAGCATTCCGGAAAATCTTTCCGATGTTCTCCTTGGAGGCTAGAACGTTGATAGTCCGAAGTACTATCCTTAGCAGATTGGACTACTGCAATGCCCTGCTTTTAGATTCTCCACAATATCTGATTGAGAGATTGCAGAGAATACAGACCATGGCTGCAAAGATAGCATTACGGCGATCGCGCCGTTCTTCTGCATCCCTGGCACTCTCTGATTTGCATTGGCTGCCGGTCTCGCAGAGAATACAATTCAAGGCATTATGCATAATGTTCAAGGCCCTGCATGGACATAAACCCAAATTACTGCAGTAAAATGTTTCCTGGTATGCCCCCCCTCGAACGCTTCGCTCTTCAACGGCAAACCTGGTGAGGGTGCATAGAGTTAAGAAAGCTAAATCAGGAGGCAGGGCTTTCTGTACGGCAGCCCCCCACTCTCCTGTGTACCAGGCAAAAGTACTATGAGGGAGGCAATAAGGCAGGCGAAATACTGGCACACCGACTCCGGGCTCTGATGGCCCAACGCCTAGTTCAGGAACTTGAGGGTCCTAACGGGGAGGGGCTGGGATCTGACGATCTTATAGCAGGTCTTACGATCCCCAGGTATGATAAAGCACACCTGACGGCCTTGTTTCCTTTCGCCTGGGCGACCGAAGGGGTGATGTATCTGGGACTACAGATTTTTTCCACACCCGAACGTACGACTCGGGAAAACTACGCTACCCTACTCGCTATGGCGAAATCTGAACTCTCTGTCTGGAAAAGTTACACCTTGTCCTGGTTGGGCAGGCTGGCGGCGGTGAAGATGTCGTTACTCCCCCAGATCTTATATGTCATGCAGACACTACACCTGCAGCCCCCACCTCAGTCCTATCTAAGCTGCAGCACCTCATTGGAGACTTCGTGTGGGCAGGCAAAAGACCCCGCATGGCCCAGCAACAGTCATACTTCAAACAAAAGGACGGCGGGCTGGGTGTTCCCCATTTGGAAAGGTATTATCAGGCGGCCCAACTGCGCTATATGGTAGAATGGTATAGAACGGAATCTGAAAAACACTGGTGCTACATTGACCGTGCAGTGGCCAGGATTCACATATGGAAAAATCCCTATCTGCCGAAGAAGCACCGTCCCGCGGTGGTGTACATTCTACCCGTCACAAGGGCCACAGTGGGGGTATGGGCCAGGGTACAAGTAGCGAGGTGCCTCTCCATGCCGATGTCGCCTTTGACCCTATTCATTAGCTACCCGGAGTAGGAAGATGGATGTATTAAGTGGCAGGACGCCAATTGTAAGAGGCTGGGGGACCTCTTGATGAAGCGGGAGTGATGAATTTCGCCCAGCTTCGTGCTGGATATGGCATTCTTCAGGACGCATACTGGCAATATATTTCCCTTCAACACTGGGTCACGCAACACCATGTATGCCCGCACACTAGTCGTCCCTTGACGGACTTTGAAAAATGGTTTGTCACTCAACACTCTGACAAACGTTTACTCTCGGACATATACTCTTTCCTCACCACTCCTCTACACCACACAAAATCACAAGCGCAACGTAGGTGGGAGCTTGAATGCAAGCGTGAATTTTCTATCAAAGAATAGCAGGACATGATTCACAGAGCAAGGGCCTCCTCATGCAGCACAGCGGGCAACGAGATGTCCAGGTGGCCCGTTGGAGGGCCGGGGGAGATCCACGGTGTTGGCGTCGCTGTGGACAGGAGGGCACCATTAGCATTGGTGCTTTCCAAAGATTCAGCAGTTCTGGATGGCCGTCCTGTCCGACTTTGACACCATCTATGAGACGGAATCGCCTAGATTCCCAAGCTACATATTACTGGGTCTGCCTAATGCCCTGACCTACCCTCTCAGATCCTGCCATGGAAGAGCTATTATCTTGGCGCTAGGAGTGGCCAAGCAGACCCTCTTATCCCATTGGGGCACTGACGCAACTCCGACCTGACTGGATTGGTTACATAAATTATAGGAACTCGTGGGTATGGAGAAGTTTACAGCTAGCGTTACACACACATAACCAAGCTTTGACAAAACATGGGGCTCCACATTAGATTCCTAGCGACAGAGTTTGTCGAACTATCCTGTCCCACATACTTACGGGTACTTCGCCTTACCCAGGCATTACAAATGGCAGCGTAACTGTGAACCGGGGCATCTATGGCACAGCCGCTGGCTTAACGCAGCTCTCTACTGGTGACTTTCATTTCTGGCTGTCGAGTGCTCTTCTTCCCTGTCTTTTCATTATATCTATCGCCATTTTTCCCACGGTATCTTCTTACTCTCACAATGATTGTTATTCCCCATAGGCCTAAGGATGTAGGTGGCTGTTGTTCTTACTTTATAAAATCAATAAAAAGATCTGAATCATAAAATATAGTAGATTTGATATGCAGTATTAAAGATAGAACTTCAAAATGTCTGTCTTAATAACACATTTCACTTCAGTGGACCGGGATGGCCAATGAACCTCAAAGCAGGACAGTAGATGGATTTTTTTCTATTTTACTCCTTATGGTCTTTTTTTAATTGTTCTCCTTTGAATATCAATTTCTTCCTTTGAAGCTTCCTCGTGTTTTTTTTGTTAATAATTTTCCCTCTCCCATTTTGGATTTCCCTCTGCCTTAAGACTCAATTGAAAAAGTGTGTAAACGTATGTTTATGTTAAATATTAATATAAATACATTTTTTATATTTATTTTAAATGTAGAACTAAATAAAAAATGTCACAGCACTAATGACTACATTCTGAATTAAATCTTCAATTAATGTAAATATTAAATTAGATTACAATTATTTTTCTCAAATTTCAATTAAAAAATAACTTTCTACCTAAGCTAACAAATATATATTTTTTAAAAATGCATTAATAATTATTGCACTTAATAGAATTAATTAAATCATTTAATCATATTTTAATAACATTTATTGTTACATTAATTTTAAAATGAGAAAAAGGTTATTAAAATATTTTAGAACTAAATAAATACATGTGTATTATATTTATACCTATTGTTAACATAAACTTTTAATTATTGTTAATTTTAACTATTTTAAAAAATTGAACAAAAATTAACATTATTTCCTAAGTCACCGCCTCCATTATGCTTGTTGGAGGATGTTGCAGTACCAGAGTTGGCCATGTACTACTGTTTTTAGGTCTGGTATTTTCCAAGATCTTTTGATTTAAAAAAATATATATATGTACATTACACTTATTTAAAGGGACTTTCTGCCTTCTTTATTCATCCATTAGTCTGTTGGCATGCCATTCACATTTTGCTTCCACCCACTAAAGCATATAGCATGGAGCAGAGGGCCACACCACTTCAGCCGCTGGATGACTTTATTTTAAGTGACTGCATTTTCCTCTTTCACAAAGAGCACATCCACACACAAGCTAGTTCCCTTCTGTGCCAGTGTTTTTTTTATTTATTACTTTGATGTTGTCTTTGTGTTTAGAGTCTGATGTGACATCAGGACGCTTTATACCAGATGTGAGTAATGGCCATATTCCATGCTTTATCAGTTCTTGTCTCCTGTCAGTTCTGTTGTAAATTCCTTTTGCAGTGTACTTTGCTTACTGTTTGCCTGCTAGTATTTCACATCACAACAGATTGTGTTCATTTGAAACTGTTCTGTATTACGTTATTGAAAGCTTCAATGTTATACATGTGAATTCATAGGAGGACATTTCTTCAGAACACGTTAATTTTGGACTCAACTTCACCAATGGTTCATTAATGAAATTTGCCCAGGAAGAAAAACAGCCTTTATCGTGTTTTATCTGCAGCACTTGTAACACTTTTTTCATAGCCTTAGTTCCTTTATTCTTTCTTTTGCTCCTTCTTGTTTTTTATCTTGTTTTCTTTCTTTCTTCCTTCTTTTCTTTCTTTCTTGCTTTCTTTCTTACTTGCCACTTTCGTTCCTTCGTTCCTTTTATTTTCTTTCTTGTTTTTCTTTCCTCTTTCCTTTTTTTATATAATTTACTTTGCATTTTTAACACAACCATTATAAAAAAACTTCAATAGCCATATCATTTAATAAAATCTTAAAGAACACATCATGTATAATACATTGACTGGTTTGCACCAGCCTTCCATCCATTTTGTGCTGTTTCACATTTGCAATATGTGTTCAGTGCCTCCCTAATTGAGGATTTTTAAAAGCTACTGATGCAGTCAAGTCTCAGATATTCTGGAAAAAATGGATCTCACATAAATGCTCAAAAATATGTTTCCAGTATTTCTTCCTAAATCAGAGCATAACGTAGATTTATTTCACAAAATGATGTGAGTTGAAAAAATGGCAATGTAGCCATGTAGCAGTTCACCAATCCATACCAGGTTAACTCGTGTTATTGATAAAGTCACCTTTAAGACATAGCTACAATACCTTTTTGACATGTCCTTTATAAGGAAGAATCATAGCGCAGCAAAGCAGAAAACACCAGGGGCCTCATTATGATGGCGGTCGGACGAGCGTCCGACTGCCATCGCCGCCGGCAGGAACCGTCCGAAATTGAGTCGGCAGTCCAACCTGCCCTTAAAGGATCTGACCACCATTCAGGCGGTCGTAAAATGCAGTTATCTAGTGCGGCATGTGCTGTGGCCCAGGAAAAGGGTCACAGCACAAGCGGCAGTAGAAAATGCATTTTGTGCACATCCATGCACCGTGTGCCAGGCACCACATCGTGGTGCTTGGCACATTGTGCATGAATGTGTGGGAGGGCACTACATGTGTCCCCCAGGCCACTAACCTGTGGCCCACGGGGATGGAGGCCCTGCTTGGGGCCCCCAAAGTCCCTTTTTGTCTGACTATTCATGGCGGTGGGACGCCATGAACAGGCAGTCGGAAAGGGTTATCCTAATCCCTACATCAGTGCCTGTGCAGGCACTGCCTCCATAGTAGGGTTAGGAATAGGACCGTCACCCCGAAGGGACCTTTGATCCTGCCGGAGGCAGCGGTCTTTCCCCTGACATTATCGCTCCAACTGCCTGCATTGTAATGCGGCAGTCGGACCAATGCCCTGGAAGTTGGGCAGACTGCCACTCATAGCCTGTCGGTGGCGGTCTGCCCAACATCATAATGAGGCCCCAGATTTCATTCAAATGCTCATTTGTTGTTAACATTTGTATGTGGTTTGCAAATGCTACAAATTATGTGATGTGTGCTTAACAATGTAGTTATGGGTGAAGGACAGATATGGCGGACTTAAGAGAATGCATTTAGATGGCTTCTCCATCTGCGATTCACTCTCTTTCAAATCTTTAGGCTTTTTAAGACTCCCCTCTTTCCCTCACAGGACCACATAAAAAAACCATAAACAGATTATTTACATATTACTTTACTGCACAAAATTAAGTTGTTCCATCTACAAATATCTGGTCAACAATTTAGACCCTTGTTTTTCGGCATTGGTAATGCGCATGAACTCTTAATTACAAATGTTTGTCATGCAGCGGCCCGATTAACTACCATCTAAATACTTTTTGAGCACAGTTCCCTGCTAAAGAGATTTGTGGTGGCTCCCTTCTCCTTGCTAGAAGTGTGCTACATGAGCTACAAAGCTCTTCATCTGAGATGATAGAGCTATTTGTCTTCCCAACTCAAGAGATCGGGTGGGACGTGTACTACTAAGAGCACATCCCTTGCCAAATCCAAAAGATTTGCAAAGAACACACCAACAGGCTTTCACAGCAAATGGACCAAGGATCTTGAATAACATCTTTTTCCACCTGAGGCTTTCTCTTGCATTTGTGTGATTCAGTAAAAAACTAAAAACCTACATCTTTTGGAACTCCAGACTTTCATAGACAGCATTCTTCCCCCTTCCCTCTGCATTTTGTTTATATAGATGCTGGATTGATTCTATGTTTTTATGTCTTTACTGACCTGAGTTCCAATCGTGAATATACTCACATGCCTGTCTGTCCTCCCATGTTGGCTACATATCCTGTTGCTAACTACATTGCTCCATTGCCCTTTTGTTAGGTTCTTTGTAAATACTCCCCATAAAATAAATGCTTCTCACAATTTACGGTCATGTGCATGATGAATCTTAAATGTGGCACTTCCATCACCTATTGTGAGGCAGATGCCATGAGGAGGCTTCTCTCATGCTCACATGAGTCATTTGCATTCTAGGTTACGATGGACAACTCAAGTTAGGCGCTCATACATTCGAAGTAAAAATTAAACAGATACTTCATAGTGCAAATGCTTAGCCAAGAAACCATCTACATTTCCAACACTTCCCACTGCTCCTCATGGTGTAGAGCTGAACTTTTGTGCATTGAGCTGAATCTCAGAAGATTTGGTGTATGAATATTTGTGCAATGTCAAGGACACACATTGAGTGTGCGGGGCACGGCCAATCATTAACCTGTTCATAGAGGGTTTCTCTATACCTTGCAGATATTTGCCTTCCATGACATCATGAGCTGTGTGCAGAAATAGAGTTACCCTTGGAAGGAAGATAAAGTTTGGTCTAGTTGGGTATAAATATCTGGACTTCCATCAGAGGAGTCACCACTGCCAGTGCTACAGGACCACCATGAAGTTCCTTCTGATCTGTGCCCTCCTGGGGGCTGCTGGTAGGTGCAGGACTCTGCACTCTTTGTTAGTGTTTGGAAGTACATTTCACTCCAGTGTTCACAGATAGTTCTCGTTCAGCAATTTAGGAACCTAATAACTGAACCTCTATTGAAACCCTCCACAAAACTGTATTTAGAGAGGTCACGCTAATGGCACTTAAGTGAACTCAAATGTTCACGTTTAACACATGTTCCAAAGTTAGTTTCTGCTCACTGATTAATGAGGGACGTGAAAGGATGGGAAAGAATCTTAGTATCATTTGGCCACTCTTGCACACTAGTGGCTTCCTTGGTAAGATGCTGTACCTTTGCACTGCTGTAACTAATACAGGACTATTGTTAACACGCAGTGCACCTATAGTGAGCATCACAACATTTCAACTTGTTTTCATATACTTATCAGTTTTGTATTGTGCATTGCACCACCGGGAATTAGGGCGCCTTGGAAGAGAACCACGTGGAGGACCTCACAACAAATTAGATAAGACAGAGAAGATTGCACTCCTTATAATGGGAACAGTCTTAAAACATTTTAGGAAATTAATAGTTTAAAAATTGGTGGGTGCATATAAGAACAAAACGTATAGGAACGTGCGGACAAGGTGTGCTTTAGGTGTTTCTTAAATACGAGAGAGTTTTGTTTAATTTCAGAATCATGGAGGAGAGATTTCAAGCTCAGGTCACAACAGCAGAAAAGGAGCATTTGAGAAAAAAAGTGGTTTCAGTGGTGGCTGCCACTGAGTAGCATGGGTGGGGCAGGGGCGGGGACTGCTGGACCGCTGTATCGCCTTGCGTCATCCTCTTCAGGAAGCAGGAAGCGCAAACAAGCTCCCCTAACCAATCACAACGCTGCAATGCACCGTAGTGATTGGTCTGAGCGCCGTGGTTCGTCACTCAGACAGGCAGTCGGAGCCTGTGCATGTCCCCCACCAGGCTGTGTATTACAGCCTGATGGGGAACATGCAAAGTGCGCATGACAGTTTGGCCGGCCCAAGACGCCCGGCCAAACAATCATGCAGACTTAAGTGCCCACCACTCCTCCCCTTGCTGGCTGTAACACAGCCAAGCCCCGCCCCGCCCCGTAAACCGGAAAAATAAAATAATAACATAGTGTTATTATCAGTTTCTTTTTTCTTTATCCACTGCTCAAAATGCAGTCGGGCGACTCTCCTCCGCATTAGTGGAGTAGCCGCTGCTGAGTGGTTTTAAGTCATGGTACTTCAACCTGTAGATACCTTTGGTTTCTTACTTGACGAAGTCCAAATGTACGGCTTTGTAGGTGAGACAACATATTTTGAATTTTATTCTTGCTAGTAAATGTACCCAATTTAGGCTTTGTTCAATCTCTACTGTGTGGACACATTTATTTCAGTGGAGGACAAGTCTGAGGATCATTCCTCAAACACCTGTTGTGCAGGAATCACATTACAAGGAGTGTCAGTCATTGCATCATGTAATTATCGGGTGCAATAAAGCCCACACGCTCAGAATTTTCACATTCTAAAATTCAGCAGGTCAAATCCTTCAGAATTTAACAGGGGTGAAGGCCAGGTAAATACTGGAAAATGTAAATTTTGGTAAGTAAAGCAAAAATATTTGCATGTTTTGCACCTTTGTGGATGGTTGCATTTGTGATACGTGATATTTATTCCAAAATCCCAGGCATTGGGTTTTAACGGCTGTCATAAATAACACCGGCCCCTCCAGGGTCGAGGACTACCTAAGGAAGGTATAAACTTGTTTTGAGTGGGGTGATAGAGGATTGTGGGGTCCCTCCTAGGACAAGCAGTGTTCCAGAGGACACAAAGCCTCAGATTTTGCACATTCCTAAAGAGAACAGAAACAGCAGCTATAGAAATGCTATTAAAGGTACCATTTATACTGTATTTAGAAGGAGTCCAGAAGACTGGGGAATAACTGTGGGTACCACAAGCCATTCCTGCATCTCTCCTCTGGGAGCCAGAGTCACTTAGGCACATTTGTAAAGGAATGACTCGGAGGTGTGCTCTGTTGTCACTCTTACTGGTATTTTTGAGAAATGTTTGTGTTGCTTTGGTGGGGAACACAGTTCCTGTAACTGAGTTACAGAATGTGTTTTCTGCATTACAGGCACTATAATTATACCCATATTGTTTTTTAAAGATATGGGAGTATTTATATAATTTTTTATCATTTTGTTCACCTGTTCACTGTGAGCCTCTATTGTGAAATATTGTGTTTTAAAAATTGACCTATGTCATTTGTTGCTTCTCTTTCAGCTGCTTTCCCCATTGATGATGATGATAAAATTGTTGGGGGCTACACTTGTGGGAAGAACGCCCTCCCCTACCAGGTGTCCCTGAATGTCGGCTACCATTTCTGTGGCGGGTCCCTCATCAACAGCCAATGGGTTGTGTCGGCTGCTCACTGCTACCAATCGTAAGTTTGTATTTGTTCCACACGACAAAACTTCACTGTCACAAAAGTGTCAATTATTAATGACATTATTAAACTGTGACAGGTACCAAAGTATTGTTATTATGTTAATCAGCTTAATATTAAGTGTAGTCCCATTGGTGCAGGAAGCACCAACTGACATAAATCCTAGACATTACATGAGCAACATTGCAGATTGTACATGGTTCCATCCATACATATGTATATAAGAAACTAATTTTATTACCTATTACCTGTTGTGGCATTCCCACTGTTGCCAATCAATCTGGTACTCAATGCAACTCAACTGTGGCCACACTTCAAGAGACCATGAGAAGTGTTGTGATTTGTACGAACGTGTCAGGATCTTTCTTTGTTGTATTTGTTAAGTAAGGATATTAAAATTAATAATGAATATATTTGTGATTAAGGGTGTGAGAAGATTTATCCTACCTAGGCAAAGTCGAGCCAATGTGGTGATCTTTATCATGATGAAGGCAAGCAATGTTTTCTGCGTTCATGTGAGTTCACACTAGAAGAAATTAATCCCGCCCGGCCCACAGAAAACACTTTAAGTTTCATAGAAATTAATTCTAATGGGTCTTTGCATATGATGAAGACAAACTATATTATGGTGACAACATGTTTGTTGGACAGTGAATGAGAAAGAAAGACATGCCTTTCTCAGGAGGTTCATTTTCAAACCTGCACCTTGTCCTAAAACCATTTAATGTAAAATCATGCATCTATCTTTGTGTTCTAGGCGTATCAACGTGAGACTTGGGGAGCACAACCTTGCATCAAATGAAGGAACCGAACAGTTCATTGATTCCACCAAGGTCATCAGACATCCCAACTACAGCTCCAGGAACCTGGACAACGACATCATGCTGATCAAGCTGTCCAGAGCCGCGACTCTCAACAGCTACGTCAAGGCCGTCTCTCTCCCGTCAGGCTGTGCGGCATCGGGAACCCAGTGTCTGATCTCAGGATGGGGCAACATGTCTGGCAGTGGCTGTAAGTAATCACAGAATGAAGGAACTTTCACCAGCAAGAGCCCGGGAATTCAAAGTGAGAGGGCAGCCTGCTTGCAGATGGTCAAGGAGAGACAAATGCAGTGAGATAAGGCAGCTGCTGTAGTTCTCCATAGCCATGGGAACTCCTCCTGCTGCCCCCTGAGCTCAGAGGAGAAAGAACAGTTATGACCCATGGAGTGCTCAATTTGAGCAGGTAGTTTCCAGTGCTCCTCACAGGCACTTAATTGTCAGCACTGGCACTTATGACAGTCTGCCACATAGTGGTGATGTTTGTCTAAATTAAAGATGAACACAAAAGTTGTTTATTAATTCTATATACATTAAAATGACCAACACCTTCTGCCCAAGTCATTCTTATACCTTTGGGGGCCTGGAATAGTCTGAATTGTCACACTTGTAGGGTGCCATAATAGTAGTTGTGTTGGTTCTGTTGTTGGCGGTGCTGAAAGGGGCAATAGGTGGTACAAGTTGCCATGGCCTCCAAACAAGGACCCTGTCACTTTTTCTTTTTTTTTACAAATTAAGCACTGGACCCATGCCTCCATTGGTCAACAAGGATGGATCAGTGACAGTGGGAGGTGATCAGCCATTGGTAATCACTCCGGACTGTATTCAATTCCACCATTTTTTGCTTATCAGTGCCATTACAGGTAGTGATCTGCTATATGCAAATCAGTCTAGATCCAGTCCCCAAAAAGGATAGGAAGCACAAAAAGTGACGGGTGAAGTGCTTGGATTAATGTCTGCCCTTGGTAATCACTCTAGACCAGGGGCCTTCAAACTGGGTGGCAGGCCCCACTAGGGGGGCTCAAGTGATCCTAGGGGGATGCCAAGCTTGGGCCAAAAGAAGTATTTTGCTGATAACAGTGCTTTGTTTTCAGCAGACAAAAATGAGCAGTAAGGCGCTCTGTAGTGGGCCATCACAAATATCTTTTGTTATTTATATCCTGGCTGGGAGAAGGTGTCAAAAGGAAAGGGACCCAAAATATTCTTTAAAACCCCCACCCCCTTTTCTAATAATCACACTGTGGATACCTTTACACGTTACTAAGGCCTGCCTGACCAGAATAGTATGTTTGGCAGCCATTTATTTGATTACAGTTTTAAAATAGTAACAGAACTTAACTGCAATGTTTAAATAAGTCTAAACATATTCAAACATTGGCAGTGTAATAGAATAATTGTGTTCTTTGAAAAACAAGGAGAGGGGCTCGTATGTTCCAAAGGGATGGAGCACCAATAAACCGAAAAGTTAATAAATGTTCCCTTTGAAAATGCTCTACATAGTATCCACACACTTATTCACCACAAGCATTCACCATTTATCGCACTATGTCCAGTTAATATTCCACTCAGGATGCTAAAGCACTTATAAAGATATTTAATTGACAATACCACAATGATACATTAAAAATATACAAACAAACAATTTTAAAAAAATGCATACAAAATATGTTAAAACCAATATATGTCACAATTGTACAAATTCATTACACTACCAACTTCCTGGAAAGGAATATAATGAGACAGTTATATTTGTCTTGTCACTGTTAATTTGAAATAATAGACAGCACCCTGCAGGGGAATTAATTTCCTGTCTATGTGTTGCTACTGTCTTTTGTCAAATTTAACAAAGCTTCAAGCGTCGACGCGTTTCAGTGGAGTAGCCTCAATCAAGCCACCTTCTTCAGGACAAAAAGTTTGATTCACTCCTTTCCGTGATTGCAAATATCACATACAATTGATTCTTTATACACCTGTGCAGGAGCACTCAGTTGTAGATTGCTTCATTAAAAAATCTTTTTGATGATACACCAATAATTCAGTGTTCTCTATAAATCTCCACTGTATCCCTACATGGGGTTTTCCACTATTTGGTCAGGAGTCCAATTCTGGTCAAATCACCCCCTTTGTGACTCATGGCTTCTGCATATTCCGGTGCCTTCTCTGCTCTGTGGTTCGATAGAAAAACATAGAATAATTGTGAACATTTTTGAGGGGGGGCGCTGATTTTGCGTGGCATTGAAAGGTTTGAAGACCACTGCTCTAGACTGTATTCAAGTCCATTGATTTTTAACTCATCTGCACCATTACAGACAGGGAACAGCCATAGTCCAGTGTTTTTTTTTTAATATCTCTTTTAGTCGATACTACATTTGGATGCTCAGAAGGGGTGCTTATTTTACAGTTCTGTGAGTAAAACTCAATGCTTCATGCCTCTCTTATTCATTCTAAAAGAAAGTTGCGAAATCCATCTTTGAAAAGACATCTGGGATGTCAGAGGCTTGGTTGACTAGATAGCTGCATTTCATGTGGACACCACATCTTCAACTTGGGGTTACTCCATAGGTTCTTCCCAAAATACCTCATGTGCATTGGTTTAGAGGGCCTCAGCATCATCCTATGGATTATTATTTAGGCCCAGGCTTGGTCAATACTGCTAAGCCGAATGCTTTAAAATGAAGAATGTTCACTTACCTTTAAACCCTTAAAGCACTTTAAAGAATAGCATTTTAATCCTATTGGGCTTTTACAAATTACCCTATGCTTCTGAGTGCTCAGTTTGTTATCCTTCTACCCACAAAAACTCTGGAAAATCCACCAGGTTTCTCCCAATAGCACTCAGCAACTGTGCTCTAATGAACATTTTTATGATTACTTTCTTCAAAAATCCACCCGCTGTAAAATTGTCTTTAATCTTACCAAGATATGATTAGTGTGACTGATTTATTGCACATAGTAAATCACTATTTATCACTAATATTCTCAAAATTATTGGAGAGTACCAAATTTGGGACTGCACAAAAGAGTTGGTCTAACTGAGAAAAATACCAGCCAGAGATGACTGTGGATCTGCACTATACACTGGACTCCAACTGAAAACTCACCGCACATTTTGGACTCAAGGGTGCATTTTTGACTATGAATATAGCCCCGAATGCCAGTAGTAAGTTGGGGGAAAATCCTACCCCAAGAGCACATTTAGTGAATGCAAACGGCTGCTGTCACTCCTTATTCGTGTTCTGTTGCATTTAGCGATATTTTGTAGTACAAAATGGATCCTCACATCCAGTTTGGACGGAATGGCCATTTTTGAGCTAAGAAATAGTACTAAATGCCTAATTACTCTTTTTGTGTAATTCTGCGGAATCCTGCGGAATTCGTAGGTAAATTTGCATGATTACGCTACGGGAATTAAGCGAGTTATGCCCACCTCTAATATTGAATCAGATTCAAAATTGTTTATTACCAATTGACAATACATTTTTCCTTATTTTCCACTTTTCCTCAGCAAACTACCCCAACGCCCTACAGTGCCTGAATGCCCCCATCCTGCCCACCAGCCAATGCACCAGCTCCTACCCAGGGCAGATCACCAACAACATGTTCTGCGCAGGATTCCTTGAAGGCGGGAAGGACTCTTGTCAGGTATGTGACAGTCTAAGGTATTTCACACTATGTGCAGACCTACGTTATTAGGTTATTGGAGAAAGAATTCACAGATTGTGAGAGACAGACTTCAACAAAAGAGTGAATTAATAGTTTGCTCTAATTTGAAGTTTATACCAGAAATAGGTATGTCCCAACATGAATTTGTGTCTGCCTAGTTAGGGAGCTGTTCCCCTTCCCTGGGGACATCTGTCAAAAATAGTCATACCAAAGTGCATCAGGATTTCATTTGCCTCTCTACCAAATCTGAAGCTCTTTAAATAACCTGACAGTGAATCTGATCACGTGCACCCACAATTTGGATAAAAGGTGATGCTTAGAACATATTCTACTTTCCCCATCTCTGACTTAAGAGCTTCTTCTCACCCCTCCCTCCTGAATGACATCACATGCACTCAGTGCTTCAGTATTACTGAACTGCAATGCTAAATGTGCAGTCTAAGTCCAGAATGTGTCCCACACCATCCCAACCACTGTTTTTGCTTTTGACATCCACCACAAATCTTGTGTTGGGTGGTAGCCAGGTGCACCTGTCTCTACCGAAGGTGATCATAACTAGCCTCAAACACAAAAAATAAAAAATATAAAACTATCAGTAGCCCACACTTTTTAATAGTTCAGTGTATCAGGAAATACTTTTATTGTACAAAGCAATTTACCATGTCAGCTGTACTGATAAGTCTGTCCGTTAGGTATGGACAGCTTTTTGCGTTATTTGTAAAGGTGCATATCATGAAAAGGGTTTAATGATAAAAACGTATAATGAACATGTTAAAACAAATCCAAACAGAATTAAATTTTTGTAGGATGATGGTCTGTGATTTCATTGTTTGATGCTGATGGAAATGTGCAGTGAGGATGCACTTTAATGATCACAACATTTTCTGAGTCTATGGTAGTGTTCCATTTGCAATATTGATTGAACATTGCCTTCTTTCTTTCAGGGTGATTCCGGTGGCCCAGTGGTCTGCAATGGTCAGCTGCAGGGTGTGGTCTCCTGGGGCATTGGCTGTGCTCAGAGGAACTACCCAGGAGTGTACACCAAGGTCTGCAACTACGTGAACTGGATTCAGAGCACTGTGGCTTCAAACTGAGAACATTTCCTAGAAGTGATGACCAACCCCACCCTCATGTCTTGATGTGACTGCACTGTTGTGGAGACAAAATAAATTATGGAACAAAATGTTGTGTTCATCTCTTTTGTGTAATGTGTTATTTAATCAGTTAATCTCTGTTACTACTTGAGACAGCAAAGACAAATATACACAAATATTCACAAAAAGAATTATTTTCAAAAATATTAGCATGAATGCATTTCAAAAGAAGACACAGTCCCCTTCTTCACTACAAATATTTACTATTTAAAATATTTTCAAATAGGACGCTGAATGACTCTTAAAATATTCAACTACAGCATTAAACCTCCCTCTATGTCCTTTCAAATAAAATGTGCAACGTGATTGCGGCACATACAACATTATAATAATATATTGACTTTGCCATTTCTGGAGTCCACCATTTGTGAATGTTTCTATCCTTCCCCTAAAGGACTAATTCACCCCAAATTCCTGAAATATGGCAGTTTCAGGTCAAGTAACAAGTAAACTCAGGGGCCTGTATTTCCACATTTGACTTTGTCAAGAAACTGTAACAGGTCCTGGGAAAAATATAGTGTTGTTGAGATCTGAAAGTACCAACTTCACTCAAAAACACTGGACTGAACTGTGGGATGGGAAGGCTTTGTTTACTTTGTCATGAAATAATACAAAAATACTAATACCCTTCTACCAAGGAATAGAAACTTATCAGTTGTAGACACAAAGTCATAATTACTTTTTGAAAAAAAAACAGCCCCAGGTATAGCGACATCTTCACAGTTACTCCTAACCAAGCCTTTGATGGATGTGGTTGAAAATTCACTGTCAGAAACTGCTCTGTTTGCGGATGTCCAGCTGTCCAGCTACAGAGCAAATGCAAACCTTAATTTAAGCAAACGTCAGCTATCAAGCCAAGATAATTATACGAGGCAGTGCATCTAGTGTTGTGCATAACAAACTTACCGTAACAACAGTATATTTGAGCAAAAATTCCACAGATCTGGGATATATGACAAAGAACAACAGGACCTACATGCATTCAATGCAAAAGATGTTATCTTAAAAGTAATAACTCCCACAAGCAAAATTGTATGTTACATTGTAAGTTATGAAAATTATAAACTATACTATGGGCCTGATTACGATGGCGGTCGGACGAGCGTCTGACCACCATAGTTGCGGGAACAGGACCGGCCGACAAGTAGTCGGTGGTCTCCCATGCCCAATTATGATCGATCCGCCGTGTAGGCGGTTGGAAACATGCCTTTTGCCATTGAGGCTTATGCTGTGGCCCTGGAAAGGGCTGCAGCACAAGTCCCAATAGCAAAAGGCATGGGGCAGGGATGTTTGGGAGGGCACCACAGGTGACCTCCGGGCCACATAGTGGAGGCCCAGGAGGGACGGGGGGCCTGCTAGGGGCACCTAAAGTCCCTTTCCGACAGCCTTTATTTGGCGGTCGGACCACCATGGAGAGGCTGTTGGAAAGGGACATCATAGTCCCTACAACGGTACCTGAGCAGGGACCACCCCTATTGTAGGGAATATGATCCGACCGACAGTCCAATGGCCTCAAAGAGAGTTGGGCGGTTCCTCAGACCGATGCAGTCCGACCGATTGCATCATAATGCGGTGGTCGGACTGCTCTGCTGGATGTCGGTGGAACCACCACCGACGGCCTGTCCGTGGCGGTCCCATCGACATCCTAATCAGCCCCAATGAAAATAAATAGGAAGAGAACCATTATGAAAAACATCCCCAATGATTAAAGGCAGTGAAAAGTGTTTCCTTGTAAATCAATAGTTAAAGAAAGATAATGAAAACATAATAAAACACGTTTCTAAGTGTCCTCCCAAAGTTCTAAACTAAAGGGGGGGGTAAGAAGGACCCCTCATCTTGCCTAGCAAATGTCCTAACAAACAGGGAGGGAACCCTCCATAAATGAGGTAAATGAAACCTATTTTCTATTGAAAACCCAACAGCATTATTGGTTCTTTAAAAGGTCTCTCATCCTGATCCCAATTACTAAAGGTGGGTTAGATTTAAGTTTATCAAGGATATAATTTATATTTGGTGGGAAATATGTTCTTTAGCGTTAAATACATTGCAATACACCACTATGAGATAACCCAGAATTCCCGGAGGATTTTATGACCCTATCTGCAGGGCTTGGTCTCAATTAGGGATGGAAACTATGGGGCCATTGTACAATTTGAATAGATTCCGCTCGTTTGCTGGGTTTCAAGCTTCTTACGACATCCTCTAACATTTTTTTTAAATACTTGCAGCTAAGAAATTACTTTTTGTTTGGTTGCAAGGTTCACATTGATTTGCAGGGTCGGACTGGCCGCAGCGGGCACTGGGCGGGTCCCTGGTAGCCCGCCAGGATGTGGGCCGGATTTGGACTACTGGGGGGATGTTTTTTTTTACCGGGGGACAGTTTTGCAGCATAGCTACAATATCAGCCCCCCGAAACAAAAGTGTTTTCCACGTGCGCAGCCCCAACCCCCCGCACCCTCCAGGCCGGCCCGACTCTAATGCCAGGGCTGGTTTGCATTCCCAGTCCGGCTCTGTTGATTTGGTAGGTTCTAACCTGATGTCTTGAATGCATAAAGCTAGTATGAAACCCCTAATTAGTATGATCTATCTTGGGATCTGTGAGCACAGGAAGGACGATGACCCACTTCTAGCTGCTAAGTGGAGTAAGATGCTTTCCTGTAAGATTGTACCATCAGAAGTCTAAAGCGCTTTGAAGACAGTTGAGGGCTCAAGCTACAGCTATTTAAGACAATTTGTATGCTATACTATACACCAGTGAAAATTATGAGGTGGGGTGGGAGTCCCGGCGCTGATAAGACTAACTGCCCTAAGTGTGGATGCTCCACTGCTGACATCCTTCACATGTTTGCTACACGTCCTGCTCTTCAGGAGTTTTGGTAGCTCAACTGTAGCACCATGTTGTGATTTTGAAATACAATCACCCCTAAGGAGATAACGATGGGATATCGAATGGAATATGATTCTGGTCTAAGATGGCTGTTGTGTATAATCATTGTCTCAGCCAGATTCTGTATTGCTAGATCCTAAGGGCCATATTATCGAGAACGGCGATAACATTATTGCCGCTTTAGTGGCAGGAAACTGCCGCTAAAGCGGCGATAAGGGGCTTGATAATATGCCCTATAGAATTCCAATAGAAGCCCAGGTTCTGGTGTGAAGGACATCAAACCTGGGCTTCTATTGGAATTCTATAGGGAATATTATCAAGCCCCTTATTGCCGCTTTAGCGGCAGTTTCCTGCCGCTAAAGCGGCGATAATTTATCGCCGTTCTTGATAATATGGCCCTGGGTGTTCTCAGTCCCGGCGCGGATTACTGAGTGGTGGGCTACCATTCGGCAAAAATTTGAGTCTGAACAGGCTCTTCCAAAAGTAAGGGGTAATTAGTCACTTAGGAAATTGAACAGAATCTGGTGGGGGTCACACTGGGATCTCTGGAATAATTTGCAAACCTAGCTGTTATTTTTTTGTAGTGGATTTGAAGGGCCTGATTGGTTTTTGTTTGTTTTTATATCTGTTGGGATCTTGGGAGCTCGTGCTGCTGCACGAGATGCTTGTCGGGGGTTCCCTGCGTGGAACATGGAACGGGGAGGGAACGGCAGTTGCTGCTGGGAGTCTGGGGAGTCGGACATAATAAAGAAGATCGTAAGCTCACCTGAATGGGTCTTCTTTTCATTGGCGACGAGTGTCCGACCCCCAGTCCTCCCCTCGTTATTTCGTGAATGTGGACGGCGATGGACTCCTTCCGTGTGGGATGTGAGCCACCCAGCGGTTGACGACGGAATTGGCCCTTGAGGAGCCAGCACCCGCCGTTCTTCGTGGCATTCTGTGGTGATCCGGACGTTGATCCGTCGCACTCAAGGGGAACGGTAACTTTATTTCGGCGATTTCCCTGAGCGCAAGGCTGCGAGAGCGTTTCTGCACTGACGATCGGCGCGCTAGTCGGCGCGCGCGTCACACCACGTGCGCAAGCTCTTCTGCGCAGTGACGTTTACAGTGTTGTTGAGGCGCGTCCCTGGCGCGTTGTCTTGACAACCGGCGTCTACAGATGGAAACTGACTGTCATGAGTGGGTGACAGCTTGAATTGCGGTGAGTGATCACCTCGCCTCATGTAGAATCATCCTGACACACGCAGGGAGAATCTGTGGTTTCGATTCTTCCTGTGAGCGTGTCTGCAACTGTGTGGAAAACCTCGTGAGCAGTCCTTCTGGCAGATCGTCTGGTTCTGTCTGTTTCAGTTCAATTCCACATCAATTCTATTACCAGTTTCAACAGAGTGTGTTCCACAGTCAGTTTAAGCAACACAGTAGTCTCTACAATTTTTAAGGAGTACTGTGCAGAGCACCGTATTAACTCTCCACTTTGGTGCAAGGCATCCGGCTAATTCGAACACTTGTGGCAGCAACTCACCCACGTGTGGCCATCAAATGGATCGTGTTACCCCGCCACCTCCCTTCCTACAATCACCTGGTACTCCCCGGTATCTTGGCAACAGTGGAAGGAGACATTTGACGCATATCTAGAGGCAATTGATGGGGATACTTTTACGTTAAAGAAAAAAAAAGGCCCTACTTATTTATAACTTGGGTTCTGAAGGCAGGACTATTTTAAAAACCCTACCCCTGGAACTTGTTAGAACATGCATTAGTACTAAAAGGAATATTGTCCTTGAGCGTCATAAGTTTCTGCAGCGCGCCCAAATTTCCGGTGAATCCATTGACGACTTCGTAGCTGCTCTGAGAACTCTAGCTGTCACGTGCAATTATAGGGAGTTCAGGGACGAAATTATCCGTGATCAGCTTATTGAGCGCACTTGCAACAAGAAAATTCAGGAAAAACTTTTATCTACAGACGATCCTGACCTGGAAACTGCTCTTACCATTGCTAAAAGTATTGAGCATTCCCAGTTATGCATGAAAGAAATGAGTGGATCTGTAATGCTCAATGAGATCAAGTTGGTCACTACTAAAACTACAAGTAAACCAACTAAGAGAATTAATGCTAGTGCACCAAGTATAGCTCCACCCACATTGAATTCATCTAAATTCAAGTCCGATACATCTGACCTCTCTTGCTACCGGTGTGGCAG
This sequence comes from Calotriton arnoldi, assembly GCA_963921515.1. NCBI lineage: Eukaryota > Metazoa > Chordata > Amphibia > Caudata > Salamandridae > Calotriton > Calotriton arnoldi. Next base: position 73,322 of record CAWUFW010004282.1, on the reverse strand, counting down.
CAGGTCTCATTTGGGCAATTTCAAATTTTGTTTTGCTGCAAGTCAGACTTGTTTCAAGTGTGGCAAGAAAGGACATCTGGTACGTATGTGCAGAGCAGTTGCACCGAAAGGACCGTCAAAAACTGTCAGGGCTATTGGAGAGACCTATGTTGAGGTTGGGGAGGACGAGGAAAGTTACGAATTATTAATGTTGTCTCCATCTTCACCTTTTATTCAACAGGATGGTGTGGTAGAAATTGCTTCTATAGCTGAAGCTCAAAGGAGAAAGTCCCCTGTATGTGTTATAAGTCTGATGGGTAAAGACATGAAGTTTCTAGCAGATTCTGGTTCCCCATTTACCCTCATTAATGCCAGGGAGCTTGAGGGATTATGTGACATTGTATTAGGTCAATCTGATATAAGAATCTTCGCGTATGGTGGTAAAAGGGTGGAGGTGTTGGGTAAGTTTGAAAGCAACCTGGAGTTCAAAGGAGACTCTACTCGGGGACAGTATTTGTAGTCAAAGAAGGTGCCAATTTGTTAGGATGGGAGGAACAAGGTGAGCTTGGGATCATTTTGGATCCCAACCATCCCGATATGGTTCTATCAAAACATGAGGCCAAGCAGTTTTACTCAAGTTTCCCTGCCACTACCCCTGTGCATACTGTCTCTGCAGATGTCTCATCAAAAGGGTATTGGATTCAAAGGTATCCAGAGATTTTTGATGGTAGGTTAGGAAAACTCAAAGGTTTTCAGCATCGTATTGTCCTTAAAGAGGGTGCCGTTGCAGTTGCACACAAGGTGCGTAAAGTACCGTTGAGCATGAGGGGTGAGCTGAGACAAGAACTTGAGCGCTTGTGTACGGTGGGGGTGATTGAACCGATTGAGGGCTCCGAGTGGTTGTCTCCCATTGTTTTAGCGCGGAAGGCAGACAAGTCCCTTAGGATGTGTGTGGACTTGCGCGATCTAAATGCATGCATATGGGTTGACCGTCAACCCCTGCCCAACATTAATGAAATGTTGTCAACGTTAGATGGTGCAAGATATTTTTCCTCACTTGACATCTCCTCTGCTTATCATCAAGTAGAATTATGTAGAGAGTCAAGACATTTCACATCTTTTGTGACACCGGAAGGGGCGTTTCGTTATGTACGGATGCCATTTGGGTTGGCGTCGGCTTCTGCAGTGTTCCAGCGTCTTATGGGGAACCTATTCAAGAACACTGTGGGAGTCGTGTTTTTCCAGGATGACATCCTGATCCATGGCAAAACGGAGGTTGAACATAATGATAGGCTCAAGCTGGTATTAGACACCATTAGGTCTAGTGGTTTAACATTAAGGAAGGACAAATGTAAATTTCTTCAAGAAGGAGTAGATTATTTGGGTCATCACATTTCTGCGAATGGGGTGGAACCCAAAGTCAAGCTTCTTGATGCCATCCAATTTGCACCTGAACCTCAGAACAAAGATCAGCTTCGCTCATTTCTTGGGCTGATTGAATATTATGCTACGTTTGTGGCTAATTTTTCAGAAAAGACTGTACATTTGCGCGAACTTTTGAAGAAGAATGCGAGGTATGTGTGGTCAGACCAATGTGCTGTTGATTTTAAAATGTTAAAAGAGGCAATAGTGCATGCACGTCCTCTCAAGCTATTCAACATCAATGACCGTTGCATTGTTACCACCGATGCCAGTAATGTTGGTCTCGGAGCTGTGTTGATGCAGAAGAGAGCTGACAAGAGGGAAGAGATCATTGCCTTTGCCTCTCGAACACTGCGTGGGGCGGAAAGTACTTATTCTACTATTGAAAAGGAGGCCTTGGCTCTGTGGTGGGGTGTACAGTATTTCCGCAACTTTTTATGGGGTAATGAATTTTTACTGAGAACTGACCATAAACCTCTGATAGATCTTTTCACTACTAAGGGCGGTGGTAGAGCCACTCCACGCATAGCAAAGTGGCAATACAGATTAAACGAATTCAATTACCGTCTAGAATATGTGGCTGGTGTAAGGAATCATGTAGCGGATTGTCTATCCAGACTACCACTCTCTAATAGTGTCTCCGATGTTGGAGGTGAAGAGTGGGAAATGGTGTGTGCTGTCAGTGCTGTAGAGGACGCGGGTGTGGCATTGTCTGAGGCTAATTGGATGTTAGCCTTGTCTGAAGATGCTGGGATCAGCAGAGCTATGGATTTTGTTGCGCACGGATGGCCCGACAATATGAATTTGACTACGGAATTGATTCCTTTCAAAAGAGTTAGTGATGAGTTATCTATTGTTGAAGGGATTTTGCGCAGAGGAGTATTGTTAGTTGTACCCATGTCTATGCGAAAGAGCGTGTTGGACCTAGCTCATGAAGGTCATCTAGGCATTCGTGCGATGAAGCGGAGAGTTAGAGAGGATTTTTGGTGGCCAGGTGTTGATAGGGACATTGAGCATTGTGTTAGGGAGTGTGGTGCATGCGTTTTGAGCGATAAAACTCAAGTAACGTATCCCTCTTCCATTGTTCCTGTGAGTGTGAAGAATTCACCTTGGTCAAAGTTAGCATTTGATGTATCTGGTCCTTTTGGTGGTATGGGTGGCTCGCCCAAATATGCTTTGGTGTTAATTGACTATATGTCCAAATGGCCGGAGGTAAAATTTGTTGATAGTGTCAATTCTGCTACGATTATCGATTTTTTTAAGGATGTTTTTTTTCGGGAAGGGTTTCCGGAGGAGTTAGTGACAGATAACGGAACCCAGTTGGTGTCTCTGGAGATGCAGGAATTTTTGAAAGCGCATGGCATCAATCATATTGTTACCTCCCTTTATCATCCCCGTAGTAATGGTCTTGTGGAGCGTTGGAACCGTGTCATTAAAGCCCAACTTCAGTTAGCTTTTGTCAATGGGTTGCATTGGAAGACGGTGATTTCTAATATGTTGTGGGCAATGAGAGTGACTCCTCATGCTAGTACTGGAATGTCTCCTTTCACCTTGTTGAGAGGTAGAGTGGCTGGTTCCAAGTTGAACAAAGATTGGATGGCAAGGAAGGTGGTAGATGTGCAAAAGTTGGGTGAGGTTGTGGATGTGAGAGCTGCTGCTCAAGCCAAGTACGCACATGATGTGGTCAGGGTATCCCCAGTAAGTCCAGGTGATTGGGTAAGGATAAAGAAACCTGTTCTGGTTCGCAAGGGATTATCATACTTTTCTTCACCGGTCAGAGTAAAGGAGGTTCGAGATCATGTGGTTGTTTTGGAGAATGGGAAAATATGGAATAAATGTGCAATTTCGGTTATTCCCCGGTCAAAAGCTGAGTATGTAAAAGAAAGGTTTGGTGTTCACACTCCTTCTATAGTTTTACCTCACGAGGTGAGAGGTGCCAAGGTTTTAGTTTCTACCAAAGATGTGGTTCCCCGGGCGTCTTCCGCTAGGGTGAAGGTCGCTCCAACGAAATTCAGAGATTTCGTCAGGTATTGAATTCTCCAGTTTTCTGAACAACATGTTGTTATGCTATTCTATTTTTTGTTGTTTTATTGGTGCTTCGCTTCAGTGTTTTATGTCTTTTGTTTGCATATGGAGGATGGGGGGTGTGTTGGGATCTTGGGAGCTCGTGCTGCTGCACGAGATGCTTGTCGGGGGTTCCCTGCGTGGAACATGGAACGGGGAGGGAACGTCAGTTGCTGCTGGGAGTCTGGGGAGTCGGACATAATAAAGAAGATCGTAAGCTCACCTGAATGGGTCTTCTTTTCAATATCCTTTTTCTTTCTTTTGATTTTTCTCCTTTTGTATTTCTGTCTATGGCTGCGATACAGCCCTATCCCCTTAGGGGGATGGGGGGAAGTCTTTCTATGTGTGTACCCACGTGTTTGTAACTGGGGCTATTCCCCAACAGTTTTTTCTTAATTTTCCTTCGGTTATTATACATGTATTGATCGATTATGACTTTATAAAATAGAAATTTAAAAAAGAAAGAAATAAAGTGACTCTCACCCACATGTATGTTTGGCATGCTTCATCATCGAGTCCTCAGTCGGTAAAAGTGCTCAAACCCACTGTTTGAGGGAGCCCCTTAAATTTAATCTCGGGGGATCAAGAGATCAGGAAAGGAATTAAAATAGCATACAGGTACTCCCAAAATATTTTTACCATTAGAGGATCAATGGTGAGTTAAAAACACGGTGGGATGTGACTGCGGAGATAAAAGCCCCCAACAACCTCAGGTCGACATGTTTCAGCCTTTTGTGTTAAGACTAAAGGGTCACTCAGCTTTCATCTGGACCCAAACAATACCTATTGCTTGTAAAAGTCTATTTAATATGCTACTGGTAACATTCAACCTATTTCAAGCAATCAATCAAGGGTTGGTGAAGCACAAGCTACTCACCCGAACGGGTCTCAAGGTGCGGAGGGATGGGGAGAAGGAGGGGGCGCAGCTCCCAGAAGTTCACAGAGCTCCATCGAAGAGCCAGGTCTTGAGTTCCTTTAAGAACTTGGGGAGTGATGGAGTCTGTCGGAGGTGGAGAGGGAGGGAGTTCCATGCCTTGGCAGCGAGGAGGGAGAAGGAGCGTCCTCCTGCTCTGATTTTCTTGATGCACGGTACCGTCGCGAGGGAGAGCTGGGCCGAGTGGAGGGAACGTTGGGCAACGTGAGGCGGTGGATCATGTCAGCGGGTCCGGTGTTGTGAAGGGCCTTCTGAGCATGGGTGAGGAGTTTGAAGGTGATTCTCTTCTCGATAGGGAGCCAGTGTAGTATCTGTAGGTGTTGGCTGATGTGGCAGTGGCACGCTAGGTTGAGGACTAGTCTGGCGGCAGCGTTCTGGACGTTCTGGAGTTTGAGGGTGAGGTTCTTGTTGATCCCGGCGTAGAGTGCGTTGCCATAGTCCAGTCTGCTGCTGATGAGGGCGTGTGTGATGGTTTTCCTGTGTTTGGGGGGATCCAGTTGAAGGTCTTTCAGAGTAGGCAGAGGGTGTGGTAGCAGGAAGAGGTGACGGTGTTGATCTGGCGGTCCATTTTGAGTTCGGAGTCCAGGATGATTCTGAGGTTGCATGCGTGATACGTGGGAGAGGAGGGGTCCCCAAGGGCGGGGGGCCACCAGGTGTTGTTCCAGGTGTCGGGTGTGGGCCCATGATGAGCACCTCGGTTTTGTCCTTGTTGAGTTGTATGCAGCTGTTCTTCATCCACATGGTGATGGCTTTCATTCTGTCTTGAAAGTTGCGCTTGGTGATGTTGGGTTCGTTGGATAGGGAGAGGATGAGTTGGGTGTCGTCTGCCTACGGTGTGATGTTGAGTCCATGTGATCTGATGATGGATGCGAGCGGGGCCATGTAGATGTTGAACAGGGTCAGGCTGATGGAGGATCCTTGTGGGACTCCGCAGGAGGTCAATGTGGGTTCTGAGAGAAAAGGAGGGAGTCTGACCCGTTGCATTCTAGCAGAGAGAAAAGAGCGGATCCAGTCCAGGGCCTTGTTCCGGATTCCTGCGTCATGGTGTCTGTGGGCTAGGGTGCGATGAAAGACTGTTTCAAAGGCAGTGGAGAGGTCCAGGAGGATGAGGGCCACAGTCTCTACTCTGTCGAAGAGGGAGCGGATGTTGTCTGTTGCCGCGAGAAGGGTGGTTTCGGTCCTGTGGTTCCTCCTGAAGCCTGATTGGGAGGAGTCGAGGATGTTGTTTTCTTCTATGAAGGCGGCTTGTTCCATGACTTTGGCTGGATATGGGAGTATGGAGATCGGTCTGAAATTCTTGAGGTCAGTGGGATCTGCTGAGGGTTTATTCAGGAGAGGGTTGAGTTAAGCGTGTTTCCAGTCGTCAGGGAAGGAGGTGGTCTCGAAGCAGCGGTTGATGATTCGTTGAAGCTCGGGAGCGATGATGTCTGCGGCTCTGTGGTAGATGTGGTGGGGGCCGGGATCCGTGGGGGCCCCGGAGTGGGTGATCTTCATCATCTTCAGGGTGTCTTCTATGCTGAGGGCGGTCCAGCTGTCTAGTGTCGGCTGCATGGTGCTGGGAGCGGTGGGACGGGGTTCCTCGTGGGAGTTGTTTAACATTAACCTGTTTATTAGGAACCTCCTAAGGTTGACAACTGCATACACCTTCTGTTTCTGACCTCCAATCACTTTTGCTTAAACTTACCAATGTTTATGCAGTTCACAAATATTCAGAAGGATCTACCCGAGGCTGAAATTAATTCAGTTTCAGGAGACATGCACATCTCAACTGTTGTTTTTTTCTTATCTCACTATTCCTTTCCACTTTTTGTAAATTATTGTTTCTTAGTAAAGATGTGCATTTACAGGCAGGGTACTTCATTCCTTTAAAGTTTACACGTCTAACTGCCTTGAAGGTGAACTTGCTTAAAAATATGAAATGAATGAGTGGTTCTTTAGCATTTGTGCACATTAGAAAGTTCAGTTAAATTGTAAAAACAAAAAACTAAAGGGACATGAAAGTGAAACTGAACACAAATTTGCACTGTCTTGCACTGCTTGTCAAAATATTCCCCCCCCCCATACATGTGACAGTACATATAATAGGTTCCCTTATTGGCACATATAGCCAAAGTAATGTTATAACGAGAAGTGACTCAGAAAGATGTGCCCAAATAGACCTCACTGTGAATTGCAATTCATTTCAACCATACCCCCTCAAACATCTCTAAGTAAAAGTTAAAACTTAATTAAATTGTTGAAAAAATGAATCACTTATGGCCCAATTACGATGCTGCCATAGTTGAGGAAAAGGGACCGGCTGACAGGTAGTTGATGGTCGCGACCACCAAATTAGGATCCAACTGCCATGGAGACAGTACAAAACATGCCTCTTTGCAATGAGGCTTGTACTGCTGCCCGGAAAAGGTCCGCAGTACAAGTCCCAATGCCAAAGGGCATGCTTTTACACATCCCTGCACCCTGTGGCAGGCACCATGCAGTGCCTGCCACATGATTCAGGGATGTTTAGGGGGGCACAACAGGTGCTCCCCAGGGCCCATAGCGGAGGGCCACGGGGGACAGGGGCCTTGCTATGGGCCCTAATGCAGTCTCTCCACCAGCCTTTTCACATCAGAAGAACTGACATGAAATGGCTGGGGGAAAGGTGGATCGTAATCACCACAGTGGTGCCTGAGAAGACACCGCCTCTACTGTGGCGAGTGAGATACTACTGACCACCCAACAGGCTCCTTGAGCCCGTCGCAAGCTGTTGGTCAGTCCCTGGAACAAATCGGTTCGACTGACCGCATTGTAATGCAGCGGTCTGACCGCAGATATAGATGCCGGTGGGACCAACACCTCAGGCACGTCCTTGTCGGTCACACTGACATTGTAATGGGCCCTAAAGTGTAAAAAGTATTCTTCCAAAGAATTTTTTTAAAGTTTTTAAATGGAATTCATGGTTTTGTGAAGGAAGTAAGTGATTCAAAAACTAAAATATGATGGAAACTCCCTATTTTAATGTGCAACAAATCAATATTTTATTGTGCGGACTTTTTCAATGAAATGGTTTGTATTAGCATCACATGTAGTGCATGATTCTCCACACTTAGTGAATAGCAAGAAAGATAAGACTATAGCCCTCATTCTAAGTTGCATCCTTACAGCTTCTGCATTGTAGGGGTGGGCAGTAGTCTTTCGAATAGAATATTTGAATGCCATCATTCCTGCCCAAGCAGCTCAGTGCAGGCTTGTCTTTGCATTGAAGCATGACAAGTTGATGGGCTTATTTTCAGGCACATCTCAATGGATGGTAATTCACCAAAATGCCAGGAGTAGCAGAAGTGACATCACATGGCCTGTGACCACCATCTCTTGACATCACAGGATGTGACATAACAGTATCCTTAGTCTTGGTGACGTCACAAGAAGTGATGCCATGTGATAGTAGGCCTTAATATAGCCAGAGAAAGTACACTTTAAGTAGTGGATGTAAAATTATAAATATAATCTAGGACAGACTATTGACACGAGACCTTGTAATTCCTTCTCTGATGCACTTGCAGTTGTCATGTGGCTAGTATTTTACCAACATGGCCAGTATTATATTGCCAAGTTTGGTGAAAAAAAACAGGAAAAAAGCACACACATGGAGAATTGGCCAGTGAACAACACATACAATTTATTCAACTTAAAGCACCAGCTCCTGGCTCTTTAAACAGCTTAAAACATGAACCACACACCAATCCTTTACTCTGAGATCCGTGGCCATCCAGGATGCAGTCCAGTCCAGTCCAGTGAGACACTTCAGAGTTGTGAAGATTGAAACATAGGGCCAAGGCAACTTGAAAGGAGTGCTGCTTGTCACACCCTGGCTGGATGGGGCTTACTAAAAGAATTTCAATTTTCAATTTTACTGTCCTCGGTGAGCAGTCTGGAACAGCTGCTGTTTTACAGACACCAGATGCCAGCTGTTTGCATTTTCTTACATGAAATGGTGCTGACTTTGCAACTTGAGTCCAGGGTTGCAAGGGCAGTGCCAGGGGGAGCAATGGACAGCTCAGGTGTTGCAACTGCAACCCTAGGCAACCCCTAAATGATGTTCTTACACATCTCCAATAGGTCTCTAGAAGCCTCCTCTCCTTTGCTCTCCTTTCAATGCAAACTGGAGGGGCAGATGTGTTCAAGTAGTATTTTTTCAATATTGGGCAGATAAGCAGCCCCTGTCCATATGGCTTGAATCATGATTTGTTCAATAGCGAACAAGTGCACAGAAGCCATCCCTGGTGCTGGATCAAGTTTCAGAGTGGTGATTCTGATCACAAACGGGCGCTGTGGTACGGGCCTTACCTCTCTAAGTAAACAGGTTGTATCCCAGCCTTTTTTGTGATTGTTGCAAGGGACTATGTAGGATGTGTCGAGTTGGGTCAGCTCTAAACCTCCTACATCCTATTTAACATTAAAGTTTTTAGACCATTTAAATGTATATTTGAAGAACCAGCGGATGACTTTTAAACAGCAATTGAGCGCTAGTTAAAGCTAATGCAGAGTATTGGGATAAAGCAGCTATTGACTCATTGTGATGGTCCTCACCATAACTCAGAGGAGGAAAGAGATGAATACATAGAACAAGAAATATCATAGTCTAAAATACACTACAAAATTGGAATATCCGAGAGCACAAGATTAAAGACTCACAATGGTGCTCATTAAATCAGCAGGTGAATCCCAATAGTAGAAATAGCCTTTCTATTGAGCTTTACCTCTCAGCTTTGCATTTGTTGGGTACAAATGACACATGACAAACTGCAACACAGTTATCACTTGCTTTTACACATTTGCACCTCCACATTTTCCACCAGTGTTTTCCCGTGGTAAGTGTTTTATGCCAAAATATTGAGCTAGTCTGTAACATCATAAATGCAGTTAACATTGGCTTTGCAATTGTTTTGAATTTTAAATGAAAATAAAGAAATGAAACTTCTGAGCGGAGAAATTCCTTTGCTGTACTCTCAACAAATATGAAAGTGTTTATTTCCCACTCCACTTTTATAACAAATGCACTCTTGTTATTGACAGGTTTAAATACCCGTTTAAAGGGTAGAATTTGAGGTGGAGAAGATTATGACTATCTCCAACTTGTCCGTATGTGTGTGTTTCCAATCTTTTATGGCATGACCGCACTAGTATCCCATTTGCCACGCCTAGGAAAAGATTTTCACATGCAAAACATTACACTATACTGGGCTATCATTAAACATGAGCGAATCCTTCTGCAAGTGCAAATTTACTTCTGTGAATTTCAAAAGTGAATTTACACGAAACGTTCAAACCATTTGCACACACAACTTTAACTTAAAATGTGGAAATTACTTTTTTTCATCCTGTCCCAAGAGTCAATAATGGCTACTTTTTACTTCAAATGTTTTGGTATATTTTAAATTAGTCTGAAAGTTCAGTTCAAAGGCAATATTAATTTTCGCTTCTGAATTAAAAATCTTTGACATCGTCTAGCATTTTCTTTCACAGACTCCTGGATATTATATTTTAGTGTAAAATACTAAATTCACTCACTTTTCAGTAAGAGAAAGACAGTCAGAGATAGATAAATGAAAAATGAAACACCCAATAGCAGTTTATCATAGGTTTTTACTTGATACTCGACACTATGGCCCTCTTACAAGTGCAGGGTTACATTGCACAGGGTCAGAATTACGATTTATGTGATCATTATCACACCCTGGTCGTTTTCCTCTGATAAATTCTAGCAGGTCAAACCTGCAGCAATGTAGCAGGGAAAAGACCCATTAAGAAAAGGCAAGGCATGCAGCATTTAGTGTGATAAATAATGATTCTGCATGTTATGCCTCATTTGCAAGTTAAAAATTCAGAGTAGAAGGTATTTATCACGTGATAAATACCTCACCCCAGGGTAATGTTATTTATCACATGCGGTGAATACCTCACTATATTCCGCCTAACTTGAAACGAGGGCCTCTGTCTTTGTAAACACAACAAAAGCCACCAGAAGTTACAATGCCCAGAAGATCTCTTTATTACTCATTCTCCATGTGAACTCTCTCAAGGTGATGTGAGGGTGCTGCAGCACCTCCTGCATGCCACATGACAGCACTTCTGCCTAAACTATATGTAAGGAACCCATGGAGGTCCCAGGGGTGGCTCCATTTCTAGGGCTCCAAGGCATAGCCTTGGCACCTCCGAGCCCAAGGGACCACTGAAAAATTACATTATTACACCTGTAATAATTTAATTTAGCAGTGTTCAAGCAACCACAACTTTTATGATTACATGAACCCTGCAGAGTGCTGGTCAGCCATGTCGGCTTCTCCACCAGGCTCCTGATGACTGGAGAAGAAGGAGGAAGGGGCTGATGGAGTTCAGTGATGATCCAGCTACAGTGTGTTGTTTAAAAACACAGCACTCTGTAGATGGATGTCTGGATTGTGTATGTGAGGGGCTTAGATCAACGGCTATCCTCTCACAGAGGCAAAATCCTTTTTATTTAGCAGAGATGCTGCACATGCCTCAAACTGTACAGTATATCTGCTAAAATGGGGCCGTCAGGGTGCCCTTCAGTGCATCGATGAGGCCAATGAGGAGCCACACAGACCAGCAGGGGCAGGGCCCACGGCACTTTCCTAACTTCTGATTGGACTGTGCTTCCAGTCCCAGCAAGAAGCAGGGAGAGGGCTTGGGGTAGGTCTTCCTCTGAAATCTTGCCCTGCTGCTCTGTGTGGCTCCTCATTGGGACTCATGGGTTACTGGTTCCTATGTACAGCACCGGTTTCCTGCTCTGCTGCTGCCATGGAGCCTTTGAGTTGCCAGGTAAGGAAGAAAGGTAAGTTAAGAGAAATCAGTGTTGTTTCTCTAGGTATGTATGAGAGTCAATATGCTTGTGAGTGATTAAGAGAAAATGAGATTGAGTGAGTGTGTGTTAGTTTAATGCATCGAGAATGAAAAAGTGAGAATCAATAAGTGAGTGAGAGTGAGTATGAATTAGGGAAAGCAAGGGAGTGAGTAAAGCAGTATGAATGAGTTAGAATGAGTGAGTGAGGGGGATTGTGAAAGTGATAGTATCTTTTAAAATCTGCAATTAGGGAGGCACTGAAGATTTATACAAATGTGAAACAGCAGAGAATTGGTGGAAGGCTAGTGCAATCTATTATACATGTATGTGTTCTGTAAGATTTTAGTAAATGATATGGCTATTGAAGTTTTGTTGCAAGTTTTGTTGCAAGGATTAAAAGTCAAATGAAAAAAACCTTTTAGGTGCACATAGTTGATAAGTACACAACACAATGATTGGACAGCTGCTTATATGATCACATGACCAATTGAAAAGAAGTCAACACAATAATCAGAAACTCTGGGGCATATTCTCAAGGACTTATCGCCGAGTTAAGGGCAATTTATCGCAGCCAAAGTTGCGATAAATTCATCGCCCCATTCACAAGCTGGTGTCAACAGCCCATAACACAAGTTTACCCGCGATAGCAGCCTCAAAAAACATCGCCACAGATGACCCCGGCAACTATCGCTAATGAGATGCAGAGTAGGCGTTCCCGTGCAAAAAGCCGCGACAACACCACTCCTCAACATTCACAACGACCAGCCAGATCCGCGATAAGATCACAAAACATGCGATAAGGCGCGTTAGCAGCAGGAAACTAACACCTGCTCCGACCTGGTGCAAAGTCGGACGACAGCTTTCACCACAAAAGAGAGCTCAGCGCCGAGCCACATCTGAAGAACAACAGATGCCATGGAGCCACTGAACTTGCGTGCCGGACACCCAAGAGGGCCACAACACCCACCGCCACCACCCCCAGGACCACACTCCACCCCCCCCCACCACCCCACAACAGATGCCATGGAGCCACTGAACATGCGTGCCGGACACCCAAGAGGGCCACAACACCCACCGCCACCACCCCCAGGACCACACTCCACCCCCCACCACCCCCAGGCCCCACCCTGAGCACCCCCCACCTCCCCCGGACCAAGACACAGCACATCAACTGCACGGAAACATGAACACAAGCACCCGCCTGATGTCGCAGAATTGCAACAATCAACATACATGTGAGCACTGAAATCCTGATTCATACATACACCACTGAAAGACCAAACAAAATGTCACATTCTAATTTGTCACCAAACAACTATTCTGAGGAGTCATGGCGGGGCATCCCTGGACAATCCGTGACTCACAGCCTGCAAGACAATATCCAAGATAAGAAGGTGTGTCAGGCACCCATCAAAGGACAGGGAGAGAGAGAAAGAGAGAGAGAGAGAAAGAAAGAGAGAGACTGAACAAGGAGCGCAAGGCCAATCGGGCCCTTGGCTCATGCAAACATGCCAACAGCTGCGTGTGTCTCGAAATCTGCGCACCCCAAATCACAGGCCTGGCATCAAAGTCAGCGCGAACTCCACATCACAATTAAGACATGCAAGCAGTAGTCAGACGAAAATCAGGAATGAAAGCTCCTTTGTCTCAACACACAAGGCCGAAGGCCAACCAAACCCCTGACCTTGGTCCTAAATGCGGCTGGCACACCCTGTGTGAGATACCATACCAGCCTCCGACGACTCCCACACCACGAACTGTGCTAATGAAACACCAATGTGCCCACACCCCACACACACTTGTCCCTGCATGACCTACACCTGCAAGGGATGCCCTTGACACATTGGTCAAGAACTCCCCATACTTCCAAACGTTGCACACACATACGACTCATTGCCCAGAGCTGTGGCATATCGTCCACCGAACACCCGCCGGACAGAGGAGTGCCACGAGACCAACAAACGCAATGGCAGGCATTCCCGGGCACAACCCCTGTCACGTGGAACTGTACCGTGCACGAATGCTGCATCTGTTGGGATCCCTGCCAATGGCAGTGTTGCAAATCAGTTTCCGTCTGATTTTCCGTCTTGCCTACGTCACCTGCGTCCAGCCCTGGTTCCACTGTCGATCATGCACATTCGAGTGGCCCAGGGAGGTCTGCCTATCCAATGCAATGGTAGCTGAATTGGATTATGACCTGACAGTGCGCCCCCTGTTGGCCCACGAACAGAAGTGTCACCTGGATAGCCGTGCATGGGATGCACTGATCCTTGGCGTATGTGCTGGCAGTTGCGCATGGGAGATTGCACAACTCCTCGTGTGCAGTGAGCACATCGAGGCGCTCCCCTATTGAGCTGTGTTGCGGATTGGGGAAACGGCGTGGACTGAGCACATCTGCCCGGACCAGTTAATGGATTGGCTCACCCTGATGTTCCTTGAACCCGACAACGACGTACTATTGGAACACATTGCACATGAAGCTGCGCTGGCATTCATGGACGAGTAACTACGTCCCTGCAGCCACATCCGATTGTCACCCACAGCACTTGTCCCAACACCTTGTAGCATCATGGGGAATGCTCACATATCCCACCACAACAGAGGACATGTCTGCCTTCGTCTGGACTCTGAATGCATGTGCGTGGAACTACGCGTGTGTACACACACACCTGTGCAAGGTGATGCAGTTCCATGGTCGGAGCAGCACAGCGTCGTTTGGCAATGTTCCCAAGTCGGACACACTGCTGGGGGGAGAGTACACACATGGCAATGTAGCACGACATGTGAACTTGTCGGACCCTTTCACCTGATCACTGTCAGCAGAGCAGACAGTCGGCTCAGTCGGGTGGCAGAGAACTATGCAGACCCCCTGGGCTGTGAGTCGTGCCCCCTCACACGGGGCAATGGGCAGACGCCAAACAACACATGACTCGTCCAGCAAGGCAAGGTGGGCTGAGACCGTTGCCATCCGTGATGATTGGTGTTCATTTTTGCCTCCCCATTCCCTGCACCTGGACATGTTCCCATGCTGCGTGTAAGTGTCTTAAGCATGTCCCTGCATGTTGTGGCCGTTGCCTTGTCCATACTGACACGCACATGCCAATAAAGTCTACGCAACACCACTGTTGTCTAACTGTGATGGGTGTTGATTAGATTGACCACTCGTGTGCCACAATGAGCATCGTCCCTACACAGGGAGGAACTGACTGACGCATGTACAATGTGGGTGGGTCCCTTTTGACAGCTCCACCTCTGTGAGCCAGACATTGTTTTGGGATAGTTGCTGGTAGACCTGTGCTCTTATGTGTCTTCAGCAATGTGAGTATGGTGTCCAACCTCTGACCATGTTGAGCAATGTTATGAATCATTACAGAATGTGTCCACACAGATGTGTGTGAGTAGGCATGCGACATGAAGTTCTGTCATCACATGTGATGTAGGACACCACTTCTGGCCTGCTAACGATTTGGTCATTCCTACACACAGCCCTATTCAATACATGGACTTGTGCCTACGTTGGGGGGGTTGTGAGATTGTTGCTAATGTGCAATGGGGACACAGCTAGTACCCTCCTTCACAGTCATCCAATTGGCCATGTGTCTCGGGGATGAACATGTGCATTGATGTCATTTACCAGGGAGTACCTTCTTGTGCAATCATTGTCCCTACATCCAGCCATACTTCCATACGTGAGTGAACATAGTCATGACACATCTGCATGATTTCGAATGTTTTATTCACATTCTGGTGAATGACGGAGAGGGAGCTGTCCATGGCCATCCAAGCCCACATAACATGGAAGCCCAGTGGTGGGCCAACCAGAGTCCTTTGGGGATTGAAAAGTAATTTGGAAGAGGGGGAGTGCAGTCCGCAGCAGGATTGCTGTGTAATTGTCAAGCAGTGGAGATATGGCAGTCCGTGTCGGGGTCCGGGTTATTTGTCGCAGAGTGTTCCGGGGGTCAGTGGAAGGTGTTGTCCCAGGGCATGATGCATAGCGCAGAGCCAGGCAGGGCAAGCCATATGGAGGTGATGGATGCTACTGCCTCCTTCCTCACACAGTAATTACCATCCACATCTTACTCCTCTGATACTTCTTCTGTGTCAGGTGTGTCTGGTGTGTGTGGCGGTGTAATGGCTGCATCACTGTGTGCTACTGACACATCAGGGTGCGAAGGTGATGGGGCTGCATCACTGTGTGCCACTGACACATCAGGGGTCGGAGATGTGTGTGTCGAGGTTCCTGCAGCAGTCATCTGGAACAGGCTCAGTGGCAGCAATGGCAAGATGGGGATCTGCAAGGCATGGAAGATCGCAGCTACATCTCGCTGGTGTTCAGCAGTGGCAGCCATACTTCCAGCCTGCATCGGCTCCATGGTCTCCATTGTCCTCCGCATCTGTGCCAACTCTGTGCTGTCATCGCTGGAGCCTGTCTGCCTAGACAGTTCTTGTATCCGAGTAATGGAACCAGCGATGTCAGCCAAGGATTGTTGGTGGGCATGGTGCGGACAGTGGGTATCCGTTAGGGACTGTGGGTGCTCCCTGATGGGACTGAGGCACCCACGTATGGCATCGAGTTTGGCTGCCATGAGCTCGAAACCCAGCCGCAGCTGGTCTGCCATCTTCTCCTGGCACCCTAAAACATGGCGTTTGAAATCCATGTGTTGGTCGTGGGGGTCCTGGGAGGCAGTCGTGGTGGTGTGTGCTTCCTGCTGTATGGTCTGTGCAGGGTGTGGGCTCACCGCGATGCAGCTGGGCTGCCTTGCTCCTGGAGGTGGGGTGAGGAGGCTGTCCACGAGCCGTTGGAGTGTGTCTGGGCAAATGGGCAGGGTGTCCTCTTCATCATCACTGAAGAGATTTGTGGTCTGCTCTGCAGGAGGTGTTGATTGTCCCTCTGCAATGTAAGGGGAGATGCAGGTTAACAGTGTGTTCCATGTATGTTGACGCATTGTAGATGTTTACATTCAGACTGCAGGACGGTGTACATTGTGACTGTTTTGGTGAAGCTGGCTATTTGATGGGAGTCAGTGGACATTTCGACTACATGACGGATGTGTGGTTGTACTCGTACATTATCATCTCACAGTGTCATGCATTGCCAGATGTGATTGGCCAGTTTCTACGCACAAGAGGCACCAGTTGTGTCCTCTGTCCTGTGGTGTAGGGGTTGCACTCTGTCCCACATTGTCGTCAATGTTGATGTACCGTGATTGCTATGTGTGTGTGCTGCATTGTTGGTGATTCGCCCCTTCAGCTCTGCATTGGTGGACCCTTTGAGTGGGTGTGCATTTGACTTGTGTGCTTTTCGGGTGCTGGGATGTTTGCGACTTGGGTCATTTGTGCTACTGGAGATATTTGGTACTCTTGTGCATTGTTTGTCTGCAGATGTGTTCTTGACGTCATGGGTCGTTGGTCGTACTGACTATTCCATCCTTTAGATTGGTGACAAAGGGAGGAAAATCACTTGTAGTCATAGGCTCAAAGGCTTGGAATAAACTCCCATCTCAGCTCCGTCAGATTGCTTCCGAGTCTGTTTTTAGGAAGGCACTTAAAACTTGGATCTACAGTGCACCTGATACTTTATGTAAAACACTCATTTAAACATTTATCTCCCCTCTGGCATGAGTAGTATACCAGTTGTCTCCATCTCTGGTGTTCCGTCCCAGCGCCAAGATGCTCCTTGGAGTGATAGTTGCGCTATACAAGTTTCCATTTACATTACATTACATTACATGTGTCAGAGTGTGACCGGCTCCTTTACGGATGTGGTCCACACTCAGCCACCTCAGTGTCGTCTCGTGCACAATGTCATGTATAGTGAATTCAGCCATGCTATCTGTCATGCAGTGTCACTTGCATTGTCAGTGTGGCTCAGAGAGCCGCTGCTTTTCTGGATTCAGCACACGTGCATGGGTAGGTTGTGGCATTGGTGATATGGAGGGGGGCCCATTTGTGCACATTGTGGACGGGGGCCTACTTGGTGTTTCTATGTGTGCTGCAGTGTGCCAAGGGTATCAGGGACATGTTCCACACTCATTGCGGGTGTGCAGTGTGCTGCACATGATTGTGCATGTGTGCCATTGTGCCCATCTGCCCCCGTCCCCCCAGTCCCTGGTCGTTACTCACCCTGTTGCTGTTGGGTCAGGTCATTTCGGGCTGTGTCCAGACCCCCAACTCCGTGCACCGTCTCCACACTGATGACTGTGGCCACCATTTCCTCCAGCTCATCCAGCTCCTCCTGTGGCGCAGGACTCCCACCTCCAGTCGCCTTTGCTGCCTTCATGTTGGCAGCGAGTTTCTGTTTGGTTTGGCTGTGCACTTCATGCCAGCGCCTCTTGACATCCTCCATTGACCTCCTCGACACTCCGACTGCATTCACTTTGGTGACGATGGACTGCCATAAATCCGTTTGTGTTGCCAATGTCGCAGTGGAGGTGACGAACAGTTGTTGGTAGTGTTCTATCACCTCCGTGACGGTGATCTGGTCTTCCTGCGGACTGAACCCCGTCTTCCTCTTCCTCTTCTCCTTGCCCTCCCCCGAACAGGGGGTTCCATGCTGGTCCTCCGTGGGGCTTGTGGAGTTAGGCTTGTCCTCTGCACTCGGTCCGGGTGCATCCATGGTGCTACGCAGTTTGAATTGGTTTTGGGGTTTGTTTTTTTATTGCTTTTATAGTGCATTTTCACGCATGACGCGTGGGTATTGCAGGCCTGTCGCATGGTTTTCGCTGATTTTGGTATCGCGCTTTGTGGCATTGCAACTTTTTGGGCGATTGTGTTTCGCATTTTTTGTTTATCGCGTTGGTTTTTACGTGGTCATTTGGCGGGATATCATGCTGCTATCACATGGTACTGAGGGGTTGGGAATTGGACATTAAGATGGTGTTATTTTCTCGCGATGGACTGCGATATGCAAAGTTGCGATAAGCTAAATTTGCGATGATTATCACACGTTCTTGAGAACATGCTCCTCTATCTCTTAAGTGTTTTAAAATTTTAAACTATTTAAAATGAAGAATGACATAATATCATAAGCATTATTCCCTGGAATTGAAGCATGAGGCAGGAATCTATATGTTTCTTGAATTAAGTGTTCTTGTCCGCTGCTATTGGTGATTAGTTCCCTCAGCAGCTGGCCTTATTAGCTGTTATTTGCCCATCCTGCAGAGTGCGAGGTCACATAATGAGGTGAAAGCTATTGACAGCTGTTAATAGTATGCAGACAATACCCCCTTCATGTCAACACTGATGTGTCAGGGAACATGCAACGCAGACCAAAATAAGTAACTAGGGCCAGAATTCTTAGCAAGACAGGCTCACTATCTCTGGCAGTTCTCAGCACACTTGTAGCCAGGACACCATCATACTGCAGACTGAGAAGTGTAAAAAAGAGAAATCAAACCAGGAGGCCATTTCCATCTATGCACCCAGGAGCTGGAAAACATCTCTGCATCTATGAGGGCACTGTAACACTGCTCCAATGTAGGAAAGAGTTGAAGACGCACCTCATTAAAGAACTCTACATCACAATGCACAACCGACCACAACTGAGCTATCTCTCGTAATAGCCTTTAACTTTACACTTGTTGATTACCTTGTTCAGCTTGAGAGTAGGTTTTTGCTAGATAAATACCATATACATACATACCTATATTCTGATTAATGAGGACAATCCGACCAGTCCATGTAGGGTGCTATGGTTTATCACAGAATCCAACTAAGCTCATAGACATGGCTGATACAGGCAGAATTCAAAACTTACAAAAGAGAAATGCAATTAATTTATTCTGCTAAAAGTGGTACTTTATTTGTTCAGGTCATTTATGCGTTCACCATTTACTCTGTTTGTTTCTCCACCAAGGAGTACACAGCTGTAAATAAGGTTAAGGCTATGCCTTCTTGCTGGTTGTTGATGTTGTGACCATGTTGCTGGCAGCCATTTTGTGAAGCCAGCCAGTGTGCTTTTCCCATAGGCCTGCATATCTTCTCTATTTGTGGCCATTCCGCCTTGCTGCTTGTTGTTGTTCTGACCATGTGGCTGGTGGCCATTTTGTATAGCCAACCAGTGTGCTTTTGCCTAAGGCCTGAATGTCTTCTCTGTTTGTGAGTGACCATGCCTCCTTGCTGGTTGTTGTTGTGCTGACCATGTTGCTGGCAGCCAATTTGTGTAGCCAGCCAGTGTGCTTTTCCCATAGGCCTGCATCTCTTCTCTGTTTGTGGCCATGCCTCTTTGCTGGTTGTTGATGTTGTAACCATGTTGCTGGCAGCCATTTTGTGTAGCCAGCCAGTGTGCTTTTCCCTATAGGCCTGCATATCTTCTTTGTTTGTGGCCATGCCTCCTTGCTGGTTGTTGTTGTTCTGACCATGTAGCTGGCGGCCATTTGGTGTAGCCAGCCAGTTTTGCCGTAGGCCTGCATATCTTCTCTTTGTTCACCATGCTGCCTTGCTTGCTGTTTGACCATGTGGCTGGTGTCCATTTTGCGTTGGCATCCAGTTTGCTTTTGCCATAGGCTTGCATGTGTTGTTCTTCTATCATTATGTTGCGGCCATGCCTCCTTGCTTGCTGGTTCACCATGTGGTCGGTCGGTGGCCATTTTGTGTAGGTAGTCAGTGTGCTATTGCCATAGGCCTGCATGTCTTCTCTTTGTTCTCAATGCCATTTTGCTCTTTGTTGTTGTTGATGACCATGTGGCAATGGCAGGCTGCCATTTTGTGTGTCCATACAGTGTGGCCCTTTACCATATGCTTCCATGGATGGTTGAGCAATGAGATAGCAGTTTAATACATTTTAAATGATATGCTTGAGGATGATGTCACTTATTTATATTTTTTTAATTTTATTTTTTCAATTTTAGTTTGTTTTTAAATTTATTTGGTAATTTGTAATATTTAAATTGTTTTACATTTTTTTAATTTTTTTGTTTTTATATTTAGATAACTTGTTTTTACTTTTTCATAACATCTGGCATCAATGAATCAACCCCATGTCTGCTATAAGTGCACAACAACATTCATTGTGTAAGGATTATTCTATTGTCATTTGTCAGCTGCACCTCCCAGAGTGCCACATCACACGTGATGCACATAAAGCAAACAGTTACATCTGTATGTTTTGTTGTTGTTTTTGCTCTTTCTTATCTTTCCTGAGTGTACACCATGAAAGTTTATGTTGGTGTAGTTTTCCGTTTTACGAATGAACACTGTATTGTTACTTATTAATAATAACTTAAGTAACCACACTAAATGATATTGTTTGTTTGTACTACTTCTTGAACTGCAACAATGCCACATTTCACTGATGTTCTTCTTGCTTGTTTGCTTTTAGGTGCACAAGAGAAGAGACATCAGCCACAGTACTGCCAGACAGAAGGCCTGTGCACGATGTGACACATGATTGACTACGCAACACAGTCATCTCTTCAGCTTGTTGTGAAGCTAAGGTCCACTGCCAACTGACAGCTTCAAGATGGCACCAAAGAAAGGTGCTGCCAAGAAAGTGGCTAGTGGGGAGCAAAAGAAGCAGACTTCAACCACTGGCATGCCAACCGCAACCTTTTTCAGGTAAGTTGTGCCTGCTGCACCGGCGTGTGGCGAGCAAGCTGAGAGCAGCACTCCTGCACCAACAGCACCCCTCCCCCAAACTAAGCACAAGACCATGTCTGTCAGTGTGAGGCAGCCAGTGCAATCATGTTGATGCCGCCGAGTGGTGATGTTGAATTGTATTTGTCCCTATCGCAAAGTAGTACACAATCGTTTCAGAAAACACAGCAAAGTGGACAGCAGCCGCAGCCAGCAATGGTACATTTGTCTGATGTTGGAGCACAACAGAAGGTTGAACTACCTTCGGAGGTAGAAGTTGAACGTCCTCTTTTAGAATCATTGGCTCCCAGATCTCCAGAAAGGAAAATGAAGGTTACTGCAGCACCATCTCCTCCAAGCACCACTTCTGATGATGATGATAGGGACATTGAGTGGACCGTGATAGAGACCTGGTAACAACAGGAGAGGCAAGGGAAAAGAAAAGTTCCAGAAAGACTTAGACTTATGGAAGAGGATGAAGAGTAGGATGACAATGACGAGGAAGTCATGGTGGAAGGTGACACATAGGAATCTGACATTGCTATTCAGCCAGCTCCCAGGGATGTGGCACAGGTAGCACTGCCATCAGCTCCCATATCTGCAAATCCCCAGCTGAGACCTGCACCAACCCGTGCCTCAGGAGAAGCAGAGAGGCAATTGACGACATTCCCACCTACCTCCAGTTCTTCTTCAGGCATTGGCAGTGGCCCAGTAAAAAAGTGCTCCTCCCCAGTTTGGGACTTTTTTATAGTTAGCAAAGAGGGGGAGCACATTGAAGTATGCACTATTTGCCACACAAATGTTTGTTGAGGTGAGCCTGGTACACATTATGGTACTGGAGGCCAGACGACACATATGAAAAAACACCACACAATGAAATGGGAGGAGCACCTTAAAAAAATTGCTGAACGTGATGGTGGTGGGGGAGAACCGGGGAACAGCAGCTACAAGTCCAAAGCCGGAGACTTGGAAGAAGAACGGCTGGAACTTCAAGTCCCACCCCGTAGTTCTGGGGTGCGGCCTTCAACTTCCAGAGAGGGCAGTCTTGTCTCACAGCAGCCAACAACACCATCAACCATAAACACTGGCAACAACAGCAAAAGAAGGACCGGGCCCAACCTCAGCATTGTATTGGTTTCAATTGTCAGTTCTCCAGTCCACTACAGAGGCGATGGCAAAACAGGTTGAGCAAGTGGCAGCACCAATGACCATCCACAGGATGTTCAAGGAGTATCTGGATGATCCAAAAGAGGTCTATGTGGATCAAAATCCATTGATGTATTGGTATGGGAAGATGCGTCAATGGCCAGAGCTCAGCAAGCTGGCAATAAAGTATCTGGCTTGTGCTATCACCAGTGTGTCTGCTGAACGTTTGTTCAGTGCAGCTGGTGCGGTCGTCACAGTGAGAAGGACCAGTCTCTTGTCTCAAAATGTGGAGAGATTGACTATGATCAAAATGAACCAACATTTTATACCACACAATTACACAGTTCCTGAAACAGCAGCACAGGAGGAGGAGGGTGATTGGTCCAAAATTGAATCAAATGTGTTAGCTGACCAACTTCTGGGTGAACCACCTGAGTTTGAGGATGAACTCTACTTCCCAGACTAAGTATGCCAGTGCCCCCATAGAACCTTTAAATTTTTCTTCTTGAACTTAGTTCTTTCTTTGCAAAAAACCAAAAAACAAATTAGCTAGAGCAACATTATTATTTTTGTGTCAGATTTATGCGGCCCCACCTTCTTTATTACTCAGATATTTATTACCGGATTGCAGTCTGACCAGTGTGCATTGAAGAAGCCTCCACAATTCCTTCGTGACATTGGGGACAATGCCTGCCCCACTCGCATGCCTATTCCTTTTGCATCACTTTTTAAAATAGATAGTTCAGAACTTCGACACAATATAGGTCATCATGGCAGCATTCCCCATAATGGTCCAGATAGTTAAAGAAGTATAAGCCTAGACTCTATAACTAAGTGCTCTGCTCTCTCTTAAGTTACAAGTACATAAACAGGCTGTGTAAAATTACTTGAAGGCAGAAATGCAAGGTAAAAGTAAAATAAACTACTTCAGGCATAAATTTAGATTAGAAAAAATAGCTTCCTCCTTCATTTATTTATAAAAGCAACCTACCCTCTCCACTCAAACAACATGCACACACCTCTCCCAAACAAAAAAGACCCAAGCCACAAAACTCAAAATGTCCAAGAAAGTCTCTCCAGTCCCAACTCCCTACCCTACCTCTCCACCCAGCCCCAACAAACAACAAATCCCTCTCACCAAAACATGTTTTTTAAAAAAGGCTAAAAGAGGGCATTATGGACATCGGTCCAGAGCTGGGCCAGCCTCTGCTTCATGGAGGTGAGCCGGCCCTCGATGGTGTCCAGCCGCTGCAGGATGCGGTGCAGAATGGCCTGTTGCCATTCTGGTGGGGGGTGGCACCAGTTGGCTGGCAGCAGCGCTGCCGTTGGGATTACCAGGAGGCTGGAGGCTAAGGGGCACCAGATGCACAGGGGCTCAGCTGTAGTGCATTTATTTCTTCCTGTTCCTCTTCCAGGACCACCAGCTGCTGGTATTCTTGCTGGATATGCTCCAGCCTCTGCCGCCACAAATGCACCTCTCTCTCCTGCCTGTTGGGTAGTCCGGCTGGACCAGCAGGAGCAGCTATATTGAGAAAAGTAAAAAAAACAATTGTAAATAATGCTCAGTTCAAACAATTGTTTCAAATAACTGGGTGGCACAGTAGCAGTACATTGCTGGTCTCCTAGGGCCACTGGAATTTATTCGATGTGATTATGATTAGGAGTCACAGGGCCAATTTTAGGTATTACCCACACATGTTGCCAAACATAAAAAGCACTGACTGTGTGGCAGAAAAGTAAGAGGCAGAGAAAACTAACCCTGGGCATAGTTCACGGAGTTGCACTACGCGGCACTACGCGAAATGGTAAAAAAAACTCCGCCGCACTACGCAGAGCTCCGCGAGCGGCAGAGTGCAATAGAAAAATGCTGTTCGTGGTGATTGCACAGTGCCGGATGCTTGTCCGCACTGTGCAATCATTGCGAACGGCACCATGCACAGCGCAAGCTTTCCTTTTCTGCCGCTCAAGTAGATTTTTACTCGAGCGGCAGCTTTCTCAACGCGAACGGGCAGTTTCTCAACGCGAGCGGTCGCGAGCATACGCGACCACTCGCAATGAGAAACCTGACCCCCCCGCGTTGAGAAATCTCGCCGGGAGGTTTATTTTCCACGCTCGCGCTCGCCAACTTGATGTTGACGATCGCGAACGAGGAAAAATCTCGCCGGGAAGTGGATTTTCCTCGCTCGCGCTCGCCAACTTGACGTTGGTGAACGCAAGCAAGGAAAAGAACTCCGCTAGGCTGTGCAAAGCGGAGATTTTCGGATCTCCGCGCGCTCCGCGTAACGCGGAGTGCGGAAAACTCCGCAAACACCGCGAGCGGAGCGGAGTTCACCGCCCAGGCCTAGAGAAAACATCTCTGGATTAAAAAAACTGTGATTTGATTATTTTTTTTCTAAAGCTTTTTCAAGAAACTATAAACAGTCAGACACTTTGGGGCCGATTCCGATCTGGGTCGGAAAGCTCTCCGACCGATCCGGATCCGGATTGTTTTCCGACCGAGCCGGACCCCTGCAGTCCGACCGAGCGAGTACGATACGGCCGTATGCTGCCGGACTCGGTTCGGTCGGACTCCCTTTGAAGTCAATGGGAGCCGGTCGTACAACACGTACATGGGCTCCCATTGACTCAATGGGTACGTTGCACAAAAGGGTGCCCCCTGTAGTGGGTACGCGTTGGTGCCATCCGCACCGTACACGCATGTATAGGGGGGACCCATGGGTCCCCCCTGTGTCCGACTCGTACGGCTACGGGTGAAGGGGGGTCCGGCACGGACCCCCGAAGTCCGCTTCCCAGAGTGTTTTCGAGTCGGAGGCTCCGACTCGATCCGGCTGTCCGGATCGTGCATCGTTCTGGCTCGGTCGTGAAACGTCTCCATTGCGCGGTACGAATCGAGTGCGAACGAGTCGGACGGAGCGGTTCGGACCCGGAAACGAGTCGGTCGGCGATTTCGCGTTGAATCGCATCGTACTTGGGCATCCGGACCTCAGTACGACTCGGTCGGAAACAAAGCCTCCGACTCGGATCCGGTAAAGCCGAATCCGATTCGGAGCCCTACCGACCGAGATCGGAATCGACCCCTTTGAGTTGAAAAATAAATGACCTCTCATTGATGAGTATGTGTGTATCCCCTATGCCAAACTTGATATCAAATCATGCACTTACTTCCACTTTACTCTGTGGCCTAGCCCGCCACCACTTATTTCCAACAAAATCATTTGCTGGGCAGTCACCAAGGAAAGGAAACTTGATTTTCTCTACTGCAGGGGGTAGGGTAGAGGGATTAGACAGGTAGGGTAGAGCTTTTTTAATATTTAATAGAGGGGCCACTACACTGATCATCGATTCATCATCTTTGGCTTATTCAGTCATGGTTCAATTCGAGAGGGAAAAATCTGAAAAAGTGTAAATTAAATCTGTTATGGGAAACCATTATATATATATTCTGGAATCACATCACATTGGTATCTCATGATTAAATGTGGCACATGCCAAGAATGGATTTTCGAATTTGGTAGGCTGGGACGGAAGAACTTTGGAATAAAGGAGTGAAGTACTAAGAGGTCACTGAGTGGGCAAAGAGACAACACACCTTGTGTGTTTGGATTGCAATGCATTGAAAACCATATAAATGCCACATTAACTGAAGCAGACCCACATTACACAGCCAAAACTGCAGTCACAAATTGGTTGCCCCATACTGCACTTCAGTCATAGTTGGCAAAAATGCCATGGGCTGGGAGGGGGGATGATGAATGATGGGTAGGATATATCTGGCTCACCTAACAAATACAGCGAGTCCAGGAAGTAGAACAAAGAATGCAAATAAATAAATAACCCCAACTTGGAAGAACCATGGTTTTGAATGATAGTGATAACCCTACATAAATCAAGTAAGCAGAGTAAGTGAACAGCAGCACGCTCCTCATGAGAAGAAGAGCTGAGCAGCGGCCGGTGCAGGTAAGGACGGTGGAGCCGGGTGGGGAGGGATTTCTACAGACGACGACGAGTCAAAATTAATTATTTATTTAATTTTCCCTTGTTGTCGTCTGTCGAATCCCACCAACCCAGCCCCACCGCTCTTACCTGCACGAGCAGCTCCTGTCAGAGCAGCCTTGGTTAAACATCCAAACAATCCAAATATTCATTCATCCTTTCATTCTAATTCACTCATAGCTACCATGATTAAGCTTTACTTTCTTCCATCCAGTCTTTCACCAAAACGTACAATACATTATCCACCCATTCAATACATAGCAACCCTTTCTTCAAACCATCCGTTCGCCCAGCCACCGCACATCCTTTCACCCACCCACCCTTTCACTCATGTACCATTTCCTTCCTTTTAAGTTAACCTTCCGTTCTTTCATGTCTCCCTCGAACCATCAAAGCTCATTATATGAGATTTTGCTGCATTGCAGATAGAAGAGGCTTTAATAATAACTCTGTGACAGGTAAAGTTGGGGGGGGTTCACCTCATGGTCAATTTTGATGACGATGAGCGACGTCATGGCAATAGCTAGTGAGCATAGAAATTGCAAGAAATTATGTGACCTACCAGAGTCCGTCCCTCCTGCCACTTTTCCACCTGCAACTGAGCTGTCGCCTTCTCCTCCTGCAGTGGCATTGGAGCCGGCATCACCGATGTTCTATGTGGCTAGAATATAAAACATTACACATAATTTAGATCCCAGATATGCAGCCCCAAATACAATAGCAATGCAGCACTATAGCTCAGTTAGCATGTCAGTATCTTCCAAATATCACTCTGGGCATTTGATTGGTTGGTTCACAAAGTTAGACAAGCCAGGCATGGAGTAATGCTCAATGAAAAACATGGTGTTGAATGGCAAATGAAATGAGAGTGGTATACAGTAACTATAAATAAATGGGTCTGCAGCACACTACATTGGGGGTGGTTCATGATGACCATGGCCACTGTCTCGTGAACTGAACTGTCTTAGAGCTAGGCATAAGCAGGAAAAGAAAAGCTTTCTGAACAAACATACATGGTGATTTTTATTTAAAATGCTAGTTTACTTAGGCCTGCTATCTGACTCTTCACAAATCATGATAGATAGCACCAACATTCCAATAGACCAATACTCCAGGATTCTACGTTTCTACCATAAGAAGTCCACAACAATCATAAAAGGACTTACTGGGATCAGCAGAGCCCTCAGCAGCGGGCTGGTGGTCGACGCCGGCTAACCAGCTTGTCCCGGACCCTCCGAATCGTCCCTCTTCTTGCCCTTGGGTGCTGATGAAAGAAATTAAGAAGATAAATAAATATAGATTAGTGATTCTGTTGATAATCTCCACAAAATGTTTTATGAAAAACAAACGCAGTTGCTAAAACAGATCACCTATAGTACTACTAGTTTCGACTTAAGTCTATTGACTGTCGTTAAATCCATATTCCAAATCTCCTTAACAAAAACTAAGTTTGGAACTAATGTATTGCAGTGAATGATCTTTGATTCCATCTATTCCCATTTATCAACACCTTTGATGAGCTGAATCAGTCTCCCTTTTTTGTAATTCATAGATGCATACTTTACATCATCACTATGAATTCAATTAAATAACCTGGAACTGTACGAGCTACATAAACAAAGTCACGTAGAGAATGCTCTACTCAGTGATTCACTATAGTGACAGAAGAAACAGTCTACAATGGCTTCTTAATTAATCAGCCAAAACGAGCACCTGATGAATGTGATTAGGCAAATATACCAGCGTAAACTTTACTAAACATAACTTACCTCTGAGTGTGAGCAGCATGCTATTCGGAATTTATTTTTAGCATTGTATAGCACAAACACAACAAATAATTAATACTCACCAAAGCCCCAAAATCTCAACACCTAGCAGGTCAGGCAGGTCCTGGTCTCGGTCCAGAATATCCGCCCAGCGGTGCGTCAGCTGCTGAGCGGGCACCGAACCTGGCTGGTGCGCCACACGCATCAGCGCGCCATCTCCCAGCGTCGCCGACGCTCCCGCAGGGAGTAGCCGCTACTGGGCCTGCCGCCTGCTGCCAGCATAGAGGGGAGGTGGCGCTGCATAAAAAAAAGCTAGTGCTGCCACCTCCTCCTCTCCAAAGATTGCCCGGGGCTGCACACCTGGGTGGCGGCACTGCCCGCATGGAAGTCGCCCCTCTACCATAGTGCTGGGTGGGGGAAATAATAACTAAGAAGGGAAAGTAAAGTAAAGAAGAAAGAACTAAGCAAAGAAGGGGTAATAAACTAAGTCAAAAAGTCACAAAAACACAAAAAAACTTACACAAAAATGTAAAATACACAAACACAAAGATACACATTATAAAAAATAAAAATTAGGGGTAGAAAAGTAATAAAGGACAAGGATAACAAAGATTAATTAGAGATAATAATTTAGGCCTAGCACCATAACGGAGAGCAGAAAAACAAGATGGCCACACCCATGCGGACTGTGTGGTGCTGTACGCGCGCAATTTAGAAGTGCACGGATGCACTCCGAGTTCCCAACTCAACGCGAACTGGCGCACCGGTAAACTCTGCCCGAAAGCTGAACTCCGCACAGCACAGTGGAGTTTTTCTGCGACTCTGTGGATTTCCGCGTAGTAGGACTCTGCAAACTCCACCCACCCCTAATTTTAAATCACTGTTCTGAAAATGCCACTTTTGAAAAGTTGTCATTTTCTTGTCTAAGCCAGTTGGCGCCTGAAGTCTGATGCATGGGTCACATAACTAGGTGTATTTGGCAGTTGGCCTTTGTGTATTCCTTCCAGATAGTATCACAATAGAGGGTCTGGGTGGTGGCAAGGTGAGCCATCCTGACTTGATGAGAGGGGCGGAATTGTCACCTGTCCCCCTTGTACTTCAAAGACTGCTTCAGCTCATACACAAGGGGCTTCTAACTAGTCTATTGTACCTGCAGACAGAATAGGACCAGGGCATGGAGGCAGAAAATTCCAGAAGCTTCTGTAGGGGGAATACCATGGCACCAAGTATGAATAGAGGGTCCTCGGACCCACTCCTCAGTACACTTCTGGACTAGGGGATACTACAGAAGAAGGATTGCCCAGCTGACCTGCCTGGACTTGCCTGAGGCCTGCCCTGCTGTCTAAGAAGGAACACTGGACCTCCACCCTTCATCCAAGACTAAAGTGACAACTAAAGGGCAGCTGACTGACCTGTTCTGAGCTAGAGGGACACAACTAGCTCCAGAAGCCTCCCTGCAACTGCCCAGCTGAACCTGCTGCACTGAACCTACCTGGACCTACAACTGAACCTGCATGAGTCCTGTTGGCATCTGCTGGAGTGAGTTCTTGATCCCCTAGTGGTGCCTCCCAGGTCCTGGACCCTTGATGTGGCATTTGTTAACTCCTCTTCAAGAAAAGGAGAAATATGAAGTTCTGGGCTCTTCGCAACCGTTAATGCAAAGATCTTACAGCCTGCACCAACTGCCAATGCAAAGCTCCGATGTACCCGATTCTTCACACTACAGCGACTGCCAGTGATGACTGGCAGTGCAAGATCTGCTCTTCACGGTACAGCATCGATAGCCCACAGTGACCACCAATGTGAAGTTCCCGCAACGACCATCGGCGAACCCCGGCCTGCTCTTCTCACTACAGCGACGACTGTCTGCAACGCTTTCCTTGCTCTTCGCGACCTACTGCGATCAGAACTCTTTACGCTGGACTTTAGAAGGTAACTCTTTCAGCTGGACTGGCCTGGTCCCTGTCTCTGCCCCATTACCTGACCCGTGCTCCATTCCGGTCGGCCTAAACCTTCGACTTTCACCCGGTCTCGCATGACCAGATACATGCGAGTGGGGCTTTGTGCCTTGAAGTGCTATACTTACCTTAAATGTATAAAATTGCATATCTCCTGTTCTACTGATTGGATTTTTTGTTGTTTGGCGTTAAAAAATGTAATAAATGTTACTCTATTTTTCTAAATTGGTTTCGGTTTTTACTTGTGTTGTGCTTTGACTTTATTGCTGTTTTAGTGCTGCATAAATACTTTACAGATTGCCTCTAAGTTAAGCCTGACTGTTTTTGTGCCAAAGTACTAAAGGGTTAATTTCATTAATTTTTTGTGGCTCACTCTAACAAGGATCATGGCTGTAGCATGAGTAGGGTTTCACCCCCAAACTGACAAAACATTCAATAACTCTACAAGGTAATACGATATAAACTAATACTTGCTAGAATATTTCACGGCAATACAAAACTTTGCTTAATCAAATTTTTGTATACCAAGGCCAATTGAAGTCAAATGCATAAGTGTCAAACAGATTTATCAATGGAACTGAAAAATGACATGTCAGAGCATTAAAGAGAAAGATACTGGTCCCCAACACCAAATTATAGCTAGACAGGTCTGTGAAAGGATCATTTAGCAGAAACTATGCTTTAGGTTACAATGGGCACCTAAAAGAATGAAAGTTCTGAAATGAGGGAATCAAATATTTGCCAGAAATGCAGAAAAGTGATTGGTAATTATGAACATTTGCTTTTTGAGTGCCATAGAATATCAAAGTTGGTCGTAGAACACATTAAAGTGGCTGTGCACATACATATTGGGACAGATTTACTTTTCTTTCATGCAATGATATGAAGCAAGGTAACTTGAAAATGAGAGTGTTGGTGGGATTCTGAAACCTTGATTATGGGACACCAGGCCAATCTTGCTAAGACCACCCACTTCCAGCCCTTTCCTAGTGCTAGACCCTATGACTGCCATGCTCCACACCCCTTCACAGCCCTACGCCCCAAGCCTGCCATGCTTCACACTCCTTCACTGCCCTAAGCCCTAAAACTACCATGCTCCACACCGCTTCACAGCCCTAAGACTGCCATGTTCCACACCCCTTCACAGCCCTACGCCTTAAGACTACCATACTCCACACCCCTTCACAGCCCTAAACCTGCTATGATCCACATCCCTTCACAGCTCTAAGACCACTCACCTCTGTACCCCTTCCACCTTTCCTAGCCCTAAGCTATAAGACTATCCAGCTCTTTATCCCTTTCCAGCACTAAGGCCTAAGACCGCTCCATCTCCAAACAATTCTCAGCCTTAAGATATCCAACCTCTGCACCTCTTCCCAGCACTAAGGCCAAAGACTGCCCTCCTCTAACCCCTTCCCAAGCCCTGAGTTCTATTTCTTCCCACATCCACACCCCTTCAAAGGCCTAAGGTCTAAGACCTGCATGTTCTGCATCCCTTTCAAGCCATAAGACCACCCACCTCTGCATCCTTTATACTTCCCCATCCCTAAGCCGTAAGACCACCCAACTCTGCACCTCTTCCCAGCCCTAAGGCCTAAGACCGCCCACCTTCATTCCCTTATTTGCCCCAGGATCGCCCACCACTGCCCCCATTCCCAACCTTAAGCTCTAGGACTTCCTACCTCCGCACCCATCCCAAGCCCTATGCACTGAAACCTCCCACCTCCAACCCCTTCACAGCATTACGGTCCAAGACCTCCATGCTCTGCACTCCTTTTGATCCATAAGACCACTCACATCTACATTCTTTCCACGTTTCCCAACTCTAAGCCATAATACCACCCACATGGGCACCTCTTCCCACCCTAAGGCCTAAAACTGCCCACCTCCAACCTCTTTCCAGTCTTGACTAGAGAAAAAGGTGCAACCATTGTGGCTAGCCTTTGACAGGTTAAAGCACCAACAAACTCTGCAATCTACATAAAACTATGTATCTGACTCAAGTAGACTATTTAGATCCTTTCCAAGCTTTGGTTTGAACCCATTAGCAGAAAATGCAGGAATTGCAACAATTCATGGTGAAAATAATGCCTTGAGAATTTACTGGAGTTGCTCCGGGAGACCCTCAATATTCCAGGACAATATTATGCTAAAGGATGTTCTACACGCTTTGACTGTACATTTAACATTCCAACTTGCACAAAACATAAAATATTGATCTAAGGCAGGGTTTCTTCTCAATTCTCTAATAGGAGCTGCCTTTTTATGTAGTTTTGGCCACCTGATTCGCTCCTGTACAGTTGTATCACAAAGAGCTTGGGAAACATTATAACTTTTCTTTTGTGAAGAGAATAATGCTGGGAATACATTAGTTTGTTTCCCTTAGTTAGATACCATCAAGAGAATTACATTTCTCATGCCGCTTTTTAGTACTATAAATCAAGGTATGTCTTACAGATTAATTGAATTTTGGTGTTCCTGCGTTATTAGATTGTGGGGCCTGTGGAATATACATAGACACTATGTGGGCAGGAGAAATAAATATTTCACAAATACCTGAGAAGTTTCCAGAATGTGACAAAACTGTGGATGGAATGCCTCTTGACCAGTAAAAAAAATGACTGTTCCACTAATGGCTTCTTTTGGGGACCATAAAGAGGTGATATCCTTTGATAGTATTGCTGCACCTAACTAGAGGGAGAGGATGTAGCCTAATGGCTAGAGCAGTCGACCTTGAAACTGGGAATCCGAGTTCAAGTCTCGGCAGGGACGCTCATCATCCTGTGATTCTGTGCAAATCACTTAATCTCCTGTGTCTAACAAAATGAATGTGTTCATCTGTATTGCAACTGGTGCTTATGTAAAGCTCTCTGATACATTTGGGTCGAGTTTGCGCTATATAAAACTAACAGAAAATCTTAGGGCCCGATTCACAAAGGAAACTTAGACCTGAAATCTAACTTTACACCTGAACTGTAAGTTTAGACCTAAAGTCTATCTTTATACCTGAAGTCTAAGGTTAGACCTAAAGTCTAACTTAGACCAAAAGCCTAACTTTACTACTTTTCAGTATTTACAAATGTAAGTTACTGCTAGTAAAATTACTAGTAGTAAAGTTACTAGTAATAACTTACCTTTCTGAATACCGCAAAGTAGTAAAGTTAACTTTTGGTCTAAATTTGACTTTGGGTCTAACTTTACCTTTGTGAATCGGGCCCTAAGAGCCTGATTTAGAGTTTAATGTAACAAACGAACATGACGGATACCCTGTCTGCCTTTGTACATACAATATATGCTATGGCACTGATAATAAGGCAGAAGAGATATCCGTCATACTTGTGATGGAGTAACCCATATTCCAAACTCTAAATCAGTCCCAAAGCTGTCACACTCTGCATTTGTTCATGTGTAAGGATCTTTGCACCAAAACACATTCCACAACAATTTTTTCATTGCTCCCTTTGCCCCCTGTTTATATTTTTGTCCCTCGTTTTTTTCCTATACCCTTTCCACTAGATTTCCTCAAGGAGATTCAATTCCTTTTCTTTCTGCCTTTCTGGGGAAGGCATTTTTAGCCTGTGTATCTCCATCTTCCAGAGAAGAATTCCCATACTCCAAAAGACTTTTTAATGCCTTGTTTGCATTTTCATCTTTTGGGGGTCACTACTGAAGGCACAAGTTGTTTGATACGTGAAATCAAGGTGTCATCAACACCATGGCTATAAGAATAAGCTACGGTCATACTGGCTACAGAAAAAGGAGTGATCATTGCACCAAGGCCTTGACCTCAATGGTTTATGACAGAGAGTAGTTTCAGATCACGGGTCACAAATCTAAAAACTGAATCTGAAGAAATCCTCAGTTCCACCGCTATACATTATCCTACTCAACACTCTCACAGAACACAAGAGAGAATTTGCTTTATAACAATCCCAAAACACTGCAGCCAAATTCTCAAAATGTGCTTTCTTAGCATTGCTTCTATGTTAGGAGCAAACGCCTGACTTTATAGAGTTCATAAAGATTTCTTGGAGCAGACCTTGCAAGCTGGCTGTGGTAGATTTCTAGAAGTACAAAATAAAATGCAACTATTTCCACAAGAAACCAAATGTACAATTCTGCATGTCAAAATGGAACTTATATCTGGGCATACTAATTTGTCTCTAGTTACTTCACTGCTAAAGTAGTTTTACCATGGGAAAACCTTTCTCCAACAGCCCTAACAATATTG
The DNA here is from genome assembly GCA_963921515.1 of Calotriton arnoldi. Taxonomy (NCBI): domain Eukaryota; kingdom Metazoa; phylum Chordata; class Amphibia; order Caudata; family Salamandridae; genus Calotriton; species Calotriton arnoldi. The sequence continues at coordinate 39,409 of CAWUFW010004282.1, read as the reverse complement.
TACATTTTCTCCTCACAATACCCCATTACCCCCTCATGGGTCCTCCTCGTCCCAGTCCTAACAAAGTGAGGCAGTCCTGCCTCCAGCCAGCCAATCAAAACGCTAAAAAACCAAAAGTCAAAGGTCATATAAACCCCTCCCACCCACCGCCATGCCTGTTTTTTTCTTGCTCCGACGGCGGTCGGAACGCTGGTGCTCCGTGTATCCTGTTGCTGTTTCCGGTGGTTGCAGGTCATGTTGCGGTGCCGTGAGTTTTTGTAAATCTTATTGTTGAAGGTCTTAAACATGCTGTTTATTCTGGCTTTGTTGTTTGTATCTGTGCGGCTGTACCGGTGCTCCGGCCGACCGCACTCCTGCTCCTGGGTCAAGACGCTCCCCACGCATGTGCTGGGCTGGGGCGTGGAGCTTTCCTGATGTCCTGACCCCGGGTCGTTCCGGCGCTGGGGGTTTCAAGCAGCGTCCACCCCCCGCGGCCATGGTGCTTTATTCTGTGGCTGGGGGGGTGACTGCAGGGCTGTCCTTTGTGATTTCCTTGTCTCATGTTTCAGGGGACTTGGTTAATTGGGGACAGTGTTTTAAGTGGAGTGGCTGGGCACTTCCTGGTGTGGGCTGGGCTTCCTGTATGGTTTGCTCTTCCTGCTTGTGGCCATGGGGGTTGAGTATTCCTCTCGAAGTGCCTGCGACATCTTTATCCGTGCAGCGTAATGTCCTTTTCCGACTTTCATTGTCTGTTTGCAGGCTTTCTTTAATTCTGCTGTGCGGGTTGCGCTGCTTGAGCCTTCTGCGAACTAGGCTGGGGATGTTTGTGTGGCCGTGGACACTTCTCCTGAGGGGATGTGCATCCGAGACACGGTTTTTCGGACATGTTGATCCCTGTTTGTGCTGTCCTGGGATTTGACCCCCAGTCCTTGTCTGATGTTGGGTTTTGCTCCCTGTGTAGTTCCTCGTGGTAGATGTCCTGCCTTTTCCTGATGTCCTCACAGATATTCTGGCTGTGGTGTGGCTTGCTGTCGACATGCAGGGGATTCCGCGCTTTCTGGGGTAGCGGTGTTGTCTGGCGGACTTTGTCGCCCAGTTCCCTCTGGTTCCTGGGGTAAATTCTGTTTTGTCCTCCATGGCTTCTTCTTCTTTTTCCCTTCCTGGGCTGTCCCAGTTGTGCGGGTGGTGGAGTCCGCTCTTGAGCGTTCTTCTGCTGCTTCTCTTTTGGGGTGCGTGCTGGCACTTCTTCGGCCTATGCTTCGCAGGTCCATTCTGAGGGTTTGGACCTGTCTTTCGGGTCAGGGGGATCTTGCTCCTGTCTTGGCGCAGATGGTGGTCTTGACTCGGTTTCTGTCTGCTGTGCTTTTGTTGCCCTGAGGGCCCTCTGCTCGGCTGCTGGGGCGGCGGTGGCTGGTAGGCAGTTTCTCTGGACCGCGCTTTGGTGCCTTGACGCTGCTCAGACACCTTGGTCTGTTACCTGGCTTTTGTGGATCTCAGGCTTTTTTGGCTTACTCTACAGACAGTTTATGCGGAGGTACTTGTCTTTTTCCATTTTCTGGAGTTTCCGGGTGCTCTGTCTTCTTCTCGGCCCTTTCGTGGTTGGGCCCTTGGTAGGGGGCCTACGTTCCATTTCGTTCCTGGCCTCTGCAGCGCATGCAGCTGCCCCTGGGTGTTGGTCATTTGGTATTATGCCCAGGCGGTGTCACCATGGCCTGGTGGTTGTGGTTGCGGTCTCTTCCTCAAGAGGTTATGTGTTCAACTCCTGGTGTTTCGCCGGTTGTGGGTTCCTGTCTACATTGTTGGCAATGTTGCTATTTTGGGGGCTCGGCTCCGTTGTTCCTGGATCGTTGGTCCGGTCTGATTTCCGACTGGTGGGGCCTGTCGGTCATCGTTCTTGGTTACCGGATTCCGTTCCGGGGCCTTTCCCCTTTTGGACTGTTTTCAAGGTTAATCCGTTGTCCTTAGGCCCCATGATGCGGTCTGCCATGTTCTCTGGCATTGGCCTGTTTTTGTCACGGGGCTCTGTTGTGCTGGTTACGGTGGCGGTGCGGGACCTGGGGTTTTGTTCCTCTCTGTTCCTGGTCCCGGCGCCCGTTGTTTCCTTCTGCTCGTTTCTGAGTCCCCGGGCTTTGACCTGATTGGTGCGGTTGGGTCATTTTTGGATGATCCCCTTGCAGTCCGTCATTACCCTCATCCTGGTGGGCGTTTTTTTGGCTTCCCTGGATTTGGAAGTCGCCTGTTTTCCCGTTCCCGTCCTTCCGGCGGCTCGGCGGTTCCTGCGGTTTGCAGTGGACGGGTTCCATTACCAGTTTCTGGTGTTGCCTTTTCGGCCTCTCTACTGCTCCCCGGGTTTTTTCCACGGTGTTGGCTCTTGCTGTGGGGGTTTTGCTGGGTCTGGGTTTCCCTGTGTTTCCCTATGTTGCTTTTGTCTGGTTTCTGCTTCCGCCCTCCTTGAGCCTCTTCTGGCAGTGGTGGCGTCGATGGCCTTGTTCCAGGTTCTGGGGTTCGTGTTGCATCTGGCCATTCTCATCGGGTTCCTGTTCGGGGACTTTGGTTTATCGGAAGCCTGTTCGGCACTTTGCAGTGAGCTGTTTTTCTCCCTCCGGCTTGGTTCTCCACCCTATTGATTCTTCTGCGGGTCCTGCTGGGTCGCCCTTCTCCCCCGGCTCGGGGTTGGTTGCGGGTCCGGGGGTTGGTGGCTGCCACCACTGCTGTGGTTCCTTGGGCTCGCCTGCGCCTCGGGTCCTTGGTGCTTCTTCTGTTGACTCGTTGGGACCCTTCCCATGCAGGTTGCGTGGTTCTGGTTCCTCTCTCCCCTGTTCTGGTTCCTTCTTTGGACTGGTGGCTTTGCTCTCCCTCCCTGGTGTAGGGGGTGCATTTTCTGCTTCCTTCTCTCCTCTTGTTGGCCTCAGGCGCCTGTCCTTTGGGTTGGGGGGCCGCGTTGGGGTTCTGAGTGGCAGGAAAGTCTTTGGGTTCGTACCGGCTCTCTGGTGGCTTGTTATTACTTGCGCCTTCATGGGGGGTCCGGGTGCGTGTTTCTGTACCTGCTGACTTCTGTGATTTGTGTCTGGGCACATTCTCGTCTGTTGGCATTGGGGGCTGTTTGTGTTCCGGGGCGTCTGTTTTCATACGGACGGCTTGGGCCACTTCCTCCTGTCCTCTGTCTTGTGCCGTCTGTCTGTTCCTCTGTTCCGGGACCTTTGTCTTCAAATCCAGCCTCTCTGGATCGGTCTTTTTGCTTCCCCTCCCGGCGCTCTTCTCCCCTGGTTTTGTTCCGTGGTGGTCTGTCCTCGGGCTTGGGGGTTGCTCTCTCGTTTCCTTGGCCTTCGGGCTTTCTGTATGCCTTCCCTCCTATTTTCCTCCTCCTGAGGGTGCTGCAGCGGATTCGGGGGGTGAAGGTGTCTGTGCTGTTGGTTGCTCCTTTTTGGCCTTGCTGCCTTTGGTTTCCGCTCCTGCTGCTGCTGGTAGGGGGGCAGGTTTAGCCAGCTTCCCTTGGCTCTGGCTCCGCTTCTGTGACCGCATCTGTCTTTGCCCTGTCTTTGTCGCTTGTGTCTGATGGCCTGGCTCTTGAGGGCTGTCATTGGCGTCTTTGGGCTGTTCTTCTTTGGTGGCCTGTGGCATTCAGTTGTCGCGTCGACCTTCAACACTTGAGAACTATGGTGCGCGTTGAGGCTCTTTTGTCTCCTGGTGCTCTTCTCTTGGTCTGGATCCGTGGTTGGAGATCCGGCTTCTATTCTTGCCTTTCTCCGTGATGGGTTTTGATGGACTTTTCCCCTTCCGCCTTTTCTGCTCGTTGGGCTGCGGTTCAGGCTTGTCGGGTTCCCGGGGCCTCTTTGGGGGTTGTTGCTCCTTTGGTGAGTCGGATTCTGCGTAGTTTTCGGCTTCAGCGTCCAGTCTCTCCTGTGGTTGTGCCTTCTTGGGTTTGCCTACTGTTTTGTGGGGTCTGCTGTTGCCCCCTTTTGTGCCTTTGTTGGGGGTTGTTTGTTGTGGTTGTCCGCAACGGTGGCTTTTTTGTTGACCGTCGCCTACGCGCTTCGGTTGGGTGAGTTGGGTGCTTTGCTTCTCTCCTTCCCTTCTTTGTAGTTTCTGCTGGATGGGGTTGTTTTGCGGCTGGGCCCGGCTTTTCTCCCTGGGTTTCCTCAGTGTTCCATTTGCAGCTGGAGGTGATTCCTTCCTATTTTGCCTGGGGGTGGGGATTCCTTTGTTCCTTCATCCTTGGATGTTTGCACCCTTCGGTTTTTCTTCCTCCGTGCCTTGGGGTTTCGTATTTCTCCTGCCCTGTTTGTCTCCTGTGGGAGTGTGGCTCGGGATTGGTTGGTTTCTCTTTCTGCCTTCACTCGCTATGTGCGTTTGTCGATCTGCCTATCTTGTGGATCTGCCTCCTTCGTCTCCGGTGCGGGGTCGTTCGACACGTTCTGTGTCCGCTTCCTGGACTGAGCAGCTGGGGTCTCTATCCTGGAGTTTTGTAGCGCGCCCACTTGGCAGTCCCATCACACGTTTGTTCGGCATTTTCACCTTGATGTTTTACATGCCTCTGTTGGCAGTTTTGCTGTTGGCGTTTTGAACGCTGCTGTTCATTAATCATTTGTTTGATTAAAGTTTTGTACTTTTGCATGGATCCCTGGTGTCCTGCGTTTTTTATTCTTGGTTCTCTGCTTGTGAGTTCCTCACTTTGTTAGGACTGGGATGAGGAGGACCCATGAGGGGGTAATGTCTTGTTACTTACCGGTAATCTTCATTACCCCGATTAGGGTCCTCCTCGTCCCAGTCCTCTTCCCTCCCTCCCTCCCGCTGTGTTTGTGTCTGGGACTTGTTGATAACAGGCATGGCGGTGGGCGGGAGGGGTTTATATGACCTTTGACTTTTGGTTTTTTAGCGTTTTGATTGGCTGGCTGGAGGCAGGACTGCCTCACTTTGTTAGGACTGGGACGAGGAGGACCCTAATCGGGGTAATGAAGATTACCGGTAAGTAACAAGACATTAACAGTCACTTACTCCAGCCTTGCTAAGATTAAACCTAGTTATCTTTTCAAGGTGGGAACATACCATTACATTATTTGTGAATACCCACAAACTGACAAGTTGTCATCAAGTGTTGAAGACAGACTGAACCTAAAACTCCCAGAAGCACATAGGATTTGTAATGCATTGATTCCACCAGAATATGGATTGTCCATATTGACAACTAACATTTTTTAAGGTAAATACCACTTCAGGTTATCACTGTGACCTTATACTGAAATTGAATTGAGATGCTTAAAATGATTTAAGATGCATGTCCCACATGATTATGTATTAGATCAAGGGGCAAAATGGATTTCCTTCGCTCCATGTCATGTGGACATTTTCTGATTGAAAATGTATTTCAATTCTACATTTTGGTCAAATAACCCCCACAGCCACAGCTTTTGTTGAATCTGAGATGAGGGTTATTTTGCTGGACTGTTAAAGAATGGAAGCTGCATGGTTCTTTTCCTACCTGATGTCATCCTCAGTGCCCATTGCCTTAATTTCTTTAATTTTATTTTACTTTGGATGTCCTATATTTATGGTCAGAATTTATCTACGTTTATGGTCAAATCTCCTGAGAAATAGCCTACCTAAAGATGCAGGTTCGAAAACAACCCTTGTATTATAATGCTAGAGCAGTGCATATGATGTTTTTATTTTAAATTTAAAAAAATTCTTCTATGAAATGTGATCTAAAACTTGGCTAGCTTCTCAGGTCTGGAATCTAAAGCACACTCTCTAAATTATTTATTTAGCTGTGTGGTATCAATGCCTTCCATGTGTGTGCTTTCCTCTCTAAAAACAGCCTTGCAGTTTAATCTTAATCAGATTGAGCCAGACTGGCAATGCATTATTGGATTCATGACAGAAGATGCCATCTGTCAGACGTTAGCTTTTTCCCTGCCTCTAATAATTAACTAAGAGGTACAAGCAATTAAGTGCCACAGAGTATGGGAGTTCATCTTGGACACCTGGTTTAAACAAAGTGAAATTGGGTTATTTTTATTAGATTTAATTTGAGCAATTGGTAATGCCAAAGATACAGTTGAGCACTTTCGAAATTCTAATGATCTCTAATCCTGGTGATTTTGAGCAGGAGATGTGATGACAGTGAGCCAGCGAGAAGAAGTCTAGTGGAACATGAATGTGCATGTCAGTGTGTGTGTGTGTGTTTTTTGTGTGTGTGTATGTATTTATTTGTCTGTGTGTGTTTGTGTGTGTGTGTGTGTTCATGTGTGTCTGTGTGTGTGTGCGCACATGCAGGCTATGGCTTCTTCTGTGCCTAATGTTTCATCTGGAGGCTATATAGTTATAGGGACACCATGGATGATATGGAGGAATACCGCAAAGACAACAATAGCAGCCCATCAACCACAGCAAAGACTGCTTGTCAGAACAAGTGCAAGCCCTGACCAGGAGGTGAGACGGTCATTGGAGTGAAGGCACAAATGTAGAGCCAGGTCAGGTCAGAGTTGGTAGTTAGCAATTATAGAGCTCCGAGGTCCTTGATGCTTTGGGGGAACTCAGCCAGATGGATTAATATTATGAGACGGAGAAGTCGGGCATGCAGTACCCCATGGGAGGGTTACTATAACAAGACACAACTAGAAGAATTGAGGAAGTAAACGTATAGGAGGTATCAAAGTACAAAAGGGATCAAGGCTGCTCTAATGTTCCAAGATGCTGTCAAAAGAACATACAATGTGTTTTTCACTTCATACCTATGATCTAAACATTCTACTTTAAGGGAGAACAGAAGGCTCTGCTTCAACCCCTCTCTTCCTCCCTCCACCAATAACAATGATCTTATTGTCTGAAACAAAGGGCCTGATTTAAATTTGGTGGTATGTATACTCCGTTGCAACAGTGACGGAGTATACATACTGCCAACATGAAGGTCCACCAGCCCAATGGAAATGGGTTCTGAACTTCAGTTTGGCTACAGCAGTGACTACTCCATCACCACCATAGTCAAATCTCTACAATGGACTGACGGAGCAAGTAGCCATTTTTTACTGTCTGTCACAGCCAGGGAAACCCTGGTGGTAAGGGGCAATAAAAACCAAATATTGACCCCCCCTCCCTGGGAGATGGCTCCCATGGCGAGGGGACCATTATTTTTAAATTTTCCCAAAGAAAATCCTGTTTTGGGGTTATCTTTTTGAAAATAAAAAAGAATACTGTTTGGGTTGTGTCATGCTGCTATCATACTGCCGCATCTGTGCACCAAATAGTTGTATGCATTGACAGGAACCGCCGTGACGGCAGTTCCATGCCAATACTTAATAAATGACCGCCAACTTGCCAGACATTTATTAATGCGCCGAATGGTGTTTGATATCACTTCATCTTCCCCAGCATGTTTGTGAATCATAATCCATGACTTTAGCCCTAATTTATATTTTTGGTGGTTGTGCCGATGTTCCACCAGGATGATGGGGTAAATATCTCCATCACCCTGGTGGACGTCCCGACAATACCAAAATATAAATCCTAAAGGAGAGGAGTCAAATGCTAAATGAATTCAAGAGAGACCCTGTTCGAGGAGATGTAGCTCCAGCATTGCTTGATATGTGCTGGTGGTTGCCGGTGGGATCCACCGGCACACATTTTTTGGAACCAGCATTTATTTTTATGCAAGAGTTGTAAAACACACACAAAGTGGAAAGACGGAGGAAGAAAAAGATGTAGTATCATCACAAAGACAGAAAGCAAGAACCTGCAAGAGCAACATAAAGGGGTAGGCAGTGTCTGGTAGTGGATTTAAAATGCATGACGTGGATTTGAAACTATGCAGTCTTGGTATTCAGTGCACCGACATTTAATAGCGCTGGCTTCGGGCTTCTGAGTGGATTTTTGGGCACCGGCCCTCATTGTTTTATAAATTAAGCACTAGGCTCTAACCACAATTCTACAATCATTTAAGGAGCTAAAACAATCCTCACTAGTGGACAAGGTTGTGAATGTACATTGGCAGATGAAGACGAAAACTGAGAAAGCAAACCATTAAAATGACTTGGAATTTATGTAAATCACAGGCCAGGTAGTGAGAGGTTCACATGCCATTTTTCCTGGTTTTACAAAACATCTTTAAATGAACTTTAACAGATATTTCGCAGTGTAGTGAGTGGCCTTGCTCACTCCTTGCAGCAGTTCTATTGATTCCAGTGACCAAAGGACCATGTCCTGCGGGCAAAAACCTGTGGTCTTGAAGACCACAGGTTTTTTTTCCTTAGGCTGTGGCCAGTGGGTCCATGACTTGGGCTATGGAAGCAGGGTGTGACCTAATGCCATTCCCTGCACCAGCATTCCTGCTCAGAAACTGCAGGTTCACCAATGAAACACTTTCCTTTATTAGCGAAACAATGCATGGATGGATTTGTTATTTGGCCCTCAGTTTGAGGTACACAAATAAGCTTTCTGAAGGCAATTGAACAATAGTCAATTTAAAGCTGCCATAGGCATTTATAGTAATAGTTTCTTGGTGTCTCTTTCACTATGAAACATGCAAGTTAGCATTTCATCTGTGTTTCCCTTCTGATCATTTGCAACCTGTCCTTTTGGGCTTCAAGTGATGCTTCAAAGTTACCATATTTATTGTTAGTTGTAGGCCTCAACATTATTTAGTTTCAGGTTAGCCTCACAACTTTGTTTGCTGTGTCACATGACTACCTCTCAGCCCTTTTACCATACCGCCAATCCCACATGTGTGGGGCATACGTTTCCACTGTGTCCCACGTTAGACTTTTATGCCACTTGTGCAGTCGTGCCATGATTTTACAGCAGTCTTTTATGAGTGAAATATGCTAATTTCTATTTACCACTCAGTCGTCATACTTCAGAAATAGAATGCATGCAGTTGAAGGCTGTTTGTTGGCCTCCTACTGCACAGGGAGCAAATGAAGCCAGCTATCCAGTAAAACAATAGGTGACCCACATAGACTGATATTTTTTCTATTACCCTCCTTCTCAAACAAGAAGCTTGAAGTCCCAATGTCGCTGCTGGGTCAGATTTCAGTTTCATACTTTCCTTGCACTCCACTGACTTCAGGTGGAACATCAGATAAATGACAAGGCTCTAGTTTGGGGACTCCAGTCCTAATGTAATAAAAAAAAGGCTGTACTAGTAGGTGTGCCACGATTGCAGAATTTTGATCATGTCTACCTTACTCCATTCTCTCTCTCAACTTCTTTATTGTGGAGCAATATATAAAATGAAGCATCCTCTTCTCAGCGGCGGTTCGCACAGGTAAGAGTGGTGAGGTGGGGAGGTGTGGGGGTAGGGGAAGTTGACAGATGATGGGTTAAGTAATATTAAATAAATAAATGAATAAAACCACTTAACTTGCGCTCGCCGCATTGCCGACTGTTGACTTCAACCACCCCCCAACCTGCCCCACCCCTCCCCACTCTGCCCCACCGCCACGCCTCTCTTACCTAGCGAGCGGCCACTGCCTCTTGAAAGCTCCACTAGTCTTGTTCCTCTTTACTTCTTAGCAATTTCAAACAGTACTTCCTAGGACACCATTCCTGATGCTTACTTAATAACCTCCCAGCTATCAATTTAATGATCAAAAGATTATGAGTATAAGCAATGTGTTTCCTATCACCATACATCTAGGTTTTCTTTCCTGACAATGCAGAACCTCCAGATAGCAAGTTGATTTAATGATAATCAAGTTGCTTTCACACACATTATGCTTTGCAATTTCTTTAATCTTGTGCCCATTCTAGGTTTAACTGCAGTTTTATGACGAAACACATTCAGTAACAACCCACTGGAGCCATCAAAATAATTCATAGTGATGTAAAAGCAAAATACTTAGGGGCATATTTATAAAAATAGTGGCACAGGGCAGTACAGCAAGTCGCCTTGCCTTGTGTCACTGAGAAAAGGCAGGAATGTGCCATGTTTAATCAATACAACACATTCCTGTCCTTTCCCCCGGGGCTGGCGCAGTTTCGGCAGCCTAGCACCAACACAGGCACCCTTGCACCATGGTCCCTATGTTGTCAGCAGGATTGTTTTTGTGCAGGAAGGAACATCCTACTGAACAATAACAATCTTTAGATGCTTTTTCCTCTTTATACGTGTGCTGTAGAATGCAGCACATATAGAAAGAAGAAGAAATGAGGAGTAATATAGATATTTCACCTCATTATGCCTCACCTGGGGAGTCGTATCTTTTGGCACATTCCCAGGTGGGAATCCATCACGAAACATGGGATTGGCGTGGGAACACCCACCACAATGCCCCTGGAATGCCTCCCAGGTGCAGGGTACAGTAAAATAACAATTTACACTGCGGTGCCTTACTCCTGATTTATGAAGCCATTTAAAACCACGCAACGTGGCCTAGCGTGGCTTCATCCATGCAACGTGGCCTAGCGTGGCTTCATACATCTTACTTAAGGTTTGCGTTGTGCAAGCACCACTTTGCGTGGTGATGCAAGCCTCTCATAAATATGCCTCTTAGACTTTGCATAAGAAGGACTTTCTGCTCACAAATGTATTCTCTATTTCCCACCTTAGCAGACCGGCGACCACCAAGAATATCATACAAGTTTGCCCTCAGAAGTCAAAGTGAAGACCCTTGATTGAATTGATCCCTCTCCTAATGATTATTGTAAGTTGTTATTTTAGGATTGGCTGAAAGTCAGGAGTATGCCTTACCCCACGTTGCTTTTAATCCTGACTAATGTTCAGAGGTAACAGGCTTCTCTCATAGAGAGACCAAGCTTTACTGGAAAACCATGTGATGTTTCAATAACTCCAAGAGTTATTGATGGAGCCACTGTTGCTGCAGCCACTTATTTCAGTTCTACTTTGGAATACACAGAGTTCCTAAGGGTTTAACCGCACCTCTTGTCCAGACTTATTTCCGCATACCGCCCATGCATGGGGTATTTGACCTTCACTTTATTATGTATCCAAAACTCATGGGCAATTGGGAAAAAAAAGTATGAGATAACTTTTTGGGGTGTTTCTGGGAAGTTAATTACATATTGAAGCTGTATCAGAAATGGTTGTTTAAACATACTAGCAAATTCAACTCATTGTAAATTGGTACCCCTCACGGACTGCCTCTCTGTGATAAGAAGCCCGCTGTTTTGAAAACTTGTGTCGAGCATCCATGTCAGGAAGCATCATATACCCAAGTACTCTAAGCTGTTGGAGTTCAACAGCATGGGGTTAAAGTGGACCTTGTGCTGGTCCAATAACGCAGTTTACTCCCAGAAGCATGCAAAGTTTATGTTTTTGGACCTACTGTAGAAAATTGTTAGATGCACAAACTAGTCACTAAGGAGTCTTTTAATCTGGAGAGTGTAACCTTCCTGTTCATGAGAAGATCAAAGAATCGTTCTACATTGGCCTTGTATCCAGACTTCCTGGAACACTGAAATCTGCATAGGGTGCTTTGTCTTGGAGAAAAATAGGTTAATTTGTTGCTAAAGTCAACATTTTGCATTCAGTAGCTAATTTCCTTCAACAAGATTGAACTCCTAATTTTATTTTCCACCTTGCCTAAACAGGTGTGTTGGGTGATGAAAGAATAACAGCTTTTGGGGCTCACTCTGAGCATGGACCTAGGGCATCAAATGACCTATGTACTAAGCCTGAATCTGGAGGACATTGAAATATCTGCAGACCAGTCTAAAGGCCAACCTTTCAGACCTTTTTCTGCAAGCTCATGAAATGAGCTGCTTTATTTAGAGACAAATGCCTCATATTCTACCATAACATGAGGATTATGATAGCTTCATTACAGAGCCTGAATAGACTATGTGAAATACTCATGTGTGGATAATGTTAGATCCATCTCATAGTGTACCAGTTAAAGTTATATTTATTGGGGGAGTGGATAGAAATAGAATTGTCAATACAGAGAAATCTTTATTCACAACACTTTCCTGTAGTTTGTCAAATCAACTTCCTCTATTTTCTTTTCTATCTAGTCTGTGGGCTACCCAGGATCCTTGCCCTTCCCATAATCAGGTTCAAAGAGGATTATTTCATTGTTTCACAAGATGACTTACTTTAGGGTCATTTAAGCTGAACCCATTTTGTTCTTTGTAATTTATATTGAATCCGCCGCACTAGCTCAGGAATGTACCCACAACCTGTGTGTATAATGGTCCAACATCATCCACACCTTCATCTCCTGAACTGAGTTTCTAGACTGTGTCAAACTCTGCTTCGTTAAGCCATTTCACAAACAACCTAATGTAGCCCCTATAAAGTTAAACAGTTTTTGACCAATCACTGATCTCCCTTTTCAGTTGACAGTCACTAAAAGGTGTATGTATCCACAACTGAATAATTTCATAATGGAAAATAACATTGTACGGAAACATCAGCAAAATTTAAACTAACAAAGAGATCGTTGATAGTTTCAGCTACCCTGTCTTTCTTCCAACTGCTTACCTATTGAGAAGCCCTTCCTACCCACCCCATGCTGCCCACTGCTCAGAGACGTTTTAAGGCAAGAGCAAAGTGGTATTTGGCCCAGGGCCCCAGGCTTTCACGGGGCCTCTGAGAGAGCCAGCTCTATTCTGCAGAGGGTCTTGCCCTGGTGACCTTGAATAATTCTTAAACAGGTGGTTTTAAATATGATTTTCTGTAATTTATTTTTGATGTGTGAGAGTCTATTCTAGTCATTTTGCAAAGAAATGTTGTGTTTATGTTCCATGCAACATCCATAAAACAATTCTTTCGATCAAAACAGGACCTCACATAAGAGAAGTGGGAGGGTGTCTCAGAGACTATTTGCAGTAATATTAGTGAGCCGCTGCTGTGTTACAACATTGAAAACACATGTCGCTAGCCCTGAATATTAGATCTAAAAACATTTAGAGTTTGGACCAGTGTGCCTGTGCACTGTCAGTGACCTGGGCAAAGAGGACATGAATGAGCTGAAATTTGATCATAAATTCAAAGCTTTTCTGAGCAGAGGCCCCCAAAATATGTTTGGCCCAGGGCCCCCAAAAACCTTAAGATGTCCCTGCCACTGCTTCTTCCTCTGTGACCCACTTCACCCTCCCATTTCAACCCCTTCCATTGCATTTAACCTCTACCCCAGAGCCTCCAGCCTGGACATGAAACACACACACACCTTTTGTGTGTTTCATGATCCTCCAGCCTGAACAGGCAAGTGAAGGACTCTGAGGTAAAGATTATCTTTCTCTAGCGTCTTTCTTTCTTCGGCCCGGCAGGACTGAACAGTGCTTAATTTATAATACATTAAGTGCCGGGGTCCTCATCAGGAGGTGACTGCAGCTTGCACCACCAATTGTACCTGCCACCACTGCCAATAACAGTACCAACACAACTACCAACCACTACACTCTAACAAGCGTGACAATTAAGACTATTCCAGGCCCACTAGGCTATAAGAAGGGTTTGTGTGGCAACTATTAATAATTTTGAATGCATTCTGAATTGATAAACAACTGCTGTTGAGTGCATCACTAAATTAGATAGAATGCGCCACCATGTGGCAGACTGTCATAAGTCCTGGTGTTGACAATTAAGTGCCGGTGCCAAACACCGGAAACCACAGACTCTAATTTAGCCCTGGGACTGTGGATCAGAACCCTTGTTCCTGGATCTTTCTTTTCACAACAATTCTTCCCTAAATCCCTTTTCACCTTTTATTTAGCTAGCCTAATACTTATACCCCTTCCAAAGGATTACGCTACTAAAAATGCTCTTAGTACAAAAATAACAATCAGCTGCTCACGAATGGACTCCCTGGAGCATGCATCCTGCCTGTAGTAAGTATGCATGTTAGAAAATGGCCCTCTCTGAAGGGTCACCCCAAACTTTTTGCCTTCCTCTTCCTCTTTTTCTGAGCTCGTATTGTTGCCGTTAGAACTCTTACCACTTTACCACTGCCAACCAGTGCTAAAGTACATGTGGTTCTCTCCTAAAAAATGGCTCGATTGACTTATCCTCAATTGGCGTATTTAATTTATCTATAAGTCCCTAGTAGAGTGCACTGCCTGTGCCCAGGGACTGTAAATTAAATGCTACTGTGTGGGCCTGCAGCACTGATTGTACCACCCACACAAGTAGCACTTTAAACATGTCTCAGGCCTGCCACTGCAGAGCCTGTGTGTGCAGTTTATACTACCATGTTGACTTGGCATTTACAACCTCTTGCCAAGCCTTAAAATCCCCTTTTATTATATATACGTCACTCCTAAGGTAGGCCCAAGGTAGCCCATACAGCAGGGTGTTGTGTAATCAAAAGGTAGGACATGTACTTATAAGTTGTGCATGTCCTGGTAGTGAAAAACACTCAGATTCACTTTCCACTAATGTGAGGACTACCTCTGTCATAGGTTATCATTGGGAATTCCTTATTACACTTATTACAGAAGGAGTAGCTTTGTCATGTTTCATATCATTGGAATGGTAATGATACATTATCTTTACTGGTGAAGATGAATATATCACTACCCTTTTAAAAATGCTACTTTTAGAAAGATGTCATATTATTGCTCTTAGCCCTGTGTGCCTGCAGCCTGTCTCCGATACATATCTAGTGTGGGTGACAGCTGGACTTCGCACATTCCCTCTAGACAACCACACACAAATGGAGCTTACGTGTGACTGAGTGACCATCCACACCCTGATGGGCCATCCTGGGCAGGATGGGAGGGAGTAGCTGACACACCTGAATAGGCTGTGTTGTGTCCCCACACAAAGGGCTGCATACACCCCAATAGTGAGTCTGGAGCTAGAGCTGGGAGGAAGGACCTCTCTGTACTTCAAAACCTCTCTTCGAAATCACCTTCACTTCAAAGGCACAACTGGGTGCAAGCACTGGGTCTCTGGCCCCAACAAATCAGACACTACTGGACCTGTGACGAGCCAGGAGGATAGATTTCTGTGCTGCTTCAAGGACAGCCACTCTACTAGACTGCTACTCTGGAGAAACTGCTTTTCAACTGTGCTGCCCTGCTGCCTGCTACCCTCTGCCCTGCTGAGGAAGGACTGGACCCATCTCACTTGACCCTAGAGTGACTCCAAGGACATGTTGGCTTGCCCCCTGTTCTAAGTCTCAGGGACATCAAAGAGTTCTCATCTATCAGCAACTGCACTTGGACTTTGGTTCAAGTCTTGCACTGCCAAGTGGTGCCAATACAGTCCTGGACCCTTGGAAGTGGGTATAAAGTCTGTGTTGCGGTGATCAAAACTGGCACATCTCCCTCAACGCCGACGCATCACCACTGCTGCACAGACAATAGCCCTCGCATAACTGATAATGCAGCGTATCGCCTCCAGTTCCTGATGCATCACCAACATCCTGCGGCTTGACGATGACGCATCTCCGATTTGTGCCACTAGACATATTGCCTTTGATTCAGTGGTTCGATGCAGACGCAAAGTCTCTTTGCTTCTCGCATCTCGACTCTGTCGACGACGCATCCCAGGTACATTTCAGCAGGCCAAAACTGGTCCCTGTATCTGACCCACGCTCCATTGCGGTTCGCCTGAACTTTTGGATTCACCTTGGTCAAGCGCGACCAGATGTCCAAGTTGGCGCTTTGAGCTTTTAAGCACTATCTTTTCATTTATTCTTTAAAAATTCATAAGTTGAGTTATACTTATTGGATTTTTGTTGTTTTGGTCTTGTTCTGTTCATAAACAAATAAGCTATTCCTCTCACTTGGTCTTTTTGTGATGTTTTCACTGTGTAACTATTTGAAGTGCTGCACAAATACTTTATACATTTCCTCTTAAGTTAAGCTTGTCTGCTCTGTGCCAAGCTACTTGAAAGTGAGCACAGGCTAATTTATGGTGTGTGTCTGACTTACCCTGTCTAGGATTGTGGTTCCTCCTTGGAGAGGGTGGATACCTCTGCCAACCTGAAGCCCAATTTCTAACAGTGTACCTATGGGTTGTTCTCCTTCTCTCTCTGATGGACTGTATAGTGCATTTTTCTGGCTGTCTGTTGTAGTGCTAGAGGCACTCTTGTGGTCTGACACCCTGTGATGACCTTTGACTACCATTATTTTAATTGACTTTGGTGTGTTATTTTATCCTAGCCTTAATGTACGACATCCTGCATATGCCTTGTTTCTCTTAAAGGTTTCTTTTTTGTAATCTTGCAGTCTTTCAGTGGGAGCTGTCACGGAGTAGAACAGCCTTGCCAAGAACAGAACGTGCGGGATGTGCATTTGAAAGCATGAGAGAGAGAGAGGTGTGGAATGTACTTTTTGGTCTCGAAGTGCAGTGTTATGAGCAGTGGTGCACAAATCTGCACTGTGTTGTACATTGAGAGATGAAGTATGTGATGCTATAAGCAGTGGTGCACAAATGCGCAATGTGTTGTACATTGAGAGATGAAGTCCCTGGGAAGTATTATTAATTTCTTACTATTGGCTTTGACATGGCCTCATATCATCCTGAATTCTGACTCTGCCTGGCTTGAGCTTTATCTGTGCGCACAGCCAGGCTCGCAAGTTGTTTGGGTTAATCACGTTCAAGGATTGTTTTGTGAGAGATTGTTTAATGTACCCTGGAAGGCTTTCGTGAGCTTCGTTAAGATAAAGGCTGGAACATGCAAGAATGTAGAGGGGACGTGGGAACTCCTTTCTGCCATGGAATGCTTGCCTGGAAGCTGGCCAGTTCCAGTAAGATTCCTTTGGCGCGGAGGGGAAGACTCTCGAACCTTCGAGTGTGTGTTTTGAGACTATAAAGCTGAGGTTTGTTGACAGCTGAGTTGGGAGCTTACTTACAGAGTAGACGTACTGCTGTAAGACAAACAGAACCTGAGTCCCGGTTGAGAGTCCAAGCCAGCTGTGAAGGGGCCCTCCAGCGTGAATTGGAAAGGATGTCGAGTGAACGATCGGGTGAGGTGACTTGTTTCTGACTAGTGCCATTGTGATGCGTGATTCCAGTGGCTGTAGTCATTTGAGGTGTTTGAGTTTTGATTATTGCCATTGTGATGTGTGGCCAGTGGCTTTGATCATTTGAGGTGTTTTCTTTGTGATGTGTATTTGAGTCAGAGTGCACATCAAAAGTAATAATTTGATGTATCTAGTGTATATATCTCTTGCAGGACGTCCAGTACAGTTGCTTGAGTTTTATCTCATATTATTTGCTGCTTGTTTATTCATTAGTATTATTCATGCATTTAACTGTTGGATTTATCAAATGTGTTATTATTGCTTGCATATAAATATATATCTCTATATATATTTGAATGTGATTCATTTTGGCATCTGGGAAAGCCTTTCTGGTAGAGAGCATTGTATAAATAAACCCCAAGCCTTATTCTAAAAAGAGAGTCTTTGCATTTTGCAAAATAAAACCATTTTATAGGTGTTGTTGTGTTTTATGTCTCCTGTTTCGCCGTGTTTGAGCCACCGTGTGGGAGATTCTGTATTATCTGAAAGGCGAAGCAAGACACCTGTAACCAGTGCACTCATGTGGATTGCTCCTCTGTTACTCCAGAATGGATTTTATTGAGAATTTGTCATGGCTGCCTGTTTCCAGTCCCTGCTAATTTGTTGCTCGTCTGTCCTTTCCTGGTTAGATTCTATAGACCATTTATGTGACTGTAATTATAACCAGTACCGTCCTGTGAGCTGCACTCCTGTCTCTTCTGGGTGAACTTCACAAAATATTTCTCTGGCTGTTTGCTACCATTATATCCCTGTAAGGGCTTGACTCTCACTTCTAGATGGATTTTATAGATCATTTACCTGACGGCCCGCAATCTTTACATTCCTATGGATTGCTCCTCTTATGCTCCTTGGAAGGCTCTATAAACTTTACCATTGCTGTCAGTATCTTTTGCAGGCTAGTGGTTTGCTCCACAATTTTTCTTCGCTGAATTCTACTAAGATGTGTCCTGTGTACATGGTAAATTCCTGTTGACAGCTCCTTTGTTGCATTTACTCTGGTGAGCAAATAATGGAATCTGACCTAAACAGGAATATCCTGGTGATAAAGGAATAGATGTAAATCACTAGAAGTAGGGATTTCCCCAAAGCCTCCTTAATTTCAAATTTGTAAAAAAATGTATTTTCCTTCCTGTTCAGGTAGTCTGGGTTTCATTCTTTAGCAGGCCTGCCTGCATGATCATAACATATTGACTCTGGTAGTTGGCATTTGTTGCATGCCTGTGGACTGTTGCTCTCTCATCCTTCTGTTTTTCTATAAAGCATTTACCAAGGTGGCCTGTATCAAGCGTGTGTCTATAGGTTGTCCTGCTGTCACTCCCGCTAGACTGAAACATTGTTTACCATGGTGAACTCTCTCCATTGCACTCTTCTGGGTGACTCCTCTGCTGCTCCTTCCTGGTGTAGTTCATTTAAATAGCTGCCTGTAATGTGTGAATTCTGCTGGGTTACACCCAAGTCACTCTAAGCCACCAAAGAAGGGAAACCATTTGCATTACAAACATGATAGGCAAGACCATATGTGGATCTACCTGTCACTCTCCTTCATTCCACTCCATGCAGACACAGTACACAGCTATATGTTTTAAAAAAGCATGCTACTATAACACATGTCCCTTATAGGCCACACTCTTAACTCACACACATACTGCCAGACTCATCAATAGATCAATGTAAAGAGCATGCTACTGTAACACATGTCCCTTATCGGCCACACTCATAACTCACACGCTTACAGCCCAACTCCTCAACAGATCGATTTAAAAAGCATGCTACTACAACACATGTCTCTTATAGGCCACACTCATAACTCACAAGCGAACTGCCCCACTCATCAATAGATCAATGTAAAGAGCATGCTACTGCAACACAGGTCCCTTGTAGTCCACACTCATAACTCACACGCGTACTCCAAGACTCATCAATAGATCAATGTAAAGAGCAGGCTACTGCAACACATGTCTCTTATAGGCCACACTCATAACTCGCACACGTACTGCCACACTCATCAATAGATGAATGTAAAGAGCATGCTACTGCAACACAGGTCCCTTATAGGCCACACTCATAACTCACATGCTTACAGCCCAACTCATCAATAGATCAATGTAAAGAGCATGCTACTGCAACGCATGTCACTTATACGTCACACTCATAACTCACACGCGTACTCCAAGACTCATCAATAGATCAATGTAAAGAGCAGGCTACTGCAACACATGTCTCTTATAGGCCACACTCATAACTCGCACACGTACTGCCACACTCATCAATAGATCAATGTAAAGAGCATGCTACTGCAACACATGTCTCTTATAGGCCACACTCATAACTCACACGCGTACTGCCACACTCATCAATAGATCAATGTAAAGAGCATGCTACTGCAACACATGTCTCTTATACGTCACACTCATAACTCCCACGCGTACTCCCAGACTCATCAAGATATCATTGTAAAGAGCATGCTACTGCAACACAGGTCCCTTGTAGGCCACACTCATAACTCACATGCTTACAGCCCAACTCATCAATAGATCAATGTAAAGAGCATGCTACTGCAACACAGGTCCCTTATAGGCCACACTCATAACTCACACGCGTACTCCAAGACTCATCAATAGATCAATGTAAAGAGCATGCTACTGCAACACATGTCTCTTATAGGCCACACTCATAACTCGCACACGTACTGCCACACTCATCAATAGATCAATGTAAAGAGCATGCTACTGCAACACATGTCTCTTATACGTCACACTCATAACTCACACGCGTACTGCCCGACTCATAAATAGATCAATGTAAAGAGCATGCTACTGCAACACATGTCTCTTATAGGCCACACTCATAACTCGCACACATACTGCCACACTCATCAATAGATCAATGTAAAGAGCATGCTACTGCAACACATGTCTCTTATACGTCACACTCATAACTCACACGCGTACTGCCCGACTCATAAATAGATCAATGTAAAGAGCACACAACTGCAGCACATGTCCCTTATAGGTCACACTAATAACTCACATGTGTACTGCCAGACTATGGGGAGAGGATGTAGCCTTACGGCTAGAGCAGTCGACCTTGGACCTGGGGAACCGGGTTCGAGTCTCGGCAACGACGCTCAACATCCTGTGATTCTGGGCAAATCACTTAATCTCCCCGTGCCTAAAAAAAATGAATGTGTTCATCTGTAACGAAACTGGTGCTCATGTAAAGCGCTCTGATACCCGATGTCTCGGGTCTAGTTCGCGCTATATAAAACTAAAAAAAAAAAATCAATAGATCAATGTAAAGATCATGCTACTGTAACACATGTCCTTGATAGGCCACACTCATAACTCACACGCTTACTGCCCGACTCATAAATAGATCAATTTAAAGAGCATGCTACTGCAACACATGTCTCTTAAAGGCCACACTCATAACTCACACGCATACTGGTCGA
Organism: Calotriton arnoldi; assembly: GCA_963921515.1. Taxonomy (NCBI): domain Eukaryota; kingdom Metazoa; phylum Chordata; class Amphibia; order Caudata; family Salamandridae; genus Calotriton; species Calotriton arnoldi. The sequence goes on along the minus strand of CAWUFW010004282.1, from coordinate 19,050 downwards.
CTCATTAATAGATCAATGTAAAGAGCATGCTACTGCAACACATGTCTCTTATAGGTCACACTAATAACTCACATGCGTACTGCCAGACTCATCAATAGATCAATGTAAAGATCATGCTACTGTAGCACATGTCCTTGATAGGCCACACTCATAACTCACACGCTTACTGCTTATTGAGTGTAGAACCATCTTTAAGACTGTGTGATTGGTCTGCAGAGCTGTCAACATCAATACAGCTGAAGACTTGGCCTGCAATCAGAATATCTCTAGTGAGAATGCACATTGCGCTACAAGGATTTAACCTGCTTCAAATCCCTGCATTATGGAAGACAGAGAACTCTCTCCCCATCATCCTCTGGTTTAACCCTAAAGTCTGAAGGTTCCATCTCCTCGAGCTCTGACGGGTATTAGTTTTAAAACCTACAAAGAGTAAATACAGATTGTGCTATTCAATATACTTCTTAGAAGACTCATGATTCCCCTCACAGTAACCAGACCCTGATATCTACAAACTCCTATCTCTTGCACACCCTCTTGTGAAACCTCATTTTAGTACATAAAATTTATTTTTCCGTAGTTTGTGTAAAATCTCTCCTTTTCACGAATACTATGCAATACCGAGCAAATTGATTCATCTTCCATTTTAAAACACCAGTATGTAATGTAAAAAGGTAAATGCAAACATCTGGTCCACATGCATCTAAAAACTTTGCCAGGAGGAAAATGTTCAGCCGGCCTAACTGTGTTTTAAGACGACAGTGTACTGGAATGGATGCAGTGAATAGAGTACAGCCATCATTCGGTAGATGTTGGGTCACAATAGAAAGTTACATTTTGCTGTAATAATGCTTTACTTAGTTAATTTTTATTTTTCCAGGTCAGATGGTGGCCTACAACACACTTGTGCTAGGATCAGATAGTAGCTTCTTGCTATGAAGAATTGAAAGAAGATGACACATTATCTGGGTAAGAGCAAGTGATATCACAGCCTGAAAAGTGATGCAAGGTTCCAGAATGGGTTGTATGACGGAACAACTAAATCCTTAACCCCCGCATGGCTAAATAACACGGTCTGAACAACGACTGTGTCCTAACCACGCATGCTTTACCACGCATGCCTTTACCACGAATTATTGTAGTAAAGGTATGCATGGTAAAGGGGTATGAGTGGCTAAGGTCGCCACCCCCCTCCCCACCGCCCTAAGGTACAAACTCCCCCCATCACCTGCAAATACCCCTACCTACCCCCTCCCAAACCCCACGCTGTGCCCTCCCCCTGCCCTAATATCTAAAACCCTGTCCCTTAAGCTGACCCTGTCCCCCTGCCCTAATGCCTAAGACCTTGTCCCTTAACCCTGTCCTTTAACCTGACCCTGCCCAGCCCTGACCCAGCCTTAAGAATTGCCCCACCCTCTCCTAACCTAAAAACTACCCCGACTACCCATTCCCCTCCCCTGAGGCCTAATACCCTAACCCAGTGGTTCCCAAACTGTGCGCCATGGCTCCCTGGGGAGCCGTCAAACCTAGCCAGGGGAGCTGCATATCAAGCACTTTAATGCATTTAATGTTGAAGGGTATGTTGGCTTCAGTTAAACTAATTAGACTTAAACGCACAATGTCGATGATTTGTAAGTGACATGCCTAAAGCTGTAAACGTAGTGCTTAAGTGATGGCATGTCGAGGGAGATGACCTCCATATTTCACTGGATCCCCACGTTCCAACACTCCCCAAGTAAGCGGAAGATGCCTGATTTTTTTTGTTAGACTCGTTAATAGTTTCATTTTTTTCCAAATGCATTTTACACCAATGCAAGTTATCAGAAAAGTACAGTTGTCTTGTCTATTAAACACACTAAGTATTATTAAGTATTGACATTTTTACTTGAACCATAGGTGTAGGAAAGTAGGATCTGCTTCTTATGGTTACCTACTTTTTGCTTGATGTTACACTGTTTTTGACTAGTCTGACTGGGATCCTGCTAATCAGGACCCCAGTCTATCTGCTTTCTCCCTAAAATGTTATGTCATGTACTTAGGTACACTCCAGATTGGATACTGGGGTACCCTTGTCAGTCCCTAGTATATGGTACACATGTACCCAGGGCATAGGTACCCCAGAGGCCTCCCATGGGCTGAAGGACGTATTATGCCACCCATGAGAGGCCATGCAAAATGGAACTACAGGCCTGCCAATGCAGCCTGTGTAAGATGGTGCATGCACCACTTACTTTAGATATAGGTTTACTATATCTATAGGTCACTACATTTAAAACCTATAAGTCACCCCTATAGCAGGCCTTAACAATCCTGAAGGCAGGGTGCTGGGTTTTACGTGAGAGGGTGCCCCTGCATGAGCTGAGCACCCCTGCAGCCTTCGGAGACCATTCTCCCGGGTTGTCGGTGACGCAGCCAGACATATAGGTAGAGGTGCATTATATGCTCGCGTAAAATGCTATCTCAAAAACGGCTGCAACAAACCATGTCGTGTTTGGTATCAAACACCTTGGAATCATACCTCCACACCGGTAACCAGTGTGGGAGGTATGATTCCACCCTTCAGATGCGAGCTTCGTGGGATCCCTAGTCCTCTCGGTACCAGCCTTCTCGACCCGGACAGCACAAAATGGTTGCGACGGTCCAGAGACACATTTCTACACTCCTGCTGCTGAGCCAAGCTCGAGCAGAGGAAGGCATCCTGTCACAGGGAGGTGTGACCACCTCCCAGACAGGATTTAGTGTATTGGAGCTGGGTGGGTGCACTTCCAAAGTGCCTGAAAGTCTGCACGAGGGGCACATTTGGTGTCCCTATGCATAGTCCAGTTCAAACCAGTCCTGGGAGTTGTTGGCTCCTGCTCTGGCATGAAACTGGACAAAGGACATGGGAGTAACCTCCTCACTGTCCTGACCCTCCCCTGGGAGGGTCCCCTGAATCTTTCCAACCCTCTCCCGTGGGTACAAAAGGGCTTACCTGGCTGTAGGAACCTAGATTCGATGTGGGCAAGATTCTGAACAAGAAACCACCGACCTTCGACTGTCTGGACATTCTGGACTTTGACTGGGCCCGACTTCGTGTCCCTCTCTGTCCAAAGCCTCATCTGTGCCCATGCACTATACAGGCTCTGTGCAGGACCTGTGGAGCATCAAGGACAACTGAAGTATCTCCCTTGGGGTGAAGCAGTCACTCCCCTGCATTCGCAGGCACCGTAACACAACTGACTGGTCTGCTGATCCTGAGCTCCTGCGGACTCCGAAGGCTCCAGCAAATCAGGAGGTGTTTTTTTTTTCTTTTTAAGAGTTTTATATAGCGTGAACTTGACCCAAATCGGGTATCAGAGCGCTTTACATAGCACCAGTTACATTACATGATTACACACATTCATTTTGGTTAGGCACGGGGAGATTAAGTGATTTGCCAGAATCACAGGATGTTCAGCGTCATTGCCGAGACTCGAACCCAGTTCCCCAGATTCGAGGTCGGCTGCCCTAGCCGTTAGGCCAACTCCTCTCCCCAATGTTCTATGTTCATTGAGGTTGAGCTGCCCTCTCACCAAGTTTGAGGCCAGGATCTCTCGTGGGGACCGCACAACCCAAACCCCTGTGCACCGCGTACTTTTGCAAGTGCATATGCTTGTTGGTGTTCCCCAACTTCGTGCCTTGGGCTATTGATAGCCCCAATCTCTGCCCACATTTCGTACAAAGGACTTTGTGTGGTGATGGGTTGCTGGAAGAACAGCATGAACTGTATGTGATGTCACCTAGAACGTTGGGAAGCATCCTGCTCTGAGGGTTCCCTCAGTGACAGTTGCTGTATGTGTGCCTGGGCTGTGCCAGCTGGGACGGCTCTCTGTACCACCGCAATCTCTTCAATAAATCCTCTACCAGCAACCACCGTGTGTCCCGCGCATCTCTTCAATGGCGACAGAGGATGGGATCCCACACGTCTTAGAGGTATAGAAGTATTGCCTATACACTACGGCAATCGTGAGTATTTTTTTTTACTTCTCACACTCAACTGTACAGAGAGCCGTACCCCTTCTTCTGCCGGCACCTGCCCTGTGCTGCGGTCTGCCCCCCCTGCCAGCGTCGCTCTTTGGATCGCTTGTCACGTAGTGGGAACTTATTTTGGCCTTGCCCGCCGGCCCAGTGACTGCTTTGTGTCTCCTCTTTGGGGCCCGAGGACCGCTGTCTACCTCCTGCGCTTTGTTTTTTTTTTTTTTGAGAGGCGCCCTGTGGATTTCGGGACTGGTTGGCGCCTGGCCCGCAGACCACTCATCTACATTACAATACATCACCCTGCGCCTCGTGCGAACATCACCCTACCTCGCGCCTCGCGCCTGTATCAGCCTACCTCGCGCAGCTCCCCGAGGCACACGTCACAGCATTGACGGCCATCGATTTGAAGAATCCGGAATTCTGCGCCTCAGCGCTGGTGAAGTCGCATTTACACAGAGCCAAAAGGCAACGTCAACACGTCACTGTGACGCATCAGTTACACGCAGCGTCCAAGCGTCTGGCATTGTTCCCCTGACTACAAGCTTCGAAAGCATTTCTACGCTGACGCGCACAGCAGCGCTGACGCGCACAGCGCACGCACAGCAGCGCATTCAAATAAAGGAAACTTTCTCCACTGTTCTCCGCTGACACACACAGCACTCATGTGTCAATCTATTAAAAAAAAAAGGGCACACTCAACACTGACACACACAGTCCTCCACTTATGTGATTTCTTCAATAAGAAAAGGCAGCCTGCTTCCCTTCACGCTTCATTTATTTCACAAGCGTCTGATACTTACCTGAATCATTCACTGTTTCTGGACTCAACTTTCAAACGGGAGCGCTGTTTTTCCTTCACCTGGTCTGTTGATCATAGAGAGAGCACATTTTATTCACATTTGATTTATTTTACGAGCGCATGGGGAAGGGCTCGATCACATTGCTGTTTGCTCTGCTAATCTAGCTGGAACATCGCATGTGTTTCTATTTCAACATCCTTGAATTTAAACTGTTTTTTTTTCACGCTTCATTTGTTTTACGAGCGCCTGGAGAAGGGCTTGACCGCATTACTGTTCACTTTTCTACTTTTACTATAACATGTAAACATGTGTCTCTATTTTAACTGCATGGAATCAACTGTGTGACACACACACACGTCTTCTTTTTGTCTGCTTTTACCCTCATCTTTAAAGACTTACCGTTCTGACTATCCCCAGTGTCCAACTAAGCTTCAGTTCTGCACTTTCCTATCCCCTGCAAAATCAGGAAAGCATTCACATTATTTTTTTTTCTTCTCCTTTCTTCCTCATTTTTCTTCTTTCTCTTCTTCTCTTTTTCTTCTTCCCCTTCCTTATCCTCTGTCTAACCACTTTTGTTCCACAGGTACTCTATAAATATGCAAAGTGTTGCGGCACCAGCACCTTTCTTACAAGAACCAGGAGATCCAACTCTAGAGTGGAAGTTATGGTTCAGATCTTTCAAGGCGTACTTAGGTGCCATTGATGGTCAAAGATTCAGACCCGAGAGGAAAAAGAACCTCATGTATTATCACCTAGGAGTCGAAGGACAAAATGTCTTTGACCATCTACCTCCATACGATCCGCCTGAAGGCGAAGACCCTGACGAGTTTGAACAAGCCGTTGCACAATTGGATAAGTACTTTACCAAAACGAAGAATATTGTAGTGCATAGATACAAGTTTTTACAAGAATGCAAAAACCTGACGAAAGCATTGACACTTTTATTACAGCTTTAAAAATCCTAGCTTCAAAATGTGAATTTGAGAATTTTACCTCCCAACTGGTGAGAGACCAGCTTGTTGCACGTTGCCACTGTAAAAAGATACAAGAAAGACTACTTACCTGCAAAGATCCTACTCTAGATAAAGCAATTGATATTGCTAAAAGTATTGAAACTTCAATGGATGATGTGAAACAGCTTGAAACTACTCTATCTAACTCCACCATTTCAGGCGCTGTCTCCTCAAAGCATCCAGGTTTCAACCCCAATCCCCCCACTCTCACACGCAATAATGCCACTCGCAACTATATAAGAAGACCATACATGTCCAGGGGTGGAAGAAACTTTGTACAAAATAGACAACAACCCAATTCCAGAATTTTTTGCTTTAGGTGTGGTTCATCTCTACATGTTTCTTCGTTCAAAAACTGTCCAGCTGCTAACCAACAGTGTGGTCAATGCGGCAAAATGGGACATTTTGCGAAAAATTGCATGAGTGGTAGAAGAAAAAATGTAAGGTGTGTTCTCAACGAAACCGAGGAATTCCATGATGACGACGTGACTAATCAAGAATATGTGGTAGTCGTAAAGCACTGTATTGACAAGCAGAATAGATTACATGTCCCTGACCCTGAAGTAGATGTTTGTATTGAAACTTATCACATTCAACTTCTTGTCGATACTGGGGCACGCATCACCATTGTTTCCCATGATAAGTATCTCAAGTTTTGGAATGATAAAAGCTTGTTACCACCAGATGTACTCACTGTAGCTTTTGAAGGCAGAAAAATCGAATTGTTGGGCTATTTCTGGGCTAACATTATGGTCCTAGGGGTAACTATCAAAGGTAAAGTGTATGTAGCCAAAAAAGGAATCAACGTTCTTGGTCTCCTTCACCAAGCTGAATTTCATTTGACTATCAAACCTGGTTTAGCCAACCCTGTCTTTATTGACAAAGATACCAATCAGTACCCTATCACTTCCATGAAGGACATCAATTCACTATCTAGTGCCCACATGACCAATGCTTGGGAACACAAGTTTAGCAAGATTTTTGAGGACCGTCTTGGCAAAATCACCAATTTCCAACATTTCATTAAAGTAAAAGAAAATGCCAGTCCTGTCAAACACAGGTTACGTAATGTCCCATTAAGTATTAGGGTGACCTTTCAAAACACTTACAAAGTTTATGTGAGCAAGGAATTATTGAAAAAGTAGAGTCTACTCTTTGGCTTTCCCCCATTGTTTTGGCCAAGAAGAGGTCTGGGGACTTGAGGATGTGTGTGGACTTGAGGAGCCTCAACGAAGCCATCTGGGTTGACGGTTTTCCTCTCCCACGCATTGAAGACCTTATTACAAAAGTAGGGTCTTCCTCATGGTTTACCAAACTGGACCTTAAAGCTGCCTATCATCAAGTCGAGCTACATCCTCAGTCCCGACACCTCACCGCTTTTGTCACCCCAGATGGTGTTTTTCAGTTCTGCCGACTTCCTTTTGGCCTGGCCTCGGCAGCTGCCGTATTTCAAAGGCTCATGACAGAAATGTTTCAAGACAATCCCCACGTGGTAGTTTTTCAGGATGACATACTCATTTTTACCAAAACTGAAGTCGAACATGACTCTATTATTGATCAAGTTTTTAGCATTCTAGAGAGCAGAGGTGTTACCTTGCAAAAAAGCAAGTGCACTTTTAAAGTAAAGGAGATTGAATATCTCGGTCACATCATCTCTGAGGAAGGCATCAAGCCTAGACCTGGTCTAATCAAAAGTATTGTAGAAGCGCCAGCTCCTCAAAACAAAGAACAACTTATGTCTTTTCTCGGCCTTTGTGAGTTTTATGCCAAATTCATGAAGGACTTCGCTAAAACCACAGAATGTTTCAGGGCTCTGCTCAAGAAAGGAGCTGCCTACACATGGTCTGAGGAGTGTGAGAAAGGTTTTCTATCTATCAAGGATCACATTGTCAAAGCACCTGCTGTACAAGCTTTTGTCGAGGGAAAGCAAACTGTTGTTACAGTTGATGCTTGTGACTACGGATTAGGTGCTGTTTTGTCACAATATTCTGAAGGAAGAGAGTACACAGTAGGTTTCGCTTCAAGGACGCTTCGTCCTGTCGAGCGAAAATACTCTGTCATCGAAAAAGAGCTCCTAGCCTGTGTCTGGAGTGTCGAGAAATTCAAGCCATATTTATGGGGCAGATCATTTATCCTTAAAACTGACCATCGCCCCCTAGTCGACATACTATCTGGAAAAAATACCAAACGCACCACCGCTCATTTAGCTAGGTTATCTACAAAACTCCTAGAGTATACATTCAGTGTAGAGTATATTCCCGGTGGAAAGAATACCAGAGCAGACTGTTTATCTAGACTCCCCATTCCCGACACTGAAGAGCAAGAATGGGAGACTGAAGTGGAAGAGTGTTTTGTAGCCCATATCAGTCAAGACTGTTTGTCTTTTGCAGAAGATGACTGGGTGACAGAGGTCAATAAGGATCCGGTACTCAAAGAAGTTGTTTCCTTAATCAAGAAAGGCTGGCCCAAAGAGAAATGTCTTTCTTATGAACTGCAAATGTTCTGGAAGGTCAGCGATGAGCTTTCAGTAGAGGGTGGAAAAGTGGTTAGAGGCAATAAACTTGTACCTCCTACATGTTATCGAGGGAAAATTATGTTAGCTGCACATTCAGGCCATCTTGGTACCACCATCACCAAGAGAAAAGTAAGAACAGACTTCTGGTGGCCCAGAATGGACATTGAAATAGATGATTTAGTAAGACAATGCTCACGCTGCAATGCCAGTGACAAAACCCTAATTCTTGAAGGGGTAACCAAATCTTCCGTTGCTCCTCCTGGGAGAGTTTGGCAAAGGCTGGGCATGGATTTTTTGGGACCCTTCCACGTTCTTCCTTCCAACTCAAAATATTTCCTAGTTCTCATAGATCATCTGTCCAGTTGGGTTGAGGTTGAACCCATCAACACACCCAACTCTAAGAGCGTTATCAACTGCCTCAACACGATATTTCTCAGGGAAGGTTACCCTGAAGAAATTCTTACTGACAATGGTGTGCAGTTTGTTTCAGAGGAAATGAATTCTTTTCTACGAACCTGTGGTATTAAGCACACTAGAACTCCGCTTTACCACCCACAGAGTAATGGGAATACAGAAAGGTTCAATAGAGTGTTTGTGGAGTGTGTGCAAGCAGCCTTTAGATCAAAAACTTGTGTTTTTCAAGCTGTAAAAGATTTAATTTGGTCATACCGCACTTCGCCTCATGTTACTACGAATTTTAGTCCTTTCGAACTTATGAGAGGGAGAAAAGCCTCTTCACAAGTTTACCCTTTCTGGATGGTGAAGTCTTTCCATCAAAGTGGTGACATGAAGTGCATGTGGGATTTGGCCAACAAAAAATCGTGTGAAGCATGTTCCAAAAATTGTGAAATTCCTGTCAGAAAAGTACCCCACAGACTCCATGTTGGAGATTGGGTTAGAATCAAGAACCCTATTTCTGTAAGAAAAGGCCTTTCCAAATTTACAGATTCACAACAGATTGTTGACACTCGCAAAAATGCTGTCAAATTGTCTAATGGAAACTGGTGGAGCACTTCTCGTGTTGCTAAAGACCAGTGTCCTTCTTCTGAAACTATCAAGATCAACAACAATGTTTTGGAGGGGGATGGTGTCAGGAGGAGCACCAGGGTTCATACCAGACCACGATGTTTAAGAGATTATGTTTAGTCTGTGTGTGGTCACGTAGTTCACGAAAACTTGCACCCCTTTCCCCTTTTTCTCTTATGTACCCCTCTTTAGTTAGTATTGTGTTTTTTATAAGTTTGTCAGTTATGAAGGGGGGAGGTGTGGTGATGGGTTGCTGGAAGAACAGCATGAACTGTATGTGATGTCAACTAGAACGTTGGGAAGCATCCTGCTCTGAGGGTTCCCTCAGTGACAGTTGCTGTGTGTGTGCCTGGGCTGTGCCAGCTGGGACGGCTCTCTGTACCACCGCAATCTCTTCAATAAATCCTCTACCAGCAACCACCGTGTGTCCCGCGCATCTCTTCACTTTGGCCTCCTTGCACTCTGTGCCCTGCAAGCTGTGACTTTGTGAAACTGCTAGAGGTCCCCTCGCGACTCCTGTGCCTTCAACCTGTGGGTCCATTTGAGGGACAGCACTGCTTTTCATGGGCTCCCCTGGTTGCTCCAGGCCTGCCCTGACTCCCCTTGCTGTGGTGAGTCCCCTGGTCCTTGCTGGGCCAGACCGTAACCTTCTTTGACCTTCTTCATGAGTTGCCAATGCCAAGGCTTGTTGGTGCTCCTGCCGGACACCGACCCCTCAGCACTCCACATCCTTCATGGGACAGCTCGTATCCGTATCTTGGTTGTCCTCAATGTCTCCTGGTCCCTGCAGCTGTAGAGTCAAGGTCTCCATCTTCACAGCTGAAGCACCTGACATCAGTGGGCATTTGTCTACCGAGCCCCTGGTCACTCCTGAGTGCCCCAGAATCTGTCCCCTCTGCTTTCAGGTTCCTTCCTTCAAGAATCCACCTGTGGATTCCACCGGACACTTTTCTTCTTTCAAGCAGTGGCATTTCTTTGAAGACTCCCATTGAAAACGACAGCGGTTTCCGACGCCACTTCAGCCCTATGCACCCGGCTTCCCTGGGATAGGTAACTCTGGTACTTCAGTATCCACGGGTGGGGTGGCTCTCCATTCTTCTCAGTTCCAAAGAGTTTCTTCGTAATCCACTAGGAAGGGTCCTTAAACTTTAAAACTGCAACTGCGACTCTCCCATTGAATTGTACGTAGCACGTGGTCGTGTTCTCACACTGCACCCATCCTCCATGGGGTCCCTATTTACTCACCTTGTGTGGTTCCTTGGGGTCCCAGCGATTCTACATCCTCTAGACACTGTCTTGACTCGAGTCGTGGTTCTTATACCACTATTTTAGTATATGGTTTGGTCTCCCCCTTGAGCCCTCTGTGCATTAGTGCTACTTATGATTGTTTCTGTGCTACAGTATTGTGTGCTTTTTGTTTATCTGCATGTAGCAGATACTGTGAGGTATTTAAAGTGTGTTATAATAATAAATACATATTTTTATAACTACTATGTGGTTCTCCTTTCATTTAACCAATACTATAAGGATGCATTCTGGTAAAACAAGCTGCTTAACATTCCGTCAAGACTAGGCCTGAAGGCTGCTCTCCACAGCTACCACTTGGATAGCTTTCTAAGGTTATCTTTGACCTCTTAAATCACCATAAGGGTTGTTTGGACTGGTGCAAGGTGCCCACTTTAACTAGTGGACATCATATACCAGGCCAACTTCTCACAATAGGTACTTCCAGTACACATTTCTTTCAGTACACACAAATTTCCAGACAAGCCTGCTCTCTCCTTGAGCACAGGGAAGTACAACACCATATACGGCATAATGCCAACATTTGGAAGCAAGAAAGAGGGACCTTTAAAAAAAAAAAAAAAAGAGGAATTTATTTGGCTTGCATTGATTTGGAGGCAATTTTAGGGAGGAGACAGCAAAAATAAAGCTGTATGTGGTTTAAAAAATCGTGAGTCACCCTGCTGAGACAGGTGTGTTGGCACATATGACATGGGCAGAGATGGAAGTACATGCAAATACTCTTCAAGCGCAGAAACACTTTGGCAATGGGGCCTACATGCATAGGGGTGCTATCTAGCACTGTAAGTGGGATAAAAATGTTTTAGAGGGTACTCTAAAAACGGCATGGGCAAAGGAGTGTAACTAGGAATATTTTATTAGAGGCGCCCCCTTAGTAATACAAAACACCCTGCGTATATGATTATAATACCTTCTTCAGCTGCATCCCAATTATTTTCAGGGAGAAAAATGCAAGTACTCCCGAGGCCGGGCTTACACCCCCCCACCCTCTAAAAAAAGTAACAGTGGGGAGCCACGGGCAATGGCCAATGGGTCAAGGGAGCCGAGGGTCGAAAACGTTTGGGAACCACTGCCCTAACCCCTCATTTAAAAAACGACCACAATACTTCCTCAGCCCTAACAATGCTCCGACCCCCCAGCCCTGAAAACTACCCCTGACACCCCCAGCCCTGAAAACTACCCCTGACACCCCCAGCCCTGAAAACTACTCCTAACCCCCAAGCCCTGAAAACTAGCCCCACCCCCAGCCCTGAAAACTAGCCCCAATCCCTCTGAGCCCTGAAAAGTACCTCCAACCCCCAGCCCTGAAGACTAGCCCCGAACCCCCTCAGCCCAGAAAACTAGCCCGAACTACCTCCCAGCCCAGACAATTACCTCCAACCCAGCCCAGAAAACTACTCGACCCACCCCAGCCCATAAAACTACCCCAACCCCCGCCCACAAAACTGCCCCCGACTAACCCCCAGCCCAACAAACTACCCCAACCCACCCCCAGCCCACAAAACTACCCCCGACCCCCCAGCCCACAAAAGTACCCCGACTCACCCCCCCAGCCCCACTTAAAACAACCCGACCCACCCCACAGCCCACAAAACAACCTCGACCCACCCCCAGCCCACAAAACATTCCCCGACTCACCCCCAGCCCACAAAACATTCCTGAACCACCCCCAGCCCACAAAACAACCCCGAACCCCCAGCCCACAAAACAACCCCCAAACCACCCCCAGCCCCTCTTACCTCACGCAGATCTCTTCCTGCTTCAGCCTGTCCTTAAGTCCTACTGCGCAATGCCTTAACCACGCAGTTGCATGGTCAAGGCATGCGTGATAGGGCTTGCGGAGTCGGAACACTCATGGTTCAGACCCCGGTGTTCTGACTGTGCCCCTGCAAGATGGGATGGTTTTCACAACTGGTCTGTCTGGTCACCAGTGTAAAGGGCAAAGTTCTCTAAAGGGGAAGTTGTCAGAGCCATTGTGTTATGAATTCAATTCATCCTCGTTTTGTGTAGATGGATCCGTGTGGCGAAGGGAACAGAGAAAGCTGAAAATGTTGCAGATAACAGCAGACAAGTAGGAGAAGATGCACCATTTCTTTCCTACTGCTTCAATAGCTACTCCTGCTCGTACCTCGTACATAAATATTTGTTTTTTTCTGCATAATTTTCTCTCTTTGTCTAGATTTGCTGTTTACGCTTGCATAGCCTATGAAAAAATAAATTTTGTGTCATATTCCATTAAATTACTTTCGTTGTCTTTGGTTCTTAATCTTAGTAACTATTGCTCTTCTCTCTAAGTTGGCCGTCTCAAAAATGTACTTGCCCCCTTGAATGTCTTCTCTTCCTTAAGCAACAATCTCATCATACTCTATATCTTGGACCACTTCGTTTTCTTCAAAGTTGCACTTTTCATGGATTGTTTTTAAATGCCTCTGCTCTCTTCCGCCCTCTTGTGGATGCTAGCTGCTATCTTAGTTTCCCCCATCTTCTTCCTTGTGGTTTCCTTTGTGGTTTCTCTTCTCTTTCCCACACTTCCCTGTGCTCTCACTCACTTCAATCAATTATTTCACTAACTCCCTCTTTCCAGTCGATCTGCCTCAAGGCGCTTTACTTTCAAAAAGATGATGAAGAAACAGCTCTTGCAGTCATCAAGTTCAGTCCTGCTTTATCTGCTTATTAGAATCTACCTCTTGTTTTCTACCATTTATGTTTCTGAGGTGTCTTGGAAAAAAAGTGCTTTAAATGAATCTGCATAGAGCAGAAAATGTCAATTTAGGGAAATGCTGAATAATCTAAAAGCAGAGATGCAGGTGGTCCTCAGGAATATGATGGATTTTCAGGATTATCTATTTCAAGGGTACATATGGTTCCACTTCTCTGATTCGTAATGGGGCCTATTCACGAACTTCAGTTTGTAGTACATTTAGTAGGACTACAGTAGTGCTATTCACCTACTACAAAATGCTTTTTTCCCAAACCTACATGAGGAGGCCTCTCCTCTTAACTCTTCTGTGCGGAGATCCCCACCACACTTAAAAGTACGATTTAGTAGTAAATGTGGGAGGGACAGTGAGGAGTCAGTGGAAAATGGGTGGACTCCTTACTGAAAAAAGGGAGCGGAATAGGTAGGAGTGAGGAAGGGGTTAGAGAGGACTAAAAAGGAGTTTAGGGAGGACACATACCCACCCACAAAAGAGTAACTCAGTCCTATTAACAAACTGCACTTCTAAAACAACCACAGACAGTAAAGTCCTAAAACAGTCATATATACTCCAGCCCTGATATGTACTAAATCCAGTACCCCAAATGACCAGCCAATGGTACTGTAACACCCTGCCATATGGAAAAATGAGGCAGTGACTTGAACTAAATCATCACAAGAAATAATCTAAAAAAGAATTTATCTTGACTTTATAAAAATACTTATAATTTGAATTCAATGTTAAAGAAATTATATATAAATGTAAAAAATATTTTATTAAAAATTATTATAATACCCTTTTTATATTTAAAAATAAATGTAACTTTAATTTTATTTAAAAATAAATACATCGATTCAAATTAATTCTACACATAACTTTTAGTAATTGATAATAAATAATAAATAAATATACATTAGGTACAATTTTTTATTTTTTATTTTAATTCATATATATTAAAATGCATTACATATTTAATTCAAAATGAAGTTAAAAGTTCTGTAGTGTGTTTTAGTTTGTTCTAGATTTAAAATAAATATATAAAATTGACCACATAATATTGTTTTTTAAGTTTAATTGGCTTTTTACATATTTCCTACGCTTTTCATAGGTAGGCGGAGACTTCCGCCTACAAGTGAAAAGTTACTCTTAGTAATTGTGCACTTGTAAATTCGGTTCCACCCCTTGTTTCAGGGAATGGACACTGGTAAGTCTACACTTTGGGGCCGATTCCGATCTCGCTCAGAAGGGCTCCGAACGCGATCCAGGCGGAAAAAGTACGAGCCGTACGCGTGTTTTCCGACCGACACGTACAGCTGTACGAGCGAGCAAGTACGATGCGAGAAATGCGAAATCGCGACCGATTCATTTCCGGGTCTGAACCGCTCCGTACGTCTCGTCCGTAAGCAAACCGTGCCGTGCAATGTACATGTGTAGATGTTCTGATGTGTAATTTACCTTTCTAAATAGGCCTCAGGGGTTTGTGATACTTTTGCACTAATTTCCACCTTTGGCGGGCTCTTCTATGTATGTTTCTGGTATTTGTATAGCGCAAACGTAGCCATAAAGCAAAGACAGAATCAATGAATGATTGGAGAGGCCGCAGGCTTCAGACAGCAGACGTGGACTCTTACGGTATTCTGAATGAGACTTCCCTAAAACTCTTTCGGTTGACATACATGAAACACACTAACCATGCTGTTTGATGTAAAGGCAATAATGCCAATCAACAAAGTCCAAAGTGTAATCTAAAATCACTTTAAATCTTAAGTCCACCTGGTTTCGATGATGATTCCTACTTTTAGTTTCAATCAACTGGGTCCAAGACTTAAAGGACATTTTTCACAGATCTTCTTACTAAATCCCTCAAATTCAAGTGGAGATATTTTCACATGCTTATGACTGTAGAAGATGAAGCACATCACAGTACCCTGTGTTTGCTGCTAGCTAGAGGTAGGCCCAGAGATTCCAAGAGAATGAATGAGATTTTAACAGCTTTCCTCAGCTACCCGAAAGGGTGTTCAGAAGCTACTATAGCAGACAAAAGGCAGAGGCTGAACCAGATTAATTGTATAGTTGGAAACCTACCCTTGAGGTTTTTCTGGAAAATGTTTGATGAGATGGAATTCTGAACGTTCCAGCAGACGGTTAAAGCAATGCTTGGCTGCCAAGTAGGAAAAAGGATGCCTGCAAAGCCAAGAGTGGAAGAACTGAGGAATATTAAGAACCTTAGAGTAGATCAGACCCCTGTTAGAAAGGTCTATGAAAGTAATTGAAAGAGCTTTAAATAAAATCAGTTTGTGAATAGTGAGTCAATGAAGCTCCTGAAGATGGTCTGATGATGGGTAAGATTCCAATTTAGGCACAGTTTGGTGTTCTTGGTAGTCTGAAGGCAGTATGACAGATACTTGGGAAGTCCTAAGTGTAGAGCATAGTCACAATATAGCTTAGCAGGAGTCAAGGCATGTAGGCACATTGACAAACTAGAGCTACAACTTTCTATTTTAAGCACCTCTGACCCGGTTAAGGATTTGGCCAGTCTTATTCTGGAAGTCTTCTAAACCTTCACAGTGACCCTCCAGAAAGATAGCATGTAATTGTCAAGACCTTGTTTCAGATAGAAATTTCTGTTTGCAATCACAGCTGACATATCTTGTGTAAACATTGCTCAATCAAGTCACTCTCCAATTGCAGAAATCCTAACATAATAAGGGTGGAACAGCTTTTGGTCCTCAATTTTGAGTTTTGTTTACAAGCGGATGTTGTATTGTCTCACCGATCTGCATCCTTGCTTCCCTCTCTGGTAAAACAGAGGGGCTTATTTACAAGCCCCTTGCGCCACCGGTGTGTCATTTTTAATATGGGAAAAAGTGACGTACCTTCGGCGCAAGGAGCTTGTAAATAAGCCCAATAGTTCTAAATTAATTCAAAGTTGAGAGGCTTCCAAGTTTAGCTTATTCCGATTATTGGAGGTGCAGGTGGACATAGAACTTTACACAACATTGCTCAACTAATTGTAGGGTTTGATTTGCTAAGCAATGGGAGGGAGAACCCTTAGGGGCCGATTCCGATCTCGGTCGGAGGCGCACCCAATACTATTCGGTCGGGAAAAAAGCCATGCGAAAGCCAGTTTCCCGACCGATCCGTACAGTACACCGAACGAGCAAGTACGATGCGCACAACAGCAAAAATCCCGGCCGAGCCGTACTCACCCAAACCAGGTCCTGTTCTCCGACCGAGGCGAATCCGGAAACGCCGAATCGAGTCGCACGGAAGGGAAAATGCAGCCCCGTCCGGCCGGACAAGTACGATGCGCTTTCCGTACGCGCCGAACCCGTCGCTACGCACGGCACGTCAAAGCATCCGGGAGAGGCGCACATAAGCTCCGAATCGCGCCACAACACGATCCACGGCTACGAGACGAACACAGCACCGACGAGGACGACGCGAAGCGACGAGGACGAAGCCAAGCGACGAGGACGACGCGAAGCAACGAGAAGGACGAACGACACGAACCAACCATGAATCCCTTCGTCCCGATCATACCAATATTCTACATCTACTACCGGAACAGGCACGGACGCGTACGGCGCAGAAGGTAAGTCAGACACCAACCACAAAACACATACAACACGTACACGACACATCACACACATACACTGGGAATCTGAATATACTTGCAACAGCAGCACCATAGGGGCGGGATGCCCATCACCAATGCCACATATGCACACAGGGGCCTGAATGCGCGCCACCACCCCAACCCAGGGGGGGCTGGATGCCAACCACCCTTAGCCAGGGGGGCAGGATGCCCACCACTACTACCACCCTTAGCCAGGGGGGGCTGGATGCCTACCACCACCCTTAGCCAGGGGGGCTGGATGCCTACCACTACTACCACCCCCACCCAGGGGGCAGGATGCCTACCACTACTACCACCCTCACCCAGGGGGGCAGGATGCCCACCACTACTACCACCCTCACCCAGGGGGGCAGGATGCCCACCACTACTACCACCCTTAGCCAGGGGGCAGGATGCCTACCACTACTACCACCCTCACCCAGGGGGGCAGGATGCCCACCACTACTACCACCCTTAGCCAGGGGGCAGGATGCCCACCACTACTACCACCCTTAGCCAGGGGGCTGGATGCCCACCACTACTACCACCCTTAGCCAGGGGGCTGGATGCCTACCACTACTACCACCCTCAACCAGGGGGCAGGATGCCTACCACTACTACCACCCTTAGCCAGGGGGCAGGATGCCCACCACTACTACCACCCTTAGCCAGGGGGCTGGATGCCTACCACCACCCTTAGCCAGGGGGGCTGGATGCCTACCACTACTACCACCCCCACCCAGGGGGCAGGATGCCTACCACTACTACCACCCTCACCCAGGGGGCAGGATGCCCACCACTACTACCACCCTTAGCCAGGGGGGCTGGATGCCTACCACTACTACCACCCTCAACCAGGGGGCAGGATGCCTACCACTACTACCACCCTCACCCAGGGGGGCAGGATGCCCACCACTACTACCACCCTTAGCCAGGGGGCTGGATGCCTACCACCACCCTTAGCCAGGGGGGCTGGATGCCTACCACTACTACCACCCTCAACCAGGGGGGCAGGATGCCTACCACTACTACCACCCTCACCCAGGGGGGAAGGATGCCCACCACTACTACCACCCTTAGCCAGGGGGGTGCCAGATGCCCACCACTACCACCCTTAGCCAGGGGGCAGGATGCCCACCACTACTACCACCCTTAGCCAGGGGGCTGGATGCCTACCACCACCCTTAGCCAGGGGGCTGGATGCCTACCACTACTACCACCCTCAACCAGGGGGGCTGGATGCCTACCACTACTACCACCCTCACCCAGGGGGGCAGGATGCCCACCACTACTACCACCCTCACCCAGGGGGGCAGGATGCCCACCACTACTACCACCCTTAGCCAGGGGGCTGGATGCCTACCACTACTACCACCCCCACTCATAGGATGGACAATGCATGACACAACAAGCACACCACAACCTAGGGAATGCAAGATTAAGACATCCCCCCACCACCATGACAAGCGTGTGAGCAGGCTGTGTCAAATGCCTACAACACCGAACATGACATTGAACATACAATGTGACCCCCTAGCACATGTGCCACACATATATGTGTGTGGCACCCACAATGCAAGCAGCCCATGACCATTGTGGCAATGGGGCCTAAACCCCCATCATCACAGTGACCAAAAGGCAAGTGTGGGGTCCATAGCTGAAGCACATTTTGACCATTGTGGCAATGGGGCCTAAACCCCCATCATCACAGTGACCAAAAGGTAAGTGTGGGGTCCATAGCTGAAGCACAGTTTGACCATTGTGGCAATGGGGTCTAAACCCCCATCATCACAGTGACCAAAAGGCAAGTGTGGGGTCCATAGCTGAAGCACATTTTGACCATTGTGGCAATGGGGTCTACACCCTCATCATCACAGTGACCAAAAGGTAATTGTTGACAAAGAAAGAGCTGCAACTGCCAAACTGCATGGATCATTCCTGGTCACAGAACCAAAAACTCATCTGTGGCAAAGTAGTGTATGTGTCCCATTGCAACATAAATTGGGGGAGCCAAATACTGCAGTGCAAATGAAACATTCCTTTGGCCATGTGCAGACAAACAACCCCCATGGTGGCTGAG